>CM024710.1:32577660-33777660 GCA_014182895.1 Angophora floribunda | reverse complement strand
GTGGTCTAAGAAAAAAAAAAAAAAAAAAAAGGCTGGCCACAACGGAATACGTGAAAGTGGGGGAAGGAGTGACACTTGCCGCTCTGGTGGGGGCAATCTCAGCGAGCGTTCGACGCTCCCGAGCGGCCGCCGTGAAACATTTAACTTGCTCGGGTCTTACCAAGCAGCGAGGTCTTCTCCTCGGGAAGAAGAAGAATATGGGACGGCCCATATTCAGCCACCCATGGAGCCAAATCGGGCAGTCCTCATTAGGCCACATTTGCCCCGATTTTCAGACCATCCAGCGGTCCTCGAAGTGCCATGTCATCAAGAGGAAATGGGCAAAATTCTAGAAATAAAGGTAAATATTGTAAACGCCTACTTTATACCATAAATACCCGCTGAAAACTGTATGGCAAACCAAATGATAAAGAGAAAAGAGGGAATGGATTTTTCTACTTGTCAGGTTATGGCCCAAGGGACTGGAAAGGCAAATCAGATCATCACTCGTGATCATTACCAAAATATCAAGAGGAGCTTGATAGTAACAACCAAGATAAGATCCTGGCTAAGATGGAGTGGTTGGGACACTTTCTTGGTGGGTACATTCAAGAGGGTTTAACTACCGGGATTTCCTCCGATGGCCACCCTTCCTATGTGGGAAGAAGAAGGTGGGGGTTCAAATCCTCATTTTCGGGAATTGGGTTTGAGACAATTTAGTTTAATGTGTGGGTTTCAACTTTTAGGCCCGATAAAAAGGTAGGGTAAAAGTCTAAAAATGAGAATTAGAGTAGGAGCAGAGTATGATCGAAAAAAAAAAACTCAGGGGAGCTTAAGCAACTGCAGGATTTAAGAATCAAGACCCAGTTAAGTAATAGAAGAAAAATGCAATGTCACGTCGCATCCGCCACTTCTCAAGTATCCACTGTAGTGAAATTGTTGAATCTCACGATAACTCTTTTCAGTAGCCATTTGATGCTTCTCTTAAAAATTTAGTTCGTGAAGTTTTGATATCTTTCTTTTCACATGCGCACATTGTGACTACCACTCCCAAGCTTAACCTAGCAGACTTAAAGCTGTTCCCTTTTTCCATGGCTATACAAGAGAACATTCAAAGTACAATTAATCAAACTGCAAAAAATAAAAACAAAGCCGTAGCCAAATTCAAAAATGCCACGCTAGCTACACCGGCAAAAACTTATAATTTAAAGAAAATACAGGTTTGATCAATTTCAGTATATGCATTCTGGTTTTGTACAGGATATCCACAATGATTTCTAGATTGTTTGAATTATTAATGGAATCGAGTAATAACACACAGACAGCGCATCCAGACTAGCATTGGTAGATCAAACCTGCAGGAGAAAGAAAGAGAAGCTTCAGCATTACAAATGCATATTGCTGCCTACAAGGTTTTATTTAGGGGCTTTGCATATTCCAAAGTATAGGCCAACAAAACCTATTAACATTAGCATCACTACCTCCAATTGCATTCCAGACGTTATTTCAATAAGACCAGGTTATCGATTCCCATTTTCTTGAATCGGATATAATGATAACCTTTGCTTTGGCTGCAAGAGCCGGAGCAAATATCACCATATATTGAACTTAACTGGAACAAGAAATCAATAAGAGTGTAGCCATGACAAAAACAGTCTGCTTTCTGATGCAAAACACTAGGCAGGCTACTATTCCCTTAAGAGCCGCATGATGTTCATGCTTCTCAGCAAGGCCATATCTGATAGAATCAAATTACCCTGAGGGCAAAACAAAACAATATTTCTGGATCAGATGAGATTTATGTTGCGAAACATGCCTTAAGCCAAAGCAAACCAAATCATTTGGACACGGCTTAGTTGCAGCTATATGACATCAGCAAAATGTAGGTGTTTCGGCTTCATAGCTTTTTCCTCTTTGGCTATGAGGTTCTTGAACCATTGAGAACGTGCAGCACAAGGTAAAACAAGGGGCATGGAGCTTCCGTGATATGAGTTTACTATCTCTTACAGATTTACGTGAGGGACTGATGCGGGTGTTCTGATCACTGAGCACAAGGCCATGTGTTTAGTTTCATAAATAAAAAGGTAGGGATGAGGTAACTGGTATTATGATGTTTCTTTGGATATAATCTGTGGAATCTTCTTATGGAAGCTAAATTGCTAGTATCTCTCTACATTGTTTACTTTTCATGTGGGTTTTTATTTTTTTGCTGAACCTTCTAATGTGAGTTTTCAAGTCTTGTTGATTGGTATTTCTTGCAGCGCACCCATTGTCTGTAATGAATAATGATTGGGTTAGTAGAAGAGGATCTTGAATCACATTTGCCTATCCGAAAGGATATAACAAGATAGGCCTATTATCATTACAAAGAGAAGCAAGAGTGGGGTGATGATGCTTAATGACACTGCTCCTATTGCTCGATGTTTTCCCAAATTGCAGTTTGCGTAAATATTTATAGTCCACACTCCTGACATGTTCGAATAATTTTGACACTACTGATGGGTTTACTCAGCTCAAGTCTAGCTACTCTTCCATATTCACCGGATAGATTCTGAGTACTAGGGGGATGCAGGGGAAAAGGAACCATCGCTTAGTCCACTTGGTAGGGAGGTCAGTTCATCGATTCAACATACTGAATCCCATCGAGGCTGTAGTGCAAGGGAAGTGGCATGGGGTTTTGAGGTTTCGACTTTTCCATTTTAAGATCAAAATGCATCAGCAAAATGGGCATTACTGACGTTCATTTTAGAGCTTCACATGTTTGTTTTACAGCAAACAAATTTGGGAAGTAGCTGCGACTTCATTTGGGATGAGATTATCAGACTACTGGTTTCTTTCGGTACAGAATCTGTGCTTTCGTTGTGGGTGATGTAACGGGTGAGAGGTGGAAGCACTAGGAGTCTTCTCTCTCGTGTACTGCTTTGTAGGTTGCCTCTGCCTCATATTAGAGTTCACGTCCTCTCTCATAGGTTACTCCAACTGTTATGTGTTGACGTTGTAGATTAAGCAATGATCTTGAGTAGGCTTATATGTACTGAAGATAAAATTTAAGAGGAGTCAGATTAACAATTTCAAGTTGCAAAGGAAATTTTGCTCGATGTTTTGCCCAGTGGCTTTGCTAACAATAGCAGTAGCAAGAGATTACCTTTGAATGATCTTGGCTCTAGTTACGATTTTACTGCTAGTTTTTTTGCCCACAACTCTACTAAATAAATCAACTCTAGCATCTCTTGGTATATCTACATTGGGGGATTGCCTCTTGAGGGTTAAGTGATGTGATGCAAACTATTCCGGAAAAGGAATGTCTGCTAGGTCCTCTCGGTAAGGAGGTCGGTCCCCTGAATTGCCAGAGTCACTATACCCATGTTCGATGGCAGTTGATGTGGCATGCTTAACAGGGTCATCAGTAAATGTCACGACAATGTCTTGTCGGAAAGTTAAGTAGATCACTGCAATGATATAGACGGCCATGAGTGGGAACACTAAGATTCCCATGAAAACGTTGGTGACTCTCGGAAGACTGTTGTGTATTAGCCAGTCGACAAAGCCTGTGCTGAGGTAATAGATGTTGATAGCGATGAGTCCCACTCCAAGGATCCATGAGATCACAATAATCTGCATCAACAGATACGAAAAGATAGGATCGTCGTTTAGCTCATAATTCACATGGTCTTCTGCATTAGTTACAGTTCTCGCATGTTTTTCCATTAATCTCTCTTTAGGACTTCTGATATAAAGAGCCAAGTTTAAAGTTCAACTGTGTAAAGATCAAAAGACAAACTTACGTAGATTGAGTTTTTGTGAGGTCCCATCTTTGTTGCACTGCTACTGAACTTTAGAAGTGGGATAAGAGCAAATGGAAGCTCAAACGATAGAATCATCTGAAAAACAACATCAATTTCATCATATAACAAAAACGGAATGAGCATAACATGCCCACATATCTTCACCAGATGCTGATAGAAAGAGTTCAAGTTTAGGAGCGGGAGGAGATGTTGTAGGAATTTGCATACCGATGAGATGATAATGAGCCTACTGGCTCCTGAAGGTCCTCCGATGGTAGAGACTATGAGACTTGGTGTAATGGCAACGCATCGAGTCACTAGGTTCCGTTTCCACTTCTTCATTTTGAGTTCCAAGAATCCCTAAGCAATTAACAAATACATGGAGGAGAAAGATCAGATTTATTCAAGTGTTCACATTAAACAGCTAATTACATGAAATTTCTTAATTTAACAACCTGCATGATATATTGGCCTGCATAGGTTCCTGTGATTGTGGAGCTTTGCCCTGAAGCTAGCAATGCAATGGCATAAATCGTCGAGCTAGATCTTCCCAACACATTCTGTAAACACATGCATACAGGAACAGGACAATAATAAGAATCTTTTTCTTAGTTATGATGTTATCTTGTGGTCCAACTGATTTTAATAGTCAATGTTAGGAATTGGAACCTGAAAGAGGAATGAAGCAGAATCAAGCGTTAAGTCGCCGCATCGATCTGCATTCTCACTTGAAAGACTGTTGCCCGAGCAGATGGTGCCAGACACGGACACAATGGCGACATTGATCAAGAATGCCACGAATAATGCGAAACCACTTTCTATGAGGAAAAATCGGCAGGCGTCCTGTGGAGATTGACAAGATAAAATCAAAAGTGAACAGATTTTCTTTTGAACAATTAAAAAACAATTGCATGTTTCAAAGCAATGAAATTTTTTTTTTTAAACATGAATGTTAACGTAAAAGAGGGAAATTTTCCTGTTGCTTTATTAAAAAAAAGCATGTCGGAGAAATTGAACGGACAAAATTGCTGTATTGAATACTTTACCAAACCTTATTAGTGAAAACAAAAGTGATATCGGAACTTTTTGAATGGCCTTGCTTTTTGAACAAGGAATAAGATCTTCACCAAAGAAAACTAAAGACAGAAAAAAGAAAATCGAAGATGAAGTTAGAATTTTCTAACATTGACTCCTTGGACCGATCTCGGAACTTTCCTGGATAGGACCAAAGCAGAATGGAGGAAAAGGTTGTGCCTGTTGACATGCCATAGAACTCTTTAATCTAAAAATGGCACAGGTGAATATATTTGATGATATAGACAGGTGTGAGATTTAGTATAAAGTGATATCATACGGCATCACGAGTGCACCGAGCAAGGCGATGGCATCGCCAGTGGCGCTGTTCCCAGAGAGCTTGGGGATGAACATCCCCTCCAGGATTTTTGAAGCGGGAGGCTTCATGTAGCTCAGTTCAGTGAAGAAGCATGCCGCCATCACAAATACCAATGTAGCTATCAGTATTTCCAGCTTTCGAATCTGACAGATGGAAATTGAGAACGATGTTTTTATTGGATTTATATCATCACGGTACCGAAAACAGTGAACAACATTGAATTAAATGACAGGCGAAACAAATTAGGTTGTCGTCAAGTTACTGTTAACTGTAATATAATTGGCATAGGTAATTCAAAGGAAATAAATATACACATTCTGAATTAATGAATGGAATTTCAAGTAAGTATACCCCATATCTCTGCAGGCCAAGAAGCACGAGCGTGCTGCAACCAGTGAGCAAAACTCCAGCCCACACTGGGATGTGGAACATTATGTTAAGTGCGAAGGCTGTCCCAATCACTGCAAACATTAATTTGGTTGGTCAGTGAATTTAGTTTATATAAACTCACCGGAAAAATGCGATGGTATGTAACTGCAGGACTATCATATAACACATTTGATGAACAGAGAGGTTAAATACTATGTGAATGTGATGCAATTTTCAATTGGGTGTTTCAGGATGTGTTTGCTACGGGACGAATCAGACTACCATATTAGCTTGCTGATGCATCATCTTCAATTTATCCCTAGACCGAAAGTTAGCCAATCCATGTGAGTGAGTATTGTAAAGATTAAAACGGTTGGCCTCTAGTATTCATGGTGTTCTCCGGATAGAGGCATTCCACATTTCAGGAATTAGGATCCTCTATATTTAAGGATGTTTTGACGACAAGCCCAGATGTTCTGCTATCTCTTTTCATTTGTTAACTTTTCCTTCTCTTGTACTTTTCCATCTTCCTTGTGTGCTATCACTGCTGCCCACTAGGATCGTCAGCCATTGGTCGTGTCCACACAGGCCTCCGGCCACCCCCACCATTGCCACCTCCATTTTCGTCATTGAATGTCTGTTGCAAGCATGATTAGTGGTCGTAGCCTCAAACTGGAGATTCCAGACTTTAGACGAACTCCAATCAATCTACTAGCTCTTGGCATCGTGACTACAGTCCGACTCTACACTGAGAGAGAGAGAGAGAGAGAGAGAGAGAGATGACCAACGCGAGGCAAGTAGTGATAGGGACCGAGTGACGAGAAAATATTGAGTAGGTGAGATATTCCACGTAGACCGGTGCAGCTCACCACTCACAGAAAGACACGTGGCGTCCACGTCAGCGGTGGGCCCACACATGAAGCCAAACCCCTCTCTCCTCTCTCCTCTCTCCTCTCTCCTCTGCCGAACTGTACGTCTCCTCTCTCCTCTGTCTCCTCTCTCCTCTCTCTCCTCTCTCTCCTCGCTGCTCTGTCCTCTCTCTCCTCTGCAAAGGGGAGAGAGAAGCCCGACCTCTGCTCCGGCGGGGGAACCGGACGGCAGGGCACTCGGGCACTCCCCGCCGGAGCCTCCCGAGCCCCGCCCCTCCGCCTCCGCTCGTGGATCCAGACGAGAAAGAGTTTTTAGATACGGGGGCTTGGTGGAGGCGGTCTTGGAGGAGGATATGGCGGTGGTGGGGGCTTAGGGGGGTGGAGGTGGGGCTGGCGGGGTCTTTGGAGGGGGCGGTCTAGGAGGTGGTGGCGGTTTAGGAGGTGGAGGGGGTCTTGGAGGTGGGGCTGGTGGAGGTGCTGGAGCCGAGGTGGTTTCGGTGGTGGAGTGGGTGGAGGAGGACTCGGAGGAGGAGCTGGAGGAGGGGGCGGCTTTGGCGGTGGAGCGGCGGAGGCCTAGGGGGAGGCGCCGGTGGTGGTTCGGAGGCGGCTTCGGCGGTGGTGCGGGAGGTGGTGGAGGTCTTGGTGGTGGCGCGGGTAGCGGAGGTGGATTCGGTGCTGGTGGAGGGCTCGGCAAAGGCGGAGGTGCTGGTGGAGGATTAGGTGGAGGAGCGGGCAGCGGCATCGGCGGAGGAGGTGGCCTCGGCGGTGGTGGTGGAGCCGGATTAGGAGGAGAGTGCCCGAGTGCCCGGCGTCGCGTTCCTCCCCTCGTCGGAGGAAAGGTCGGGCTTTTCTCCCCCTTTGCAGAGGAGAGAGAGAGAGAGAGAGAGAGAGAGAGAGAGACAGAGGATGAGGAGAGAGAAGACGACGGTTTGGCAGAGGAGAGAGGAGAAAGGGATTCGGCCCCATATGTGGGACCGACGTGGATGCCACGTGTCAATTTCTGAGTGGTGAGCTGCAGGCCTACGTGGAATATCTCACCTACCTAATATTTTCTCCCGAGTGACGGGTTGACGGTGCAAGTGAGCGATGCCTAGTGCCTAGGTGCTGCAAAGAAGCGGAAATCCGTAAAAGCAAAGAGAGAGAGTAGACAAATTTTTGGAGAATAGTTCTTGTGTGTGATCTCCACATCATTTTTTTTTTTGGGGATCCTACTCATCTATGTATTTTCGGGGTCTTGGATCCAAATAAAAGGCATGCGTATGGACATGCAGGATAGTTACAAAATGACTATACGAGATTTTGTGGGCCCATAGTTAAGTGTTCTAAAAGTTTAAACTGTTAAATAAAATCACGGTTTTTTTTTTATCGAAGTAGGCATGGTATTATCTAAATATTTTGACACTCCCCCTTCCACGTAAGTTGAACTTTGGCCTTAGCCTAAAACGTAAAAATATATGATTGGAGAGGTTAATAGGAGCTTGGAAGATTTGAACTCAATATTTCCTAATTCTGATGCCATATGAGATTTTATAAAACTACTACAAATTATTCTAAAAACTCAAGTCGAACTACAACTGGCTTTCGTTTAATAGTGTCAAAGCATCAAGTGGCCTATATGGTTGACTTGGAAAAATAGTTACTTAGTGATGTCGCTTGTGCATTGGCACAAAAAGAAAGGCCACCTCCATGAAAAAAAAATGCTTGACTAGGTAACATGGCTGGTATGGTTGGTGTTAAAACACTACTATTGTGGTATGGACTCGACTAAGCGCTTTCTTAAATGAGAGTTGTACGCTTGAAGTGAACATCATTGAGTGGCGAGGATGAACTCATTTTTTATTTGGGCATGCAGTAGGATGGAGTTATAAGGGTGTATGGGGTGCAGCGGGTGCTATATGGTGCATTGGGAGTGACCACACCCAGACCACTCGGGTTGTCTTAGGAAAAAAAGCTTTGATACTATATGATATTTTGTGGGATCACTAGCAACTATTCTAAAAACTTAAGTTATTATTTAAAGACATGATTTATTATTTAAACAAAGAAACTAAATGATCAACAATATTTGTGATAGAGGATTGTTGTCCCTTACCCGCATTCTGTTGTCATGTGTTTTGTTTTGTAAAAGCCAGTCTAAATGGATTTGGGGAGCGATTGTATTTTATGATTTGTGTAATGTGACACCTACGTTTTTCCTCTTTTTATCGAACCATATACAAGATGAGCATCTTTGCATGACACCGAGTGCTTTATTTTTCAACTTATTAAAGTTAAACCGTTAAATAGTTTCGATTATCCTTTCATATCTTAGCCCTGTCCTTAAGATTAGTAGAAAAGAAGAGCATAAAGAGTGCAAACTCAGTATGTGTAAATGAAAAAGTATTGACCCCTCTATTTTTGTGAGGGAACTGGAGGCCCCCTGGCTGAGTTTGTAGGCCGCTACTTGTTGCATCTAACTGGTTCTGTTTTTGTGTTGTAACCTTAGGTCCAGCCGGGGTCCTTTTGTTGTAACGTGTATCTAGTCCCTTGTTGCATACTTGGCCCCCTTCCACTCAAGTGCCTAGTCTATTGAGTGCAAGATAGTGCTTAGTATCCATATCTTATATAGCTTGTTTGGTTGGCTTTTTATAAATATTTACTTTACAAAAAAAAAAAAAAAGAGTGCAAACTCAGTATGTGTAAATGAAAAAGTTGATTGAGATACATGGCAACTCAAGAGTGGTTGAGAAAGGAAATAAGATATGGAAGACGAGTTCTATGACCCGATATTATAGGGGCGCGATCATTTGTCCTATATAGACTGACACTAAATTTCTAGTAAATTAATCACGGCGAGAGAGAGAGAGAGAGAGATGCATGCCTTCTGGTATATCAGCAGCTATGACGGCCACTTCAGCCAGAAGCCATAAGCAATATTTCACTAATGGTGGGTACTCAATCTTGCATAGCTCAGATAGATGTCTCCCTGAAATTCCAAAAAAATTTAAAAGACAAGTGAATGATCACCTGCAAGAAAATGCAAGAAACGAGAAGAAGAGAGAGTGTTCATGAGCAGAAAAAACAGAGGCATAATTCCTCCTTAATTTCTTGAATGGTATAATTACCCGTGCTCACTCCGAGATTAGCAGCTAAAGATTGGATGATGAGAGCAAATATCAACCCGATGAGTATAATCCACAGAAGCTGACCATATGATCCAATATATTGTAAAAACTTAGCACAAATATATATAGTTTGTATAAGTAGGAACATATGTATTTTGTCCATCGTTGTTCTTTAGTGTTACCTCGTATCCATGATTTGCTCCAGCCTGCAGATCTGTTTCCACTGCAATATTGATTGTAGAACTATGAATTCAACATGAACTCATTCGAATGCCACATGCAAACATGCACACGAACACACATGCTCTTTGTGGGAGGGAGGAAGGGAGGGAGGGAGAGAGAGATTTTGCAGTTTCCAGGATCAATATATGCGAGGGAAACGAGGAAACCGGGGCCAACAAATGATAAGAACGCTCTCCATCCAGGTTTCTGAATAATTACAAGGACCGATGTGATTAAACTTATAGTACAATTAGATCAATTGACTTTCTCAATCAGAACCGTAGAATTTTCAAATAAGGAAACATCCACCTAGAAACAAGCTAGTTTCGTAAGGGTGTGGTTGGGTTTGGCCCGTTAAAGATTGGAGATTGAGGAACTTATTGAAGATTATATTCCACGAACGTCTGAATAAAACAAGAGAGCGAGAACCTGATCATGTGAGTCCTCTTTATCAGATTCACCATGCGTGGAATTAGGGAAATCGAGGGGTGGGGTCCTGCCCTCCACATCAACGGCCACCATCCTGTTGCTCCCTCCCAATATCGTTGGGCTTCCAACACTTGCCGTCTCATGCTGCTCCTGCATTCTCTCTCTCTCTCTCTCTCACAACTTTCTTTTCTTGAAGCAACTGATGAGCTTGCACCTGCTTCATGTTGCATTCCAAACACAGCTTATGACTTATATAGCAAGCTTCATAAAGCCTAGTCACCATCTTTGGTCATTAATAAATGAAAGAAAGAAAAAAGAAAGTCAAACAACTGTAAGGAATGATACAACTAAGGGCTTGCAGACAACATTCCTGCTTAAAAATGTCCGTTTGATTTCTACCTGTATATCTGCACCAAAATTCTATGAGATGCACCTGACGTCGGCCCTCTTTGTTTTCGTCTAGTAATGTTGGATATATTAAGACGGGTCTCTAAATTTGATAATCTAATTCTCATGATAGGCTGCAACAGATAAGTGAGGAGCTAAATTTAAAATCCAATTGATGGCAGTTTGTCATTCCATTCAATGTACTAAGCTTTGTAAATCGATCTTGATAGGTACCCGATTTTATTACTTTTATAGAGGATGACTTAATCCATACCTAACCACCAGGCCAAATTTTCCAGATACGACCAAGAAAGATGGAGCCCCCTTCAGGGCTCGCCACCTCATTGGTTGAGGTTATATTCGCCCCTTTCTTGAGTCGAACATCCACAATCTTGACTTGATTTATTGCTTGCTGGTGTTTATCACTTTAATCTATTCCTGCTTTCCTAAATAAAATATAGACCATAACGTGTGTGCTTTGATTAGAATTCAGCTGGCTATGCATGATAGTTCTCTCAGAGTAAAATCTATGCATCACGAGTCCAAACACTCGTAGCCAAAATTAAGGTTTTTTTTTTTTTTTCCCGCAATGAAACAATCTAATTTGGATATAATAGGGGAGGCTTTAAACATGATAATCAGTAATTAGCTCTAATTCGAATGTGTTTCGCTGGGAATTTATTCACATAATGGAATACTTTTCACCAAAGGTTGATTTTTGATTTTTATTGAATCAGGTTCATGGTGATTTGGACAAGAGGAAGAACACATAACCAAGAATTGGAACTAATTACTCGAAAATAAAGTAAATGCAGAAACTGGAAAGATAAATTGATAATATGAAAGATACATAATTTATATTGATGATTGCGGATCCCCTCTACAACAATTCAACACGGCTTATATAGTAACTGCTCCTAAGTGGTTAATATTCCAATTAAAGATTACACCCACATTTCCATTATTTTTTGGCTCTATGATCACATTCCATGATTGAACGTTGGTCTTATTTATAAGCGGTTATAACTTTTTAGTTGCCACTAGACTCTTCTGTATTTACACAATTTCAGGCTCCACGATTGCTCTATATGCTTGCATGTGGATCTTCTTTTTAAGTAGTTATGACTTCTCAATTGTCATTGGATCTAACCTCTAATCGACATCTTCATTATCTTCAGTTTTTGCATCATATAAGTGTCAATTGTCGAGTTATCATCAACACATGTCGGTAATTGTACTATGGTCATCGATTATCTTGGTCATAGACAAGCATCTTTGAGTAAAAATACAACGCAAATGCCAAAACTTGGTATAGGGGATATTAAGTGCTAAAAATTTCGAAAAGCATATTTAAGTGCCATTTTTTTTTGAAAATTAGGACATTTAAATGTCAACTCCAGTGAGGACAACTGGAAATCCGATATAACTTATTTTAATAATATAAATGGTTTACATGACTCGTCGGAAAGCTGACTAGGGATGATGGTGCAAAACGATGTCATTTTGAATTATAATATAATTGTTAATTAAAATAAATTAAAAGAACTAAATTTAAGGGGAGAGGGGGAGAATTGGTGAGGGTTGTGGAGGCCCTCGCCACTGCTGCCTCACCATAGGTGGACAACCCTTGACCAACCCTTCCCCACCTTCATTGGCCCTTCTTGATGATGGTGGGGCAACGATGGCGAGGGGCTTCATAGCTCTCGTTGAAGTTCACTTCCCCCCACTCCCTCCCCCTTTTTAATAGATTTTGGAGGCTTATTGCTAATGTGGTAATTTTTTTTTGAAATGGCATGTGGACAAATTCTTTTTTTTTTAAATTGCCACGTTAGCAAAAAAAGTTGTAGAAAAATGCCATGTAAGCAATTTGGCGGAATTTCTTGCCGTTGACACATTTTTGGAAAATGTTTTCAGGAAATAAGTGTACATTTCGTGTGTTTGATGATATGTGAGAAAATGTTTTTTTGACATTTGGAAAAAGTATCTCTCCTACCAAATTTTGACACTTGAGGTGTTCAGCACTCAGCATATTTGCTGTCAATGACTCGTCAAGGATATTATCACATAATATCGATTTTCTATATGGACGTCATATCAATTTAGAAGACGGTCATTTTTGGGTGTCGACATAACAATCTGCTAATTTTATGTGCATTTGGGATCAAAACATGAGACTCTGATTTACTTCGGTTGATAACTTGGCATTATTATTTCTAGTCACTTAATCGTAAGACTCTTGTCCATCTTCTCTCTATCTATTTTCCCAAAAACTAATTGTAAATTGCCGAATTCTAATTGCCACTTTCTGGGCGAAAAAATTTTAATTACCAGTTTTTTTAAGGAAAATTATATTCATTGTTCAAAAGGATACATGATAAGTATATGGATTTCCATGGCAAAGCAAATCGAAGGAGAGAAAAAGCTATAATACTACAAAACAAAGCTAAATCCAGGAAACAAAGAGGATCAACATAATATTGGTAGGGTTAAGCATGCACTCATATCATAAAAACGGATCTATCAAGCAAAATAATTGGAGATACATCATGGGATTTTGTATCATCGTCAGTGATGAGCACACATATAACTACAGCATTGTCAGTTGGTGATACATACCTAAGTTTGGCTTCCTCTACACTATCGTCTTATGAAGACAACTAAAATAGGTTGAATAAACACATATTTAACTTTTGGAAGAGCAAATCTTCATAGTTTAGTGAGACAGTAGAGCTTTTGCGATCATCAACGAAATTGGAGGTGAATGACCTTTACATGGACATAGCATAGGGGTATTGAATTCCAAAAAATATGATTAAACTCCTAGATCTAAATTGGGAGAGAAAACTTTAGGTCTAGAACTGAATTAGAAGAGTTCACAATCAGATCAAGAACTAGACCGGGAAAAGAGAGCTCCCAATCTAGATGCAAAGAGAAGGAAAAAGAAGAAAAGAATAAGAAAACTCAAATTAAATTATCATTAGATAGAGGGAAGGGTGAGACTAGCTTGAACCCTCTTCATGGCTGAAGATTGAAGAAAACGATGGAGAGAGAAGAGAGAGACTCTTCGGTTGCAGATGGAGTCCTCCTTTAATTGCTAGTTGACTTCAATTAAAATTATCTGACCAAAAAAAAAAGACTTCAATTAAAATAAGCGTGCATGTGCCGAAAGAAGTAAGAATTAATTATAAATCCTCAGAGATAAACTAATGACAACTACGCAACCCATATAATATAATTTTATAGCTTATGTCATACATTTATGCGACTCTAATAAGAGGTGGGTCTTGCACATTTTTGTCTTATCCATCTATTTTTACCTATAAAGTAACTTTGCATGATATCAATGGAATCAACTTAATCCCATAACTCATCTCCAGAGATATTTCCGAAGCCATTTTGTTCTCTATTTTTCGTTCGATAACGAAATGGACCGTTCACTTCTCTCATCAGATAAGTGTTTTCCAGAACGTGAAGCAGTCCATGCTAACAAGCTTAGCTACAAGCAAGTGACTATTCCACTCCATATATCAATTCAACTACTCCAACATATAAAAGATCGAATCATGTACGCCATAAGATAAAATGGTTCTTCTAATCTGAGCCTGGCTAATTATTTTGGCGACCGACTAGAACTTTGTCTGCCCACTGTGTACTAGTTTTTATCTTCACCAATCCGCTTGGATCGTCGTCAACTAAAAATAGCAAAGTGCATGCACTTAATTAGGCCATCATCAGTTGTTCTTTGAGTTTGGGATGATGGACAAACGTGTGGAAAATTGCATGAGTAGATGGTCTCAAATTTGTTATATAACATCTAGTAGGTAAAAACTACATGCGAGATGATGAAATTTGGGTTCACTTTTTGAGTGAACTTTCTGTCTTCATGTTGGAAGGAATGTGGAGGGAAAGCACATGAAAGGCGAGAGGAAATGGAAGAAAGAGACAAGTAGGTTGAGAGATTTTTATTTACGCTTTCTTCTCCCAACACACTTTGTTCTTTGTCACAAGAACAAACAGACAAGTACGTCGATATTTGACCAGATCATTGATGGGAAAATTACCAAAAAATCCTAAACCTATTATATGGATGCCAATTCAATCTTGAACATTTTAATTTATCCAATTTAGTATTAAATCTTTTGACAATTTACCAGCATAATACTTTCAACTATTTTTGGCTTAGCGAGAGTATTGTAGCCATCACTTGGAATTGGTCAGGGTCGTGATGATCTCTCCCAGTGTTGGTGATTGTTGCTGGCCCATAGTAAACAAAAAAAGGAAAAGGAAAAAATTGTCCTTGTTAGCTTTGGCCATGCCAAGTAGGATAGTTGATGTCAATGTCAACGATTTTTGGCTATAATTGGCGATAAGGACTATATTGATAAATTGTCAAAATGTTTATGCATTTGGCATAATTGAATTAATATCTGTATAATATGTTTATGACTTTTTTTTGTAATTTTTCCATCAATGATTGGTTGAATCCCAGTGATTTCCACGGCGGATATGACAATTTGGAAAGAGCGATTTAGAGTAAATCAAAGACATAAGAAGTGATTTGCCCTAAAGTCTGTCGTTGAGTATTGCTTTTCAGGGGCTTAAGCAGCGTATTTTGAATTGTATCATTCTTAAGTACACATCTTGTAGTTTTCTCAAGGTGCACTAAACAATAGAAATAAGAAAAATATTTTTTACTTGCTAGGCATGTTGCCTAGTAGACTGAAAAGTTGCTATTAAATCCTCAGCCTTTATCGAAAAAGTAAACATAATATTTTCATGTAGGCGTTTCGCGATGGCCTAGTATGCAATTTCCAACATTGATGGTAATAGAACTTTATTGCACTTCTCCAAAATTGATTTAGATTTGATTGCACATAACAAAGGTTCATGAACAGATCGCATTTCACATATATTTATGATTTTTTAGGGAACTTCCATTGCCTTGGTATTTTTGCTGATTAATTTATTAGGAAAGTGGTTTTGTGAGAGTCTTAGGCATACTTCATGAGAGTGTTTTTTTCCATGTAGGTTGCATTTTGCAGTTAGGATAAAATTTAAAATATGATAAAATTCTATCTTGTGTTTGGTGTATGTTCAAAAAATGATAAAGTTGGATATAAAAGAGATAGAGGTTGGATAATATTATTCCATAGGGAGGTGAGATAAAAGTGGATATGATTTCTAATATCCATAACAGAAAACTTCTTTTCTCAAATAACAAAATTCTTAAATTAACAAAAATAAATTATATTTCAATATAAAGATTATTTGAATCCTAATATAAGAAATTCAAAATAACAAAAAATAACAATTTAGTTTTTAACTTTATTTTATTTATATTTAAATATTCAAATTTAATTTTATCTTATAATAAATTCAATACATAAATATAAAATGTATGTTTATATGTATTACATATTTTAGGTATTTTAATATTTTAGATATATTAGTATAGTTTACTATTTAATTAAATTTTATTAGAGAATGATGGAAGGGGACAAAAGAAATAAAAAATAAATTAATTAAAAAGAGAGGAAAAAAATAAAAAATAAAATAAAATAGGTAATAGTGTCACGAGAGATTTTTATCATATCCAAACTTTTACGTTCATTTACACTGATATGTTATTTATACTAAATTATGTAAATGATATTATGTAAATATATTAGATTTTATTAATTTGATCATCAAACAGTTGATAGGGAAAAACCAAATCCCTGTATTTCATATTATATCTTATCTATTCTTATCCTGATCAGAAATCTAGATGAGCAAATATAATCTTAGAGTATTGAACTCCCTAGTCTTTTTTGTTCACATGACTTCCATCGATAGCTTTCTCGAACTTAATCTTTCACCTTCCAAAGGGGTAGTTTCACAATTATTCCTTATGAACTGGATTCAGGCCATTAGTTTGAATGTGTGCCTACAATTCAAATATGTTTGTACGGAGTTGATAAAATTTGAAGGGGTGATCTCCTATTTCTGAGTTGAAAATCGCTTGACATCCCAGGTAACTGCGCCAACCTTGAAAGTTGCCTTAGATAATGTCAAAGAGGCCGACGAGTTTAGGTCATCTAAGTGAAAAGAACAGATTCTTTTTAATTTAAGGATTATCTCAATTGGTTGAGTCTTTAGCGAAATATACGTAACTATGACAATGAATTTTATATGCTCTTTATATATATATATCCCTCCTCCTAATATCATAAGTTTTTGGAATGGACTATTTAACACTAAGTTTAATTTATACTATCTTTGACGTGACATAAGCCTGTTCCCTCTCATGCCAATTCATTTCTAAATTTTCCAATTTCGTCAATTGATTCCCAAACCTTTATGCAAATATTCAATGTAGTTCTTTCAGCTCCTTTTCACCCGAATACATATAATAGATTTATGACTAATTAGAGAACTTCTTCATATAAAATCATATGCTTTGAGGAAAATGACATGATAACAAGCGTGCGGATGCAACCCACGACTTTTCAAGGCCTTCCCAAACTGGCTCAACAGTCCACATTTTTTTAATACAAGTTTCATCACACCATTCCTGCATGGAGTTTTATATCAATGATGCATCCGCGAATCTTAGTATATCCTAAGTACCCTATCTCTTCGAACTACTTATGCTCGCATCATCATGTCGACATTCCTCAGGGTCAACACATGATCTATCGTTCCGGAATGCCATTATATTATCGCACATGTCGACATGCCTCGAGTTCAAACTCATAATCTAATTATGCCTGGCTAGAACTAAACCATCACATGACCTGCGAAAGCTAACGTACTTTCTGTAGTATTATTTGATTGCCTTTGGCAACAACTATCGATCCACCCAATGAATTTTTTATACCATAGTCCTCATTTTTTTTTTAAAATTTAAATGTCAGTGTCTGACCCCCACGAATCGCCCGCAACTGATAAGTCCAATTATCATTGAGGTTAGATTTCATTTGCAGATATAGTTGACCATTAAGTAAATTAAATAGAAGTCAAGCATGCATCAGCAAAGTATTCAATTTGTATTGGTTAGGGAATCTTGTGTAGGTGGGGCTCTTGTTAGTTTATATCGAACTTAAATTTCGTAAAACAAAAAAGAATCATGTGTCACTTGCGCTACTTGTTGCGAATTTTTCACGATACTGCACTAAACAGGGACAATTCTCATGCTAGATCCCATGTTTTGAGGGTTTCAATGGAGATAACCGTGGGCGCAAACTAGACTGATATAGACAACAAGTCATAGGAGAGAAGTTAAAGCCAAGCATCTGGACATCCTCAGAAGCTCAGAAAAGATCAAAGAGAAGCTCTGCATTCTGCAATGTCTCTATAACAAGTTGCCATCCTTTCCCTCTCATCCTTTCATTTGGGTGGGGTGACTGTAATTTGGGAAGTCAACGGAATTGCAGGATTCATTTCTTTATCTACAATGCTTTTGAAAATATACAAATGTTTACAATACCAATGTCATCTTATCATGTAGCTGTATGACTTTCTCTCTCTCACACTTTCCGCGAAACTTCCGTTCTGTTAAAAAATGTTGACGAAATATCTTTCGAGACAGATTAATAAATGAGTGAATGGATAAAGGTTGAGAACGGTTGTTTGTTGATTTTGGATAGAAAGTTAAATGACAAAAAATTTAAAGGTATGAAGTGGGAGGCAATTGCAACCAACCAATTAAATTGCGGAAAAGTAATTATAAAGATAAATTCTCTAAGAATAATGAGTTCTGTGATTGATTGGGGATCTTTTGCAAAGAGTGCAACGTGGCTATTTAAAGCCCACAATAGGTGGTTACAAGTAGTTGTTGAATTTGAAAAGATAACTTCCTAGTCCTATATTCAAAATGAGTACCTAATACTATTTACAGTTACAAGAAGTTATAACGACACTTATCCACAAAAAATTATGGAATTCAAAAAGTGGCAATCAATATAACCTTCTACTCATTAGTTACCTATTATCTAGTAACACTTATCTAAAAGAAGTGAGATAATCGAAATATCACTATTCGGCACTTACACGTCTTTTCGATGACTTCATCTCTAGTAACTTCCTTGGCGAGTTATTTTTTTTTTTTTTTGGTAAGGTAAGTATATTAAGCTTTCAACCAAGAGATTCTAAACATAAGAGAGACTCACGGCACCATCAATCACTCTACGGGACAACATGTCACTAGGGTGAGGGGGTACCGTAGACACAAGGAAAGGAGAAAAAATACAAAATCACAAAGGGGCCTAAGTGGCCCTAGAAAAACCTCACTCAGGACTTGTACTAAAGATACAGTGGCTTATCCCCCAGCTTTGCTGCATTCTTCTATTACTAGAGTTATCCTCCACCTGTTTAAAAGCAAACGCTTTTTCCTTGACCACCTTATAAAGGTACTGTTTCATGGCTTGGATATGAGGAGTATGCGCTCGGAAGAGAATATTATTTCTAGTCTTCCATATTATATAGCATAGTGCACCAAAAGAGAACCGAGCAATCTCCTTAGAAAACCCACTTCCTGACAGAGTATTGATGGCCCAACGAATATTGTCCGTCCATGAAGAGTTATACCAAGGGAGATTGCACTTTGAAGCCCAAAACATGGCTAGAGAGTTGGGGGTACCACATGCAAAAAATAAATGGTCAACCGAGTCGGGTTGAGTATTACAAAATGCGCATACCGCATTAGGAATCCTTCCAAAGGACATGAGGTATACCTAGGTAGGAAGACGGTTTTTGACAATCAGCCAAAGGCAAAATTGGTGACGAGGGATAATGGCCTTGTTCCATACAAATGATGCCCATTGCACCAAGTGCGATTTCTGCGAATAGCAGCCCATGCCGATGCCACCGAAAATTTACCCGAAGGCTCCTTCTTCCAGGTAAAGAAGTCCAAGCCATGGGATAAGGGGGGGATCATAATTTGCCAAGATAGAAGTTCTTCGCGAAGCACTTGACCTAAGGGCGTGTATAGGTCTGCGACTTTTGCTTGCCTATTGAGATCTGATTGGTAGATGAAAGAGTTCGAGAAGAAGGTAGAGAGCGGACCAATATCAAGCCACGGATCAAGCCAAAGCGAAGTGGTCAAGCCATCCCCTATCTTCCACTTGAAAAGGGGCAAGGATTCACCTCTAAGGGCAAGGATTTTCCTCCAAGCCCAAGAACATTTAGTAGGAGGGTTAGAAGTCCGAAATCCTTGCTTTTGAGATGGATGGCATGGATCCATTTGCACCATAATGACTCCTTGTCGGTAAAGAGATTCCATATGTGTTTCATCATGGCAGCTTTATTTCGTCCCGAATCCTGCGGATTCCTAAGCCTTATTCCTGTTTGGGAAGGCAAACATCCTCCCATGACACTTTTGAACCTCCCGGTCCCATAGCCGGCCCCTTCCATAGGAACTGTCTACAAATTTGTTCTATTCTGAGCACTACTGATGACGGCAGCCAAAAGATGGATGCCCAATATGTATGGATTGCATGCAAGACAGAATTAACTAGTTGTAATCTACCCGCAAAAGAGAGAAAGCGATGTGTCCATGATTGGACTCTAGCAGTTAAGAGACATACCAGGGCGTGGCAGTCCACTTTCTTTAGCCTCAAGGTAATGATGGGTACACCCAGATAGTGAACCGGAAAAGAACCCAGTCTATAGCCAAAGACTTGTAGTATTTGGTCTCTGACCTCTTGTGAACCCCCGGAAATGAAGACTTCACTTTTGCTGGCATTCGGAGTCAAGCCGCTCCAAGCAGAGAACATGTCAAGCCCTTCCTTAATGCATGAGATAGAGTCTACACTCGCTTTACTAAACAAAAAGACATCATCAGCAAAGAAGAGGTGAGATAGGCGAGATGCCCTACACCTCCAGTAGTAGCGGTATTCTGGACGCCGGGTATGGAAGTTTATAATCCCTGTGAATACCTCCAGTAGTAGCGGTATTCCTTGGCGAGTTATTCTCCACTTTTCTTTTCATTGATATCTTCTATTAGTTACCAAACACTTTTATTATCGATTAAATTTGTCATTTGTCAATTATAACCAAAATAATCATTTTTTCTTCGTGTCAATAACTTCATAAGACTTCATGGCATAGTTTTAGGAAGAACTACAATCACATGCATACACCTGTTTAAACTCTTGCTCCTCGTAACTATGAAGACGAGACCGTTAAATAATTCAAACCCAAATGGAATTCCAAGCACAATAAAAACTGTAATTTTATTGAGATCAATCAAGTGAGTTCTCAATCCAACTATAAAAGCATATAAGAAATTATATTCACCTTTATCTCACATCTCTTATGAGATATTTTTATCCAAATTGTATCATCTTATATCCAATTTTAACCTATCTTGAGTAAGAACCTTTATACTACCCTGATTTTGTCCTAGCTACCAAACATAACCTAAGATGAGGCAGATGCAATATACAAAGAAAGATGCCAAGTGACAAGCCTCAAGCCAATTCTTGGCAGAAAGATTTTGTCCCCTTGAACATATGGTTCTGTTCAATGGAGCTGGGTGAAAGGTGGAATCTCTGAGTCTTTCTCTCTCTCGTTTACTACTACTTTGGTACTTTTTAGATGTAAAGGTGTCGTGAAAAAAAAAAACTGATCAGCTCGGACCGAATTGGCTAATTTTGGAAAGTTCCTAGGATCATCAATCCGGTTCCCCATTCCATAAAATTGAAACTAGTGAATTTTGGTCCGATTCCCGATTTCAGAATGGAACCGTACACTCGAAGTGGACCGATTTCACGTAGAGTTTGTCACATAGAAAGAGAGTTCGTGGAAAGAAGGGTTTTCACAAGCGAGAAAAGAGAGAAAAGTAATAGAGAGGGAGAGAGAGTTCGCCGGCGAGAGAAAAAAGAAAAGAAAAGAGAAAAATGTCTTCTTCCCATTGCAGACTCCGTACGTCCTGCAGCTTTGACGCCTCGCTCTTGTTCTTGCACTCGGCCAAAACCAGCGAAACATCCAGCGAGTTGCAGCCTCCCATCGCAGCCACCAACCTCCGGACACCACCTGCGGTCCCAGTGACGCCGCTGCTCTCTGCCCGGTGACACCCAAATCTGGTGAAGATCCCCGTTGGCTGCACTGCCGAGCTCCTTGGCCTTCCCGCATTCCAATCCGACAGGCACTGAGCCACCAGTTATTGGGATCGAAGCTTGTTCTAGCATTTCCTGCCGCCATGCCGACGATCTCCCAGGAATTGCATCGAAAACCCTACTCCATCATGCCCTTTTAATACCGGCAAACCCCAACAACAGCAACAGCAAGCAGAATCAGTGGAACGCTTCTCGCCTCTGCTAGTCCACCGGCGCCAGTTCTGACGAGGCTTCTTGCTGACTTTGCAGATTCCAAGTTGCCAGCCACCTGTTCCATTACCCACCTGGGAACCGGACGTTCCAAGACCAAATGGTCCAGTCCCCAGTTCTAGAGAACTGAGAACTAGTCTCACCAGTCCGGTTTCCGGTTCTAGGTTTTTGGGCTGGAACCGGATCCTCCGAGAACCAATGACCTCTGTTATCATGCCTATACCTCTTAGAGTTCATGTCCTATTTCATAGGTTTCTTGTTCTATTATGCAGTGACGTTGTAGATAAAGTAATGATCATGAGTAGGCTTATATTAATTGAAGATAAATTTAGATGGATTTGACTAACAATTTTAAGTTTTATTTTATTTTATTTTGGTCTGTTCAACAATTTTAGGTTAACAAAGGCAATTTTTCTAGACGTTTTGCCCGGTAGTTCTGCTAAAAGTAGCAGCAGCAACCTTTGAATGATCTTGGCTCTAGCTATGATTTTACTGAGATTTCTTTAAAGACCGCAGATTGCATTAACGGCATTTGTTATTTTTGACTAGGAAGGATTTGATTTCTAAAATATTAATTACACTTATCCAAAGAAGAAATAGAGCATAAATGATCTATGTGGTTCCCTCACGACTAGGAGACCTTTTGCCAGCTTTGAACAACCAACAACAAATGCAAGATGAAACAATGCTTTAGTAAACATATCAACAAACTTATCTTTAAAGCAACATAGGAGTAACAATCAAATTCTACTTCACAGCATCACGAACAAATGGACAGTCAATAGGGCAGGTGTCCAAGAATGTCTCGCAAAGTGGGTTGATAGATCCTTCACAAATGAAACAAAATGGACAGCAAGGTCGTCCCCCGGTTGATCGCTCTTGGGTCAATGTAGCTAGGACTGCCATGAAAGGTTACAATCTAACCTTTGTCAAACCTTCTTGCATCAATAACAAGCTAGTGGCTGAGGTTTCGAATGAGGTGTTGGAGGCTTCAGACCCGCTTTGGAAGGAATGTATTGTGGGATACTTGGTAGGGAAAAAATACCATTTCGGCTGGTTGAATCAGCCATCAAGCATGTGTGGGGTGATAAGGTAGTGGAGGTCAAAGCTAATGATCAAGGCTTTTTCTTTTTCCATGTTCCGGATCCTGAGTTCCGTAGAAGAGTGCTAGAAGGGGGGCCGATGACAGTAGCCCGTGTGCCACTTATGTTTCAACAATGGCAACCATTACTTGAGCTTTCGAAGTACCAACATGATGCAGTTCCGGTGTGGGTCCGTTTTAAAAACATTCCTTATGCATTATGGTCCGCTACGGGGATTAGTGTAGTGGCTAGTGTGCTAGGTAAGCCACTCTATGTTGACCAACGCACTGAACAAATGAAATTGCTTTCTTTTGCTCGGGTTTGTGTGGAGATTTCAGCCAAGTCAGAGTTTCCATCCTCAGTTGATGTACTCATCAGTGGAATCATACGCAAGGTAGATGTTGAATATGAATGGAGGCCAGTTTGTTGCCCAACTTGTAACTGCTTTGGGCATAAATGCTCGCCTAAGGATCCTGCTGTGGAGGTTGCTACTTCGGCCTCCCAACCTCATAATGAAAGAGCTCTCCCGTTGGCTGGTGCTGTAGACGTGGATGCTAGCCCCCCTGGTTCGGACTCGAGTCAGCTGGAGAAGGTGAAAGAGCATGGCCTTGCTGTCCCTGATGAGGCCACATCTGACTTACCTGCTTCTACAAATGTGGAGGATGGATGGAAGAAGCAACAAAGGAAGAATAAGAACAAATGGAAGGCAGAAGTGCAACCTGTCTCAACCAAGGCCTGCTCTTCCAGCATCTCTATGGTTCGGCCACAGTAGAATCCAGTCCCTATGTCTGTTCGTTTTTCATCATCTACATCTCTAATTTCAGATGACGGTTTGGATGAAAGAGGGGAATTGGGCAGCAACTCTGAGGATGATCTTCTTGAGGTAGGCAACACCAAGATTCATCAACATATGGTGAGAACGGTTGCTGATCTAGTTATTGAGTTGCCCGATATGCCTACGTCGAGGCCAGCTGCTGATCTGGTCGGTACGGCCCCCAAAATGGCTAATACCAAGCATGTTGTTGATCCTGGTATGCAAGGCCCTACTCGAATTGAACCGACGCGCTTGTTTGGTCCTTGTCCTCCGCAGAGTCCAAGAAAGGTCCGGTTCGTTGACATCAAACCGTCGACGTACGGGCTGGGCGCAAGTGAGCTTTTCGATGCTTATAGTTATATATGTATATAGGTATATGGAATATAAGGGGATTAGTAGACCCGGTCCGTCAAAGGTCGGGAAGCCCGCAATCTTGTACGGACTCATAACCTTTGTTGTATAGGTATTTTGGAGACCAAGGTTCCTGCTGGTCGTTTTGAGGACATCTCATCTAGGACTCTCCCTGGTTGGCTTTGGATCTCAAACTATACATTCTCCCCTAGGGGTCGGATATGGGTGGGATGGGATCCTAATAGAGTCAAATTTGATGCCCTTCTAGGTCATGGCCAAGCTATTCATGGCAAACTTTCGGACCTTAGTTCTGGTATATCTTTTAACTTGTCGGTTATCTATGGGGAGCACACCTTTGGGGCTCGTAGGTTGTTATGGGCTGACCTGGTTCAGCTCCTCTTGGATTAATTGTCCGTGGATAGTTGTTGGGGACTTTAATGCCATTCTTGACCCCTCGGATAGAGTGGGTGGCTCGACCGCTTGGATCCCTTCTTTTGATGAATTGAGGGATTGTCTGGCTCAGGCTATGCTTTCTGACCTTAGGTATGTTGGCTATAGACACACTTGGTCGGCCTCCTCAGGGGCTAAACGGAAAATTCGCAAGATCGACAGAGTTGTGGTGAATGGCAAATGGTGTAAGGACTTCTCATTCTCTGAAGCTTCTTTTATCGCACCAAGTATCTCTGACCATACTCCTAAATTGTGAGGATTGCTAACCCGTCGTCCAGGAGGAAACCGTTTAAATTCTTCAATTTCTGGATGGACCATCCTAATTTCCGGCCTCTACTTAACCGGGCCTGGTCTATCTTGACGGTAGGTACTCCCATGTATCGATTATACTCCAGATTAAAAGCAGTGAAGATCCTCCTTAAACAAATGAACAAGGATGTCTTCTCTGACCTCTCTACACGTGTAGCGGTTGCTAGGAGGGCTCTAAAGACTACCCAGGATGCCTACCGTTTGGATCCGCTCAATGTTGACTTGGCGGAAATGGAGAAAACACAGCTCAAGCAGTTTTATGAGCGCAGGTCCCAAGAGGAGTCATTCTTCCGCCAGAAATCCAGAATACGCTGGCTAAAAGAAGGGGATCTCAATACAAAATTCTTTCACCATTCGGTCAATAATCGCCATCTCCGGAATAGAATCCTGTCCGTTAAGGATAATATGGGCAATTCTGTCTCTGATATCAAGGAAGTCCATAACCTTTTTATTCAGCACTTCCAGGAGTTGCTTGGCCCGGGAAGGACAAAGGTTCGACCGTCTTTGTTGGAAATAAAAACTGTGTTGAGAGCTGGTATTACAGATGACCAGGTACGTTTATTATCTAGTCCTATTTCTTCCTCTGAAGTCTATGATGCTATATTCTCGTTAGCGGGAAACAAGGCCCCTGGTCCTGATGGGTTCAATGCTGAGTTTTTCAAGAAAAATTGGGAAGTAGTAGGCTAGGATGTGACTGAGGCTGTTATACACTTTTTCAATACTGGAAGTCTTTTGAGGGAAGTTAATAATACAATCCTCGCCCTTGTGCCTAAAACTCCCAATGCTTCTTCCGTGGGGGACTTTAGACCGATTGCTTGTTGCAATACTATCTACAAATGTATCACTAAGATTATTGCAAAAAGGGTGGCTGCAGTCACCCCCTCCCTTGTAGGCCCCTTTCATAATGCATTTATCAAAGGTCGGAGAATTAGTGATAACATTTTACTGGCTCAAGAGTTATTCAGTCGTTTTCACGTAGAGTCGTACCTCCCTAAATGTGTAGTCAAGGTGGATTTTCAGAAAGCCTATGGTACTCTTGACTGGGATTTTCTTGAATTAACCCTGCATGCTTTTGGGTTTCCTAGATGGTTGATTGATCGTATTATGATTTGTGTAAGGACTCCTAAATTCTCTATTTCTATCAATGGAGAGCTGCAGGGGTTTTTTCCAAGTGGGAGGGGGCTAAGACAAGGGGATCCAATGTCTCCCTATCTATTCACCCTTGCTATGGAGGTCTTGTCGGGTATCATGTCTCGGCAGGCTAGTCTACACCGGGTTCAAGTTCTTACGGAGATGTAAACCCATCCGGTTGTCACACTTATTTTTTGCAGACGATGTCTTCCTCTTCTGTGAAGGTTCTATGATTGCATGCCAATGCCTTAAGGAGGGGTTACAATTATTCTCCTCCTGGAGTGGTCTAGGACCGAATCTGAGTAAAAGTAAGGTGTTCTTAGCTGGAGGCTCTGCAAACTCTCGAGATCAAATATGCCAGATATGGGGTTTTCAGATGGGGTCGCTTCCAGTCAAATATCTTGGAGTCCCTATTATTACTAAGAGGTTGGCCAAAATGGACTGCATTGCCCTGGTAAGTCTTCTTACTGCCCGGGTACATTCTTGGACTCTCCGTTTCTTGTCCTTTGTTGGTCGGCTATTACTTATCAAGTCAGTTCTTCATGCCATCCAAGTATATTGGGCTAGCATTTTTATATTACCAAGCTCAGTCTTGAAGGATTGAGCAAATTTGTAGACAATTTATGTGGAAGGGACCCAATCTAGGCTCTGGTGGTGCCAAAGTGGCCTGGGAAGATGTGTGTCTCCCTAAGGTTGAATGAGGTCTTGGGTTAAGGACATTAAAGGAGAGTAATAGAGCTTATATGATAAAACATATTTGGATTCTGTTTACCGATAAGGAATCGCTATGGTGTAAATGGATCCATGCCACTTACTTAAAGCACAAGTACTTTTGGACTATGTCTACGCCGACAACGTGCTCTTGGGCTTGGAGGAAAATTCTAGCCTTGCGTTATGATATTCTTAGCCTGGTAAGTTGGCGGTTAGGCAATGGTCACTCGATATCGCTCTGGTTTGATCCTTGGCATCCTATAGGCTTGCTAAATGAGTTGTTCTCTAACTCCTTCATATACCGGTTCGGCCTTACTAGGGAAGCAAAGGTGGCGGACCTCTTCTCACTGGCGGGGGCCACTGTTCTTCAACATCTTCAAAGCTAGTCATATCCGATTACACCTCTCCTTAATAGCCCGGACGTTTTCACGTGGAAGCCTCTCTCATCGGGTGAGTTCTCGATTGCCACGGCTTGGGAATCTACCAGGTATCGGGCTTTGCGAGTCCCTTGGTCTTCTTTAGTGTGGCACAAATCTTTAGTACCAAGGCATCAATTTCTACTTTGGTTGATTGCTAGAAACTGATTACCTACCCAAACGTTCCTTCTTTCGATTGGGAGGCTTACTGGTGTTGTGTGTGCCTTTTGTAATTCTAGGACAGATACTATTGATCACCTATTTTTTGACTGCCATATAACACATGTTCTTGCTATTTCGTGGGCGGGCAAGTGCAATTTGGCTTGGCCAGAAGGATCGTGGAGTAATACCATGGTTAGGGCTAGCAATAATCTTTTTGGTAAAGGCTTCCAGAAGGAAATACCTAGGTTCTCCTTTGCTGCTCTATGTTATATTATTTGGAAGTCTCGTAATGATATCTTATTTCGGAGTAAAGTGGTCTCTATTCCCTCAATGAAGTATTATATCTTCAAGGCTGTCAGGGACAAGGTGTTGTCTGGACCATTAATTCAAGACAATATAGTGAATAAACGTCTTCAGAGAGCTTGGGGTTTAAGTACCTCCATTTTTACTGGTTAAGATTAATGTGATATCCTCCTGGGTGTTTTGTTGATGTTTTGTGTTTGTAACTACTAATTATCCTTGGATTACGATTCCTTTCCACTCAATAGTCTAAGCTGAGTGCAAATTGGAGCCATCATCCGTTAGTTTGTACAGGTTATGGTTGGCATTTATACAAGTTTACCTTACCAAAAACAAAAAAACAAATGGACGGTCAACTTCTATATGCTTAGCTCGCCCTTGAAAAATAGGATTCCCAGTAATATAAATAGCTACTTGATTATCACACATCATATCAATAGGTTGATTAATAGGAAATCTAAGCTCTTGGAGAAGAGACTTCAACCACAGTATGTGCCATAGCACAATATTTAGCCTCCGCACTAGACCTATCAATGGTAATATGTTTCTTACTTCTCAAAGTAACCAAATTACCTCAAAGAAAGGTGCAATACCCAATCATAAACTGCTGATCACACGTTGACCCAGCCCAATTAGTATTAGAATAGCCAATGAGATTGGAAGAATCATTTGGTTTATAAATCGGTCTCTTACTAGGAGAGCTTTTTAGGTAATGACGAATACAACAAACAACATTCTAATGAGCCTTCTTGGTGACTCCATAAACTGACTCATCACACTAACATCAAAAGAAATATCGAGATGTGTAACGGTAAGATAAATTAGTTTCCTAACTAGACGACGATATTGATGCTTATCTTCAATATCATCTCCATCATCAACTCCAAACTTTTGATTTGGATCCATAGGAGTATCAATTGGCTTGGAAACTAGCATACCTGTCTCATACAAAAGATCAAGAACATACTTTCGCTAAGACAAATCGATACCTTTTTTACTTTTAAAACTTCAATACTTAGAAAATATCTAAGGGCTCCCAAGTTTTTAATTTGAAATTGCTGTTGAAGAAAAGATTTAACTTCAGAAATGCAGGTCACATCACTGCCAATATCATCCACATATACAATAAGAATGACCACTCTCGACTCTTCTTGTGAACAAAAACAGAATGATTTGAATAACATTAGTGGAAACCACACTTGAAAATCACTTAATTGAATTTCTCAAACCATGCTCTTGGAGACTATTTCAACCCATAAATGGCATTATGTAGTCAGCATACTTTATTACGATTTTCCCCTTGAGCAACATATCCAGGAGGTTGCTCTATTTATACTTCTTTAGATAAATTACCATAAAGAAAAGCATTCTTAACATCCAATTGATATAATGGCCAATCAAAATTCACAGCAAGAGAAATAATAACACAAAAGAAAAATGGGGGAAAATGTCTCAAAATAATCCACTCCATAAGTTTGAGTAAAACCTTTATAGCTTTAAGATGCTGAGCCAAGGTTGTACTTGATAGTGTACACCCAACACACTTCACCACATCTTTCCCAAGAGGAAGATAAACCAAAGACCATGTTTGGCAAGACACCAAAGCTTCCATTTCCACATCTATAGCTCTCTCCATTGAAGGCAAGATAAGGCCTCAGTGGTAGAAGTAGGAATTGTGTGAGTATGTAATGATAAAGTGAAGTCATGTATTGGAAAAGAAAGATATGAGAGAGACACATGACGCTCGATAGGATAAACAAAAAGAGGATTTTTTTATTTTATAGAAGAACGAGTACCTTTGCGAAGGGCAATTGGTAGATCGTCTGAACCAGGAGACAAGGAGAGAGATTGAACAAAGGGCATGAAAGAGCTAAGACTAGTGGTGCCGTGGACTGCTTTCACTGTTGATACACTTGCAAGGGAGGAGGTGCTGAAGAAGGACTAACAAAATCTAAGAGGATAAGTTGTGGGATAGGAGGATCGACTACAATGTCAATTGAAAACTCTTTACCCTTTAGTAGAATAATATGGTGTGTCCTCGAAAAAATAACATTAGCATTGACATATTAGGTACAAGTTATAGGATCATAACACTGATATCCCTTTTGAGTATGTGAATACCCAAGAAAAGCACATTTAGTGGCACGAGGGGATAGTTTATTAGCATCGGGATGTAGTTTATGGACAAAACAGACACACACCAAAACGCGAGAGGTAAGAGCGAATAATGGTTTGTCAAGGAATACAATATCGATTGGTGATTGATGATTGATGATAGTGGAAGGTGTATGATTTATGAGATAACAGGTAGTAAGGACAACATCACCCCAAAATGATTTTGGGACATGCATATGAAACAAGAGCAAATGAGCAACTTCTAAAATGTGACGTTTCTTTCTCTTGGCTACACCATTCTACCGAGGGGTATAAGTACAACTAGTTTGATGAATAATGTCAAGATTAGAGCAAAACAAAGAAATTGATTTATGTGAATATTCTAGAGCATTATCTGTTTGCAAAATTTTAAGGGATGTATTAAATTGATTAGTAACCTCATGATGAAATAATTGAAAAACATGTAGAAATTCAAAATAGTCATGAAGCATATAGAGCCATGCTAGATGAGAATAATCATCCACAAAAGTGACAAAATACTTAAAACCATTTGACTAGCAATACGGGAAGGTCCCTAGATGTCCGAATGAACAAGTTCAAGTAAAGTAGATGCATGGGAATCACTACGACTAAGAAAAGAACTATGATGATGTTTCCCAAGTTCACAAGTTTCACACTCAAGAGTATAAATTGATTTACACTCAGGAATTATTTGTTGTAACTTGAATAAATATAAATGTCCTAAACGAGAATGCCATACTAGGGGAGTAACAAAACTAATAGCTAAACCATTAGCGTCAACAGTGGAGACATCGTCTAGATAGTAGAGTCCATCATGTTCATGCCCTCCACTAGTCTTCTTCTTTATTTGAAGGTCTGAAAAATGCAATAAGAGGGTAAAATGTAATTGAACAACCAAGAGTTTTAGTTAACTGACAAATAGATAACAAATGCAAAGGAAGTTGGGGAACATGTAAAACAGAGGACAAAGATAAGGAAGATAAGTGAAATAGCCCTTGATCCAATCACTTGGGTATAGGAAACATTAGCTAAAATAATTTCAGATGAAGGACTAAAGTTATGGTGGGAAGAGAATATGTCTTGCTTACTCGTCATATGACTAGAAGCTCTCAAGTCAATGACCCAAGAGGTGTTAGAAGACAAAGTGGAAAGAAAAGCCATGTTACTTGTATGTGCAAGAATGGCAATGGATGAAAAATTGGAAGCTCTAGTTGTTGGACACACTTGATGAGTATGTAACCATATCATCTTGAGCTGTAGACTCAAAAGAACTACCCCCAGTCGGGATAGATGGATTCATGTTGCCAGAAGACACATTTCCAGCACTGAGCCCACTTAGGCTTGCCATGCTTGGCCCAACAAGTGTTGGCAATATGTCCAAGAGACTTTCCCCTTGTTTAAAATTAAAGATCTTCTCATATAGTTCATAAACTCTAGACATGTTTTTGTCTTGTGAATAATTCTCCCTAAGATCATCTCACACTCCCTTGATAGTTTTGTGGAACATGATAATAGCAATAATGGATGGTTCCATGCTATTTCATAACCACAGCAAAAGTGTATCATTCTCTCTCATCCAGTCACTATAATCTTTAGAGTTTTTAGCAGGGGGTCTAAAGGGGTCTAACAAAAGATCCATTTAATTTAATGGTGTTAATCTAAACATTGAGAGATAATTTTGATGGTGATAATCTTAATTAAACACATCTTTGGCATTGAAACTTCAATGCAAGAAATCTACCGACATATAATTAGATGCTTGAGCTCCATTAATTAAACAAAAGTAATCTCAAAGAGGATCCATCTTTTAATTTAATGGTGGTAATCTAAACATTGAGATTGTCTTTTTTTTTTTTTTTTTTTATGGAAGATTTAGACTGTCACTTCTTTTTAGCCAACCCAGAAAGATCATTGATAATCTTAATATAAACACATCTACTCAAAATGAAGTGTTAGTATATGGTGTCCTTAAATTATCAAAAATTAGTAATTTTTTTGCTGTTAAAATGTTGGTTGAAACTTCAATGCAAGAAATAAGACAACAATACCGACATATAATTAGATGCGATTGGCTCCATTAATTAAACAAAGGGATGCTGAAATCTTAAAAATATAGGTTGCTATATAAAAGAAAATGTCTAACTCAGCGTTTTCAAAATTCTGCTTAAAAATATAGGTAGGAAAGTACTAAAAGGATTGGAGTTCAGCAATTCAACATTCTGAATTCAACATTCTGAATCTTGTTGAGGCTGTAGTGCAAGGGAAGTATCATGGGGTTTTAGTGTTTCGACTTTACCATTTTGGCATCAAAATGCACCAGCAGATGGGCATTATTGTCGTTCACCTTATGGTATCATGCCTCCGCCTCATATTAAAGTTCATGTCCTCTCTCAAAGATTACTTGTACGTTATGAAGTGAGGTTGAAAAAACACAATGATCTTGTGGAGTTTTATATTTACTGAAGATAAAAGTTGGAAGGAGTCGATTAGCAATTTGAAGTTACCATGGCATTTTTGCTCGATATTTTGCCCAGTAGCCCTGCTAAAAATAGCAGCAGCAAGAGAGTACCTCAATGATCTTGACTCTAGCCATGATTCTACTGATAGTATTTTCGACCACAATTCTACTAAATAGTTTCACTCTAGCATCTGTCTCTGCATACATTGGGGGATAGCTTCTTAAGGTGTTAAGCAAAGTGATGCGGACTATTCTGGAAGAGGAATGTCTGCAAGATCCTCTCGATAAGGAAGTCGGTCCGGCGACTTGCCAGAATCGCCATAGCCATGTTCGATGGCCGTTGACGTCGCATGCTTAACAGGGTCATCAGAAAATGTCACAACGGTGTCTTTCCGGAAAGTTAAGTAGATCACTGCAATGATGTAGACTGCCATGAGTGGGAACACTAAGATTCCAGTGAAAACGTTGGCGACTTTGGGAAGACTATTGTTCATTAGCCAGCCGACAAAGCCCGTGCTGAGGTAATAGATGTTGATACTGATGAGTCCCACTCCTAATGTCCATGAGATCACGATAATCTGCGTCCATAGCCATAAAAGATGCGAAAAGACAGGATTGTCATTTTGCTCAAATATCCACATGTTCTTCTTCATTTTTTCAGTTTTTCCTTTTTTCCCCAATTTGCATCTCTTTAGGACCTCTGAACTAAAGAACCAAGTTAAAAATTGAATTGTGTAAAGATCAAAAGACAAACTTACGTAGATTGAGTTTTTGTGGGGTCCCATCTTTGTTGCACTGCTACTGAACTTAAGGAGTGGGATAAGAGCAAACGGAAGCTCAAATGATAGAATCATCTGAAAAACAACGTCAAACTCTTTATATAACAACGCATGGAATGAGCATAAAATGCACACATATCTTCACCAAATTATGATAGAAAGAATTCAAATGTAGAAATGGCAGGAGACGTCAGAAGAATTTGCATACCGATGCAATGATGATGAGCCTACCGGCTCCTGAAGATCCACCGATTGTAGAGACGATGAGACTAGGTGTAATGGCAATACATCGAGTCACTAGGTTCCGCAGCCACTTCTTCATCTTTAGATCCAAGAATCCCTAAGCAATTAACCAACGCGCACATGAAAAAAATCAGACCCATTCAAGTGTTCACTGTAAACAGCTATTTAGAAGAAATTTCCTAATTAACAACCTGCATGATGTATTGGCCTGCATAGGTTCCTGTAATTGTGGAGCTTTGTCCTGAGGCTAGCAATGCAATGGCATAAACCGTCGAGCTAGATCTTCCCAACATATTCTGTAAGCACGTGTTTGAGACAATAATAAGAACGTTATTCTTAGTTATAATGTTATCTTGTGGTCCAACTGTTTTATAGTCTCTGTTAGGAATTGGTACCTTAAGGAGGAATGGAGCAGAATTGAGAGTTAAATCATTGCATCTCTCTGCATTCTCACTCGAAAGATTGTCACCTGAGCAGACAGTGCCAGACACAGACACAACGGCAACGTTGATCAAGAATGCCACGAATAATGCGAACCCACTTTCTATGAGGAAAAACCGGCAGGCATTCTGCAAAGATTGATGAGATGAAATGAAAAGTGCGCGTTTTTTTGGATATTTTGTAACATCGACAAGAAATATTTCCGATATACTGCATGTTTTACCGAATATAATCAGTGAAAACAGGAGCAATGATAATTGAATGTACATTATGCCGTCTAAAGAATAGCCTAGTTTTTTGACGTGGAATAAGATCTTCACCAAGAAAATTTTGGCAATGAAGGAAAATGAAGACGAAGTTAGGAATTTAGTACATTGATGCCTCGGACTGATCTCGGAACTTTCCTGGACAAGACCAAAGCGGAGTGGAGGAACAGGTTGTGCCTGTTGACAAGCAATAGAACTCTCAAATCTAGAAAATGGGACAAGCATTTTCCAGTACATCTAACAACATAGACAGTGTGAGATGAAGTATGAAGTGATATCATACGGCATCACGAGGGCGCCGAGCAAGGCGATGGCGTCCCCAGTGGCACTGTTCCCAGAAAGCTTGGGGACGAACATCCCCTTCAGGACTTTTGTAGCGGGAGGCTTCACGTAGCTCATTTCGCCAAAGAAACATGCCGCCATTATGAATACCAGTGTAGCTATCAGCATTTCCAGCTTCCGAATCTAACAAATTCAAGAACCACATCTTTCAGTGGATCGAAACAACCAAGGTTCCGAAAATAGTGAACAGCGTTGAATTTAATGACGGTGAAACAAATTTGGTCTTCATCAAGTCAGTGTGACAATAATATGATTGGCATAGGTAATTCAAAGGAATCTAATACACTCGATCTTAATAAATCAATGGAATTCCAAGTTAAGTATATACCCCATATCTCTGCAGGCCAAGAAGCACGATCGTGCTGAAACCAGTGAGCAAAATTCCAGCCCACACTGGGATGTGAAACAGTATGTTAAGTGCGAAGGCTGTCCCGATCACTGCAAACATGAACATGGTTGGTTAGTAAATTTGATTAATGTGAACTCACCGGACGAATGCGATGGTACTTAACTGTGTATGACTATCATATGACACATTCGATGAATTAGTGAACAGAGAGGTTTAAAACTGTCTGAATTTGATGCGACTTTCGAATGAGTGTTTCAGTAATATATGTGTGATGCGGATTAATCAAAACTCTACTATGTCAGCTTGCCGATGCAGTGTCTATGAGTAAGTTGAAGGTGTCAGCTTATCCTTAAACAGAAAGGTAACTAATCCATGTTTTTGAGTATTTATAGTGGAGAGAATCATCCATATTTCAGGAACTGGGATGCTCTATATTTGAGAGTTCCGAGGGGACACACGAACAATTTTTCTCCTATCTCTTTCTATTTATTTTCCTTTTCTTGTTCTTGTACTTTTAACATCTTCCTCGTCATAATTCCTATTGAGTTCATTGTGTGCCATCACTGCTGCCCACTAGGATCGTCGTCACCAGTAGTCTCCAAACAGGCCCCTGGCCGCCGCCGCCATTGCCACCCCCATTTTTTTTCGTTGGATGTCTGTCGTAATTATGATATGATGTCACAGCCTCAAATAGGAGGTCCCAAACTTTAGACGACCTCCAATCTACGAACGCTTGGTGCCGTGACCACACCTTTCATCGAGAGAGAGAGAGAGAGGACCAACGCAAGGACAGTGGTAACAGGGACTTAGTGACGGGGGGAAGGTGCAAGTGAAAGATGCTTAGTGTCTAGGTGCTGTAAAGAGGCGAGGAACCGTAAAAACATAGAGAGAGGAGGCAAATATTTGGAGAATATGGTTTTGTGTGATTTTCATAAATAAGGACTAATATGAGGCATGCATATGGACAGGACTATGAAAGAAAAGTTCGATTGTTCTTGCAATCACATGTTTTGTGATGTATATATTTGAGATGACATCCTCTTTTTTCAATAGTGTTTCATTCATATAATCCACATATATTAAGGTAATTGTGAAATTCATGACTAAATGATTGAGAATTGAGATTTGTTAAGACATCAAACGAGACATTGTACAAGTAGAAGGCCGCCATCCCTTACCCATATTCTGTTGTTATGTATTTTACCTTGTGAATGTCAATCTATATAGATTTGACGAGTGATTATACTTGACATGTTTGTGTAATATGAGGCCTATGTGTTTTGTTTTTGTTTTTTTCTGCATCTTTTCTTATTGAAGTACACACGAGACGAAGAATTACATGACCCCCAATGTTTTACTTTCTACTTAGTAAAGTCAAATCGCGTATTTTAAGAGATTCAACTATCATTTCATATCTTGACCCTATCCTTAAGATTATTGGAAAGATAAAGCATAAAGAGTGCCGGCTCAATATCTGTAGATGAAAAAGTTGATTGACATCCATGACAATTAAAAAATGATTGAGAAAGAATAAATAAGACATTGAGCTTGACTTCTATAAGGTGACATAATCATTCATGTTATTAAGATGTAAATCAATCAAGATCAAGATGAGAGAGATGCCTTCCGGTATATCGGCAGCTATGACGGCCACTTCAGCCAAAAGCCATAAGCAATATTTCACCAACGGAGGGTATTCAGCTTTGCACAGCTCAGATAGGTGTTTCCCTGAAAGTTTGATAAATTTACAATGAACAAATGAATCATCACAACAAGAAAATGCAAAAACGAGAAGAAGATAGAGTGTTCGTGAGTAGGAAAAATAGTCATGGTTCCACCTTAATTTCTTTAACAAAACGATTACCAGTGCTCACTCCGAGATTAGCAGCCAGTGATTGAATGATGAGAGCAAATATCAATCCAGTGAGTATGATCCACAGAAGCTGACCATATGATCCAATAGATTATGAAGCATTAGTAGAACATAAGTATACGATATATATTTGCATAAGTATGAACATATATATGTTGGGTATTGTTGTTCTTTTGTGTTACCTCATATTCATGATTCGCTCCAGCCTGAAGATCAGTTTCTACTGTAACATTGATTGTAGAACCGTGAATTCAACATGAACTCATTCAAACGCTTCATGAGGCACGCATGCAAACACACTGAGAGAGAGAGAGAGAGAGAGAGTACAGTTTCCAGGGTCCAGATATGCGAGGGAAACAAGGAAACCGGGGCCAACAAATGATAAGAACTTTCTCCATCCAGGTTTCTGAATAAGCACGAGGAAAAATGCAATTAGATTAGAGACTTATGTCCCAAGTTTACTGGTCCTGCATGTACTCTCACTTTTTACCCACACTCCCCGCAAGAACAGATTTATTAGTCACACGGGACCCGGGACATGGTGAAAGGTGACCTGACAGGAAGTCGCATAGCAAGTTTGCCTTCCTTCCTTCCTTCCTTTCTCTCTTTCTTTGTCGTAATGGACAACGTAAGAGTCTTATCGAAGGTTCTATTCCCTGAATTTCTTCGGACAGAAAGAAGAGAGAACCTGCTCGGGTGAGTCCTCTTGATCGGATTGACCATGCGTGGAATTTGGGAGATCGAGTGGTGGGGTCATTCCCTCCACGTTAATGGCCACTATCCTGTTGCTCCCTCCCCATATTGTTGGGGCGCCTACACTTGCCATCTGATGCTCTTCCTCCTCCTCCTCCATCTCTCTCTCTCTCTCTCTCTCTCTCTCTCTCAATACACTCTTGCTTTTGGTGAAGCAACTGATGAGCTTGATTTATACCTGCTTCACTTCATGTTGTCCTCCAAACAACAGCTTACAACAATTGGCAATGTCCTTCGTGCTTTATAAAACACAAGTCACCAACTTCGGTAACTCAATAAACAAAAGCAAAAGCATAAAGAAGTCCAACCACCCTACGAGCATGCGGACAAGATTTATCTTTTGCTTTCTTTATTTTGATTTTTGGTCCGAAACTCTGCGAGTTGTATTAGACAGTTGGCCCTCTTTATGTTCTTTCGAGTGACACCAGATATATTAGGACCAGATTCCAAATAAGATATTCTTCTAATTGGCTACAAAACGCTCTTCAGATAAGAGATCAGCCACATTTAATTACCCAATTAGTAACAGTAGGCCATGTCATTGAGCACGCTAGCTTTGCAAACGAATGTTGATATGTACCCTATATGATTGTTTTCTTCGGAAAGACTTAATCTAAACCTAACCACTCATCATGCCCAAATTTCCTAGATATGAGCAAGAAAAATTGAGTTGCCATTCAGGGCTTGCCGCCTCATTGATACAATTACTTCTCGCTTTTCTTGGGTCCAATCGCTAGAATCATGACTTCATTTATTTGTTTGCTGGCGTTCGTCTATTAACCTGTTCCTGCTTTCCTCCACGTAGGTCATGACATATGTGCTTTGATCAGAACATTTAGCTGGGTCTGTATGATAATTTTCTGAATCTGAAAGATTGCAGTATTGAGTCCAAACACTTGCAACCGAACGAAGGGATAAAAACAAATGATTCTAGTTCTTTGCATAGACGGTGGAGAAAGATTTTACCGACGGGTTCAAGCGGATACCCACGCCCGAATTCGCCCGATCCCAATAGAAGTGTAAACATCAAATTTAAGTATTTATCATTCATAAACCCAATAAAGAACATGCTAAAAAGAGGAGATTATCTCGAACACCTCTGGAAGTTGGCACTATGGCATCGGGCTTTATAGGGGATAAGTAACAAAAAAAAGAGGCTAAATTTATATCATTTGTGCTAATTCAGTTATAAACATTTTGACAATTTACTATTATAGTTCATCTGACCAAATATGACCAAAAATTGCTAAGACAAACACCGACTGTTCTATGTGGAGAATTTTTTTTTTTTTGAATTTCATTACTTTTAATTTCTTTCCTTCTTTCCCCAACTGTGGGCAGGCAAGGTCACGGACCGACCCTCGTTGGCTACAAGCAAGATGTGGGTGAGGGTCTTCACCCCTTGCTATCCACACATGAAGGTGTTTGGCCCTCACCTAGATCCAAGATAGGGCTACGACCCTCACCTATTAGCTAGTGAGGGTTGTGATGTTGTTGATTGGTCTAGGTGAGGGCCATGATGCCCTCGCTAGACACACATGAGGGCCGCGAGCTCCTTGCTTGTGGCTAGCGAAGGTGCGAAGGCTCCCGCCTCTGGTTGGCAAGGATCGAGACGCCTTCACCCAAAGTAGGTGAGAGTTGTTGGCTCTCTCCTGTTGTTAGTGATCTCGCTAGCCCGGAGTTGTACAATAACAAAGAAAAGAAAAGAATAAAAGTTATTTAAAAAATCAGGAAAGAGTAATTAAAAATTGTAAAACTTGTCCGCGTCATAGCCAATCATGTCATATAGAATGAATAGCATCCATATCAATGATTTATGATCAAAATTGGCTAGATAAACTACATTAAAAAATCTTAAAAAAATTTAGAACTCTATTAGTACAATTAAAATGTTTAAAATTGATTTGGCATAAATATCATATGTTTAAGATTTTTTTTGTCCTTTTCCTGACTTTATATATTGTACTCACGGGCCTCATAAATTCGACCAGGATTAGAAATTATGCACTGTTATAGCTTAGGTGCTTGAATTTTATTGGATATGAAATTAATAAATCTTTTAAGTCGATCGCCTGTTAGAATTTTTGAATATAAATCTTTCCTAGGAGGTTGCCCATTTTGATAGTACTCTAATGCGACTTTTGGCTTGATCATATAAAATTATTGGTTCATGTGATCTTGAAGGATGGCATTTCAGATGACCTAAAGAAAGTTAATCACCCTACCAATGTTACGGAAGTGAGAAGTTTCCTTGGGTTAGTGGGTTATTATAAATGATTTGCGGATGGATTCTCCAAATTTGCCGGTCCACTTACTTGCTCAACTCAAGAGGGGGTTAAATTTGTATGGCTAGATCAATGTGAGAGTAGTTTCCAAGAGTTGAAGAGGTGGTTAGTCTCAGCTCCTATGTTATTGACCTTACCTTCAGGAGCTGGTGGCTTCATGATTTATAGTGACGCATATAAAGAAGGTCTAGTTTTCACAAGCGCTCATGTGTACACGCGGCGCTTGCCGTTTGTGCATGCGTGCGAGGCATGGTCTGCTCTTATTTGATATATAATTCAATTCATTCCTACCACCTTTGTCACCCTAAATGCTTGTTAGGAGCTACTTCTTCTCCAAACCCTCTAGCTCCAGTGATCACTCCCTCCGATCATTGGACCGGGTCATTACACCAGAAACAATTGCGACTCTTATGATGAAATCCAAGAGGAGGATCTTGTGTGTCTATGTTTCATCTATTTGTTTTTACCTTAAAGGTAACTTGCCATGATATTATTGGAATCAACTAATCCCAGAGCCATTTAGTTCTCAGTTCTTTGTCGATAACGAAATGGATCGCTAAATATTGACGTACTTGCAACCAAAATTACCCCAGATTAGTACAATAATCCATCTCATATCTCTTTTCAGATAAGAGCTCTTTCAGATAATATAGCGTCTTTACACTTAGCTACTTGCAAGTGACGATTCCATTCCGTGTATCAACTCAACTACTCCAACATATCAAAGATCTAAATAATGTCACACGACAAGATAAAACGATTATGCTATTAATTTCTGTCTTAATAAGGCAACCGACTAAAACTTTCTCTGCCTATTATAATCTACCTTTTATCTTAACCAATCCACTGGGAACGTCATCGACCAAAGATAGTAAAGTAGATGCACTTGATTCGGCCATGATTAGTAGTTCTTTAATTTTGGAAGGACGGACGAACGTGCTGGATCAAATTGCTTAATTAGATGGACTCAGCATTGCTATTAAAAGTGATCTTGAATGACGTCTTGTAGGTAAAAACTACATGCAAGAAGATGAAATGGGTTTCCTTTTTTATTTAACTTTGTGTCCTCAAGTTGGAGAGAATGCGGTGGGAAAGCACACCAAAGGCCAGAGGGAATGGAGCGAAGAGACAAGTACATTAAGGGATTTTTGTTCAATCTTTCTCGTCAAAACACACTTTGGCCGTTTTGCTGAGCTTTCCTGAGGGATTTTGAACCTCCAAAATTTTTTTAGAAAAAATTTAGAGCATTTGGTGAATTTTTTTTAGATCACTTTGGGATACTGCTACATTGGCAAAGTTGAAAACCTAGGCAACATTTCGGTTAAAGTACGACTGGAGTGCTAAAACTTGACACAAGTGGATAATTTGATGTTGAAACTTCCAAAAATATACTTAAATGCCACTTTTTTAAAAAGTGAGACATTTTAGTGCTAAATCCGGTGACTGGTCTAGAAAGCCTACATGGCATTTTTTAATAATATAAATTGCTGATGTGCCTCACCAAAAAGACGAGTCAATTTAGACTTGGCCAAAACAACATCGTTTCGGCCCAAATTCGATTTTTAATATATTGAATTAAAAACTTAAAAAAAATAGCCCCTCTTGCCTGTGGCCGCCACCCCATCGCCGGTGGGGTAGCGGCAATGATTGGCGAGGGCTAGTAGGCCCTCGTTAAAAGCCGGGAGAGGGCAACAACCCTCTCCCAAATTTGGGCGAGGGTCAGTAGCTCTCACCCAGTGCTGCTAGACCTAGGGCGAGGTCCAGCGACCTTAGGCAAGGGCCATCGACACCTGTGCAAGGATCATCAACCCTCACCCAGGCTAGGGTGAGGGTGGACGCCCTTGCCTAGGGTCACTACCCTCTCCAGGCTTCTAACTAGGGTTGTTGGCCTTCACCGATCATCGCTACCACCCCTTGTGTTGTTCTTCTTTCTTTTTTTAAGTTTTTAATTTAATTTAATTAATTTTTATATTAAAAATTGGATTCGACTTAAAACATCATCGTTTTGGGTTGAGTCTAGTCACGTTAGCACCCAAATGACATCATTTTAGGCTTATCTAACTTGTCAGCTCGCAAATCAACGTCATTTGACACTTATCTCATCGGAAAATTACACATCAGCAATTTCGTTGAATTTTTTCACGTTGGCACTTAAGTGTCCCATTCTTTTCCAATTTTAATACTTAAGTATACATTTTAAAAGTTTTGGCATCAAAATATTCACTTATGCTAAGTTTTGGTAGTCTAGTTGTACTTTAACCCAACATTTCCGAAAGGCACATATTAGGGTTGATGAATTTGTCTTTCAAAATTACCCTCACTAGAATCTTCATTTTCCAGGTCTTTCCCTCCTAAAATCAGAATCAGAATCTTCAAATTGGAAACCCTAGAATTCCCACTCGTTGTGGTCACTAACGTCCATCGAGAACTTGCATGGCGCCAAGTACCTCGATGAGAAGTTGAAGCCGTGGCAATGCGCAGCTGCCAGTCTTCGTCAAGGAGCCAAGGAACGACACCCAGAAGCAGCATCGTGGCTTCGTCACTGGGGTCATGGTCCCGCTGAGGGGAGCAGAGGTAGAAGTCAGAGTCGTGGCAATGCTCGATGGCCAATCATCCTCGAAGGGCCGAGGAAACGCACCCCATAGCAGCACCACTCTTGGGGAAGGTGGCGTCCACGGTTTCGTTGTTGGGGTCGGGTTCCTGCCGAAGATTTGTAGAGAAATGGTTTAAAGCTTTAGGATTGAGGATTTGCAGAGAAATGGTGGATGGGAGAGAGATGTTGTAAACCCTAATCCTCTCTTCAACGAAGGAGATGATGAATAGTGCCTCTTTTTATTTAATTTTTAATTTTTAATTTCAATCTTCTTTGCTAAAAACTACTGCAACATTCTCCAACCCAAAAGTATTTACTTTAAGCAAAATACACTTGAGTTGAAGATTTCTGGGAATATGACTTTGCCTTCTTTTAAAGCTCGACCAAACGTTGCCTTTATTCTCACATACGATTATCCATAATGAGGACTCTTGAGATATTGGCCATTATTCTCCAATAACCAGGTAAAATCCTTGAATCAGAGGAGGCAGTGATTGGGTAGGGAAGTCATTTGTAAGTTGAGGAGAAGAGCAAAATTAAGTCATACACATATTATTGTCGCTATAATGGTTTCTCTACCGGGGATGAACATAGTTGCATGATAGAACCTTGAATCGGAGAACTAGATCGGTGAAAACCTATCCATTTCCAAGTTCTTCGGTTTCAGGTTTCAAGAATATGCAAGTTAGATTCAAGGTTTCAAAAATTAGGAAATTTGTTTCGATGGGTAAGTTTTAAGTTCTAGGTATGTAGAATTTGGAACTTGGAACTTGCAATAAGATTTTGTGTTTTTCTTGATTTTTCTTTTCATGCAATCCTATAGTTTACTATGGCGTTTAACAATGAGTATACAATCTAGAACCCTTAGTCTGAATTCCATTTTATGATTGAAATTTTTACCTTATTAATATTTCATTTATTTGTATGTCTAAATATAAGTTATGCTCAATAAATTGTAATAGTAAGTGATGGTCATTAAAAGTGATGGTTCACTGCAATCGCTCAATTAATAATACATGTGGAACTTGAGTAAATCTTGGAACCTGTGATAAGGTAGGTTATAAGTTTTACGGTAAGCAAGGCAAGTTTCGGATTTCAAGAAATGAAGAACATATTCCGACGGTTAGGTTCTATATTCTAGGTAGAATCTATATGGAACACGGAACCACTTACCCCTATTCCCCACAATAGTACAAGGGTGGTGGAGGTGGCAGCGGTGATCAATAGGAGTTGACGGTAACCATCCTCCAAGTCGATGGAGAAGATATTGCATAGAATTGGGGCGCCACCTCATTTTTAAAAAATTCCACTCAGAGTGCGCCTCGTGTGCAAATGGGGCCCACTTCTCAGATTTCTGGTCTCCTTCGTTACCTCTCTCTCTCTCTCTCTCTCTCTCTCTCTCTCTCTCTCTCAAGATGAGGTAGGGGGGTCGCTGGGAAGCTCCATTAGCATCGTGCCCAGGTGGCACGGCCAGTGGAACTAGGAACAGTAGGCTTCGGCGAGGGGTTTGCGAGGTTGGGAAGCAGCGTCGTCCCTCGTCGGTGTGGGTCGGCTAGGATAGCAGTGCGTCGGTCATGGGGCAGAGTAGGGATTAACAAGGAAAACAGGGGAGCAGCTTCAGGTGGTCACAGGTAGACCTGTTAAATGGGTGGGTTGGGTCAGGTTTGGGTCGGGTCATAAATGGTCCACCCAAATTGACCCATTAACCCGTTTATGACCCATTTAAATATAGTATAAAATTTTTGACACATACCCAACCCAACTCATACCCGACCCATACCCGACCCGACCCATATTGTTAAAATATTTATCTATCTAACTAAACTTAGGAAAACTTATTCTTATAATCTTTTTTTAAAGATTTTAAACTTATTCAAGTTCATCAACAATCATGTATTTTAGTCTTTTTAATTTTTAAATCAATTATAGATACACCTATCAAAATGGGTGTATAACCCATTTATGACCCATTTAAATATTATCAAGCTTTCTTTAAATGGATCATAAATGGGTTATAAATGGATCATTTATGACCCATTTAAATATTAAATGGGTCATAAATGGATCAAGCTTTCTTTAAATGGATCATAAATGGGTTATACTAAAAGAAAGCTTGACCCATTTATGACCCATTTAATATTTAAATGGGTTATACACCCATTTTGACAGGTGTAGTCACGGGGACAGTAAGCTCGGCGGAACACTGCAGCTTGGCGAGCAGCAGGCGGAGGTCGTGGTCGCGGCAGATGGTGCAACCTTGAGGAGTCTCGTGGCCATGGGCGATCGGCCGTGAGGGGACTCTCGACCGAGTGGTCTCTTTCTCACCCCTCTTTCTTTTCTCACGCGTCTGTCATGTATTCTCAATAATGGCAGAGCTGATCCCCTTTAGGGCCTAGTTTAATTAAACTCACAACCTTTAATTCTGACCGGCTAGACCCGACTCAATTAAAGCTTCGTTACTCTAATCTTGGCTTGAAAATTTCGGCCCCTTGTTTCCTTTGTGCTAGTTGAATCTTATTGGCCAAGCCAACACGATAATTCAGGCCCGTTCGCCACTGCCAATCCAATACAAAATGCAATTAATAAACTAAGCTATATGATGAATGCTCCTAAAATTATATAATATGTAACTTAATTATATTATTTTTATTCAGGGGCTAAAGATTAGTCCTTAATTTTCAATGCATTTAATTTCTAAATGATTAGCTAAAATTTAAGTGTCAACAAGTAGAAAAATTGTTAACTGCTTTTTTGATTTCTTTCCCCCTTTTTTCAGCAACAAAGTCTAGTCTCGCAACGGCTATTTTCTGTGATATCAATGGCCATTTTCTTGCGCCTATTTCACCATCACTAGAGTTATTATATCACTATCATAATTCAATGCACATTATCACCGGTGCTGATCACGAGTGACCTTACTAACAATTGTTGGTGACAGCACCACCAATTGACACGTAACGACATGATTGATGATCTTTCCAAAGGGCTTCCAAGGACACTAGCTTAATTGATCCTTCCAAGCTACCATGATATGTTACTCATATTGGTCCTTGTTCACCTACATGTCACATCCTAGTTTCTCATCCTTGCTAATACAAGAGGAACCCTGATAATACTCTCAAACTTTTACCATCTGCACGTGTCATGGTAAACATTAGCACCAAAGTTTTGGAATCATCAAAATTCCATAGGGATGTTTTTCCAATAGAAGTCGGTTCAGTAATTGAACATACTAAATCCTGTTGAGGATGTAGTGCAAGGGAAGTGGCATGGCATTTTGGTGTTCCGACTTTGCCATTTTGGTGTCAAAATGCACCAGCAAATGGGCATTCATTATTGTCATTCACTTTGGGGCTTCCCATGTTTGTTTTATCAGCAAACAAATTTTGGGAAGTGGCTGCGACTTCATCGGGGCTGAGATAATCAGAATACTGCTTCTTTTCGATGCAGAGACTGTGTTTGATTGTGGGTGATAATGGGTGAAATGTGGAAGCACTGAGAGCCTTTTCTCTCGCGTGTACTACTTTGTATGTTGCCTCTGCCTCATCTTAGAGTTCATGTCCTATTTCATAGGTCACTCGTACCGTTATGGAGTGACGTTGTAGATTAAGCAATGATATTAAGTGAGCTTGTATTTATTGAAGATAAAACTTAAAAGAAGTTGATTAACAATTTTAAGTCACAAAGGCATTTTTGCTCGATGTTTTGCCCAGTGGTCTGCTAAATAGCAGCAGCAACCTTTGAATGATTCTGCTGATGTTTCTTTTGACCACAATTCTCTAAATAATTGAACTCTAGCATCTCTCTCAACTAAATAAGTTGAACTCCAGCAACGTTCTTGAGAATTAAGCGATATGCTGCAAACTATTCCGGATGAGGAATGTCTGCCAGGTCCTCTCGATAGGGAAGTTGGTCTGGTGACTTGCCACAATTGCCATAGCCATGTTTGATGGCCATTGACATCGCATGCTTAGCAGTCTAGCAATATTCCATAACTTTCGATGATAAGTGTATTATATAGAACCACTAATCTGAACTTCCATTTAATGATTGAAACTTTTGCTTTATTAATATTTCATATTTTTCATATATCTTAATATAAGTTATAGTCAATTAATTGTATTAGCAAGTTGTGGTAATTAAATGTGATAATTCACTAAGATTGTTCAATTAGTAATATAAGTGGAACCTAAAACTTACCCTATCACATCTGGAACCAACTCTCGAACCTGTGACATGGTAGATTCTGGGCTCTAAGGTAATTTAGGACATGGTCTAAGTTCCAAAAAATGATGAACATATTTCAATAGGTAGGTTTTAAGTTCCAAGTGAAACCTATACAGAACCTAAAGTCAGAGACATAGGTTTTGCCACAACAGAACATCCTCTGAAAACTGCTGAAGCCACTCTAGTTATTTAGCGGCTTTATCCAAAGCAATAAACTCTTATTCATTAAGGAGCACACTATTAGAGTTTTTTTTTTTTTTTTTTTTTTGGATTTTTCACGATATAGCAACACCTCCTATCGTGAAAATCTATTCACCGGTTGATTTCAATTCATCAGAATTTATCTTTTGAAATATTTTTGAAGCCATTTCATTCTCTATATTTGGTCGATCACGTAATGGAACGTTCACGTCCTTTATCATAATATATAGCAATCTATGCTAACAAGCTTAGCAACTCGCAAGTTGTGACGTCCTGGATTTCGATCCATTTCGGCACGTGTGAAATGATTATTTCATCAATGCACTGTTGGTTACGTTTACTCGGAGTTGGCCCCCCACGAGTTAACTGACTGTTCGGAAAGGCGATTAAGGACGGACGTGCGTACGATTAGTGAATTCAATCAGGGACTGGCCACTCGACCATAAGGATCAAGCAGGGATGATATCACACTGTTGCAGGTCAATTAGCGAACGGAAATATCGATTCGGAGGAGTACGAGGTCGGATCGCGGGTGATTCCGCACGACTTCGATATTAACGACGAACGATGTTAAACCGATTTGCTATTGTTCCTGTATTCAGAGTGAGCAATCGATCCCTCACGATTACATGACAAGAGGATCGTCCCCGATCGAATATACACGATCGTGGATTGAAAAGCTATCAACCACGGGTCAAACGCAATGAACACTCTAAACGCTGCCCGAAAGTCAGGTCGTACCAAAGTCGCGCTTGGTTGAGATTAATCACGAAATTCAGTCCGATTTCGGGTACCGAACTTTCAAGGACGTTGGGACAAAAATATTGGATAACGCCTCATTAATTCCCAAAATTTTCGGTAAGCTCGGAAATGGCCCGAGTTGGATTAACGGGCTGAGTTTCGGACCGGATTTTGGGAACCGCGCTTCAGGGGTAAAGAGGACCCAGTACCCCCCTTCTAGAAGCTTGTGTGATTTTTAATTTTTAGGATTTCTCTCTCTCTCTCTCCCACGCGTCCTGTCTCTCTCTCCCGCACGCTCTCTTTCTCTCTCCTCCTTGCCCCCTGCTGCACGTCCCCTATCCCTTTTTCTTTCTCTTCCCCCTCACGTTTCTCCTCTTGGTCGGCAGCCCCACTTGCCCACCTTATCTTATTTTTTCTTTTTCCCCTTTTGACCGGTCTTCTCTCTCTCTCTCTCTCTCTCTCTCTCTCCTCCCCTTCCCCCCATGCACGTCGACGTCCCCTCTCCCCTCTGCAGCTTCTTCTTCCTCCTCTTCTTTTTCTTCTTCTTCTCCTTCTGGTTTTCTCGGCCGGAGCTGCTGCTGCCTTGCTTCCCCTCCGACGAGACCAGCAGCCACCTCGTCGCCTCCGCAGCACCGCCGTCCCGCCAGCTCGTCGTCGCCCGTCGGCCTCACGCCGCCCGGCTGCCTTCTATCGCCGCCCTCTCTCTCTCACTCGCGGATCCGGCCCAGCCCTCGCCGGAGTCGCTCGCCTGGACGCCGGAGCGACGGACTGCCACCTCGTCGTCGTTCGGTCGCCGCCGTCCCTCGCCCGACCACTCAGCTCGGCCGCCGTCGCCTCCGCTGGTCTCTCTCTTTCCGTCGGGTTGGAGCCGGAACGGCCACCCTCGCTGCCCGGCCGTCCTCCGCCGTCGTCCGGCCGCCCGAGACCGCCGCGGGGAACCTCCGGGAGCCGTCCCAGCTGCTGTCGCCGTCGCCGTGCTCCCTCTCTCCCTCTCGGCTCCTCCGGCCGTGACTTGGACACGCGGCCGGCCGTGACTTGGACACGCGGCCAGCCGCTTCGCCGCTGCCCGCCGCCGCCGGTCACCGCCGTAGGCCGCTGGAGGATCGTCCCCGAGCCTCCTCCGCCGCACCGGAGCCACCTCAGCCACTGGTCCCTTCGCTTCTCGGCTTTTTGCCGCTCGGACAGCCGCCCTCGGCCGAGATCCGGCCCCGGGCCACCTCGTCCCGACGCGCCGGGAGTTCTCGCGCGTTCGCCTCGTCGTCGCCGTCGCGCCGGTATCGTCGGTTTCGTCTCCGGGTGAGTTTAAGTTCTAAACCCTCGATTAGTCCGTTAAACTCGTTTAGGGGGATTAGATTATCGTTAATCGTAGTTAGGAGGTGGATTACAGTTAATCGCGATAAATTGTTGTTTATGTGGTTAAACGTGTTTAAGGATATTTATCGGTGATTGGTTGGGTAATTAAGGATTAGTGGATAATCCGTATTAGTGTTATTTGATTAAAAAGAAATAATCTCTTTTAATATTATTTATTTAATTCCGAAAATAGTTATTATTTATTAAATTGGGAATTAATATTATTTGTGGAAATTCGGAATTATTAGTATTTGTGGAAATTCGGAATTAATATTATTTGTGGAAATTGGGAATTATTTGACGTGTCGTTATGATGAAAGCATGTTGGAGTGCTGTTTGGATTAATTACTTTGCGATAAGTAATTGTGGTAATTAGTGATTTATGAGAGTTACCGGTCGTCATATCGTTGTGAGACGAATATTGTTTGAGGCAATAATTGATTGATTTGCTGATTGCTAATTTATGCCTTATTGATTGAAGCACGTGTATTTCGGGAATTATGTGGTATTCCCTTATGAAATTGGTTGATTATTGGATTATCGCAATGCGGCGATTCATGAACAATATGTGGAATACTTACTGCTTCGTATGTATGTTGTGTGCGGATTATGACGTGTGCTTGTGAGTCCACTTGAGCCCTGAGGTGTGTTTACACGGGGAGACGAGAGGAGATCGTGCCCGAGGTGTGTTTACACGGGGAAAAGGTAGAGCCCTGAGGTGTGTTTACACGGGGAGGTAGAGTGCTTGTGCCCTGATGTGTGTTTACACGGGGAAAAGGTAGAGCCTTGAGGTGTGTTTACACGGGGAGGTAGAGTGCTTGTGCCCTGAGGTGTGTCTACACGGGGAAAAGGTAGAGCCCTGAGGTGTATTTGTTTGCACGGGGAGACAGAGGAGATCGTGCCCTGAAGTGTGTTTACACGGGGAAAAGGTAGAGCCCTGAGGTGTGTTTACACGGGGAGGTAGAGTGCTTGTGCCCTGAGGTGTGTTTACACGGGGAAAAGGTAGAGCCCTGAGGTGTATTTGTTTGCACGGGGAGGCAGAGGAGATTGTGCCCTGATGCGTGTTGACGCGGGGAAAAGGTAGAGCCCTGAGGTGTGTTTACACGGGGAGGTAGAGTGATCGTACCCTGATGCGTGTGTACGCGGGGAGGTGTATAATTGGAACACGCGTGAATGCAAGAGTGCATGAGAGATAAATGACATTGTGTTCTGATTATATTTGTGCTTGTTGCACTGTTTATGATATGCCTGAGTTAATATCGTGCAGGGTGTGGCAATGACCAGGTGAGATCGCCTGCGATACGACTCGAGTGTGATTGATTAATGTAATGCTGAGAGTGCAAGATGCATTACTGGTGAATTGCATGTGTACTTACCGTGCAGGGTATGGCATGACTGGGTAAGGTCGCTTGCGAGTCGATTGCTTGTCGATGTGCTCATGATATTGTTGATTGTATTAAGTCATTGCCTAAGATGTAAGGTTGTTCTCGCTTTTGACTCGCTTGAGGTATTAGACTCGCGCCATAGGTACCCCGAGGCGAGTTGGTGTCCTAGCCGGGGATTAGGGCAAGAACTCGCTGAGATTTATATCTCACTGGTTATTGAATAACCATTTTCAGGTTCGTTGGAGGCCGATTCGACAGGTGGTGCGTCTTGGAAGAAGTAGATTAACCCTGGCCTATTTGTTTGGTTGGCTCTGCAGGAAGTAGCCCGTGGTAAGGGCCTGTTTGTATAGACTTCCTAAGGTTAATCAGAAGATTAATAAATTGGCATCATTGATTGTGGTTCTGTTTGTTTTTCCTGGCTATCCCAATTCGTTAAATTGTACGGGGATTAATTATCGCTTCCGCATGTGCTTAATTGAAAGATAAAAAGAATGGTCGGCGACGCGTCCTGGGACGTCGCATTCAAATGACCGGAAGAGAAAATGGGGATCGTCGCGTGCTCGAGAGTCGGGGCGTGACACAAGTGACGGTTCCATTCCATGATAAGGCTAGTAATATAAGCCTGGCTAATTATCTTGGCAACCGACTAAATTTTGTTCGTCCACTATAGTCTACTTTCTATCTTCACCGAGCAACACAGATCATCATCATTCAAAGATAATGAAGTAGATGCACTTAATTAGGCTATCATTAGTTGTTTTTCAAGTATGGTATGACGGACTAACGTGTGTGATTAGATTGCATTATTCAATGGTGTCGGCATTGCTATTAGTGGTCCTCTAGGAATAACATCTTGTAGGTAAAAACTAGATGCAAGATGAAATTGGGATTACTTTTCGAGGAAACTTTTTGTCTTCATGCTGAAAAGAATGCGGTGGAAAAGCACGTGAAGCGCTAGAGGGAATGGAAAAAGAAGGGAAAAGTGTATTTGTATCAATTCAATCCTAGACTTTTTAATTGGACCAATTTAGCTCTAAACATCTACACATTTGTACCAATTCAATCTATCCAGCTAATTTAGGCTGGAAATCAATGAAGTGGATGCTAGCGATCCTACATGACATCTTTGGTGCTAACATGAACATTTTAAAGTATTTCGATTTTTTAATTTTTTAATTTTTTTCCCTTTTTTTTCTTTTTTTCTTTTCCTATTCTTTTTCTTTGGCATGTGGCTGGTATTGGTCATGGCTGGCGACCAGCCACAAGCAAGGGCCGGCAAGGGTGTCGTGGCCCTCGTTGGCCTGGGGAAGGGCCACCCTCGCCAGACTTAACAGGCACAAGGCGACGAGGGTCAAGACTCGCCGGCCCCCACCTGTGGCTAGTTGACGGCCATGGCCAGTAACAGCCACAAGCCAAATAAGAAGAATAGGAAAAAAAGGAAATTTTTTTAAATATAAAAAAATCTAAAATTTATTAAGAAAATTATTTTAAAATGTCAACATCAGAGCCGATGAAGCCACGTAGGATTGTCAATGTCCACGTCATTGATTTCCAACCTAAATTGGATGGATGGACTGAATTAGTACCAATGTGAAAATGTTTAGGACTAAATTAGTCTAATTGAAAGTATACACTTGCATCTAGTTTTTACCTACAAGATGTTATCCCAAATGGACTGAGTAAAAGTTCCTTTTTTTTATTTTTTTTCAAGGTTTGGGATTAATGTGATTGGAGGTCATGTTGTCGCAAGTTAGCAAAAGGATTCAATCTCTGACTAGAGAGTAAGGTAATTTGAGGTTCAAATATGTAACCCCTTTTCTGAAGTAGGTAATTAGCCAAGTAATTCACTGAAGTCAATGGATTAAATACTTTTTTTTTTGTCTTACTTTAACTTTCACTCTCCAACTTTTACCTTGCCTTTTTGTAGAGCATGGAAGTCGAAACCCTCCCGAGAAAATGGAGATTCAAACTCCCTACCTCTCAGACCCAAAAAAAAAAAAGACTCCCTCCCTCTCTCTTTCCATGCGGGAAGAGTAGCCATTGGGGCAAACTCTAGTGGTTGGTTAAATGTATTTCAAATGTAATCAAAGTGATTCTTACCTCTTCTGCTCTTACCATAATTGCTCAATTTTTATGTCTTTACAAGTTATTCATAATCATGCAAGCACTTATTCTATCCACACTCTGACTGTGAGAAAAATATATGACATAACATAGATGGATGCAAAACGGAATAATTATATATGAGCTTTGTCCATTGTTACGAGTAACAACATTAGGTTCACCTATCGATTCCAATTACATTCGCTCTAGTTAGTAATTCAACACCATTCGATTTATATATAGTAATAAAAATATAGAGCATTCATTTAGAGCGATATTTTGCTAGTGTGCCTTTATTTATGATTCCAGCATTCCAGATTAGGTTTTTTCGGCTTTCTACCAATAAAGATGTGTTATAAGTTGATTGAAGAGAAAAGTACCGATAAGTCATAAATTATCATTTCGGGCGATATAAATTCCATGTAGCATCATTATTCGGAAGAATATCTACAAGTAGTTTCGTTTCCTTTTCGGCCGAAGATATGTTGAACTAGTTGAGTAGGTTTAATTAACCCTGGATCTGTCCTGAATTCGGTTAAAACTATCATTGACGTGACATATCCTTTTGAAAAGTTCAAAATCATATGCTTCAAGAAAAATGACAGAACTGCGAGAAGATAACAAGCGTGCTTCATGCCACCCATAATTTTGCAATTTGCAAGTACAGTCCCTTTCAAGGCCCTCTTAAGTTGACTCGACAATTCATATTTTATGACGGATTTCTGGTACGTAGTTTATATCGAGCATGCGTCATTGAAGGGTTAATATATTCTAGGTATCCCGTTTTATTGGACTACTTATGTTTCCGTCATCATGTACACTCCTCGAGTTTAGCTAACAATCTATCATTCCAACTGCTTTTAGATCATTGCTTACGTCGACATTCCTCGAGTTCAACTCATGATCTTTTTTTCCCCCCCAACTGTTATTTAGATCATTGCATATGTCAACTTCCTCGACTTCAACTTCTAATTTAATTATTTCCAACTAGTATTAAATTATCACGTAACATACAGCGGCAAACGTGCTTTCTTTAGTTCAAATGACTGCATTTTGGCAACTATCAATCCACCTAATAATTCTATTTTTATTACATAGTCCTCTGGAGAGATTTTTATTGTTCTTTGTTTAAAAAATCATTGAGTTTAGATTTCAGATATAGTTGACCATAACATAAATCTAATAGAAGTCAACCATCCATCAGCTACACCATTCATAAGATAAACGAAAATATCAAATGGACAACCTCTTACATGTTGATTATATGATTCAGCACTAAACAGGCGAATTCTCATGCTAGATCCCATGTTCTAATGGTTAAAATGGAGATAATCATCGGCACACACATGTCTGATATAGAGACAACAAGGCATAACCAAGTACCTGAACATCCTCAGCAGCTCAGAAAAGATCATTATGACATCTTTAATTTGATGAGTAAGTATCAAAGAGAGGCTCTGCATTCTACAATGTCTATACAAGAATTCTCATCTTTTCCCTCTCAAAATTTCATTTGGGTAGTGTGGCTGTGATTGTGAAAGTAAATGGGACTACAAATCCATTTCTTAATCTACAATGCTTTTGTTGATAAACGACTATCCTCAACACCACACGTCAATGACATCGGATCAGGTAGCTGCTCATACAACTTAATAAACTTCACAACATAGTTAAAGAAGAACTACAATCATATATGTACACCCTTTAAAACTCCTGCTCCGCGTAACTGTAGAGACAAAAGAATGCTAAATAATTGAAACCCCGATGCAAATCCAAGTACAGCAGATACTCCAAGAAGAATCGTAATCTCATCAGGGTCAACCAAGCGAGTTTACAATCCAGCTCTCAAAGCATATAACTGAAGCCTCCTATGACTGCCTGGTTTTGAGAACATTCAAAGCCAAAGTGACATGCATATTGTGTTCTCACCCTTTGGCAAAACCAGGACTAGTCATGCTTCAATCCCCTCCTCTTCATCTGCTCCATGAACTGAACCAGAGCTTCGAGGGGACATAATGTACTTGAGGACCCCTGGATCTTCTGCCAAGAATTGGCTTGAGGATTGTCACTTCACATCTTTCTCTGTATGTTGCCTCTGCCTCATCTTAAAATTCCTGTCCTATTTCATAGGTTACTTGTAATGATATGCAGTGACCGTGTAGATAAAGCAATGAACCTGAGTAGGCTTATATTCAATGTAGATAAAATTTAAACGAGTTGATTAACAATTTAAGTTACAAAGGCATTTTTACTCAATGTTCTGCCCAGTAGCTCTGATAAAAATAGCAGCCGCAAGAGATTACCTTTGAATGATCTTGACTCTAGATATAATTCTACTGATAGTTTTTTTTTACCACAACTCTACTACATAGTTCAACTTTAGCATAGCTCTCTATATACATTGGGAGATACCTTCTTGAGGTTTAAGTGGTATGACGCAAACTATTCTGGAAGAGGAATGTGTGCTAGGTCCTCCCGATAAGGAAGTTGGTCCTGGGACATGCCAGGATTGCCACCACCGTGTTCGCTGACCATTGGCGTCGTGTGCTTAACAGGGTCATCAGTAAATGTCACAACGGAGTCTTTTCGGAAAGTTAAGTAGATCACCGCAATGATGTAGATGGCCATGAGTGGGAACACTAGGATTCCGATGAAAACGTTGCCAACTTTGGGAAGACTGTTGTGGATTAGCCAGTCAACAAAGCCTGTGCTGAGGTAGTAGATGTTGATACCGATGAGTCCCACTCCTAGTAACCACGAGATCACAATAATCTGCATTGACAGTCGCAAAAGATGCAGAAATAAAGGATTGTCATTTAGCTCATAACTCACATGTTCTTCTGCATTAGTTTCAGTTCTTCCATCCTTTTTAATGATTGGTATCTCTTTAGGACTTCTGAAATAAAGAACCAAGTTTAAAGTTCGATTGTGTAATGATCAGAAGACAAACTTACGTAGATTGAGTTTTTGTGAGGTCCCATCTTTGTTGCACTGCTACTGAACTTAAGGAGTGGGATAAGAGCAAAGGGAAGCTCAAATGATAGAATCATCTGGAAAACAGCATGAATTACATCATATAACAAATGGAACCAGAATAAGATGCGCACATATAGTCACCAGATGATGACAAAGAATTCAAATGTGGAAGTGGCAGGAGACTTTGAAGGAAATTGCATACCGACGCAATGATGATGAGCCTACCAGCTCCTGAAGATCCACCGATGATAGAGACAATGAGACTCGGTGTAATGGCAATGCATCGAGTCACTAGGTTCCGTTTCCATTGCTTCATTTTGAGTTCCAAGAATCCCTAAGCAATTATACAACACACAGGAAAAAAAAATCAATCAGAGTTGTTCGAGTGTTCACTTTAAACAGCTAATAACATGAAATTTCTTAATTAACAACCTGCATGATGTATTGGCCTGCATAGGTTCCTGTGATTGTGGAGCTTTGTCCTGAAGCTAGCAATGCAATGGCATAAACTGTCGAGCCTGATCTTCCCAACACATTCTGTAAAAACATGTATTTAAGACAATAATAAGAGTCTTATTCTTAGTTATAATGTTATGTTGTTGTCCAACTGGTTTATAGCCTGTTTGGAATTGGAACCTTGAGGAGGAATGCAGCAGAATTGAGAGTTAGATCGCTGCATCGACTGGCATTCTCACTGGAAAGATTGTCGCTCGAGCAGACAGCGCCAGACACAGAAACAACGGCAACATTGATCAAGAATGCCACGAATAATGCGAACCCACTTTCTATAAGGAAAAACCGGCAGGCATCCTGCAAAGATTGATGAGACGAAATTGTGCACATATTCTTTAGCGAAATTGATAATATGTATGTTTTGAGAACATAATTAGCGAAAAGACAAGTGGTGATAATCAAACGCACGGCACATCACATGTCTAAAGAATGGCCTTGCTTTTTTAACAAGGAATAAGATTTTCCCCAAAGAAAACTTCAGACAGTAATAGAAAATCGAAGATGAGGTTAGGAATTTGTACGTTGATGCCTCGGACCGATCTTGGAACTTTCCTGGACAAGACCAAAGCAGAATGGAGGAATAGATTGTGCCTGTTGACGAGCAAGGGAAGTCTCAATCTAAAAATGGCACAAGCAATTTCATGTATAAAACAGGCAGCGTGAGATTTAGTATAAAGTGATATCATACGGCATCACAAGTGCACCGAGCAAGGCGATGGCATCGCCGGTGGCGTTGTTTCCAGAGAGCTTGGGGATGAACATTCCCTTCAGGACCTTCAAAGCTGGAGGCTTCACGTAGCTCAGTTCGCCGAAGAAACACGCCGCCATTACAAATACCAATGTAGCTATCAGCAGTTCCAGCTTCCGAATCTACCAACCAAACATTTAGAACGACTTAGTGGATTGAAACAATCAGGGAACTGAAAATAGAGAACAGCATCGAATAAATGACAACGAAACAAATTCGGAATTCCAAGTATACCCCATATCTCTGCAGGCCAAGAAGCACGAGCGTGCTGCAACCAGTGAGCAAAACTCCAGCCCACACTGGGATGTGAAACAATATGTTAAGTGCGAAGGCTGTCCCAATCACTGCAAACATTAAATTGGCAGGTTAGTAAATCTAGCTAATATAAACTTGCCAGACAAATGTGATAGTACGTAACTACATACGACTATGATACGACGCATTCGATGAATCATCGAATGGAGAGGTTTTAACCACATGACTGCGGCGCGATTTCTGGTCCAGTGTTTGAGGATATCTTCGCGATATGGATGAATCAGAACTCTACTGTATCAGCTTGCTGATGCAGCGTCTTTGAGCAAGTTAAATAATTTAGGGATGAAGAGGTTTGAAACGTTCTTGCAGTTACATGTTTTGTGTTATTCTACTTTGCGGACAAGGGCCAGTGAGCCTGGCACGGATCAAGGCAGGGGCTTGCAGGCGCTATCCACCATTTTTAAGCATACCAATGTCATAAAACTCCATTGACACTAAAACCTCTCTTCTGATCATCCTTACTGTGAAAACCAACGCCAAAGAAGAAAGGCCCTGGTAAACACATCTAAACTCTCCCATCTCAGAAGTATGTTCATCTGTCTCCATTTCAGGACTTTTTGGTACTCTTCCAACCGTAAGTTCATATGTTAACCCTATCCTCAGATGTTGTAAAGAGACACCCTATCCTAAGGCCAGTAGAAAGAGAGAAGCATAAAGAGTGCAAACTCATTATGTCCAGATGAAAAAGTCGATGAAGATCTGTGACAACTAAAGAATGGTTCGTAAAAGGAAACATGAGACACCGAACACAGGTTCTACGACCTGATATGATAAAGGGCATGACCATGTTCTATAAAGAGTGGCACTAAATGTCTATTAAATCAATCAAGATGAAAGAGAGAGAGAGAGAGATGCCTTCGGGTATATCGGCGGCTATGACAGCCACTTCAGCCAGAAGCCATAGACAATACTTCACCAACGGTGGGTACTCGACCTTGCATAGCTCAGCCAGGTGTTTGCCTGGAATTCCGAAATATTAAGAAAAGACAAGTCAGTGATCACATTCAAGAAAATGGAAGAGTGTTCACGAGCAGGAAAAGTAGTCATCAATTCCTCCTTAAATTTCTTTTAATGGAATCATTACCAGTGGTCACTCCGAGATTAGCAGCCAGCGATTGGATGATGAGAGCAAATATCAACCCAATGAGTATAACCCACAGAAGCTGACCATATGATCCAATAAATTATAAAAATTTGAACAAAGATTTATGGATACATTATATACTTGTATAAGTATGATCTTATATACTTTATGCATTGGTGTTCTTTGGTGTTACCTCGTATACATGATTTGCTCCAGCTTGCATATCAGTTTCCACTGCAACACCAATTGCAGAACCATAAATTCAACACGAACTCATTCAGACACCACACGCAAGCACACAGGCAAACACACACCCGAGAGAGGGAGAGAGAATTTACAGTTTCCGGGGTCAAGATATGCGAGGGAAACCAGAAAACCAGGGCCAACAAATGATAAGAAGTTTCTCAGTCCAGGTTTCTGAATAACCACAAGGACAGACGCAATTAGATCAGAAACATATATTGCAAGGTCAGTGGTCTGCATGTATTCTAACTTTTTACGTGCACTCCCCTGGAGAATAGTGATTTGTTAGTCACTTGGGACACGGGACATAGTGAAAGATGACCTGATATGAAGTCTCATAGCAAGTGACTCAACATATGAGTGTTTCTTGCTTCCTTCCTCTCTCTCTCTCTCTCTCTCTCTCTCTCTCTCTCTCTCTCTCTCTCTTTCTTTTTCGTAATGGACAACATTAGAGTCTAGCAAACAAGCTAGTCCCGTAGAATTGTGATTGGTTTGGCCCATTTAAGGTTGGAAATCGGGGCGACTTATTGAAGGTTATATTCCATGAATTTCTGAGAAAGACAGGAGGGGGGGGAGAGAGAGAGAGAGAGAGAGAACCTGATTTGGTGAGTCCTCTTGATGCGTGGAATCAGGGGGATCAAAGGGTGGCGTCGTGCCTTCCACATTAATGGCCATGGCCACTATCCTGTTGCTTCCTCCTGATGCTGCTGGGGCTCCTATTCTCGCCACCTGATGCTCCTCCTGCATCCCCTCTCTCTCTCTCTCTCTCTCTCTCTCTGAATACACTCTTTGCTTTTTTGGAAGCAACTGGAGATTGATTTATACCGCCCGCTTCAATTCAAGTTGCGTGCTGCGTTGCAAACACAGCTTATGACTTATTGGGACAAACACTTGCACTATCTTATCTTGCAGCCAATAGGCAATGTCCTTCATGCTTTTCATAAACAAAAGTCGTCCCTCTTTGGTCCCTCAATAGACCAAAAAAAAAAAGAAGAAGAGTCAAACAGCTATGGGGAAGGATTTAACTAAGAGCATGCGGACAAGATTCCTCCTTAAAAATGCCGTTTCACTTTGTAATTTGATATTTGGACCAAAGTTCTGTGAGATGCACCTCACATATTCCCTCTTTGCACTCTTTTGAGTAGCGTTAGATATACTGAGACAGGTATCCAAATTTGATGTTATAATTACCGGATTATAACGGTGCCTTTCAAAGAGCCATATTTGACAGCTAATTAATAACAGTTGGCCACGTCATTTGCTATGCAAATTGTGTAAACCATTCTCGATGTGTCCCCAACTTTATTCTTTTTCTTTAGGATGACTTAGTCTATACCTAACCAGTCATTATGCGCCAAATATTATATGTATGACCATGGAATATTCAGCCCTGATGAAATAATTTATTTGTTCGCTGGTGTTTATCTGTCGATCTATTCCTACTTCCCTAGATAAAATATAGACGATGACCAGTATCCTTTGATCAGGATAGGCGGCAGGCTCTACTAGTCCAAACACTTGAAAATAGAAACGAAGGAAAACAAACAGAAGATCTTAATTCTACGCACGGACGGTAGAGAGATTTCACCAACGTGTTCAAGCGTTTTTAACTCGTATGTCCGGCCTTCCGGACAAGAGATGCCCCATGGCCGAATTAGCCGGACCCCATTAGAATATGAAAGATAAATAATTTAGAGCTTCAAAGTGAGTTGTTCATCATTGTTAAACCCCAATACAGTAATGAAAACAATGTGTTAGGGATCCAAATTGAAGAATGGTCCGAAACTATTTCACTGGAATTTGTCTCGACGACAAAATATCATTTACTAAAAGTCATTTTTCAGTTTTGTTAAAAAGAGATAGATTCCACGGTGATTCTGGATGGATATATTACTGGAGCACAAGAAAATCGATAGATATACTTGAACAGAATTTAATCAACATCAATGTACAAAATACTTCATTGAAATTTAATTGACAACAAAGTGAGATGATAGAGAGATACAACAATGAAGATCTAAAAGTTAAATTAAGATATATGCTGAAATTTAACCAAGGACAAAATATATAGAAACTACAGCTATGATATTGGAATTGAAAAATAACTGAAAAATAACAGTTTATATTTTTTTTGGTTCAGGGGGAGTTCAATGATGCACAAGTGCTAGTATTTATTGTAGTTGCAACGTAAATGCTCATAAGCCATGCTTCAGCACTTTCATCCATGCCTTCACATTTCCAAGACTTCTGACTCCACATCTCCATATTGCCATGACATCTTATGCCCAGACAGTTATTCCTTCATTGTCTTTCATCTAAGTTGTTGCTCCTTCAAATTCATCTTATAATTGCAATATGTTGTGCTCCATTGTCAATCGATATCTTACATTTAGTCATTTTCACTATGACAATCGTCAACCAGCCTCTATTGCATATCGATAACAGAGCATGGTCATTGAACTAGCCACTATCGTATATCGATAACTAATTATGGTCATCGATATGCATGACCATTGGCAAGAATGCCTGTAATCAGCATGGCCATCAACAAGAATTCCCATACTAATAGCCACCTCACTTGGCCTCAGGTCACGTACTTATTCACTTCGATATCATATGCCGATTGTACTGACTTGGTCTTCTTCTCTTTTTTTGTAAACATAAACATGCCAAAAAAAATCGGACTTTTGAGGACGAAAACGGTTTCAAACACCTCTAGAAGTTGGCACGGTGGCACTGGTTGTATTTATGGGCCTGGTAACTCCACCGGGGTTGAAAATTTGGAGTTATAATTATGCCCCGTTCCAAGGTGCGCGGATTTTGTTTCTTTAGATTTGAGATTTGTAAATCGTTAAGTAATTCCATTTTCAATTATTTGACTGTATGCTAGAGTTTTTAGACCAAATTTTATTTCTGTTAAATTCAGGCCAGTTTTTTTTTTTTTTTTTGTCTTCGCCTATTTCAAGCAAGGTCGAGAAACACTCGAGCAATCTCTATTCAAACAGAGCCATTATCGCCAAAAAAAGGAAAATGTATAAGCATTGTAAGTTTCAATGGACATTTTCCATTGCCTCGTACTCCAACAAAAGAAAAAAGGGTTTGATCTTCTTAGTGGAAATAAAGGTTTCCTTTTTTTTACAAATAAAGGCTTTGTATTTAATAAGCTGTAATTAGTTCTAATTCAAAAGATTCACTTTCTTTACGTGCATTTGGGATTGAAAGATCAGACTCCGATCGACAACTTGAAATATAAATTCTAGTCACTTGATCGGAAGACTCTTCATCCGTCTTATCTCTTTCTTTTTCCCCTAATCTAACAACAACTTGCTATATTCTAATTGCCGATTTGTGGAAAAATTACATAATCAATCATAAACCTATTGAATGAATATTAAACTTTTCAATTTTAAACCTTTACGCAAAATTACAAAGTAGTTATTCCGGTCAATTTTCCTTGGAAGTCATTAACGTGGCAATCTTTTAATTGCTGGCCCTCCTATAGGACACAACACCACATCAATGATTTTTGACAAAAATTGACCAAAATGACTACATTGAAATTTCATACAAAGGTTTAGAACTAAAATAATAGAGTTAAAAAAAGTTTAAGACTGAATTAACATTCATATAATAGATTTAGAATTAATTAGATAATTTTGTCTCCAGTTTGTTGGCCAGCAATTCTAATAGCAGTTGGCTTCAATTGAAATAAGCATCCGATGTTGAAAGAAGTAAATTAAATATGAATCATTGGAAATGAACCAATAATAAATATGCAATCCATATTATATGATTACATAGCTTATGTCATTCTCATAAACCAGAAGCAATTGCGACTTAGTAACAATACCTAGGATGTGGGTCTTGCATATTTACATCTTATCCATCTGTTTTTACCTTTAAAGTAATTTTGAATATTATATTATTGGAATCAAACTTATCCCAGAACTCATCTCCAGAGATATTTCAGTAGCCATTTTTGTTCTCTATTTTTGGTCGATAATGAAATGGACCATTCAAATGGATGTACGAAAATTTATCTCATGACTCTTATCAGAATCCCATTGCATAAATTAACTCCACTGCTCCAACATATTAAAGATCTAAACAATGTGACACCACTATATGAAATGATTTTGCTAATCTAAGCCTGGCTAATTTTGTTGGCGACTGACTAAACTTTCATGGCGTATGATAATCTACTTTCTTTTCTTTCTTTTTATCTTAACCATTCCACATGGATGGTCATCTACAAAAGACAATAGAGCAGATGGGCTTAATTAGGCCATCAATCATTTGTTCTTCAAATTTAAGATGACAGACGAACGTGTTGGATTAAATTGCATCGTGAAATGGTGTCGGCCTTGCTATTATCAGTCCTCGTGAATAACATCTTCTAGGTAAAAACTAGATGCAAGATGGTGAAACGGGGTTTACTTATTGAGTAAACAGGATTCTTCGTGTTGGAAAGAATGTGGTGGAAAAGCACATGAAGGGCGAGAAGGAATGGTGGAACAAAGAGACAAATACATTGAGAGATTTTTGCTTAATCTTTCTTCTCACGACACACTTTGTTCTTAGTTACGATAATTCATAATATGACCTTATAGGATGATGTCCGTTATTCTCCAATATCTAGGTAAACATAACTAAAGAGGTTCACATCCTTGGACTAAAGGAGGCAGTGATTAGATGGGAATGTCATTTGTAACCCTGTCAAATGGGTCACAAACCTATTTCTTAACCCATACTTCATGAGTTGAGTCGTTATATGGGTTGATTTTATTCAATAAAATGAATCATAAATGAGTTTAAAATGGTAAAACATTAAATAATATGAATATTAAATAGGTCTATAACTTAATTGGACCCAACCCACATCTATGATTCTCTCTTCACTCTCTCGCCCTCACTTAATCTCATGCTCACTCACTCCTTGCTCTTACATTAATTTGAAATTGAGTTTTCCTAAATTAGGTTAAACGTGAAAGTGTTTTAACAATATGGGTCGGGTCGGATGTTGGTCACTAAATTAATATTACATAAAAATGAGTCAAAACGAGTTAATCGAGTCAATTTGGGTCAGGCAATTTTCGACCCTTTCCGAACCTGATCCGATCCACCTGTGTGGCAAGTCTAGTCATTTGTAAGTTGAGCATGAGAGCAAAACTGAGTCAATAGACATTATTTTTGCTACAATTTTCTCTCGATAATGGTATAGGGGTGGTGCAGGTGGTGGTGGTGGTTAGTTGGAGGTAATGGTAGCCATCTTACAACAGACAACACCCGTCAATAATGGGACGGAGTTTGTTCGGCACCTCAATAACACCTTGATCCACAAACATGCTGATCAGAACATGTGATCCAATATTGGCTGCGAATACAGCCTACGGTGAAACACCGACATTATCTAAATTCTACCTACAGAGTCTTGACTCTAAGACGCAACTGTTCATTCATTTTAGCTCTATTAACTAGAGCACGTGGTCTTGTGAAAAGATACTACATACTTTCGCCGAGATCGAGTCAATGATAGCTATTGAACCTAACCGAGACCGTAGATATTCCTTGGTCGGACGTGAAAGCATAGATACTCCCACGTTGCAACTAGGTTGTTTTGTAGGTACATGGGAAGGGCCAGCATTAGGGGACCAATTAACCCTGCGCTGCTTCAAAACCCTAGAGAGACAACAAAAGAGTAGTGTTCTGGCCACTTCTATCTGATTATGAAATGACAGCAAAAGACGAGCACGACGTTAATGTTGGAGAAAAACAATGTCTTCAATTTTGCCATAGGGATCGCATAGCACAATTTCTACGTATTACGTATTTCCATTGACAGATCCTCATAGCGTGTCTAGGATTGCCTTTTGACTTTTGAGAACACACCCGCACGCACCCCCGAGACTTCTAAAATCCCATCTCGTTATGGCGAAGGCTTATTCATATTCCTGAAGGGCTCAAGACTTTCCAAGTCTAATTTAGGATGAGGTAGTCAGATGCGTAAATCTATGTGAAAGATTATAACTGAGACAGGCTAACTTGAATAAAAGCTCTCTTTTTTTTTTTTTGGTAGGGTTTGGGTTAATGTGATTGGAGGACGTGCTGTCAGAAGTTGGCAAAAGGGTTTAATCTCTGACCAGAGAGGAAGGTCATTTGAGATTTAATTGTGTAATCCCTTATCTGAAGTAGGTGATTACCCAAGTAATTCACCAAACTCTATGGGTTGATTGCATTCCAAACGTGAGCAAAGTGACTCTTATTTGTTCTTCTCTTGCCATAGATTGCTCCACTCGTCCAACTTTAGAAGTCATTGAAAATCACGGAAGCAAACTTATTCTATCCGAGCTCAAGCAAAATCTATGACCTAACCTAGATGGACGCGAAACCGGGCAATCATACATGAGCTTTGTCCATTGTGGTTAGTATGTTCCTACGAGTAACAACCTTAGATTTACCTGTAGATGTTATGGAAATTTTACATTCACTCTATTTAGTAATTCAAAACGATTCGATTTATATATCTTGTCTTAAGAAGATAGGGCATTCATTTAGAGTGATATTTGGCTAGAGTGCCTTTATTTATGATCCTAGTATTTCAAATTAGGTTTTGTTCGGCTTTCCACATACAAAAATGCGTTATAAATTGACTTAACAGCAACATAATTATGCGTCGCATATTATTATCTGGGATGACATAACATCCAGGCGGCATCATTAGTCTGAATAATTATTCTGAACTTGAATAAAACTATCTTTGACATGACATTAGCTTGTTCACAATTGTCATCTTTGAGAAGTGTAAATTTATATGCTTCGAGGAAAATGAAAGAATTGCGAGGAAGATAACAGGCGTGTTTCATGCCACCCATGATTATGCAAATTGCAAATACAGTCCCTTTCAAGGCCTTGTTAAGTTGACTCCGCAATGCACATTTTATGACAGATTTCTGGCACATAGTTTATATCAAGCATGCGACGTCGAATGTTAGTTATCCTCGGTATCCCCTTCTATTGGACAACTTATGTTCACGTCATCATGTCGAAATTCCTCGAATTCAGCACATAATCTATTGTTTCGAGCTGCTATTAGATCATCGCATGCATACGTCGACTTTCCTCCAACTAGCATTAGATCATCGCATAACACTAAAGGCAAACGTACTTTCTGCAGTTCGATTGATTGCATTTAGCAACAATTATCAATCCACTTAACAAATTTGTTGAAAAAATTGTTCAAAAAGTCCTAAACTCATTACACGGAAGTGAATTCAGTCTTAAACTTTTCAGTTATGCCAATTTCATCGTCAAAATTTATGTCAAATTAATCATAAACCTTATAGCAATTTAGTCATATATACTTTAACAATTTGTCAATTTAGTCATTCCAGTCAATTTGTTGAAAATGGCTGATATGGCGGTCTAGCATAGAGTGTCCTAAATGGCATGGCTGACTTTAATGTTAATAACCTTTACAATTTTTTAAAAGTTTCTGATTTTTTTTATAGTTATTTTCTTCTTTTCTTAATAAGAAAAGAAAAGAAGTAAAATAAGGGGAAAAAATTTAACAAAATAAGAAAAAAAATAAAAAGTACGAAAATTGTTCACATCAACGCCCTCTATGTCATGTAAGACAACCAACACTAACTAGAAAGCCACATGAGCAATTAATGACTAAATTGGTAAATTGTCATAAAAGTTTAAAATTAAATTTGTAAAATTGAATGGTTTATAATTAAATTGACAAATTATTAAAAAGGTTTATGATTGAATTATCACAATTGAAAGGTTGATATTTTTTGAACAATTATCCCCAAATTTCTTTATTGCATTATCCCCTTGTGAGGTTTTCAGTTTCATTTTGTTTTTTTCCCCAAAAAAGTCAATGTCCCCCCTCTAGGAATAGAATGTCACGGATAGGGACGTGTTTAGAAATTAATGACAACGACGGCAGCGACAATCATAGTGATTAGGTTCCATACATAGTCGAACATTAAGTAAATTTAGTCGAAGTCAACCATACATCATCACCTACATCGTTCATAAGACAAACGATTGTCCGAGGGTCAGTCCACGACATTTAGCCACTTGATTTTAAAACCTCAGGCTAGATCCCATGTTTTAAATGGGGATAATCATCAGCACAAACTAGTCTGATATAGAGACGACAAGGCATAGGAGATAAGTATAAGCCAAGCATCTGAACATCCTCAGAAGCTCAGAAAAGATCACTATGACATCTTTAATTTGATGAGAAGCATAAAAGAGAACCGGCCAGTTAAGTTCCCTGTTTGGAATTAAGAGTCACAAGGTCGATTCTCAATTATAAACTAGGCAACGGCCCTTTCTAAAACAAATTACCCCTAATTTCGGTGGTGAGGCTGTAATTGGGTAATTCATTGGAGGTACAAATCCATTTCTTAATCTAAAATGCTTTTGCAGATAATCGAATATCCACAACACGACATGTCAATGTGATTTGATCATGAAGCTACATTGACTTCTTTCTTTCCCCCATTTTTCATAAAACTCAAAAAACTTCTCGACATATTTAAAGGAAGAACTACACCATGTATATACCCTCTTTTAAACTCCTGCTCCACGCAGATATAAAGACGCGAGACCGCTGAACTAATTGAAATCCCGATGGAAATCCAAGCACAATAGATACACAAAGAAGAATCAGAATCTTATTGGGGTCAATCAAGCGAGTTTACGATCCAATTCTCAGGGCATAATGAAAGCCTCCTACGGCTGCATTTGGTTCAAAGATTTTAAGAGGGCTTTCGGTTCTTTTAAAAGCCTTTGGGGAAATCGCGTTTTGTTCAACTTTGAAAACAGCTTTTAGCATTTCCGCCGAATACTGAAATTATTTTTTTCCTTCAAAAACTACCCTTCTTCATATTTCCGATTTTGCCCCTGATTTTTTTTTTTAATTGAAAAATGAGGCAGCCCTTCGCGGTCCAGCAAAGGGCTACAGCCGCCAGCGAGCCAGATCTGGCACCGGCGGATGTCGGCTCGGGCGACCTCCAACAGCCCTCGGTTGGGTCGCGCCCCAACCTCGGGCAACCTCAGCCGAGGGCCGCCGGCGGTCGTAGCCCTTCACCGACCGGCAAGGAGTTTAGTTCAATTATATATATATTATACCCATCAAAGCCCATTGCGAAAGTTTTTTTTACTAAACACACATTCAACTCAAAGTCCATTTGCAAAAAAATTTTACCAAACACAATTGCATTTTCCCAAATAGCTTTGGGCTTTTAACATTTACATTAGACTCAAAGCCCATTACAAATGTTGAACCAAACACACCTACGTCTGCCTGGTTTTGAGAACATTCAAAGCCAAAGTGAAATGCATAGTGGTATTGTCGTGCTCCTATCCCCTCCTCCTAATGTGCTCCGTCAAACTGATCAGAGCTTCAAGGGGACATGATGTACTTGAGGTACCGTGGATCTTCTGCCAAGAATTGGCTTAAGGTTTGTCACTTCACGTCTTTCATTAGGACATGTTTAAAACAGTAGTCAATTAATGCGATCAGCCATTTGCCTATTTCCCTCCAAGACGGGCTAGAACAGAAGCTCAACTAAATCAATTTGAACCATCACAAAGTAATATCAAGAAATTCCATGACACCAGTATGATGGGGCAATCAAGCATCAACATTGTGTACCAAACGAGTATAACAAAGATGAGAATGCTACATTGTGTTGATACTAAAGAAAAAACTGTGATGAGAGAAGCTCATTCATACACATGCCATGGCGACCTTAGAGTGTTCGAGTGAGAAAATGCAACTTTACCTTGGACATGCAGATCAAAAGGAGTAGGGAAGATCTTAACATGCATGGAATGAGGACATAAAAAAAGATATTAGTATTCAGAATTATTGAGATAGAACACAATGACTTTAGAGGGTTCATCTAGCCAGCTCCACTTCATGGTATAAGCATCAGCGGGGATGGTTGTTTTGTTGCACATTTGAACAGGAAATCTTGCTGGATTTATGGAGCAAAAAAGACAAGCTTCTACTGATATAGCCAGTTGTATCATGGTAAAAGTGATTCAAGAGCAGACCCGACTATGGTGGGAAAAGGCATAGTCATTTTCATACACAGATCCCAAAATGTGGATATATCATCAAGCAGAGTGAGACAATTGAATATCCTCAAACACATCATTTTGGATTGCAGTAGTACTAAAACCAGTACACAATTCAGAAACTCTATACATGACACAATCATTTTTTCTTGATTCACGGTACAGACATAGCCCAGCATTCCCAAGATTTAACGTCATCATGCTATTATTCAGAGAATGTAAAGTTGTCGCCATTCCAATGCGGACCAAAATCGAGTGCCTGGAAGCCGAAAGGTTAAGGCATGACTAGGGAAATGCAGATGGTCAGAAAACAGCTCTTTCCTTTCTTTTCTTTTTTCTCCATAAGATAGTTAAAACGCATAGCAACAGAGGAATGAACAGAAACTTTGGCTTTTCTGTAAGCCACGGGTGCAAAAATATAGATAGAGGAGGTCGTCCTTGAATTTGACACTCCTGCCAGCATTTACCTTGCATTGGCTACCTATAGGTAAATCAAAAATAAAAGCAACTCACTCTTCACCAAACAAAATATTTTTCCCCCATTATGCTCCTTCATTTCAGGTAAAACTTTTGGCTGATAGATCCACAGAACCTGAAAATCAAGTCAGGAAACTCCACTACTCATATGAATGAGGTAGATGGAATGAGGAAAGTAAAAGGAATCAGAATCACAAATTTCATGTCAATACCAAATTTAATACAGACATGGACATGCAACAGACTCTTTTGTATGATTTGCCACTAAGTGAACTGATACTAGCTATTTGCTTCATGATCATAACACGAAAACACTTGAAGATTGATGAATATGCATCAACCATTCAAAGTGGAAATGCCAAATTCCTCTTCCTGTTTTCTAGTTGGAAACAATGCTTTCCACGTAACTCACAGCTTTATTAATGAAAGAGCGATTATAAGATGACATTCCTGGAAAACATTATAGAAGAAATAAGTAGAAGAGGGAAAAATGTATGGTGAGGTGAACATCCTTCAACGATAATACAATGATTGCTTTTGTTCGCTCAGTGCTGGAATCCTGATTTCCATCATTAGCTGTCTGCCCAGCAACAAAGCAGGATCGAGGAGACAGTTTTACTGCAGGTGAATGGTGATTAATTTCTACTCCTGTCATTGCATGTAACCAAGCATTTTTTGAAAGTAAATGAAGAACCAGTTCCATTTCCACTACTTTTAGAACTGGTACCAAACCATGCCAAAGTATATGAAATCAATCAAACAATTTAGATATGCTAAAAACCTTAGACTTGTATCAAACAATTTAGTTATGCTGACAACCTTAGACTTGCATCTAACTAGAGAAGAGCAAACCACCATTCTGGCTAAAATCAAAACTCCACAGTGGCATGAACATGCTTAAGTTAGCATCTTTGACTTGTCGAAGAACTCAATTGTATGTGATAGATCAAGAAGGAGAACATGAAGGTAAATGACAAAAGTATTTTCATTCACCTTACAAAAACAGACCGCAGTTCTGTATTTCAATAAACCATACTGACATCTCAACTAAGTTTAAAAGAGCATAAAGCATCTACATTAGTTTACTCATGTCACAAGAAATTAAGGGAATGCAATACACAATAACCCCCCTTTCCTCATCTTCATCAGTTTCGGGAGCTTGAAAAATTTCCCAGTATATGGGTTAGGCACAGAAAATATTTAGAAAATATCATTCATATCATATAGTTTATTTTTATTCTCTGGAGGAAAGATGATTGTAGATGTGAAATTCCTTGGCTGGAGAAAGATACCAGAACTTCCAGTCTCATGCAGAGGGCAGGCCAGTTAAAGCATGCATAAAAATATCTAGGAATACAAGATTACTACAGATGGAACTTTGCAATAGCAAAATATGCTTCCAAGCAATTTACACTAGCAATATAGGCTATAGACTGACATTGCTCATCATAATGACTAAAGAGAAGTAGTAGGGAAGAAGAACCCATGTTACCTGAGCAAAGAGAGAACACCAGTCATGATGGTGACTGGTGACAGAGCTTGTTTGCTTGAGCAGATTCGATTTCCGAATTTTCAATAGAAACATTACTCATTCACAATGCGATGCCACTTAGCAAGATACGGTCATGTTCAGCTTCATTCCTTGTTTTCATCTATTCTCCTTGCGATGTGACATAGCTTTTGTCAGGCAATCGATTTAACCTTGAGAACTGATTTTTTATGTTTGGAACCTTCAATTCCACTTACATGATGAATCTTGCTAAGCTGTTAGAATAATTGGCGAGTGACCATTGGTTTCACCTTCATCACCTGCCTAAGCCTTCTCTCTACATCATCCTGAATCTTTCTATGCAGATTACCATCTATCAGACGACTTGCTCCTGAAGAGTTGAGTGCATCACAAACTAATTTATATGTATACTCTCTTGGAACCGAACCTCCATCAACCAGCTCAATGAGTAAACTGCACGCGTCAATCACTCTACCCACTTCGCATAAAGCATGAATAATAGGAGTATACGAGCTCGAAGTGGGTATGCCATGATTCATGCTTTGCATCTTCCTCAACATCTCAATAGCTCTATCGATCTCATTAACAGCACTATAGTATCTAATTAAAGAATTATATGTGACTCGGTTTGGGATGCAGCCTCTTTTATTCATGTCATCAAAAAGTTCTAATGCCCTCCCGATCCGATTCGTTTTGCAGCATCCGTCAATCAAACAGTTATATGTGATCACATCCGGAACAAAACCCTTGAAAAGCATATGACGAAACAAGTGGTTCGCCTCCCACATCCTCCTCCGAATGGCCTTCCTGCATCCAGTTTGCATACTATACTTACAGTATGAACCAATCATTATTGTATATGTATAAGTATCCGGAGGGCACCTGAACCCCGGCAATTCCATCTGCTCCAACAAGAACCTCGCCTTCTTGAAATTCCCTACTCTACAAAGCGCAAGCAGAATGGTATTATACGCATAGACATCCGGCTTGCAACAAAACTGCTTCATCCTATAAAACGCGGCCATTGCCTCCTTAACAAAGCCCTCTTCTCCTAGGACTTTTATCAAACAGGTGATGGTGGGAGTAGTGACAAGCTCATTACCTCTCTTATCCATCGCCTTAAGAAACTCCCACAGATCCTTCAACCTATTTCCTCTAGCCAGAACAATAGCCATCTCTCTACAAGTCATCTCATTGTGCACGAAGCCGAAATGGGACTCGACCCAGTAGTAGAACTCGAGCGCTTTGTACAACCCAAGCTCGACCCTTTGCGGGTCTCTGTGAGCTGCGGGACCAAGAAGGAGCTTATTCTGGCGGAGCTTCTCGGACTCGCGGCTCAGGTTGCGCTGTCTCAGAGGCGCTCGGTGGCGGAAGGTCCTTTGGCGACCGATGGAGCGAGGGGATTGGAAGAAGCATCTGGGTATCGACCGCAGCACTTCGGAGACCGATTCGGTGTCCCAAGGAGGCGAGCTGGGCTTGGCGGAAGCAGCCAGCTTCGCATCGAACTCGCGGTCTTGGATGATGACGGCGAGGACTTGGTTCACGATGGAGATGCAGTTACGGTTCAGAGGTCTTGGGGAGATCATCCTCTGCTCGTGCTCGTGCTCTGTTCAACACTCGTATGATGCTTGAACGTCGGAGATTTTATGACAGCAATTTCGGGAACGCTGCATAAGAGCATGGGAGACAACATGTGTCATGTGAATCTGACCAGAGACTTTCTTATGTCGGATTGAGATTTTCTTGATAACATAAAAATGTCGACTTTAACAACAAATGGAAATAATTTGAATAACCATGTAGATCCCGGATTATGATTCCCTTACAATTTTTCATCGTCGGATTGAAATGTAATTAATGTGAACCGTTCGAAAAAACAAATAAATTTTGGACAAGAAAAAGTCATCTACTTTAGAAGGTTAAGAGTTGCTTAAAAACATTGACTTGTCTGAATGACCATGGAAAGGAGAAGGGGAGTTCAATTTGATGCAGCTGCATGCATGGAGTTTGCGAGAAAGCTAGGACCGATGTGCATCGATTGAAGAAAGACAGTTCATGGAATTTCGTGAGCCTCGACTTTGACAAGTCCGGTCGGACCAATTACAATGCACTTATGGTCGAAGCTTAAACGAGGAAGTTTAGCATTAAATTTGTTCCGATACAACACATACAAAGATCACAAGACCAATCTTGTGCAGGTCGTCTCCTAGGCTACCCTAACCCAACGTGTACATTCTTCACTGATCACTCGCTTTTCTAATCACTAAAACAAAGCCACAGCAGTTCCCTTCGCCAGGTCGTGTGCGTTTTGTGTCGATTTGATGAACATTGCGGGATCGATCCCTGCTTCAAAAGAGCCCGAACCCTGCCCACTCCGGGTCACCCATGCACCGAGGTGATGACTGGTGAGCCTTCATGTACGAAGAAAACGACAGCCTGGGCGACGACGCGACGGACCAATAGGACGTCGAGCACGGCGATTCGCGGAACGGCGAGAGCGACCTCCGGCTCGAGACAGAAAACCGCGACAGCGTCTCGAGATCGGAGCAGCTGTCTGGCTCGGGCTCGGGCTCGGGCCTGGTCCTGCGGGTCCTCCTCTTGCTCTCCTTCCGTTTCAGGAGAGGCGCCGCGGGGAAGCATCCCGACCCGGAGGAGACGCATTCGGGCTGGCCCAGCATGGGCGGGCCGAGCCGCCACCGCTCGGAGCGGGTGCGAGGAGCCGACCGGAAGGACCCCGTCCGGACCTCCAGCGGCGAGAGGAACTGGGGTCCGGGCGAGGCGGGCGGCGGCTTGAGCTTCGGCAGGGACGGATGGCCGTGGCGGGGAGGAGGGTCCTCCGGCAGGGACTGAGGGGGCGGGGGCAGGGGAGGCTGCCGGTGGCGGTGGTGCTGGATCTTGGGGACGCCGGGCCGGATCTCCCACTTGAACGGGACGGCTCCTGGCTTCTTGAAGGACTCATCAAAGGCCATCTTCCTCAACGGCAAATTTAACTGCTGTAACTGTACTCTGAATTGAAGTACTGATGGGTGTATATATGGAGGCGAGGCGGCGGCAAGATGAGGAGTCGAGTCAGGCGAGATTAGAGGCATTGAGTGGGGGATTGGTGGGCCATTTTGGTTCTTGACTTAGCGGCGAGGGACATCTCGAAAACCAATATTTTCTCCCCATGTGAAATGTGAATAAATCCAAAAGGAAGCTTGAAATTTTTGTTAGCAGACGTGATTTTTCAAGCTCCTGACAAGAATTCCAAGAAATCCGGTAGCACACCACTACAAACTTTCCCTCCCATCACTGTTGTAACTTGTGAATGTTTCTCAATTCAAAAGATGGGTCGCTGTCGACCAATCTACATTTGCTCTCCTGATTGATCACGGAATGCTTACAATCCGCCGACATCTCCTAATTGATCACAGAACGCTCACAATCTGCCGACACCGATGTCGCAAGCAGACCACTAGTCAGTTCCCGCAACGTGCAAATCTAAGAGTCTTTTCAGGAGTTTTACTGTCCATGTGATCCGCTTTATCGATGTACTTTACTGCTCTTCAAAAGAAGAGAGTATGGGTTGGAGTGGAAATCAGATGATGCTCCTTCACGGGCTCATAATGTTTTCCCCACGCAAAACCATGAGACACACCAGCACAGAATCGAATCCTACTGTATTTTGTCAATCTGCTTAAGGAATATACATAAGACTTTGTTGCATAGTTTCTATCCCGTTTGAGCAAATTTGAACTGTTAATGCCATTCAAAAGTTAAATCCCCCCAAACTACTGGATTAAGCGTGCCCCTTATTTCAAGTTCAAGCTCAATTCTCGAGCAAATCTAAACACTCTTCAACGAAATCAGTAGCAATCATGCGGTTCATTCGAATTCAAACGTGACCATGATGAAGCTTATAGTGGTGGTGGTGGTGGTGGTGGGTTGCACACTAGCATGGACTTAAAATGATGATTAAGATGACATGGACTTAAAATGATCTATTATGGAGCGCAATAGATCATTTCAGGGGGCGTGGTGGACAGAAGAAAGTACTTTGCTTGCTCCATTTCACAACTTGGGAATGACAAACCTGATTATAGCTCCAGCATGCCCACAGCATAGCTTTGTTTTCCAAATCTATCAAATATATATGCATGTCCTCCTTTGTCTCGCTGTACACTAATGAAAGCTACTCAAGATCTCGTACTTAAATTAACCGACGATTATATAAGCCGAACATAATAAGAGCAAGCCAACAAGATCGCTCATCCCAATTAGCATTGATCCTGACGTCTGTCTATCTCATGCCTTCAAAGTAGAAATTAGGAAGAAAAAGCTCTCATTTAACCCAAAAGCAAAAATAAAAACAAGCCCTCAATTCTCTCAGGCACATTTAACCGATACTCAAAACCACAAATGTATCAGTAACTAGACCTTTGTATCAGCTAAGGAGGAACTGGCAGGCTAATCGTGATAAAGGATGATGTGTTGCAAAAGATAATGAGGGGCAACCCGAAACTCCCTCATCAGCATAGTATCAGACCTTCACATCAGCACCGGATCTAAAAATTATAATCTCTTACAGACTTAGTTTCCAATTTCTTCCCAGAGTATTATCACAACCTTTTTCTGGATCCAAAGCTTCAGGTCCCTCAAGTCTCATAAGAGAATTCTTGGGGCATGTTACACAGAGCTCGCATGGTGTTGCTAGCCACGTCTAAAAGCTGCAAGTACTCATCCGCGCCATCAACAAGACACTGAAAAAGAAAAGAGACAACACTTAAATACCTAAATTGTCTAACGGCATAATTTCTTTGAACATAATCAACTCTCCATGTACTTCAGCATACAGCATCCAACTAAAATGTCTTTGTTAGGGCTCAACATATGCATAGTCATTATGCTTTTATGAAACGTAAGTTGACATGCATTTATGTACATTTAGAAGGACACATTCTGAAAAGCCTCTATATGAAGAAATTATTCCTAAAAAGAGCCATACATATTACATGGAGTGACTCGTCATATAAACAAGTCAGTGTTCAGATTGCAACAAACAATTTTTATCGATAAATGCATTGTTTCCAGGTTCAATAGCTCACTGTAGTACAAAGCATTTCGATGAAATGATTCATAAAACATGAGAACACAAGTCACTAGCCTCAAAATGTTATCCCATTATATCTTCAAGGTTGCTATAACTACAAGAAGGCCTGAAAGAACTATTTACAGTTGCAGCATGATCTGTCGGAAATTTGTACTTGTTCAAGGCATCAAAATGAGGTCAGAAGCAACAAGTGGAACATAGCACAATTAGTCAAGTGGAGATGGAAAAGGGGAAAATAAGAACTTAATATCCTTACCAGCTGGAAACACCAGCTGGAAAGACCAGGTGATTATTGTTTGTATGTCATGGTCATATGATGATCAACCATTACTCAGGTTGATCATATATTCAGTTAAGAGTCACACCAACTTTAATTTGAAAATATAGAATAGTTCACATAAGTTCATCATAGGCTGCTAACCTTATCAGCTTCACCCAATCTCTTGCATATCCTAGCCTTCTGTTCATCTGAAATATCGTCTGCTTCTACAACCACCTCAAATAACTAGAATAGGACAAAGTTTTAGCTTAATGTAAGTCCATAAATTGACACTAGAAAGGACGCATGCCTATATATAGCAAATTATACCTGAGAAAGCATCTGGGAGACTGGATATCCCTCTGCAATGACATTATTGACCTCCTTGTTTGCCAAGTCAAAGTTGCCACTCTTGCAAGCTGCAAGAAGTGCCCCAACAACCTCCTGTGGGATTACCTGATGAATTAAGATGTAGGAATCATATACAAGTGAGTCTGATGTGGAAAAATGAAAAAGAAAGAGAACAGAGATAATAAGTCTCAAAAGAATTAAAACAAGAAGGTAACAGTTAGAAAGTGCTCTCCTTCAGCTAAACCAATCTGTCTAGCATCCAACAGTAATAAATTCTAATACTTGAATACATGAGCAAAAGGCTATTATCACCTTAAAAAGGAAAGCGAAAAGGAAAACAACTTCCTAGCAAAGGATCACTACTATATTGTCCCAGATTTTAAGTCCCCATTTGAAAAGGATATCTTTTGCTTAGAGATCTAGAATATAGGATGATACGATTCTAAGATGCAGCTAGCATAGAAACATCCTGAATGCTAAAGAATTGGTCCCAAGTTGGATTGAAAAGGGACTAAAAGTAGGATTATGCTATCATGCAGGATTCCATTAAACAAGCTAAACATCCTTTGCCTTGAACTCAGACCTCTTCCAACCACATCATAGAATCAGACCCACTACTCATAAACCAAGATCCTTTGTATTCTTCAAGCAATCTTTAAAGTCCATTTGACCAATTAGGATGTAGAAAGTGCAGCTACCACAGATACTTTGTGGGGACAAAACTATCTAGGCGCATGGTTTATAAAAGACTCAAACAAACAAAACCACATAGCTTACTCATTTAAAAAACGAATATCTTAGTTTTCATATTAAAATCACAAGCAAATTATGATCGTTACACCAGAATAAAGGCAAAGGAGGCCAGGATCGATTTGGAAAAGCAGAATCAAAATTAATTTGCCGAAGAAAAAACACTTCCCTTTTCATGTTAAAAGACAGCACATCATTGTCATCCTATCATTCAGTTTGATATAACCTTAGTTTCTGGTAGTAGCACACTATTGGGATACATATATGAAAGGATAATGAATGACCAGGAACTCAGAAAGTTAAGATGAAATGACTACCCCAGAAACACTTATTAGATCCTTTGAAGTAATTGATGATCCAAATAATCGAGCAGCTCCCTGCAAAGCTCAAAAATATTAGCTTAATTTACTGAGTTAAAAATACTCAAGGGGAGGGGAGGGAATCTACACACCACACAAAAATTACTACTTTAACAGTAAGACTAGATTCAATATTTCAAAGTAACACCACAAACATACAATTAAAAACAAGACAAATTGGATGGGTAGCACCACATGAAATGCTTGATCCTATTTCTATTATCCTATCAAGCTATTCGAGATGCCCTCCCATTGCCATATCTATTTCTTGGTTGTTGGCAACATTGAGATGCCATTAATTCAACAAAACCAAGGACCAATTCATGGTTTTCATGTATAAAAACTGAACTGCCACAAAACGTATCAACCATCAATTGAAATGATCAAATTGGTAAAAAGCAGATTCAATGATCCATAATCTGTTTCTGGCCAGCCTGAGTTTCACTTGAAAAAGAAGTCCAAATAATTATCTCTTGTGTTCAAAAGAGAATGTTCTCACAAGATGACATCTGCAGAAAGCTTCTTTACATGCCACAGCTCTTAACAAAACAGAAGCTTTTATGCCTTGCAAGAGAAGGTGCAACCAAGTCAGATACATCAGTGTCCCTTTCAGTGACCAATTCAAGCCATAATCAGCATCTGGCCAGGTAATTATTAGCAAATTTGAAAGCAAGGACTCCCACTGGTAGAAAAAACATTGAACTCGACTGATGTTCTAAAGTCCTCAGGTGTTATTTATGTAGCACTGACCGACTAAAGATTTAACAGATTAGATGCACCAAGAGCAGGAGGAAGAGTTGGAATGTCAGGCTACATTAACCTTAGCCCAAACACTAAGAGAAAATCTTCTGCTACATATTGGAGACAGCAATTGAGGACAAAATCAGCTAACCAACCCCCCCCCCCCTTCCCCCACCACCACCCAAAACCAAAATAACCAAAAAGAATTCATTTTGGAACTCTCGGCATGTGAAACAGCAACTTTCTGAATGTTTAAGTACTAAGAAGATCTATTTTGCAAAAAACACAATTTATAACTGCTGCAAAAGTGTCTTATCCGGACAATAAAACCACATCCTCAAAAAATGGAATTCATGCACCAGGTGACCATCCTATACCTGTAAGTATGTGATAGCCCGACGCAAATCACCTTGGGAGATTGTACTTAAGGTTGACAAAGCCTGCCACAACAGAAACATTCAACAATGTCAAAAGAAAAGTTACAAAATGGTGCGACAAAGCATCTTTGAAGCCAGATAAAATAATCAGAGCCAAACCTCTGCATCCAGATTGAGACCTTCTTCCTTGCATATGTGCAATATACGGCTAATCATTATTTCTTCTGAAAGAGGCTTGAACCTAAACTTCGCACATCTTGAAGCCAGTGGCTCTATGATTCTACAAAATTGCAAACACACATGTCAAGATTGAGGCTTACTTACCACATATAATATTTTCTAAGCAAAAAGTCACTTTGTCACCCCAATTTGGCTAGCTATTTTAGAAAGCCTTCTCCTTGTAGTAAGCAATAGTTATAAAGCAAAGTGGAATGCACTCCTGTTTTTATTGAAAATGTGACGCTACAATGAATAGAACCAAATCATGTGCACACTATGGTTCAAAAAAGAAAGCTAAGAAAGAAGTTGTACCTGCTGATATAGTTACATATAAAAAAGAATCTTGTGACTTTAGAGTAAGTCTCCATTGTACGCCTCAGAGCATTCTGTACAAGCTGTCTGACATAAGTATAATGAATCTGATAATAAACCTATTGGCAGAAAAGAAGAGTACAAAGACATGCCTGAGCATCCTCTGTCATTGAATCTGCCTCGTCCAGGATGATTATTTTGTATGGTGGACACGGGTAGCCCCTATACAGAATCAAAGGATCAGACCAATTATGAAGGGATAAAATTCACATAGGGAAGAGGGTAAATATGTGGAAGTAAAGTGTATACCCTTGACGTTGACCAGATCCCACAGCCACAGCTGCAAAGTCTTTTATTTTAGTTCTAACCACATTAATTCCACGATCATCACTCGCATTGAGCTCGAGCACTCTAGATTTGTAGAGCTCAGGCCTGTCAAAAGATACTAGTGAACAGACCAAAACAAGAATATACAGACCAACGATGCTCACGTTTCATATAACACCAAATGATGGCCACAGATCATTTGATTTATTCAGGATTAGGACAAGAAATTTATCAAATTGATGGCACAAACTCTGTCTCAACTTTTGTTTTAGCTTTAATAATCCGAATAGCTACCAATTCACACCATACTTTTATGTAAGCACATGAAAGACACTGAAACAGAAGGCAACAATCTATGGCCTTTAACCTCTACATCAACAAACCAGCATCACCACTTGCATAAAAACCCAAAATTCCTGCTTGAGACGCCTACGAAAAAAGTTCCAAAAAACCACCAATCAAGAACTTGCAGCCCAGTGTCTTACCCATAGAGCTGGTGAGCAATGGCGAGCGCCGTCGTCGTCTTCCCAGTACCCGGTGGGCCATAAAAGAGCATGTGCGGGCACTACACCCAAAAAAAAAAAAAAGAAAGAAACATCCCGATGCTTGATTATGCACGTACATCTATAGGGCTCGAGTAGAAGAACGAGAGAAGGTCATGAACATCGTCATCGAGAGAAACCGACTCACGTTAGCGGTCTCGAGGGTGTTGGTGAGGACCCGAACCACCTCGTCCTGGTGAGCCACATCCTTCACTTGCTTCGGTCGGCTGGCGATCGCAAGAGACCAAGAAAAGAAACCAAAACGAAAGATGAAATCTTGACTAAGCAGCAACAGAACTGAAACGAAAGGGAAGAAGAAATCCACGAAAAGGAGGGGAATTTCTACTATTTCTCGACCCAAGGCTGCGAGCTCTGCAAAATCGGCGCCATTCTCGAGCTCCTGCAAAAGAAACCCTCTCGCTCCTCCCTCCTCTCTCTCTCTCTCTCTCTTCTGTGTGAAATTTTCCCGCTCTAAGTGAGAGGGGAGAGGCGAGGGTAGGGGGGAAGGGAAGGACAGGGGCGGTCGGCCGGTAACGGTCGACCCGGTTCGGTTCAAGATAGAACCGGTTTTTCTCTTTTTCCTTTTATAATATCCAACTATCCAAAAGATGATTTAATAAAGGTGACGCTAATATGATCTTCATGACACCGTGTCCTTATAACGTTTCATCGTTGGATCGAAAAACCAAAAATTCACAACCGTCCGGGCAAAGATTCATTGAACATTGAGAATATGTCACATTCAATACAACGTAAAAGATCATAAAGGCATAGTGTCTCGTGAGGACCATAAACTCAAGAAATATCATAAAAGCACGATATCTCGTGAGAACCACTTGAATCTATGCAGCTCATCTTGCAAATTTAATGTTCATTGAGATAATTATTTCCCTGGTGATGAATAAATCAAACAAATCATATAAACTTCTCCTAAAGAAGCTCTCTTTAGTTAAAAGAAGAATATACATGTGACTTACACAACGCTTGCATATGAGAGGTGATGTTAAAGTATTATCTCATATAGCTTGACAATAGGTCATAAACGTTCTTAATATTCATATAGTTTACCTCTGCCTATAAATTTAAACTTTTTTTTTGTTGGATTGACTAACAATCGGAAAACTACTGCATAGGAATCAACCTCTTAGATGTGAATAATATTGATTTAGCAATATCCAGACCTTTGAACACACACGGTGTAATAAAGTATGCTTATAGGTGTGGATAATCTCTACATTATTTTAGCCTAAAAAGAGTAAATTTTCCCAAATTCAGACATGCACAACCCAAATGTTTGGTGAAGATATTGCTAAATTGTGGATTACGGAGCTGTTGCTCAAATCGGTGAAGTTTTCGTTTTCCCAGTGTTTCTCGTTCTTTTTTCATAGCATGAGATAGAGACACCCATAAGCAAAACCTTCACCGAATTGACATAGTCGGTGTTAAAACCTACGTAGTATGTTTCAAGTTCCAAAAATTGAGAACAAATCTTGACATATTAGGCTCCAATTCCAAAAACTGGTAATCAATCTCAATAAGTAGGTTTTAGATTTCAAGTTCCAAGTCTGGAACCTATCAAACTGAGAAATTGCTTATCCTTAACTATAAGTCCCACTTCCTTCTTAATATCCATTTTTTGTTTTGCCTTACTTATTCTTTTATATGTTTACACCATCTCTTCTACTAATAGAAATTTTTGAGAGACATCCAACTTGCGCATAACGGAGTCTTGTGCAATGCTAAAAGATTAATACTTCAACCAATGTGAATCCTAACGTAATTCGCTTTTGAACTGGTTTTTTCTTTCATGTTATTTCACAAGGAAAAGAAAAGAAAATTAGAAGCCTTTTTCTGTTCTGTTGACATTTTCATTTGAAAATTCAGATCAGACAAAGGTTTTTTCTTTTCCCCTTTCTCAAGGATGGAACACTGTTACATGTCCCCACCCAGCCCCCGACCACTAAGTGGCCTGAACAGGTTAGGCAGGGAGTTGCATACTTGTAATGCTGGCAAAGATGATTAGAAGAAGCAACGAAGATGTTGGAGAAACAGCCATGGGGGGAACAAGAATTCAGCATGAAAGAGACAGAACACTTGCTTGATGAGCAGCAGTGTATCGGAAGTGAGACTTGAGTGAAGTACTTTCTCTTTTCTGGATTTCGTTGCGGAAAGAACACTGTTGAGCCTACTTATCATCCAAGTCAGAAGATGTTCGTTTGGTATTTGTCTCAAATGTGCTATCTTCTGACTTGAGTTTCGAGTCCCGTAAGTTGCTTCCCTAAAGTGACATGAAGCACGATGTTGACAGCTTGCTTCTCATTCTCATAAAAATTTAGGCAGCTTAGCAGGAACGAATCTAGCGAGCTAAAACATCCATTGACGGCTCTGAGGCAGAGAGTGGTTTCCAGCAAGTATAATGTAGATGGGAACTCACTGAGAGTCCTGATAAGCTGTTTAAGTGAAAGCTTTCTTATACGCTGAACTAGAGCGTATTTCACTGATCTGTTTTCCGGGTTTTGATTAGATAAAGTTAAACTTGGCGATTATTGAAAAGTCCGTTCATGCCATTTGCTTTAAGCATGCTTGTGTTGCTTATTTGAAAGTCCACGGCTTGTCATCAAATGATTCGAATTACTGTTATTTTCAGTGATCTTGTTCCAGATTTAAGACCTACTAATGCCCTATCAAATACTGTAATGCTGCAATATCGAAGCTAAGGGCAACATTTGCTTGGGCATGTTGTCTCTCTTTTTGACTCTCGCCCCTTCTTCACTTCAGAAGCCACTTCCTTTCGCTTTCTTCAACCTAAGTGATAACGCAGGCAAATTCTAGTCAGGTAAGAAGTGGGAAGTTTACTAGTCTAAGACACGTTAAGTAGGAAACACGTTATACTCGAGGCGCTGGAAGAGAGCAGTCATCAGACGCCGCACAAGGCTAGGGTTTCTCGCCTTCACTAGTTTCTGTAAGGCTTCGGATGAATACAGAAGGATTTTTTTTGTTTTTTTGGTCGGACAATACAGAAGGAATTGTGTGCGTCAAAGTGTAAGTGCTTGGCAGCGGCTAGCAAATGCAGGGATCGAGATTATCTGTGCAGTAGTATGTTCTTACGTATCTTGCCTCAACCAATTCCACACATCTACCGACTGCCCGCCTCCCTTACATTACCAGCGAATATTTCAGAAGAGTTATATGCTAACACATGCATGTTGGACTGTGTTTTCTAGATGAATCAGTCGAAATTTCTTTTTCTTGTCCACAGAATATCGCACCCTAGAATAACATGCAAGTTGGACTGTGTTTTCTAGATGAATCAGTCGAGATTTCTTATTTCTCGTCCACTCGAAAATATCCAAGTGCCCCGTGATTCCACTGTTCTCCCCTACTATTAAAATACAAAAGCAGAACAGAGTTCGTATCGAAGGGAAGTGTGACCCGATCTTTCTTTAGATTGCCTTTTCTACGATGAGTTGAAGGTTCATGAACGGAATGGGATATCGTGGACTGGCCAAACTAACTACCACTGAAAGCACAATTTCTCTTGATCAGCAATCAACTCGACATTGTAGAGATAAATGTGAATTGCAACATAGATGATCTGAAGAAACCTTGTGTTTGATTGAATCAACTAACTTCGAAAGATAATCGAAACTAAAGCATTAAAAAATACAGCAAAGGAATGAAAATAGGTACATCAGATAACCGGTATCCCCTTCTTTCCCATCCACTTCTTCCTATTATTTTCTACTCTCTCTTCCCTAAGGGACAACAGATCTAAGGAACACTTGTAGATCTGCGAGTTCAAGTTGGCGAACGGCTGAGGCACTTGTTCTTGATGCTGGTCAGAGACACGAGCTTTCCAACCGGGCACCATCTTCACGATCAACCGGTCCATCAGCTCGGCCACAACATCAGCATCTTCTTTCGACAAACCAAGCTGCTCCATCATCTCTTGAGCAACCGAGACCACCGTATCGGAATCCAGATAGAATGCAAACTGTATCTTGTTGGCCCTGCCTGCAGGACCCACGATGTGCAATGTCAGCGAAATCGATGCCTCATCGCTCCTCTCCCCTGCTAGTCGGAATTCAGTAAACCCAGTGGAAATCCGCAACTCAAAACCCGAGCTCGGAGTGGTTCCTTTTTCACCCTCGTTGGATGGACATAAGCTCTTCCGCACTGGTTCTGTCTTCAAAGCTTTCGAGTCCACAATTGCAAGGAAGGGATCTCTCAAAAGCTCTGCAGCAGATGGCCGCGCTGTCGCAGGCAAAAGACACTTCTCAATGAACTGCTTAACATCGGGGTCCTTCACCTTCCCAAGCGAGACGGGTTTAACCCCGGAGAGGACCTTCTTGTAAATCTGCGCGGAATTCTTGCACTCCCCATAAGGGCATTCCAGAGTAATCATCTCCAGCATACACATCCCGAAAGAGTAGATGTCGACGAGCTCGTTGTAGTCCTCCTCGTAAAGCTCGGGAGCCATGAACTCGGGAGTCCCGATCACGCTGTGCGCGGTCGGCTGCTGCATCACGATGGCCAATCCCAGATCACCAATCTTGACATGCCCATCATACCCATTCACGAATATATTATCGCACTTGAGATCCCGGTGGATGATCGGCGGATCGTGGCTGTGCAAATAGTGTATCCCCTGAAGGATCTGCCTCCCCCAATTCTTGATCGCCTTCATGTCGACATGCTTGTGCTTCTTCCGGTACTGCCGCAGATTCCCGGAAGTGAAGAGCTCGGTGATGATGTTGATGGTCCTCTTCTCCTCGTCGACCCAGGAATTGTAGAACCTAATGATGTTCCCGTGCTTGACAGACCTGAGCACGTTGACCTCCTCGTAGAGCCGCCGGAGGAGCGCCGGCGACTCGGCGAAGTGCTCGACGTCGACGCGGTTCCACGCGACCTCGATCCCTTGAATTTCATCAAACGCCTTGTACACAGTCTTGAAGGCGCCCTCGCCCAAGACCTCGTCGTACCGGCCGTACCTCCCGGACGGATCTTTCTCCACGAACTCGCCGCCGCCGTCCTCAGCCTCGGCCACGGACTCCATCGAGCCAGGAAACGCACGTAAAAGGGAAGAGAAAAGAAGGCAAGGGAGAGGGTTGGGGGGAGAGAGAGAGAGAGAGAGGAAGGGGACAGGGCAGGGAGGAGGCGAGATCAAGAAACCTCGAGGTGGGATCCGCGGGGGATTTGGGGAGGGATCGAGGGGAGGTGTTCGGAGAAGGCTTCGCAGGCGATGGTGAAGGAGTCGAGGGCCGATCGGAACCGGTGGCGGCAGAGGACGTCGCACAGATTCATCTTCGGACGGCCAGAATTCCCGATCTTACTCCCTTCGCCGGGACTCTCTCTCTCTGGAGATTTGTGGGCGCTGATCGATTGTGTGGGATTCTCTAGGGTTTCCGAGAAGGTGTTGACCAGAGGAGGAGGAGGAGGAGGAGGCAGAGGAGGCAGGACAAGGATCGATTTATACGTGGAGCGCGTTGTTGGGAAGAAGAGGAGGAGGAAGGAGCCTTATCGCTTTTGACACGTGTTGGAATCTGCAAGCTTCATCGATTTCCGAGTAGCAACATGGGAAGTCAACGGCCGACCTACATGCGCAATGTCTCTTATTCGATAAGGAAAGGATAAAGGTGTTTTTTAATAATACCTTGTATTATATCCAAGACTCCTTCCGAAATAATTTCAATATTAAATATTTTTATAAAAAATAATTGTTTGCAAAAATAATTAATGAATAAATAAACTAGCCCCCCAAGGGGGACACCATTTGCTCTCGTACAAGCTCCGAGGTTTATTCATATGACCGTAGACTAGAGCCACCTTGATATCATTATGGAAGAAATTGATCATTAAAATGATAGTTATACAATAGAAGTTGATTAATCACTCTTTGCTGTTTAAAACGAATAGTTTCGGTAAAATAGTCTTGTAACTTCGTGAGAATGGGTGCCTCCTCAATCAAAGACTACTTGAAAATGGCTCCTCTACTTAGAAAATCATTGATAACATACAATATGTAGCTAATTTAACGGAACCCAACTCCATTTATTAGAAAAGCTCCCCTTGAATCTCTTCACCCATCAAAGCAACATAGATTGCCATTGATAATGGAAATTTTAATAATTAGGGCTTAATTCGTATTACAGAAAACTAATTTCTAAAAAGACTTTTTTTGGATTTTCAAGTATTTGATTCAGTCAAAGAAAAACAGAAAATAAAGTGGGGAAAATTTTTCCGTTTTTCAAAAAGTAGAAAACATTTTCGAGGCACTTTCTTTCGCCAAACACTTTTTCCTTTTTATTTTTAAAAAATTCAATTTTTAAAATTTTCCTTTTTTGTTTTTTCTTTTTTTTTTTATGGCTTTGTCATTAGCCAATCGCCAGCTACAAGTCCACCAGAATTGGAAATATTTTAAGTGATATAAATTATCATTTAAAGAAAATATTTTCAAATCATTCATTTTTCATAAAACAAACACAGTCAGTTATGTCAAATATATACGTAAGTATATTTGAAACTCCTCTTTTGATTTGTTTCTCTAATAATGTGGTATGATCAATTCGCGAAATAACTTTGAACTTATTATCCGCTCTATCTTTATTAAATGATTCTATATGATAAACTTTGAATTTTTCTTTACTTAGCTTGAACATAGTTGACTTTGAGCGGAATTTATGTAATGAGTTTTCTTCACGACACTACTATTAATCTAGTACAACACCGGTGTGCACAACACCAATCGCAATAGGTAATGCACGTGCTTTTTAGTAATTCTCGCACTTTTATGCTCATTATATAAACTTTTTTTTATTTCTTTCTTTATGATAGTCTACCCTTTAAATTATATTTTCTGTTTCCTTTTCCAAAACTCTGTTTACTTGAATTTTTCCTCTTACACTAGAAAGCATTTTTTTTTTCGTGATTTTATCACGTGATTTTGGAAAGTGCATTAAACTTTACGTATTTTGGAAAGTTTGGCTTTTGCGTGATTGTATCTTTTTCATGATCTTATTTTTCTATTTTTTGGTTAATTCGCATATCTTGAATGTGAGCGAGTATGAGGAGAGACGGGCGTCGGCATACGAGGAGCAAAATAAAAAAGTCAGTGAGTCCGGGTCGTTTTAGTTGTGTTGCCACTAAATCCTCATATAACTAGAGTTTTTTTTTATTCGTCGAACATATAACTAGAGTTAAATTAAAGGAAAAAGTACTCTCTTTTTTCTATATCTACACGTCAATATTAAGGAGTATCTCATTTTAGGAAAGTCAAAATGTGTGAGTTGTGAGATCTATATTAAGTAAAAATTGAAAAATAAAAGTTAATCCGGATGGGTTTTGATCACTTAACATAATTGATAAATGTGGATTACATTTGTATTCAACTTAAGCCCCATTTAGTTCAACTTTGGGAAAATGTAGATACTTTCGAGTTAAATGGGTTTTTTGAAATAGAAATAGTATTTGGTAAATTATATTACAAACAACTTTAGCTTAAATACCAATTGATAAAAGTTACGCTTTGTAAAGGATTTTTGCTAAAAATTTTATATAAAAAAAAGCTTTAATTTTTTTCTAATCACCAATGGCCATATTTGACTATCGGATAGCCTCGCCTAAGGTATCACAACCTCAGGAGAGGCGGCCTAAGATTGAGTGACCTCACGCATCACTTGAGGTCATGCAACCTTAGGTAGCTGGGTTGAGTGATCCTTTGGCCGACGGTTATCAGCCTTTGTTCACTTTCTTTGGAGAAAATGAACAGTACCCTGTATGAACAATATAACTTGTATTTTGAAGAAGACAACTTCTCAAAGTAACCAGACCTATCTTGGGCTAAAGGCCCTCAGAGGCTTTCGAGATGCAATTTCATTTGGCCAAAGTCGTCCAAAAAATTAAACTAAACACATTTGCATTTGACCAAGGGCCTTTAGAAGCCCGAAGTGCCTTCGCAAAGCTGAACCAAACAGGCCATTAGGCTACTTGGAATAAGGTACGTATGAATCTAAAGGATGAATAAAAAACTTACTGATGCTAAATAATTTAAACTCACCACTTTTCATCATCTTTTGCTATTAAGCTACCATGTTTAAGCTAGCATGAAAACATGTTAACCTACTTGATTCGACATAGGATTTTTAATCACATTATCCAACTTAAGTTTATGGTGCATTTGTTTCAAAGAAAATAAGTGATTTGGATCATATTTAAAAAAAAAAGATTATTTATATCGTTTAAAAAAATTAGTCAATAACAAAAAAATTTCATTATAGATAACAATTTATACCTAACTATTTTTGCGGACTATGAAAAATTTTTCCATTCATTTGTTTTCTAAATAATATAAGTGATAATTTTTCTAAAATATATTTTCGAAATTGCTCATTTTCTATGATACGAACGCACCCTAAATGGGTCATGTCCATTCAATGAACAACCTAATCTAAATGTAATCTTGTTTTTTTTTTTGGTAAATTACCCATATAAATTGTTTATGTTCTCCTTCCATATTTAGTTGTAGATATGGTGAAAGGCAGCAAAATCATCTTTTCATTGGTGATTCTTAATTTAAAATCCCTAATTCCAAGTGATGATAATCTTTATGTTGATCGATTGCATTGCGGGCAATATTTATATCTATCGTCTGAAATTATAATATATCTTACACACTAAGAAAAATATGCCTTTAATCGGATCCGATGCATTAGTTAGGGATAGAACCGGACAACTCAAGTCTCATCATCCATGCTACGGCGTTTTGCTTTCTCGTGGGAAAAACCAAAGGGAGGGAACCAAATGAGCAGACTTCAAAAACCAAAGCGAAATGACCAACCGTCCAAGTTGGAACCCAGCAATCACTGACATAGGAAGACCAAAGAACATGCCTCAAAGCAGCCCATAAAACTTGCCAGAAAAATTCACTCCGACTTGTTGCTGGATTCTGGGTAGCGTGAGCAAATGCATGATATCATATCCTCCTACGCAGTGCTGCATCATTCTAGTCAAAAGCTGTGTATCGATGCTCGGTAACCGGAAAAGTCAAGCATCTAGCACCTTTTTCAGTCAAGTGAAGCAACAGAAGGAAAGACTTCGGGAAATGATGCTGCAGGAGCGTCCGGGTCAGATGCTGCAGGAGCGTCCGGGTCAGATGCTGCCCACTCCATTTCACCTCATTGAGGTATGCCATGACTGGTCCCATTAGACTAGAGAAGAAACATCGATGACCAGCCACTTTCTGTTTAAGGTTAGGATACTCAGTTTCATGGGGTTCAGCATTCTAGGGAAGGGTCTAATTTAGCCGATACAGCAGAAAACTCAAACTTGACTCAGTCCATAAACTCAAATGCAGACCGACTTGAGCCTAATCTAGTCTCACGCTTGTGCTTGAACTCAGCTCAATACCATACTCGAGATCCACTTAAAGTTGATCTAAACTTGATCGTCTGCAATTAACAATTAAGCTGAACCTCGAACACCTGGAGAGCCAAGAGCTCAGGTTTAATCTTTGAAGTCAAGATAGAGCAAAGATTGCCCATACTTTTCTACACTTAAGCTAAACAAGAAATCCCCCAGAAAACCTCCAGAATATCTGTCAATCTAACAACATAATGGATTCTAATTCACAGATTCTTACTTTAAGTATCAAACAAATCTATAGTGACCATGAACCAAACATTCACATATGATTCTTTTTAAAGCTAGTTTAAAGCACAAAACTGTGTTTTCCTGAAACCATAAATCAGAAGGTGGGGGCTCAAAGTGAAGACCACCGTACATGAGCTGCTGGGAAATTCATATTCAATCAAATCAGAGAGGGAACAGAATTCTTTGACCTTAATGAACCATGTAATGAACCTAAGTGAGGATTCAGGTTCTTCACTCAGATGCGGTTCTTCACAATTCCCAAATCCAACTTCGTCTAGGCAATGCCATAATCTAGTCAAATTTGCTAATTTTAGTAGCGCCGTTGCCCTTTGACACCTCACCTTCACCACTGCCAGCACCATCATTATTCTCCTCCCGCGATTGTTCGGGGCAGCGGCAAAGAGACAACCGCGGTGAAGGGCAATGGCACAGACAAAGAGCAAAAACTGATAAAAAGTAGCAAGATTATCAAGGATATTCTAAGCATATCCATGAGACAGACAGGCTTAATTCTATTCTATACTCAACTCAGATATAATTCCATCCACATATGATTGATAATAAACCTATGCAAAGGCCAGCAAGATACCACACACGATTGCACTAATTTCTCGCATCTTCTAAATACTCATGTCTCGATTATCCAAGCAGACATATAAATAGCAATAAGCAGTAACTCCTATCTTTAATAATCATGTATATCAACAAGTTATACTAGTATAAACAGACTGCTGCACCGGCAAGTCACAGGCATTATTTATCTGGATGTGAGTCCTAATACGGATTTTACAGAGAGAGAGAGAGAGAGAGAGAGAGTTCAAGCGCCACATTGAGCCTTGGCCGAGTAATGTGGTGCACCTCCAAAGCTATTATTCGGCATACCGCCAAGCCAGTGACAGTCTTCGAATGAGCACCTAGACCCATAATTTGGCCACGCCACATCAGCTGGCTTGATGAAAGTGGGTCCCCACGCAGGTGTCCCATCTTCATAGAAGTTATGGGTCAACCGCTTCAAGTCAGAGCCGTCCAATTTTATCGTGAAGATCTCGCCATAAGGTTGATAGTGATGAGAACTTGAGATTGGCTCAGCTGATACTGCTGCATAGTCCGATGTAAACACTAGGCTCTTCCCATCCGGGCTGAAGTACGGATGGTTAGCCCGTCCAAGGGAGCCACTCTGAATCAATTTCCTCAGTCCAGTACCATTTGGGTGGATCAGATACAAACTGAAGCTCCCGCTGCCAGGGTTCTCCCGGTCGGATGCAAATGCAATCCACTCGCCATCAGGGGACCAATTACACATAGTATCCGACCATGGCCCGTCTGTCAGTCTGTAGAGCCCGCCTTCCTCTCCCTTGACCGCATCCATTATGTACAAGTTTTTATGGCCTGATCGGCCCGAACGGAACACGATCCACTTCCCATCAGGCGAAGGGGCAGGAAAAGCATTGTTCTTGCCACTGGTGGTCAACCTCTTCACCCCCAACTTGTCGACTTCATCGACGTTGATGGATATGACATCAACTTCAGTGCTCTCTGTAGCAAAAGTAGGACCAGTGCTAGTGTAGATCACCCCACTTCGAACAGGATCCCATGAGGAGGAGAATGCCATACCAGAGTATACCTCACGTTGATTTGAACCATCTCGGTCAACTACATAGACACCCGGCATATTGACATAGGCAATACGATCACCTGCAGGTGAGAAAGATGGGAAAGACCCGTCGATTCGGAAGAGAGAGAGGCCTGGCACAGGGCTTTGAAGATTTTCAAGTAACAAATGAGGACTTTGAGTCTCTCTCCCATTGTCATCACCTCTACACCTATGATACCCAACTCGGCCCGAGTCGGGGGAGATGAATGGGTTGAAATGGTGAGCATTAGGTGACACATGCCGAGTTAACTCCCTGAATTCATTTTTGACAAGATCAAAGAGCTCTATGTGACGATAACTTGAACCAGGTCGTCTCGTAGCAACAGCAATGAACTCCTTGTTACCTGAAAAGGGAAAAAACAAAGGATATCATATTGGAGACTTGACAAAAGAGAGAGATCATAGTAGAACATTAGTAGTCCTCTGTCACAATATAAAGAACAGAGAAAAGACTCTTGCAAAGATATTGTTGAATGAGTTGATGAGAAAATTTTATGCACGATCAGCTCTCCAGTCATACAGTAAATGGTGCTTATTTAAATACTTTTAAAGTAATTGAACCTAACCTTGTTCAAGTAACACTAAGAAATACAAAATATGTGAGTTTCATATCCATCCTTGTCAAAATCTATGTGTATCATCAACATTCTTACTGTATCAACCCAAATCTTATGCACTGTAATTTGGTACATAGTCTATGCATACCCTCTCTCCTAATTTAGTTACCGAAGTCCAAACACTGGATTTTTTGAAAGCTACAACCCACGGAAGGAACTCTCAAGAAGGCAGGACGAACGTTAGATACTTCCGAAGCATAACCTATCGCTTTACATATTCCATCTAATCAATCCTCTTGCGTCAAGTGTCATCAACAGCTTTACTTTCATCTCCAAAAAGAATCTCATGTCACTCAATATCCGATAATCAACATGGACAAACCACATAAAGTGACGTCAAAATGCTCCCGAATCACTTGAATATTTCCCCGAAAGGAGATAAGGGCACCCACAACACTAACCTCAATCGCACTCATTTGGTTTCAGCAGTCACTTGCATTTCTAGTATGTATTTGTGTTGTCAACGAGACTTCCAACTTTCAATTCCCCTCATCATATGGACAAAGCTCGTTCATTTCTTGGTCAATGTACTAATTGCATTTATAGTACACTGTTATTTAAATGACAAGTTTAAGTATAGAAAGTAGTATTGTCAACAGGATTGTCGTCACCTGGAGAAGTGGCCGGAGTGAACGCGTGAACGCCCGGCGGCGTCACCCGCTGCGTCACCACCGACTCGGTCGAAATCGGTCCCCGGCTCGGCAGCGTAGCCTTGTACACGCTCCACCACCCATCGTTGCCTCTCCGGTGGAAGAACAGCGTCGAATCGTCGACCCAGCACGGCCAGCCGCCGTGCTCCACCACCTTGACCCGCCGGCTCCCGTCCCGGGTCAAGAACACGTACACGTCCGTGCCGAGCTCCTCCACCTCGCCGCCCCACGCGCGTCCCTCCCCGTATGACGCGACGGCGGTCCAGACCCCCGACGGCGACACCGCGGGGCTGTAGTCGGCGGCCCCGTGCGGGGTCAGCCTCCGGGTCGACCCGGTCCGCAAGTCGGTCGAGTAGACCGCGGTCCAGCTCGTCCTCGGCACGCCCGTGTCCTCGTGAGTGGACACGTAGATCAGATTCTCTCCGCTCAGACTGGGCCTGTCCTTCATCGAAATCACGCTCGTGCCACTCCCCACCAGAGGCACCTGAACTCTCGCCGGAGGAGCCTCGAGAGCCGATCTTCTGCGGAGGCTCCCTTCGGCAACCCCGCCGTCGCCGCCGTAGACGGCGTCGTAGAAGATGCTTGACGACCCGTTCCGCTCGGTGACGTAGATGACGTGCAGCGAAGGCGGGATTTGGTCGGGGGAGAGGGAGAGGAGCGAGGAGGAAGCGGCGGGCGAGAGCGAAGGGAAGTGGCCGTTGAAGTTCACGGAGTTGCCGTCGGTGAGCTTGAGCTCGTCGATGGGCTTCGGGGATTGGGTCCGTCGAGCTGGGAGGGCGAATATGTCGAAGGCGTAGTCGGAGCGGCCGAGCGTAGCGAAGATTATGCTGCTGCTGCCGCCGCCGCCGACGCCGCCGTTTGGACCGCCGTGCTCCGCCGAGGCATGGGATCGGGCGAACAGCGCGTGGACGGAGAGGAGGAAGCAGAGCGCGAGCGGGGGCAGAGGTGTAATTTTCATTTTGCCGGGGGAGCGAAGATGCTTTTGGGCCATGCTCCATACTTTATAACTTTATCATTTTATATTTTAGGGGTGAGGAAAACGGACAAATTGCCAAGAGTGGCCCTCGTATTTTTGGAAATTATGTGTAAAAATGTCTCTGTCCCTAGCATTTTCTTTGGATTATTAATTTGTCGAGAATACTTTTGAAAGAAGAAAACGAAAGAGACTACAAACGCCTTTAACAAGGTTCATTTTTCATGAGAAGTTCAAAATGTCACTGAGATAAGAGTTTTTCCCTTGATCTTAAATTTGACTAATTCGATAAAAATTCTATTATTAATATTTTGTGAACATTTATTTCATATTTATTAACGGTGATACGACTTCAACTGCATTTATTATGTATGACATAGAAATAATCAATACATAATAAACTGCAACGTGATTTTTAAGGTAATTGTTTGGGCGCTTGAGAAAATCCATCTGAATTTCATACCGGGTGGTGGTGTAAGGGATGACGTAATAGAGGGCGAGTGGTGGGACCAGACTCTATCCTCCTCGGACACGTGTACGGTCATTATTCATGGAATGCCGAGGGTAATCTCCTTGGTGGGGGCCCACTCTGTGCGGAGGTTGTTTTGTTCCAATAATTGTGATGGGCAGTCGATTTTTATCCAGACTTTTGGGATCATTGGCCCTTTGTTGGGTGTCGCATAATTCTGCTAGGACTGTTCCTATTTATTGTCCGCCGTCGCTGTCTTTCGACCATCACTCACCCGCCCCTCCTTGGCGGAGTTTCTACCTTTCCAATTAAGTTATTCCGCTGGGGTTTCACTTAAAAATGACGTCATCCAATTCTCACCCGGATCCAACAATCGTAATATTGGTCCGATACTTCCTTTAGCTCCAAGTCAAATTATGAACCGTTGAGTTGGGTCGACTCTCATTTTAATGCGACTTCTCTTACTTTAGTTCGTCTTTGGCCTAAATTAGGTTCGGGATCGAATTTAACTGAGTTAATTAGATTGAAAGGAGTGGCTCAATTGAAGATAAGAGCGCAATTTTAGGACCACAAAACTATATATATTATTTATTATTATTTTTTTATTTTTATTTTTTTTGGGTTGAAAAGGCACTTCTTTTTAATTCAAGCAACATAAATGGTAAAGTATAGACGACGGGCCTCTAAACATAAGATATCGGAGAGGGGTTATGGAGGCTTAGAAAATGGTCCCTTTTTGGTGAGCTTTCCAATGCAATTCACAAGTTGATTTGCTTCTCATGGACAATAGACTACTATAACTCGTTTCAACGAGGCCAAGTAGCTATTACATTCCTCAATGAGGTTCCAGAGAATCCATAGGCTCTGCGCTTTGCTTGATAATATCTTCACAATTGTTATGCTATTGGTAAGAACTTCCAAGCGCAAATGACTTTTGCACTACACCTTAATGCCGTCATTTAGACTCAATGGAGCGCCTCTTGTGCCTCATGTTTTGATGACAAGGATTAAGGGTGCGTTTGGTTCGGCATTTCCAATGGGCTTTTAGAAAAGCCTCATGTTTTGATGACAAAGATTGAAGGTGCGTTTGGTTCAGCTTTGAAGTCTACTTTCAGTTGAAAGTTAGCCTTTAAAATGCTGAAATTATTTTTTCCCTTTCAAAACTACCTTCATTGATTCTTCATATTTTCGATTTTGCCCATGGTTATTTTCTTTTCAATTGAAAAAGAAGGCAGCCCTTTGTCAATTTGGTATCGGCGGCCATTGGCTAAGGTTGCCTGAGGTCAGGCAACCATTGGTGAGGGTCATATGGCCCTAGCTGAGGGCCGCCGAAGGTTGCTCGACCTAGGGGCCGCGCGACCCAGGCGATCGCCACCCAAGTCTCGTGACCACCAGTGGTCGTCGCGCAACCCTCACGAGACCCTGGCGAGGGCCGCCTACAGCCGCCGGAGGTTGCCTGACCTCGGGCAACCTCAGTCAACGGCCGTCGGCGCCAGATTTAGCTCACCGACGGCTGTAACTCTTCGCCAGTCCAGCGAAAGGTTTAGTCCAATTTTCAAAAAAAGAAAGAAAGAAATATATATAATACTCATCAAAGCTCACTGCGAAAGTTTTTTTACCAAATGCACATTCAACTTAAAGTCCATTTGTAAAGAAATTTTATCAAACACAATTGCATTTCCTCAAGTAACTTTGGGCTTTCAGTATTTACATTGGACTCAAAGTCCCTTACAAATGTTGAACCAAACACACCCTAAGGAGGCACGCAATCTCTTTGCATGGAGACTAATATAATCTCCACAGACCCTATGGAGTCAAACTTTAAGATGAATTTACTTTCCAGATATGATTTCTGGAATGCAAGCAGGGAATTTTGCCCTTCTTAGGATGGCAAAGCTTGTATATTAGTACATTACCGTTTGACAGGATCTATCTTCTCTAATTCGTGGAATGTCATGCCTCATGACGTGGGTTCCTTTTCTAGCGGCATGGCATGAAGATTATATAAATAGAAGAATTCCCCTTTTCTTTTGTTTCTTTATTTGCGGGGGAATTGATGGTCCCGACCCCCAGAAGTCCCATTTGATTCTTCACTCCTTTCCACGGAGTTTATTGGGCCTGTGGCCGGCAGGCCCGGCTTTCTTATAATGCTTACTCCTCATGTCTAGATGGAGGCCATGCTCATTATCGACAAGTTTGAGAAAGTTTACCATATGGGCTTCCGTCATACCTCAGGCCCACCAAAATGTCTCCTTTTGAACTACGCATCGACAAGCTTAAGAAGGGTTGCAACCAAACTTGATCAAATTGGGTGGACCAAAGCCAGACACTGGCCCTACAAATCCTTGCCTAAGCCGGCCCATGACTCGAAAAATATCGAGCCTTGTCTCACGAAAAGAAAGGGCTTGAGAGGGCCCAAATGTGCTTATATGGGCGGGCTCCTGCCTAAAAAGGAAGTTACTTGTCCATGCTCGCCCTATCATGTGCTTCGAGCCTTATTGATTGGGACAAGCTGTCGACCCACGATCAAGTCTAGTTCGAACGTGCGACGAGATCAAGCATCAAGAGAATCTATGCAGTGTCTAATTTAAACCAACTCATAGCTGAATTAGGCGAGTCTCATATGAAACCCAATTGACATTAGTTAGCGCACGTAATAATCTCTCCCCAAATTTTGGGGGATGATTCCTATTTTGCATCTGAGGTGAGCTTTCTTAGTCCAATTTAGATTGTTGAATTCTTAGCACGACCCGATGAAATATGATGAGTTTCATGCGATGCTTAGTAGACTTAGTGGCTTCCTTATATTTGGGTTCGTGCAATGATCTCTTACAACTTGTTTCGGATGGTCAGCATTAGAAGGGTACACCAATTGGCCAACTCGACAAGCTCCTTTTTGTTCCTTAGCTTGAGACACAACTGTATGAAAAATAAAGAAAATAACAAGGATCGAATCTAGGGGGATGAAATGAAAAAGAAGAGAAAAAATCAACATGAAATTTTATGTGATAGAGTGAAGAATTACCTACAAGCTCCCATAAAACATCATCAACTCGCTCGCGTCAGGTTGGTTATATGCTAACAATACGAGCCGGGGAGAATCCACGTTTTCGAAGACTAGCGGTTAAGGTGGAAGAGTTCATGGTCATATAAAGATCTAGGGATTACTGGCCATTGCCTTAGATCCACGGAACAATTGTGCTCCTTTTCGATGGCTCTTTGAAATCGAGCATGGTGTCGGACGATTTTCCTCATGACTAAAACCGGTTGCTGACTATAAGACAAACATATCATGACATGAACTTAACAATTCATTTGAAAATCAAGTACTTCTAGCAGAAGATTCGAGCTGCGACTTGTTTAATTATATGATATAGAAATTGGCACCATTTGGACGTATGCTTTACCTACTCATTGATAAAAACGTACAAGAAATCGTTACATACTATTATAATACTGAAATCCAAGGACTACTAATCTTATCTTGTTCACCTGTTTTTTTCGGGAAATGTCATAATTGGCAACCATTAAATAAGCACATATTAAATTCTAGTGGGCTTCCCTGCTCTTAGTCTGCATGGTAGGGATCACTTTTTGGAAACGTGTTTTTCCAGACCTTGACTTCAAGGGCGCACGCGCTCCTCGGTCAGATCTAATTATTCCGAAGCGACTGTCATATTCACATCTTCATCGATTTCCCCTACATTTCATTCAAAGCTGTTGCAATATACAATGAACAGCCGCAACCCTCTTTACAGAAAAAGTGCATTTCGATTATCTATCTTTTCATACAATTTCTCATTAAAAAAAGTATGGAAATGATAGGTTGTACAATGTACTTTTTGATAAATTAGTCGCCTCGTGCGAAGGGTTTGAAAGGTCATTTTCATTTTGTGTATTTTAACAAGCACGGTTGGCGACGAACTTAAGGAATACTGGCAAGAGCTTTGCTTCCTGGCTATACTGAGAATATGTTTGAGTTTGAACCCATAAAGGGAAATCCCAGGCCTGCTAAGTTTTCTAGTTTGAGTTTGGATCCAATTATTTTCTACACAAAAAGTCCATCTTCTTTGTGAAGCCGCGAAAATCTTGTGTCGATATTTTGCATAAATTCTTTCATGAAATTAAGAGATTATTTTGCCCAAAATTGTGAAAACTAAACATTCTATAAGTGAGTAAGGATAATTGACATTGAGAAATTCCGAAAGTGTTTAAGCAACTCAAGTGTGATTATCGTGTAATCTATAGTAGAATCCCATGCCACTCTTTCTATAAAGTAAATCATTTAGTATGATAATCCCATGACATTCTTTCTATGGAGTAAATCATTTAGTATGATCTAGACCGTGAATCACAAGTTTCATTATCATTATTGAAAGCACTTACATGTTTTCCCTAAAAGGACACACCGTACGTAAGATCGGACTAGGCAGGCACTTCGGGCGGCTACCACTGGACCAATCCGCCGCATGGAACGTTGAGCCAACACCGAGTCTTCCTCCATCACCACCACCATCTCCTCCACACGCAGAAGACTAGTAGTGCGCGATGGAGGGGACGACGGCAAGTTAGGCAAAATGGTGAACGACTAATGACATACAATTGGTCAAAAAGTCCACTCAATATCTTCAATGAATAAGCTCGCCTGCCCTTACATGAAAAGAGCCGAGAGGAATTAATGCCATCAAGAATCAATATGATTCCAGTAGGTCACACATGACATGATCCGGGCCCTTGTGTTCCATTAAATTTTTGCCATAAGCATTTGTTCTTGTAATGTAATAATCTAGCCTTATTATTTTCTTATTACTACTCGAATAAACTCTCATCTCAATTTTTGCTAGCAAAAATCAGCAACGTATGTTCAAACAGGTCATTAAAGCGAACGACATGGATACATATGGCTTGTCCATAACTTTAGGTCAGAGCAACAATTGCGCAAGGTTTCAAATCAGGCTCAATTTGTCATTCTACACAGTGTATAGCCACAAAAGACACATTGAAGTCATTTGCATCAACGTCACTATAACCTACGAAGTGTGCTGAGCATGCACATTCAAGAATATTTCTTTGAAAGGATGCACTTTTTTTTTTGTGAAAATTTGGAAATTTATATTATATTTTCTAGAAAATGATTGATCATGTCACTCAGAAAATTAGTGAATAGAAAATATTTTCACAATTGACAATAATTTATGCCTTACTATGTTGGTGGGTAATAAAAATATTTTTCATTCATTTATTTTTATAAGTAATATAAGCAATTATTTTTCAAAGGATATCATTTGAATGTTGAGTTTTCTCGTAAAAAAGCATGCACCCCAAATTTCAAGTGGTTAGTCAAGTTAGGTTGCTTTTGGTTGCTGAGATATAAAATTGGACATAATAGGATTAGATGGGGTAAGGAATATTCTAATTATGGTTGTATTTTTTCTATTTTACAAATACATGGATACCATGTTACGTATTGTATTGTCAGGTAGCTTTAATAGAGAGAGAGCATATTGTATTGCTAAATAACTTTATTTAGCCTAGAGGTCCAAGCTATCAATAAAATTTGGGCTTAAACTATAAAAGCCTCCCCCTAGATGCTCAAGGGCACTATTCCCATGACCCATGCCAATTTTGCCAATGGGGATTAATCCAAGAGGAGTGAATTCCTTTTTAAAATTTTTGAATTCAATCTGGCACCATTCTCTCGACTTAGACAAGTAAATGTCTTTTTGACTTATGCTGTTCAAAATTGATTACCAAAAATTAACGAAAATAATTACTAACTTATCCGGTCTTTTATCCCAAATAACAAAGATGGCCTTCATTAAGTCTCAACACCAAAACGTGCCGACGTGACCAACAAGACCAATCGACTTTAAGAAGCTTGGATATGCCGAAATACCATGAACAAGAATGGTGTCTTGCAAAAATAGCTCAAATGATACCCATAGTATAAGAAAATTCAGTTGCTCTTTCCTTGCTCATTTACCCTCTCTACATCACACATCCTTTTGCAACAATCAAACTGAACTGTTTATACCCTTAGTGACAATTGATACATTCTCCATGATCTTTAGGGAATTAAATTGTAAGAGGAGTTTACTTTTCGGGGTGTTTCTTTTGAAATGCAAATAAGGAATCTCGCCCTTATTGAGGGCGACAAAGCCTATCTATTCCCATTTGACGTAAATCTATTTTCTCTCATTCGTAGAATGTCATGCCTCATGACATAGGTTTCTTTTGTATCGACGTGGCAATAAGATCATATAAATAAAAGAATTGCTTTTCCTTTTCTTTTCCTTTCGGTCTGCGGAGGAGTTGATGGTCCCAACCCTCAAAAGTTCCATTATATTCTTCACTCCTTACCATGGAAGTCCATTGGGCCTTTGGCCAGCAGGCCCGGCTATAATAAAAAGTTCAATGGTCATTTGAAGATCTTTGGATCTCTAGACATTGATAGCTCTTGGAAATCAGGCATGGTGTTGGACAATTTTCCTCATGACTAAAAACTGTTGCCGACTAAAATAGAAGCATATCATGACATGAACTTAACAATTCAATTGAAAACCAAGTGCTTCTAACAAAAGATTCGAGCAGCGGACTTGTTTAACTATATGACGTAGAAATTGGCGCCATTTGGACCTACGCTCTACCTGCTCATTGATAAAAACGTACAAGAAACCGTTACATATTATTATAATACTGAAATCCAAGGGCTACTAATCTTATCTTATTCACCATTTTTTATTCGGGAAATTTCATAATCGGCAACCATTAAATAAGCACGCATTAAATTTGAGTGGCCTTTTCTTCTCTTAGTCGGCATGGTAGGGATCGCTTATTGGAAACATGTTTTTCCAGACCTAGACTTCCAGGTGCGCGCGCACCTTGGTCAGATCTAATTATTCCGAAGCGACTATCATAGTCACATCTTTATCGATTTCCCCTCCATTTCCTTTAAAGCTGTTGCAATATACAATGAACAGCCGCAACCCTCTTTACATAAAAGTGTGCATTTTGATGATCTATCTTGTCATATAATTCCACATAGAAAAAGAACGAAGATGATACGTCGCGCAATGTACTTTTTTGATGAATTGGTCGCCTCGTGCGATGGGTTTTGAAAGGTCATTCTCATTTTGTGTATTTTAAGAAGCTTGGTTGGCGACGAACTTAAGGAATACTGGCAAGAGCTTTGCTTCCTGGCTATGCTGAAAATATGTTGAGTTTGAACCCATTAAAGGAAATCCCAAGCTTGCTAAGTTATCTAGTTTGAACTTCATTCCTAGTTTGAGTTTGGATCCAATTATTTTCTATATAGAAAGTGCATCTTCTTAGGGAGGAGCTTTCAACTGTAATGATCAATTGCATGACGTTTTCATAAATTACATCACGATCTTTTGAAGCCGTGAAAACTTTGTGTAATTCCTTTTGTGAAATTAAGAGATTGTTTCGCTAGAAGTTGTGAAAACTAAATATTCTACGGGTGATTGGAGATAATTGGCATTAAGAAACCACGAGATTATTTAAGCGATTCAAGTATGGTTATCGTGTAATCTATAATGGAATTTTGTACCACTCTTTCTATGAAGTAAATTATTTAGTATAGCCTACATCATGAATCACGAGTTCCATAATCATTGTTGAAAGCACTTCCATATTGGCCCAAAAATGACACCCCGTACATAAGATCGGACTGGGTAGGCACTACCGCGGCTACCATTCGACCAATCCGCCGCATGGAACGTTGAGCCACCACCGAATCTTCCTCCACCACCACCACCACCACCTCCACATGCAGAAGACTAGCAGTGCGCGAGGGAGGAGACGACGGCAAGTTAGGCAAAATAGTCAACGACTAATGACGTACAGTTGGTCAAAAAGTCCACTCAATATCCTCAATGAATAAGCACGCCTGCCTGTACATGAAAAGAGCTGAGAGGAATTAATGCTGTCAAGAATCAATATGAATCCAAAATGTCACACATGACATGATCTGGGCCTCGGTGTTCCATTAAATTTTTGCCATAAGCATATGTTCTTGTAATGTGATAATCTAGCCTTCTCATCTTACTCTCATCTCGATTTTTGCCAACAAAAATTAGCAACTTATCTTCAAATAGATCATTAAAGCGGACGACATATGGCGTGTCCCTAACTAAAGGTCAGAACAACGATTTTGTGGGGTTTCAAATCAAGCTTTGTCTATCATTCTATATATCGTATAGCCATAAAAACTCATCGAAATCATTTGCATCAACATCACTATAGCCCACAAAGTATCTTAGAGCATGCCCATATAAACATTAGAGAGTCTTTTCTTTTAAGGGTGTATTTGTTTTATGAAAAACTCAAAATTTTAAAAATATATATTTTTAAAATATTGTTTATTGCTTAAAAAAATTAGTCAAAGAAAAATATTTTCATAGTCGACGACAATTGGTGCCTCAATATGTTCATGAAAGATGGCAATATTTTAATTCATTTATTTTTGAAAATATCAAGAGATAATTTTCGAATTCGTAAAACAAAACTCACCCCAAATTTCAAGGGGTTAGTCAGTTAGGTTGCATTTGGTTGCTAAGATATAAAGGATGATAATAGGATAAGATGGAGTAGGAAATCTTCTAATTATGGCTGTATCTAATCTTTCTTTTATGAAATACATGGATGCAATGTTACATATTGTCATATTCGATCTCATAAAGTGTTTAGTGAGCGTTGCATGAAATTGGACAAAATGTAAAAATTTATATAAATCACATAAAAACAAAACAAAACATGACTTCTATAGCAATCATCCCTCCGTGGTAGCTTTGCCACGGCACATTATTGAGAAAGAGAGAGAGAGCAACCACTCGGCGGTGGTCTAGGAGTGCCGCAGTACAATGGTTGCTAGCGCGCCACCAGCAATGGTGGCGACGTTGAAATCCAAGAAGAGAGAATTTCTTCTTTAATTTTTGTATCCAATCTGACATGACTCTCTACACTTAAAGGAGTAAAATTCTTCTAGACTTAATGGATTTATCCCGTTCAAAATTGATTACCAAAAGGTTAGATGAGGATACCTTCTATCTTATCCGGTCTTTTATCCCAAATACCAAAGATGGCCTTCATTCAGTCTCAACACCAAATCGTGCCCAAGAAAGCGCCATCCTAGATTCGAGTCTCAACGGAACTTATTTTTTGGGGTCTTCTGGACTACTAATTATCGAGTTTGATGGGATGAGAGGTCTGCCGTGACCAACAAGACCAATCGACTTCAAGAAGCTTGAAAATGCCGATATGCCATAAATAAGAATAGTGTCTTGCAAAAATAGCTCAAATGATTCCCAAAGTATAAGCAAATTCAGTTGCCCTTTCCTTTCTCATTTTCCCTCTCTACATCACACACCCTTTTGCAACATTCTGTCTATTTTTCACCTTCAAAGCTGTTTTTCACGTCCCCATGACATTGCTCTCTTTCACGGGACAACTTTTAAATATTAGAAAAAAAAAGCGATCGTGTGGTTTGATGGTCAGAATAATGGAAAAGGCGAAGTCTAGTCTCATAAAATAAAGTGTAGTTGTTCAATATTCAGGAAAGCAAAGCGAGCCTATGCGTAACGCTAGATACACTTTCCAAATTTCCAAATAGTCGGCTCTCCACGCGGAAGACCTGAGCACTATAAAGGAAAACAACCCCGTTACTTTTTACTACATTTCTAGAATAAAATATAATGATTACATTCTCTCCTGAGTTCCAATATTTTCAAGTTTCAACCAGGAAAGCTGATTTTCTCGCTCTGTATGTTCGTATGGATTTAGCTTACGTAACATTAGTTAAAGGCCCGACATAAGAAATATCAACGAATCTTACTTTTCTTTAGTTTATGAAGCCGTATAGCATTTAGTAATCACTTAAAGTTAACCGTGTGTGAACTTTTTAATAGAATCTAGATTTGATAAGTAATGAATTTGTGCAAAAGTCAGTTGGTCCCAATAGCTCACACTTGGCTCTGCCTTGCTTTTGTAGGCAGGAGTAAATCTATCGTCATTTGTTGAAATTTGGGCATACCATTGACAAAACACAAGAGAAAAGGGCTTTCCAATTCAACTTTGCAATAATTCAAATGTAACTTTTCAATGCAATTGATATTCATCTTCTGTCTTCTACCAGCAAACAAGCCCTGGTGCTTTTTTAGCAGCTCAGATTCACTGTATCATCTTCTACCAACGAGCAAAGCTTTGGGGCATCTTTATCGATTCCCCGGCCCACCCTTTTTGAATGCGTGCATCCTTTTCTGTCCACACGGTGGGCATCGCCTTTTAGAATTCATTGAAGGGTCTTCGGGGATGGAGGGCGGGGAGCTGCTTTTCCAAGTGTTTGACTTCGGGGCTCGAATGTTGACCGGACCTTTCCGATTGCCGAGTCTGTTCACACACGCGGCGGCGATGTTTTCGTTTTTTTGTCATCTGCTACCGTCGGTACATAACACAAGAAACGAGTCACGGGTCGACAGAGCAGGCGAGTCAACACCGGTTCTCCTCCACCACCACCTGATGATGCAACGCCCCCTGTTGACGGTGGTGGGGACGGTGGAGGTTAGCCACATAAAACTCAAGTCAACTTCGCAGCCGGATCTGTCAATCGGTCCGGTTGAATTATTCGTGTCGATCCGCGAAATAAGTTGCGGCAACTTGCGAGTTTTTCCTCTCTTTGGGGTAGTCGATGGGTCCGACAGTCTCCATGTACTTTGACATTATTGAAGGACCGTTGGCCGGTTTCGAGAGACCAACCTGACGTCACCTCTCACGACACATGCCCTTCGACCCTATTGAACTATGCTCAGATTGAAAACACGCACACTCAACGTCACCTAATCGGGCTTACCCGATTTTACCGGTCAAACACGGCCCTTTTGTTTTGTTTTTTTCTTTTGGAAACGAAGAGAGAACACACTGATAATTTAATCAGAGCGTAATCCCAATTGTCTACCAAAACGTGTTTATAAATATGATAGACTGTTGCGGCGCATGAGCCACGCGATTCATTTGATTTATCTAAAATTTGTAAATCGGTTTCAATGTTCTTTCGCCAAAGCATGGAGGGCATTGTAGGCTTTTATTTTTTCTCTATTTAGGGGCAAGTTGCTATCGGAAGTAGGACGAAGAATCAAAAGAATAAGAGACGGGACGCGGCAAAATGGCGCAATAATTGGGCTTGCCATAGTTGACCGGCGTCGTGCCAAGAGGCCAACTGCTTTGCCCCATCGGTTCTTGTCGGTCCCCACCGCCCCTTTATCTCGTTGAGCGTCTCCCCACCGTCCGTCGTGGTGAAAAATCCAAGTTTCAGAGATAGGGTTTAGGCTTAGGCGTGCAAGGAGATGATGTTTACGTCCTCGACGAGATGCGTCCGGCGAGTTCTGCAATGATAAGAAGTCCCAGACATCAAGCATCCTTTTGTACAGTTAGAGCTTTAGTTATGTCAATGGGTTTGATATGATCTTTTAACCATGATCTGCACGCGCAGTGATGATTCCGATCGTTACCGTGAAGGCATAGTTTTGGATCGAGTTGAGCTAGGGGTTGGGGAAGAAGTGGAAGAAGTCACTATGATTACCCATTTTATTTTATTCTTCTTCATCTTTGATATTTTAGGATTACAGATAAAATTGTTCGATGTGTTTGAAGTATAATCGTCTTCACGGTCTTAAATAATAACCGCGTCTTTATTTTATGAGTATCATCAAAGTAAGCCACTCAAACAAGCCCTCTCGAGTAAAAATTTGAATCATGTGATGAAAACGAAACTATGTAGCACGTGATGGGTAAAATGTCCGTGAAGAATGGATAATTTCGAAATTTAAGTGCCACGTATAACTAGGTGTGTATGATTGGGACAATTTGATTTGTTACTTACACCATGGCAGCCATTAAAAAACGACACAAGAAATTCTTTCCCATCTCGCGGTGTATCATGGTAATGGCCTCCCCCTCTCCGTTTTGTCTAGGCCAAGAGGTCGTTTAGCCACATATAAGTCTAAACATAGGCTTCAATGTCGTAATTACTATCACATGTTACTCGCGCAAAACTCGAACACGGTGAGTAAGAGATACTTCAATTGTTGTCTTTATGTTTATATAATATAAAGCTGTATATGGTCTTTTCACTAACATAATTGGAGGCTAGTTTTTGTACGCCGCTAAGTTTATCTCTAGTGCAGTATTAGATACAGAATTGTCAATGCCCACCAATCCACTGACGTAAGTCTCGCACCTGGAATTAATAGATGTCCTTCGTAAGATGAGCATGACGATTTTAAAAATCAACCCTATCAAGCTTGTCTCCATTGTCAAACTCTTCCACCATCAAAGCCTAGCAGCCTACAATCCAGAGGCTTCTGGTACTTCTTCCATTGCACGATTCTCGTTACAAGCCCTCGAATTCTCCACCCAACCCATTAAAAATCCTCAATCCCATGTTCGATCTCGCCCTACTACAAAAGACTACGGGTCGACCCCGCGGCAATTTCCAGGAGTTAAGTATTCATTTAGCTTTACTTAATTCAATCTTCGTAGGCGATTTGGTGCGTTCCAGGGAGATGCATGTGAACGTTGTCCTGGTCGAGGAAAAACGACGACGCTGATGACTTAAAATACTTTGGATTATTGCCGTTGGTCAACGGATAAGCGCGGCCGATCCGAGCGCAAAATCAGAAAATTTGGTGCTCTCGTTTTCTAAGCAGATGAAGACGACAGTCTTGGCTGTTCGCTGTAATTTATTCGCAAGAGCAAATTATTGCAGCTAGACGCTGTTGTCGTAGTTGGACAGTTTCAAATGTTTTAGCTGAGAATATGTCCGATACTTCCACGATAAGAACCTAAGTGATGTTGTTGACATGTGCCTACCCAAGTTGTCAACATTTATACAACTCCTGAGAGTTACGAGTCTCACCACCAATGTATCACTAGATTGATGTGACTTTATACTTATATGTAAGATTGTGCCTCAATTATATCCATAACGTAAAATGATGAATTCTTATGCATATGGTATCGTAATCAAGAAGTCTAAAAGCATGAAAGGGCTCTTCTTCTATAGAATGGATATAACCTATGGGATGGGAAAAGTGTCTAAGTGTGCAAGGACCTTTGTACAAAGTGAACAAGTTGTTGAACGACAGTTCGTTAAACCTTGGATGAGGTGAACAACTTGTAGAACATGTGGACGTCAATATACTTGGAAAAAATAGTTTGTAGAAGGCGAACAGGACACTCAACGAGAACTCGTGAGAAGTCTGGAAGGACCACTTTGCAAGAGTAGCTCCTGCTACAAACGATTTAGATGGTCGATTTACGAGCTTGTACAATCCTGTAAAGAAGGCCTAGACTCTTTATTGGTTTGATTTGAACTCAAATTGGTGTCTCATAACTGTTTTCATCGACTAGAATCCACTTAAAGCAATCTGCAAAATATTAAAACAGTTTCCTCATACTTGTGAAGACACGAGATATCAAGTAAATTGAAAAAGTAGAGGGCTCTATTTCTAGAATTGGCCTGCTTTGTCCTCGGACCGTAGTTTTGTTCGTATAGTAAGCAGCTCTATCGGTCACGGAGGACAGATCAACGGCTCTTTAACTAAGATAGCTTCCAACAGTTACCTTTGGAAGATCAAAAGTCTGTTTAATCATATCAAAGTGAGCTATGAAGATCGGCAGAATACAAGGTACTCTCCTTATCTCCGTTGCATCAAATCTTCCAGTTTTCCTTGGAGCAAAATTGACTGTTCTCCGATTATAAATAGAGTACTTGTAATTTGGAAAGAGATATATAGTGCTGTGAGAGCCAATTGGTTTTGTTAAAGAAAAATGATTATATGGCAGTCTTTAATGTACTACGAGAATAATAGTCTATTATGGATTATAAAAAATTAAATAATAAATTATTATAAATTGCTGTGAAGTCCATTCCTTCAAATATTTATGGCTTACAATAAACAGTTATTTTCATAGTAACAAGCATGAAACGTATGCTTGCATATTTATCCATAGGTCAAATCGGACATCTTAGCTATAAAACATTCACTAGAATATAATCTTAGCTATGTGCAATGCACGGACATCTTTTAGGTATGTGTAGAGAAACGCGTGGCCGTCCCTTAGACACCCGCAAAAGGTCGTAAGATTATACCGATTGACATGGACCAATAAACGGCACGCTTATTAGTGAGAGAAAATAGCAAGTGTCATAATGTTTATGGTTCTGATTGCCCTTATGAAAAGAATCTGCACGTTGGCATCTTCCGTCTCCCTCTCTACTTTTTTATCTTCACTGGGGTCCTCCATAGTAGGAAAAGGATTCATGAAAAACGACATGAGTATCCCTCCCTTTGTTCTTCTCTGTTTATCATTATGCGTTTGTCTTTTATTCCTTTTCCATCTTGAAAAAGACTGTTTGTTCACTTGTGCGCTCACCTCTAGTCCTTTTCTGCACTTACTTTGCATAGTACAATGCATAGTTCTTTCCAATCATCTTCTGTTGACTATAAGCAACGATTTCTCGTTATTAATCTAATAATTGAACCCAAATTTGAAATAAGTACATGATATTAAGTGTACAATGCTTGTTCAATAAATCCTAAATCTATTATATGATCGACAATTATATCGGTGATTTCTGATTAAAATTGACCGACAATATTATATAGGAAAATAATCAAAATGTTTAAAATTAAATCGACAACATTAACAAAGTTTATAGTTGAATTAATTATCTCACAATATTTTAGGAATTTTTGAAATTTTTATTCCCTTAGACAAAAGAATTTGGATGCCCTCGAATGCAATGAAAAGAAGCACATGTACCTCAAAATGAGATCTTTTCACCAACCCTCCAATCAATTTGTGTAATTTGAGACGTGAAAGGATGTCTAATGCGTTTGCCATTGTGAGAATGATTATCCACGTGATGAATCGAAAAAAGGAGGATTCTCAGTGTCCTCTTATCATTAGCTTATCCTCTAGTGCAAGCTTGTCATTCGACCTTGGAAAGTTTAAGGAAAGAAAGGGAGGGGGGTGAGATTTCCTCCGAGATTTTATCATAATAACTAGTCCGAAATTCCATGAGGCGAAATGATTTATGCAATTTTTAATTACTTCTCTCGAGATAACAGAATGGCCACGATTATCCAATCGAGGCAAGTTGTACATACTTTTAATTATAAATAAGGTCGAATGACACAAATGGGGTTGATGGCAAAGGTTAAGTGGGGTTAGATTAATGGCTAAAAGTTTTAAAAGTGCTAAAATGAATGGAAAAATATATTTTCTTTATGTTATGGTGGATCTGACGAGGAAATCCATATAAATGCATTACACATGTTTTTTTTTCCTTCCTGATAAATATAATGCTTTTTTTTTTTCGTAAAATATATTAAATAGTTAGCTAGTGATGATGGTTATACTTCTCCTCAAGCAAAAGTCGGATCGATGACCTAGAGAATGATAGGGTCAAGCGGAGCGAAAAGCAATGAGATAAGTTGCAAAATATGGTGTATGTGTATGTATGCATGAAAGGATTTGTGAGTCCTTCTTTAGCTACGGTAGGCAAGAAATCCTTATTCTATTACATAACTGAAATATTGTAGAAAGCCACTTCCCCTTAATTACAAGCTCAAGAGAAGTTCTAATGTTACAATTCGGAGAAACCCCCAATATATATAATTAAAGAGGGATATCTATAGCTAGGTAAATGCATATGATGCATGGGATATCAAACTCAAGATATGTCTAATTATTACACTAAATGCCCTAGCATTTGTTCTAGAAAGTTAATAACAAACGAGGAATATTGTATTCCTAACTATCATATTCAACTTTTTTTTCTGAATTTTTATTTAAGCAATATTAGAAAGGAACTTTTCAAAGATTCTATATCTAGTGGGGCTATATCACCTTTTCTACTAGGGTTACATACCTTTTTGTGGAATAAGATCCTTCATTTTCATCACTTTATCTCGTCTATGTCTCATTCATTCAAGTTGTTCATCCCGGCGAGCAAGAGTAGCTCTGAAATGTATGATAATATATTAATGGCCGGGACTCATAGAGACACCAAAGACACGGAGCAAGGAGATCGTTGTTCCTCTTGAGAGGCTCCTGGATGGAAGGAATTCCATTTTCATATGTAGGTGATTTTGACAACCGATTTTGAGGAGGTTGGAAAAGCGCATAATCCACTTGTTGTGCGCTTTGATGCGAGAAAGTGGAGAGGATAAGAAGAGGTGTGGTCATTGTCGGAACCCTCCCAAAAAAGAACTCCTGTTCAAACATTGCAGCTGTGCTTAGAGAGATTATTCGGATGATTGAGATGAGGCTGGTTTGATTCTCTCTTTCTCTTGCTAAAATATCCTAGGATTTCTTCGCTGTGCTTACGTGGGTAGCACTATTACATGAAACAGTGATAGAACCAGATTTAGGCAGATTTTACTGGTGATCACTAAATTTTGTTCCGGTCATTGAATGCACTGAACTTGGATTTCTTCGCAGTTGATGCGCTGTAACGGAAACCTTCTTGGATTCAAGACAAATTGCCACTATAGGCCATTTTTAGCACACATGCATATACATGACTGGGATAATCGCTTTCTATGTAAGTTATTGATTCTTGATCAAAAAACAAGAACCACGTTGATCGGCTCATAAACCAACCAATTTACTGGTTTTATCAAAAACCAACTAAGCTCTTTTTTTGGGAGTGGCAAAACTAGAACTAATTTATTGTTGATAATATATCTTTTAATTCAATAATATCTCTTATGTCATTTCAGTCATAGACCTTTTGACTATTTGCCAATACAGCTCGTCTCGTTAATTTTGGTTAGAAATTGCCAACATTGTGCTAATCGTCCCATGTGATACAATCGACGTTGACGTGGATAAATTTTACAATTTTTTTAGTTCTTTTTTCTTTGCTTTCTTTGTTATTCTTTTTACAACTCTAGGCTAGCAAGATGGCCTACGACCCTCATTGATCACAAGCGAGAGCTGACACCCTCATTGGCCATAGATGAGAGCCTTTGCGCCCTCCTTGCCTATACTAGGCAAGGGTGTGGCGGCGCTCGCTGTTGCAGCCCTAACCTAGATTTGGGCAAGGGCCTAATGCCCTTGCCTGCAGTTAGTGAGGTCAGCAACCTCATCGGCCAATAGGTAGGAAAAGAAAAAAGAAATAAAAATTCAAAATTTTCTAAAAAAAATTAATTAAAAATTGTCTACGTTAACACTGGTCATATCATATAAGAAGATCACAATTCCTATCAGTGATATATAATCAAAATTGACTAGATGGACTCTATTGACATAGTATCAAAATGTTTAAGACTCATTTGGCACAATTAAAAGATTTATGATTGGCACAAATGTAATATGTTTACGACTCTTTTGGTACTTTTCCTAATTGGAGTTGGTTTGAAATCATCTCAACTTAGGTGAAAATTGATTTGTTTAACATTGAAGCTGAGAACTAAACAGATCTCAGGCTGGTTAAACGGAGAAGCAAACTATCCCTCCCTAGAACTAGCTTCGAATCGAATTGACAAAGTATGTTTTGACTAATTCTTGGATTGAACAACGCCCGGTGCTTATCTCTGTATATGATGTCACATAGTTTCCCCATCAACAGTAGTTTCAATTATAAAATTAGAAAGTAAGGGAAGCATATTAATATACATACATACGTATATGTATATAAAATAATGGGGAGGGAAGAAGCTTATCCTGCGGTTTCACTGCTTATGCCTTGTCCACTGCATAGTAGACAAAGGACCCGCTGTCGTATCGACGGTTTCAGGTGTAGAGCCTCGGTAGTTGATTAGATACGATAATTATCTTTAAAGGGGTAGAATTAGTGGGATGCATTTGGGGCTCAAGGAGAAGCATGGTGGTGCTAATCAGAAGCGACCAAGTGTAAGGCATACTCAGTAGCGAAGGGGTCTACACAGCGTGAGAATAATAATTACAATGAGATATTTTCACTGGTGGTGAAACCTAACTTGGGTAGAAAGTTGTTTGTTGAGCCTAACAACGTCATCTAAAGGTTGGTGAACAGGTTGATTTATAAAATCTTAACACTTTTTGTGGAATAAGACAAGTTAAGTTTGATATATGTAGAAATATCAAATGTGAGATACTTCTGTCAATAATAATATTGAATAAGTAAAGAGATAGAATATGATTACACGCAAAACTACAACCATCAGTAGACTGAAATCCACTTTTAATTCTCAAGCACTTACAACTTAGCATTTGTTGCTTCTATTCGAAGTTGATAGATTACACTATCAATAATTTAGCACTATTCACTCGCATGTACACTTCTGGATATTGGATCACGAATAGAAATAACTCTCAATATAGTAAAACACAAGTGACACGGATATTGCTTATGGTAAGAACGTGACTATATTAGTGTTTGTAGCTTTCTCAATTATCCATTGCCGTGGCTCCTTCCGTATGTGTTGATGCTCTTTTATAGTCTTTGATCTTCAAATTAGCCACTATATACTTCAAGAGGATCAATTTGTAGTTGAAGATGATGAACATAATCACCGGAGATCTGGTTACTTGTATAATCATACCTTCCTAGTAATGGTGAGGTTTCCGCAAATAGAGTTATCCATCCACAGTAATAGTCCATGCTACCCAATCTAGAACAATCAATTTGATTTTGCTTCAAATATTCCTTTTGGATTTTTAAGCTTGAAGCTGCTAATTTCCTTATGACCTGCGATATAAGTCAGAAGAATATTTAAATCTTCCTATCCAAATTGCATAAAAATCACGTTAAGAATATCTTCCCGCATCTAACATAGTGAGTTGCTTCTATTAGCTTCCTGTAAGTCTATCCAAGCTTCCTTCCAATAGTTGATTTGCTACTATCCATTTGCTCTTCCTTAGTACATCACTATTCAAAACTTCACTCATTAGTTCACCTCGTTGTCAAATCTTCAACTCTTCACAAATTTCTCATTCTTCCTGACTTGTTCAACCTATACAAAAGTTCGTTCAGTTTCAATTAGTCTTCTCACTTTGCACTTTGGATTTTATCAAAGGCAATAGAGCATTCTCTACATTACGTTGCTCTAAATAAGACGACATCTACATTTATGAAATAATAATGAAAAATAGATGTCTTGGTCAACTTCAAAATATCATAGGGAGTGTTCCCAAAACTAATGATATTGGTTATGGGGGACAACTTTTCTATATGGAGAGTTATAGAAGCACATATACATGCGACAACCAGAATGCTTTTGTCATGTCAGGCCATGAAGGCAAGCTATTCCTCTATGGCCTCAAGCAATCTCATCATACAAGAGATTTGACTCCTTTATGACTGGTTAGCAGTCTAGTAGGAGTGCTCATGGCAGTGCATGTGTTACAGAAGGTTTGAGAGAGTGTGAAAACTCATTTTTTGTGACTGTTTCCTTTGTGTTCAAGTTTAATTTAGATTTGAGAAACAAGCATGAGTGAGTCAAGTGATTGTAGTCTCAACTTTTCTGATTATAGTGAAAAGATCTTGTCAATCTCTCCTTATAGAGTAGGCACACCGCCGAACCACGTAAATTCAATATAACCTCATTTCATTTATGCAATTTTTTTTAAAATTCAAATCGTATCATTTGTTGATGCTTTCACATCAATCCTACTAGTTAATAAAAATATATTTACTTGGCCTTGTCCACTAAGGGCTTATGGTATACTTAAATCAATTGTTCTCTTCATCAATTGAACCAGCTAACACGATCTAAGACACTTGATCAAGCAGTTGCTTGTAAGGCACACACGGCACAATGGCCCAAAAAGATCGATTGACCAAGTGGGTCTTGGTGAGCAATCAAATCCACTTCGTGAATCAAATAATTCTTGGAATTTAGTGAGCATATACATATAAATATAACAACAGACCCGGCCAGTTCCTTTGTTCTCTAGTCTGCTTATTCATAATGCTAGGCATCATCTGCTTTATACGTGTACAATTTTGATGCTCTCTAGCACCCCCCCCCCAATCATGCAGACTCAATTCACGCAGTTTGCTTCTTGCATATTACACGACTTCGTATTCCAAGATTCGGGAATATCTTTGATTAAATCGATTTCAGACAAAAGCTAGGAAGATAATATGCTTTTACTCCTTCAAGTTGGTTTAGATCTATATGCATCCAAGATGCCTAAGGAAAGAATTGAGGTTTGTTTATTGGTGGTCCTATACAGACACCTCCCTATACATGAGCCCGCAAATTATTTAATTATCTATCATTCTCGGATATTTTTCGAATAGACTTCCGGCCACTAAGTGGGCTGGTCTAAAAGCTTGAACCCTACTTTTTCCGATTTAAGTAATGGTTTTCTCGGAGAATTTCTACAGTGAATGCACCGGAATCAAAGTGCCCTCTCATGGTTCTTCGCGTGCCTAATTTGTCAATATCAACAGCTAGACAACAGAGCTGATCTTTTTGGAATATGAAAACCGAAGATAAAAGTATGCTCAACTTTTCTCTCTTAATTTTTTTAATAGAAACGATTGTTTTTTGCATTTAGAACGTTTGATGGCATCTTCAATCATGAAAGCCTAAACAGGGGGATGCCAAAAAGGAGAGCTACAACGTGTACGACTGCGGTTGAGCCATGTGTTATTTAGGCAAAGGGAAATTGAATTTTTTTTTCGCGGGGGGGGTTGAAGTTTGACCTATAATTCGGTATTAGATTCAACTATATCTCTTTTTATAAGGAAGAGTATGAGTGGAACAAGTTATTTCTAGAAATGCGGTTGGACATGGAACTGAAATACCTTAATATGTGAAGGTCTTTCGTTGTTTTAGTGAACTTTTCGAAGTTGTCCATACCTGGCCAAGTTCTTTCTTTTCTCATGATGTAAAATTTTGGAATTGGGCATAAAGTTCCCTTGTTGGGCTCGACCTGATTCAATCAATTTTATATAAGGAAATAATATTTTTTTTCAATTGTTGGTGGCTTTGGCAAAGATATTTAGGGTTGGTCCCAAACATATATTGCTAGTTTATTGAGTCCGACAATAAGTATGTATCTATATAATTGAATCCCGTTTTACAATCACCGACAATTTATCATATCAATTGATACAATGGTCTTATAAGTACATGTCAATCGGTATATAATTAGCATTGTTGACCTAAAACTATCATATTACCATATCCAAAAAGATTATGACAACCGTGCTTGGCCATTGGATTATAGTAAGATTTGGATGGACGAAAACTCAATCACTATTTAATTGTGAAATACCCTACCCCAAATGATCTACTAAGGACCTCTCTTTCCACAGCTTCTTTGGGGGAGCAAAAGACGATTCTAAAGTACCACTTGTTCACCCCATCAATGGCAATCGTTCTTTCAAAGAATCATGTACGGCAAAATCGCTGGAGCAATACCGCTTTCGATCTTTGCTTTTACCAGTGTGCATCCATGAAAAGAAAAAGAAGCATTTGACTGGCTTTCTTTATTTCTTAACAAATAATATAAATGGGAATTAATAATGAAGGAACCCTATTCTTCTAAGGAAACGATGGATGAGAATCGACGCACGTGAGAAGGATTTTGACGAACTCAAGGTGTGTCTCTAAAGAGAGATGAAGTAGAATATGATCTCCCATGCTGCCTTCTCTCAGCTATAAAAGGCCCACAAGTTCTTCCCATTAAGCCACGAAGAACCTATTTCTTTTCGACGGTCGCTCTTCTTGTGGAAAGTACTTCCCTTTGTTGAAGGGTGGAAGAAGTTAGGGACCTCAGTGACACAACGGTAAGTGCATTGCCGTTTTCGATTTATGTAATTTGTGCGATATTTGAGTTGAACATCTTGTTAATCACCAAGTCTTGCTCGAAATTAAGACAATGTTTTGGTGTATTTCGATGCATCAATGGACTAGATTTCAATAGCCAATCACATCATTCATCATCGCCAATCATCATGATTATGAGAATAGCAGTGTATTTAACTATTTCATAACAAGATGGCATAATCAAAATGAAATAGTAGGCCATTGTCAATAATTATTGGAAAGAACCTTTAAAATGGGAGGAAATATGTAAAATGATACTACAATCTTATATTTTATTGGAAGGGTTCACAAATCCCAAAGCAATAAATATCTAGGTAAAGCATAAGGCATCTTTCAGAGACAATCCCTCCAAATCTTTACCAAACTGCTAGTACAGGTAGTGGCAATCATCAGGTAAACAAGTGCTTGATGTCACTTGCATATGTATTGTTTATTTTGGTCGGAACATCCCAAGATTTTTTATGCACAATTTGGTCCCGACACAAGTTTAAGTATATGTACCAATAATCTATGCATAGGTGATGGATTGTTAGGGGAAAAAGTGGATTTCCAATAGTTTCATATGGTAGTTACTCGTCTGTTTCACCGAAAAAAGCAGATACCCACCAAAAAATATATATTTCCCTAGCCCTTTTCGGTTCCCTTAGAATTATATATATGCTTTATTTTAGATTATTGCCACTGAAAACGAGTGAACTGATGGCCGACGGAGATGAGGTAAAGTGGGTGCTATTGGATGTGACAATCCGCGTGCACCGAAATTACAAGTCTGCCCTCTAGAATATTTTATTTCGTCAATTTGTTTGTAGAAAAATCAAATAACCTACTCAAACAAAGGGATGACCCTTTGTATTTATGTCTAATCATGGTACGACGAAAACAAGTCGCACGAACACTTTCCACAGTGAAACGACGTAGTATGTTCTTATATTCCATCAGTAGCAATATGACCTCGTTAGGGCACATCATATCATGATAAGAAATTTTTTGCTAACTAATTATCATGGATTCCTAAATTATTATGCCCCATATAAGACCAAAAATTTATTCTAGAAACATGATGAAAGGAGCAAGTAATAATTGTATACTAATTCATACTTCTTGTGTCGGTTCTAATATAGGTTCTTTTTACTACTAATTCAGATCTTACCATGATCATGCATATTCATCATGACATTTAAATTTAGAAATCTAGAAAATTTATCAAAATTCATTATCAAATTGAGATTAGAAAGATATAATCATATATAGAGTCATCATTAAAGACTTCTTACTTTACAAATTCGAATATTTATGATCGAAAATGAGAAGAATTGCCGCGACCCTTTTATTGGATTAAAGATGCTTTCGTAGGAAAACATACTCATACATGTATACGTAAACTCGAAAGTAGATTGTACACCCAAGAGCAAGCAGCGAGCGGTCAGACGTGCATTCAACACGAGATGACAGCAAAAGACACACGACAAATTTAAAAAGAAAAAGAAAGAAGACGAGTCCTCTCTCTCTCTCTCTCTCTCTCTCTCTCTACCTGTCTCTCGGAGAGACTCACCTTCGTCCATGCGCGTACCCCCAGTGTTCGTGTCAATTTTGGCACGTGGCACTCGCGGGCCACGCTCTCTCTCTCCCCTCCTTTCTGCACCAGAGCTCAGCTATATAAACCACCTTTCGTCTCCGTCTCTTCCTCGCTCCATATCTCCATATCTTCTTTCCTCCTCCTTCGCTCTCGCATTAGCCCAACAAGAAGGAACCAAACTCAGTAGTCTGCAATAAATCTCTTCTGAATCATCATAGTGAAACGATATCCTGGGACTCCGTGTCCCTTGGTTAGCGTGCGTGCGTTCGTGTCTGTCTCTTACAGCCAGTGTTATTGGCGCCGTGGTACTCCTGAACTAAGCACGGACAGAAACTGTCCCCAAGAACACCGCCCACGCGTCTCTCCTTGCAGCTTCCGATACCCATTCTCGTTTCTTGAGCTGATTAACTTTTCTGGGTTCATTTGATCTTGGCGATATGAAGATGGGTCAGGACAGAGCTGGTTTCGAGGTCGGCGTCGATCTGCCTCAGCAAGGCGGCGGCTCCAAGTGCTTCGACGACGACGGCCGCCCCAAACGAACTGGTAAGCAAGGAAACAAATACTTGCATTCTTTTATCTTAATGATGAAACTGTGTTTCTATTTCGCTTGGTGATTTCGTGCGGCAAAGTCATTTCGTTCAGACAGCTTTGCCGACTTCCTTTTTTTTTTTGTCTTTTCCTTTTTCCACCCTTCGTTTCTTGACGGGAGAGAAAAAGTAGAGAGCGAAGTTTTACCTAATACCGTCTCTCTTGCACGGTTGCACAAAAGCTACGAAGGCGGAAGGTACCTTTGGACCGGTTCCTACTTGTGAAGCTTATTACACATTGTATTCATCCTGTGTTTCTCTCCTCGGATAAATCCAAAAGGTATACCGGGAGCGAGTAGAGTCCAAAAATGTATAGCTGGATGGGACTCAATTATTTGCGTGCACTCGGTATCCCGACCCCAAAAAAAAAAAAAAAACAAAACAAGAAGGAATGAGCATTATTGGGGTCATGTGTGATTGACCAAAACCAGTCGCCGGTCAGCCCAGTGGTCATAGGTAGAGTTGGGTTCGATCCCTCTAGAAAGGTCCCCTAAAACATAATTTGACTGCTCACTAGCTCGAAAGAAACATGAGTTGATTTCTTGTGTCCTTGAGAAGAGAGGTGAACTTTTTCTGCAACTTTTACTGATACCAGATTTGGGTTTTGTTGTGCTGGGTTCATCAAACCAGGGACCGTGTGGACGGCCAGTGCTCACATAATCACAGCTGTGATCGGGTCGGGAGTGCTGTCTCTGGCATGGGCCACGGCGCAACTCGGTTGGATTGCCGGGCCGACGGTGATGTTCTTGTTCTCCTTCGTCACTTACTACACCTCTGCCCTCTTGGCTGCTTGTTACCGCTCCGGCGACCCTGTCACGGGCAAGCGCAACTACACTTACACGGATGCAGTCCGCTCCAATCTTGGTAATAATATATAAAAGAAATTTTTTAAAAAATGACAGATCTTGGTCCACCGTCCTAATCTTTTCCAGTAAAGATGCTCCCTTTCATGTCTTTTGTTTAATGGGATTTTCTCGTTTTCTTCTGTTCTTCGGAATATTTGCAGGTGGGGGAAAAGTGAAGTTGTGTGGACTGGTTCAGTACCTTAACCTTTTTGGGGTTGCCATTGGCTACACCATTGCATCCTCCATAAGCATGATGTGAGTGTGAATTTTTATTCTCGGAATTCAAGTGATATACAAAAGAAAATGAAAAGAAAAATTGCATTGCTAAATTGTTAATTGGGTTCGTCATTAGTTGTGTTAACTTTGGTTTTACTGAATATTTAATCAAACAGGGCAATCGCTAGATCAAACTGCTTTCACAATAAGGGTGACAATAGTCCCTGCCACATGAATAGCAATCCATACATGATCGCCTTCGGGGTCATCGAGATTGTTCTTTCCCAAATCCCGGACTTTGACCAGCTGTGGTGGCTCTCCCTGGTGGCCGCCGTCATGTCGTTCACTTACTCAACTATCGGACTTGCCCTTGGCATCGCAAAAGTCGCAGGTTGCTAACTTGTTTTCATGCTATCAATTCTTTGCGTGTACGAACTTGCTATGCTATCATTGAAGTGAAGTAGAAAGGTTGAGTAGAAGAAAGCTTGATAGTAGTCCTTATATCTTGTCCTTCCTATCAGAAAATGGCAAAGTCAAAGGAAGTCTCACTGGAATAAGCATTGGCTATGTCACTCCGGCCCAAAAGATGTGGAGGAGCTTCCAGGCTCTTGGTGACATAGCTTTCGCCTATTCATACTCCATCATCCTCATTGAAATTCAGGTGAAGTTACACGACACCCGCACAGCTAGATGTATTACAAAAAAGACCCCTACACTTTCGAAAAACTGCCCTCGGTTGTTGTAATTAACTGGTTAGTATGATGCGTTTAAAACAGGATACGATTAGATCCCCGCCAGCAGAGTCCAAGACGATGAAGAAGGCCACGGTGGTCAGCGTGGGAGTCACTACTCTATTTTACATGCTCTGCGGCAGCATGGGCTATGCTGCCTTCGGGGACATGGCGCCGGGGAACCTCCTCACCGGTTTCGGGTTCTTCAACCCTTATTGGCTGATTGACATAGCGAATGCCGCCATCGTGATCCACCTCATCGGTGCTTACCAAGTCTTCTGCCAACCCCTCTTCGCCTTCATCGAGAAACATGCAGCAAAGAGGTTCGCGGACAGCCAATTCATTACCAAGGAGATTGAGATCCCGGTCCCGGGTTTCCGACGTTTCAAGCTAAATGCCTTCCGGTTGGTTTGGCGAACCATTTTCGTGATTCTCACCACCGTGATCTCGATGCTCCTCCCGTTCTTCAACGACGTGGTCGGATTGCTCGGCGCTCTGGGATTCTGGCCTTTGACGGTTTATTTCCCGGTCGAGATGTACATCGCCCAAATGAAGATCCCCAGGTGGAGCACCAAGTGGCTATGCCTCCAAACCCTCAGCGTCGCTTGCCTCATCATCAGTATAGCTGCCGCCGCAGGCTCGATCGCTGGGGTCGTGCTCGATCTCAAGACATACAAGCCTTTCAGTACTAGCTAATAATTCGCCCCGACATCACCAATCTTCTCGTCCCTGATGAGGAGTCGCGAGGCAGAAAGGAGTTTAATTTTAGGATTTTACTTCTTTTTTATGATGCCTAAGGAAGAGAAATCGCTTCACACGTTAATCGATAGCTGCGTAATGTTTTTCGGTGGATGTAACGCAAGGTCGAAGTTTGTACTCTTGCTTCTTTTCGCAAGATATGAAAGGAGGGACCAACAAGTCCTGCGATGTCACCTTTGTCTGCTGTGCTGATTGGCTGGAGAAAAAAACGTAAGGCACAAGTTGACAGAAAGTCCAAAAGAGACATCTGCCTTTTTCAACTTTTGACTTAAAATTCTTGACTAGTTGGGAGCCCATTGCTACTTGCTAGGGGCTATCCACGCTGCCCTCATTAAAAAATGGACCCAATTATAGAAAGATGGAGGCTTCGTGTCATAAATGAGATGATGAGCAGATATTGAGAAGACCTTAATGAATGCATCTAACTATTATTGAATATGGCGGATTCCCATCAGATTAAACGTGAAATCCCATAAAAAATTGACGTTAAAATCAAATTCGGGAGTCCAAACCATTCGAATAGCAAAAAGGCTCATGAATCTAGGAACGCTCATGCACCGAGCCTGAGAGTAACTATTAGATGGAAATATCTCTCAATGGCAAAGCAATTCCAAGAATTGCTCTCAATCAGATCAAGACCAATTAAGCAATTATTGTACTCTTGGCAAGCGGGGCAAGAGTTTTCATAATCAACAAATTCGATTTATCTTTCAGTCTATAGATGATTTTATCTTTTCATGTATGAAGGCCGCGGTTAGGAAAGTTAGTGTGTTACAATTATTTGAAGTGACGTCTTTTTCTAAATCATAAGCTAAACCTGTACTTTAAATACATGAAGGTAATAGTGGGAAAGCGCACCTTGTCCAATTCTTCAGCAGCCAGAGCATGTGAACATTTTTCCGCCACCCAAAATCAAGTTGAAGCGAAAATGGAACATTGCCTAACTTGAGGAACACCATCGAAAGTGCTCTGTTTCTTGTCAGACTTGAGTGGTTAGGAGTTTGGTTTGTCAGGAACTTTGATGGTTCTGAGGTGATCTTCTGGCATGTCATTGAGTGGCTAGTCTCATTCTCTCCGCAAGCATATAACTTGGGTGGACTCTAGCTCTACTTATCAAGAATTAGAATTTCCAATCTCCAATCAACCGAAGGAAAAGGATGGAAAGGAAAAGATAAGAAACTAGGTGAATTGATCTCTCAAGCACGATGTCATGATGAAACCTTCCGTGTTCATTGTTAATAGTGTGCGATTGTCCTATAAGCAACTCCATCTTGGAATGAGCATCGCACAACATGGATTACGCCCTTGTAGCTGTCGCTTTTTCATGATGCGTCCCATTCAACTTTCAATCAGGCAATTTCACTTTGTCTGCTCCTTCCCCTTCAACACTTTTGCCGTTCGACACGGGAAGTTTTATCTTTTGACAATTGAACTCTTTGTAACTTTCATAGCAGAAAGAAAGTCGAGCCGGCTTTCGGATAGGAGGCCGTCCAACGACACTGACTCGACATTTTTCTTCTCCTTTTTTGGCTCACTAAACACCTTTTTTAGGTATTTGGACCGTCCAAATTTGCCTGTGATTGCAATCAAGACAGTCGAGACTCCACAGCCCAAATGGTATGCACTCTCAAGAATCAAAATCACACCTTTGCAGATTTCAAGGGGAAGCAATGGTGAGAAATGGCAAATAGGATTGGTTTGCTGGGAGTGGATGATCTTCCTGCACCAAAAAAATCTTGACTTGTATGATGGATTAGAGGGAAAAACATAGGACAAGGAAGTCAATACATATGGATACGAAAAGAGGAGCACGCAAGTCAAATAAAAGAATACAATGACAATCCTTGAAGTCATTTAGTTTTACTCTGGTGGAATGTAAAGTCATTTCCCAAGGATCTTGAATAAAGATGTACTTCCGAATAACAAATAGCGCTTAGATCATTGATTTTGGTGAATACTTTGTATAGTAATATTGAAGTTAAATGAAAAAAGAAAAAGAAAAAGAAAAAGGGAGGGAGGCAACTTGACAATCAAAGGGAGAGAGGATAGGCAAGTGTTGATGGGCGGTTGACCGTCGGCCAAGCGAGCATCAACTGGCAACCATTGACCATCGGCTAGGCCCGGTGAGCCTCATGCCAAAAAGCTCAGGCAATCAAAGCTTAGCGACCGGTGATAAAGCTTAGCAAAGCAATTGTTGATTGTCACAATAGAACTCAACATAGCTTGGTGAAGCTGGACTGGGGTCATGCAACCTCACGCAAAGCAAAACTGAGGTTGTCAAACTTCGAGGTTCATAGATCTAGGTTTTTTACGATTGGTTTTCCTAGATTTGGCCCAACACCAACTTAACCCTAGGTGAGGCTTGTCGAGGTCACACGACCTCAAGCGAGCTAGGCGATGGGTCGCCAAGGTTGCATGGCCCTAGGCGACCCCTCATTGACATCCATCCAGCTCCTTCAAGCGGTGCCGACGTTCATATATCTCCCAAGTGGAAGATGAACAATGCAAGGGAAAGACATGGATAGTGAAATAAAAGTGAGAGCAATTTTAGAAGAAAAACTTTATTAACCTTAGGTTCAGCCTTCCGAAAATGCTAAAAACCCTAGGCAAGCTTTAGCGGCCAACATTTGGCCAAATGAGTCTTAAAAACGTTTGCCAAACAGCCCTAGTTTTCACCAAGGGCTCTAAAAGCCTAAAATCTCTTGAGAAAGCTAAACCAAACGCAACTTTATAAAGATTTGTTCATAGGTCAATACTCTAAAAACTCTTGACTATTGGCCAAATCCCAATTTTATCCCAAATTTCTTTTTTACAAGAAAAAAAAAAAAAAAACCTCAACTTTCACTTGAGCCTCATATTTTAACCTGTTAAAATGCCGTCCAACTAGCCGATAGTTATCCAACACAGCATCCACGCGTTACTTTTGACATGAAATTTAGTTGCCACGTTAGACAACGTAAAAAAAACAACAACAACAACAACAACAAGAAAAGCTTAAAGAGATTCGGCCACGGCAGATTGAGCTTCGCGCTTCAGGCTCGCAATGGGCCGTTCGTGTGCTCTGCTCAGTTGGTTTGAAGACAGAACCCAATATTGATTTGACGCTCAAGCCGCTACGGTTGCGAACTTAGAGCTTGAGCAGCCATGGCCGCATCTTTCCCAAATTTTCTTTTCCTTTCTTTTTTCCTTGTCTGATGTGGCACCTAAAACCATGTAAGCAGATTTGTGTGGATGCCACGTCAGATAGTTATTGGCTACTTGGACGGGATGTTAATGGGGGACAAATTTGAAGCTCAAGTATAATTGACACTAGTCTAAAATTGAGGGTTTTTTAAATAAAATAATAATTCAAATTAAAATTGGGACTGAATCTAAAACCGTGAATTTTTTAGTCTAAAGTGTAACTGAGCCAAGTTGAGTCAATCTATCTAGTGTACTGCTGGAGCAAACTCAACCAAACTAGAATATAGTCCTGGCCTGATGTCAAATCCACTTGAGTAAACTTGCATTGGGAAAACTCTTGTCAGCTTGAAATGGCCCCATACGAGGGTAGCGTCTTGAATTTAGAAACTACAGAAGGAAAACCCATTGCGATGTTCAAGAGGGGACGGAAAGGCACTTAAGCTACATTTGTATAATTCTAGCACGATAATTAGAGTTATTATTTTGGTGGATGGGCCTGAGTAGAAGCGCTGAAATTTCAAAACGTTTGTTAGTCACTTGTTTTCATTATCGTGGTTAAGCAGAACTAGGCGTCTCTTGCTTCGATTTAACGACATTTCGCGTGTGTTCTTTTTATCAGTATAAGAATGGTGAGGGGCAATCAGGACAGCAATTCCTCTGACATTACTATAAGATTCCTGCACCAGTTATATGACGTCTATTCAATTCAACCATACATTTATGAGTCTGTCACCATAATCCTACCTTGAGTTACTTCAAGGCAAATGGACGAGCTGATTGCTAGATGATATGTAAGAAAAAACCAGAGTCTTTATTTTGTTCTAGCCTTACGTAATATAACCATTATGTAAACGTACCCAATATCTAGACTTTATGACAAGCTCGATTAATTACATTGCTCTATCATATTCTCAAAGATTGATATGAAGAGTGACCTTGAGTTCCAATATCTAGACTTTATGACATGGTCAATTAATTACCTCGCTCTATCATATTCTCGAAGGTTGATATGAAGAACGGTTGGGAATTCTCACCACATGAAGCAAATATCCAAGACATGAGCTCATTAGAGGTTTGCTCACTACATGACTCGAACTTATAACCTCATGAAAGGCATTGTGACCACTTTACCACTGGCTACCGCTCTCGGTGGTGACATTGTACATGCGTTTCAGCCAAATAAGGGTGTCATTAAGTTGCGTCAAGAATTTTCCTTACAAATTTTTGCTTCAGGATTGGGACAATCAACTTTCCCTAAGTTTTAGAGAGGGAATAAAAAAGGAGGATCAACTATGGGTTCTCTAAAATCTTCACCCTGAGCGTTGGTACGACGTAGCATAATTATGCATACCCATATGCGGAAAATTTACTAAATGCCCCCAAGTTTCTTGGGGGTTTCATATGATCCTCCAGGTTATCAATTTACCAATGTTTCCCCCAACTTTTCATGATCAACGAAATGTCCCCCCTCCTCTGACCCACATTCTGATCAATTTCTGTCGGAAGTCAGAACAGGTGAGCTCACGTGAGACGCTGGATTCAACAACATTGAGGGTAAAAGCATCCAACAAAAGAGGGCTAAAGTCCCAAACTCAACTCCGCTTGATTGCATGTGCAAGGTTTCATTTTCACCAGGAAACTTGCTGAACTATTTTCCTCCAAGAGCACCAACGGAAGGCGATGGCGTCCACGTCAAGCTAGGTTTGCATCGGTCGACGAAGTCTTCATTACAACCCTTCTTCCTCAATTCCAGAGATCGTTCATTTTCCCACTCTCAATTACTCGATCGCAATTGAAAGTTTGGGATATTTGTTGAGAAGCTAATCAGGGGGAGAGAGAGGGACAATTTTGTTCACTTGGAATTGATAGGCCTTTTCTAAGAGGATAAAGAAAATGAGTGGTGTACGAGATTTGCCCTCAACATGTTGAATTTGGCATGTCATGTGAAGTCACCTGCTCCGACTTCCAGCGAAAGTTGATCAAGATGTTTGTCGGAGGGGGTACATCTAGTTGATTATGAAATGTCATGGGTGACATTGAGTAGATCAGGAAAAATTAGAAGGAAGAATGTCTAAATCGAAAACTTGAAATGCCATGTAAAAATACCCAAAAAGCATTGTGGGGCTAGTATTAAATCTCTCCGCGCATATGCCTTTTATGAATGAAGAGTTAAATAATGAAATTTACATCTGCCATGCGTATTTTGCATGACTTTTAGTTCGATATAATTAGTGGAGCAAACAAAATACTTCCAACCTACCTTATATGATGAACAGCAAGCACAATCTTGGATGGGAAAAATTCAACTTGGTGTCATATAATTGTTGAAGAATTCGTTTTTAGGGCCACTAACTATTATTCATGAGAAAAATGATAACTCATACTAGAGATTTGCTAGAATAACCACTCGAAAAACTGAGTAGGCCTAGCGACAAGCAATTAAATACTACTCACGCTTACCTAGCTTCGAAACTATGATGTCGGTTCAAATCTGAAGAAAATTGTGTCAAAGATGCATCAAATCATACTAACATTGTGTGAATAGAAATTGATCCCTATGATCGAAGCTATATTCACGATAATATAAACTTTATCCACACAAGCAGCGAAGATCATACATAGGAGACCCAGAAAGTAAACACGCCTTTCTGGCATGTAATACACAAGCGCGACAGCAGATATGTGGAGAGATACCTACCAATTGGATTGTTTGGAGCATTAATATTGTCAATCATCAACTAGCTCCTCGTAATGAAATATCCTTTTAAAGCAGAAAACTTAGCCACTAAATTTAAGATCACCGAGGTGAAAAAAGCCAATCTTTTTGTTTCGTTTATTCAATTTTCTCAAAGCGAGCCATACTAGAATTAATGATACCTTCATATATTATCGGGGATCAATGTGATTTCAATTGCAGAAGATCTTCTCGTCAGAAAATCTGCATGCGTACATCAGAAAAGCAAAACAGGCAGAATCCACAATTGATGATAGCCATCACAAGTCAGGCAAATATCCAAGTTCAAATTTTTATAAGCACGATATCAACATCAAGGATCGCAGTAAAAAAGTCTCTCTCATGAGCCATTTCGATGGCGAATCCCCTCACGGGTCGCCAAGGAAATCGAAAAGGAAAACCCTAACCTGACCTAACTAGCGTGTGACAGAAGAAAAAGAGACTGATTTCTCTCAGACTTCCCCGATGCTGCTACCAGTAACTTGATCACCACCACCGTATCAGTAGTATGTACCCAAAAAAAGGGCAGGACTAATTATGGTCATTCAACATCCTTCAACAGCTTTGTCCCCATCTTGCAGGCCAGAAAGGCGTCGATGCTCGCATGCTTGATCAGCTCGTCGGAGAGCCTAAGTTCATAATCCCATGGGCCCGGACCAAACTTATCTCTAATATGCCACTTCATCTTCCTCGGCCTCGCCACCACCTCGGCTTCCCCTCCCAGCACAATCCGCGCCAGCTGCTCCAGATTCTTCCTCCGGAAGTCGACGTACCCGGCCTCGATCTCCTTGGACTTCTCCGCCACCTTCCGGAGCTCCACGGGCTTCCGCATCGTCAGCCCGAACTCCCTCTCGAGCTCCTTGGCCATCGCCTCCATCCCGACGCCGAAGATCCTCGAATCGTGGACGAAGTCCTTGAGGACCTTGGGGATGGGGTGCGAAGAAGAATCGAGCTCGTAGAGGAGGCACTGGCTTCCCGCGCAGAGCTGAAGCAAGTCGTAGGGATTTTCCTTCGAACCAGCTGAGAAGGAACAGCAAAGAAAAACAAGAAACAAGAAAACCGATGAGGAAAAACGTCGATCTAGGGTTTCGCGATCGGGGACGGAAACTGCTGAATCAAACGGGAAGAAGAAGCCACCCACGCTGCAAAAAAGAGCGCTTGTAAGGGGCGTTGGCGTAGCTCCGGCTCCGCTCGGCGGAGATGCCGACGACGATGGCCTCCCCCTTCTTCCCCTTGCGGCGCGACTTGTGCACCTGCTGGACCCAGTCCTTGACGATGGGGTCGCCGTCGGGGCCGTCGGCGACGGTGGCGGAGAGGAAGAACCGGTCGCCGATGATGACGTCGAACGCATACTTCCGGCTGGGGTCCTTCTCGATCTGCACTTCCATGGCCTTCATCTCCTCCTTCTGCGACTCCATGATCACGCGAGCGAGCGAGCGAGCGAGAGTGACAGAACCGTTCGCGGCGTGGGAGACGTGAAGAGTGAAAAATGAGGTGAAAATTCCGCTGACAGAAAAGCTGAAAAACCCTATTTATTATTGTGATTTTGTTTTTGTTTTTTTGGGGTCGAAATTTTCCAATGGGCCTTGCAATCTGTAGACCCAACTGAATCTGACGAAAGTCTATAGGTTAGATAAAATACTTAGAATTTTTTTTTGGTCATTAGAGAAAATTTAAAAAAAGAACTCTTTTGGCATTTGATTGATGAAAAGCAAGCCCACACGTAGTCAATTTTTGAAAGAGCAAAAAATGTGTTTGATTCTTAATCTCAACGGACGGTATCTTGAGATGGTTTTCATTATATAAAGATATTGCAAATATTAAGATTTGTAAGGAAATAATACAACAATGTAAAATAATAAATGAAAATATTATTATATTATAATAGTTTTCTTGATTCTAATATTTCCAAGAATCAGCTGGCGATTTTAATTGATATTTCCTTTGTGATTTTGATTGATATCTCCAAATTATTCTTCCTTAATTGATGAATTAATGCTTTTAAGGGTGCGTTTGTTTCATGAAAATCGTATTATTTTTGGAAAACGTTTTTTAGGAAATCATTTTCATGGAAAATGATTAGTTTTCTTGTGTTTGGTGATATATGATTGAAAATATTTTCAGGCATTTGGATCGCATTTGGAAAATGATTGAATAACATTTAAAGGCTCCGTTCGTTTGGAAAATGGAAAATTTCCAAGAAGTTATTTTCCAGAAAACGTAATTATTTTCCGGTGTTCGGGTAAAACTTGATTTTGAAGTGGAAAATATTTTCCGCTGTTCGCTTGGGAAAATATTTTCCTTTATAAACTCTTTTTCAAAATTTTATTCATATTTTATTTTTTAAAATCATTAAAAGACTTGATAAAGAGAGAAAGTTTTCTCTTTCCCATGCATAAGAATTCATTTTTCTAAAATAATACATAATATTTATGTTAACTACCAGGAGGAAGAAAAATATTTTCCATTGATCAAATCGATTGACTTTGTTTTTGGAAAAATTTTGAAAATGGGTAAATTTGGAAAAACACTTTCGTGAAACTACTTTCATTGAAACAAACGCCGAAAAGAAAAACAGCAAAAATAAAGATAAAAAATAAAGAAAAATAAAAAAATTTTTTAAAAAATAACAAAAAATTTTTTGTTCTAAAAATAAAAGAAAGAAGTAAGGACTAATGGAGAGTGTAAGAGAGAGTGAATGTGGAAAAGATGGGGATGCTCTTAGGACTAGCTTATACATTTGGCAAAATCTCTAAGGTAATACTATACATGCATATTAGGTATTTGTCATTTTTTTTTCTTTTTTGCGTGCTTGGTTAAATCTTATGCATTTGACAAATTGCATTGTGTTGTGCAACTGAGAAAATCCCATATGGGCTTCAGTCATGCATACACCCGATATGTGCTTTGAGTCTTGTTCTCTCGGAGAAGCTGTTAAGCTTATGATTACATCTAGTTCAGTTAGAAATGACATCAAGCCTCAAGAGAATCCCATGGTCGCTCTATGTAAGGGTAACCCAACCTTGACGAGTCACACATTGGCGTCCCCATAGGGCACGTCATAATTTCTCACAAAGTTATGAGTATCATCTTTACTTTGTATAATCGAACGGTCCAACCATGAACAGCATCATGGCATGCATCGTATGTAAGCTTTCTTAGTCCATCTAGCTTTCTTGAAACTTTGGCCTGACGCTATCAAATACGATGAGTTGCATCCCATGCCTAATTGATTCTATTGTCTCGCTATATGCGAATGATGCAATAATCTCTAGTTACTAGTTTAGGAAGATGCACTCATTGGCTAACTTGGCATGTTCCATTTTGTTCCTTAGCTTGATACACAACTGTTCATGTAAGCATATGAGGGCTTGCTTTGTCTAGGGATTCATCCTATATAGTGTAAAATTACAACAAATGTATATAAATATAAGGGAAAATGACATAAATGGTCCATGAAATGTAGATTAATGTGTAATGTCGATTATGAATTTTTAATTTGTTCAACGTGGTCACTAAACTTTTGCCAAATGTACAATATTATTCTTGAATTTTAATTTATTGAATGTGGTCCCTGAACCTTGAGTTGTATGAACATAATTTGCTGATTTGGCTTTCAAATCAACACACTTGAATGGTGAACAAAAAAAGTTATATGTGTATCATCCACATAAAATATGCAACTCAAATTAAAATATAATAATACAAATTCATTGAAAACTAATTTAAGTTGAGCTCAAACTTGAAAAATAACTCCGATCGATGGCTTGAATATTTTGAATTGAGCTGAGCTTGAGTATCGAAGGTGTGTCAACTCCCACTCTATTCGACTTCGCTATCCTCCACAAGAATAAGTTGTGCCGCCCCAATAGCTTGAATGCTGGATACGCAGGTCGTGTCATAAGTGTACATTTCTGATGAATAAATATTGCTTCATGGGCATAATTCATGCTGTATCCGATGAACATGGCAGGTTTCATCATGATACCGTGCTCGAGAAATCACTTCTCAAGATATCCCGCTCTCTGTTTTTCCTATTGGCTAATTCGAGAATGGAGATTCTGATCTGATCAGTAGAGCTAGAGTCGACCCAAGTTATACTTCTGGAGAGAACGAGACTGGCCACTCAATGGCATGTCAAAGATCACCTTAAGAACAATCGAAGATCAGGTTTTTTAGTTTTTGGATTTGAGCTTTTCCTTTCTCCTCCAGTAGGCAAGGTGACATCATTGTAATCGATGCTCCCTCTGTTCATATCTTGCAAAAGAAAGCAAAAGTTCGACCTTGCGTTACATCCACCGTAGTCCAACATCCAACTATTGATTAACTTATGGAGTAATTTATCTTCCTTAAGCATCCTATGAACATAAGAAAGAAACAAAATCCTAAAATCCAACACTCCTCCTGTCTTGCAACTCGTCCTCATCATCAAGGAGAAGATTGGTGATGTTGGGGCGGACTAGTAGCTAGTCCTGAAAGGCTTGTACGACTGGAGATAGAGCACGACCCTGGCGATGGAGCCCACGGCAGCCGCGATAGTGATGATGAGGCAAGCTACGCTGAGGATTTGGAGGCATAGCCATTTGGTGCTCCACTTGGGGATCTTCATTTGGGCGATGTACATCTTGATCGGGAAATAAACCAACCAAGGCCAAAATCCAGAGCGCCAAGCAGTCCGACAACATTATTGGAGAAAGGGAGCAGCATCGAGATCCCGGTGGTTAGAGTCACGAAAATGGTTTGCCAAATCAACTTGAAGACTTTCAGCTTGTATGGTCGGAAAGCCGGGACTGGGATATCGATCTCTTTGGTGATGAATGGGCTGCGTTCGAACCTTCTCTCAACGTACTCCTCGATGAAGCCAAAGAGGGGTTGGGAGTAGACTTGGTAGGCACTGACGAGGTGGATCACGATGGCGACATTCACTATGTCGATGAGCCGATAAGGGCTAAAGAACCCGACACTTGTCAGGAGGTTCTCGGGCGCTATGTCCCCGAATGCGGCATAACCCATGCAGCCGCAGAGGATGTAGATAGAGTTTTGACAGCCGCACAGATCTGCATGGCATTCTCCATCGTCTTGGCCTCTGATGGTGGGGATTTACTCACGTCCTGTTTTCAACACATATCACACTGATCAATTAATTACCACAACCGATAATTAGAGCGATTAGGATAGTTTTCTGTAGGGATGAGTATGATCTTAGGGTAGAATTTGGAATCTGAGAACTACATTGATTGAAACTTGTAGGTTCCAAGTTTCAAGGTATGCGGGATATATTCTAAGTTTCAAAATTATGGGAACTTATTTAACTTATTTTGACAAGTAGATTCTAGATTTTAGGTTGGTAGAACTTGGAACCTAAAACTTGTAACCTAGAACCTTAAATCTAGAATAATTTTTTGTATTTTTTTTGTCTATGTCTTCATGTGATGTTGAAGTATTTCATGGCGTTTGATGATGATTATATAATATGAAACCACTACTTTAAACTTCCATTTTATAATTAGAAATTTTATTTTTGTAGACCATGAGATTAATGGAAGCTCTAATTGCTTTTTTGATGCAAATATATTCGAGCAATTGCTTTTTTTTAAGATAATGGTTCTATATAATATAAAAGCAATTGGTGCATTGAAAATCATAAAATTTCCTTAATACTATTGGATAGGTGCATATTGACATTCGTTTTTAAGCATTTGATAATAAAATCCTTATTCATTTTTATTGTTACGTTTATTTTCGTTTTGCTTAACTAAATATAAAAAAAAGAGAAGCTGTTAGAACTTAGAACCGACCTTGAAACCTATAAGAAGGTAGATTCCAAGTTTTAGATTTTGATTGAGAGGTTTTAAGTTCAAAAAAATGAAAAATCTATACTCAATGATAGGTTTCAGGCTCCAAACGAAACATCTAAAGAACTTAAAATCGCTCACCCCTAATTTTCTATAAGGTTAGGGGTGTTTTTTGTATTACAACTATCAGGGTGATGCCATGTAAGTTTACCTGAATTTTGATGGAGTATGAATAGGCAAAAGCTATGTCACCGAGAGTCTGGAAACTCCTCCATATCTTCTAGGTCTAAGTGATAGTGCCAGTACTTATCCCAGTGAGACTTCCCTTGAATTTGCCTTTTTCTAGTGGAGATTTGAGAAAGACAAGATATGAGCGCTAGTCTCAGGCTTTCTTCTACTCATCTTTTAATTTAATCATCACATTACATGTTCATACACACAAAATTGATGTTTTGAAGAAATTGATGTTGTGAAGATGTGCTTGCAACCTTTGACTTTTGCAATGCTGAGGGCAAGTCCGATGGTTGAGTAAGTGAATGACATGATGGTGACCACGATGCGGAACCACCACAGCCGGTCAAATTTTGGAATTTGGGCCAAAAAGATCTTGATTACTCCAAACACAATCATGTATGGATTGCTACTCCTGTGGTGGAGATTATTATCATTCTTTTTGTGAAAGCAGTCTGATCTGCTGATTGCCCTGTTCGATTAAACATTTAACAAATTAAAAATAAATGAAAACCACATATCCAATCAACAACTCAGAATACAGATTTCCTTTGTTCTTTAATTTGGATATGAGTATAATCAAATTCACCACTCACATCATGCTTAGGGAGAATGCGATGGTATACCCAATAGCAACCCCACAAAGGTTCAGGTACTGAACTAGTCCACATAATTTCGCTTGTCCCACCTGTAAATATTTAATAAAAGAGAAGAAAAATGAGAAAATTCAATCGAATAAATGAAGGGGTGCATCTTCGTGGGAAAATATTTGGTGAGAGAACAAGGTTTTTTTTTTAAAATATTATGAATTATTACCAAGAATGGAGCGGACTGTGTCCTTGTAAGTGTAGTTTCGCTCTCCAATCATAGGGTTCCCTGACCAGTAACAAGCAGCCAAGAGGGCCGAGGTGTAGTGAGTACCAAAAGAGAACGAAAACGTCATTGCCAGACCGGCTATCCACCCGTGCTGCACCGTGGCCCATGCCAGAGATGGAACTCCCGGCCCGATCACATCTGTGATCATGCGAGCATTGGCCGTCCACATAGTCCCTGATTTGAACCATGAACAAAAAACCATACAAGAATTACATTTATTAGGTAAAATCTCGTTCATTAATTTCTTTCGGTAATCAAAAAATGAAAAGAAAAGGAAAAAAAGATGTGAGACAAGGTTTCTGAAGGAGGCTTTGTTGCACGAAATCGCCAATAGAGATAGAAGGTAGTTTGATGATAAAGATAAAGATTGTAAGGGCTTGTTTATTGCTTACCAGTTTGTTTGAGACGGTCATCATTGTCGAAGCATCTGGAGCCACCACCTTGCTGAGGCAGATCAATTGAAACCTCGAAACCAGTTCTGTCCTGAAGCGTCTTCGTATCACCAAGATCAAATGAACGCAAAAGAGTATAAGCTAAGAAGAAAAGGTAGAAGTCGTTGTGTATGAATAGTATGAGCTCAGATGAAAGCGTAGAGGTATATATATATATAGAGAGAGAGAGAGGGGGGAGGGAGGGGCTCTGCGGTTGGGTGACTTGTTTTGCCTCTTTTCACGAAACAAGGAAAAAGGGTTCTTTATTCCACCTGATTTTGATATGGAATGAAAGGGTTTTCGTTTTTTCACAAGTCAACATGGTTTTGATCTAGAAAACTAGGGTTCTTTCTCTTTCACAAGTCCACATGGTTGTGATCTAAAAAAAAGGTTTTTTTCTCTTTCACAAGCCAACATGGTTTTGATCTAGAAAGAAAGGATTTTCTCTTTTCACTAGTCAACATGGTTTTGATCTAAAATGAAAGGATTTTTGTTCTTTCACAAGTCGACATGGTTTTGATCTAGAAAGAAGAGTTTTCTCTCTTTCACTAGCCAACATGATTTTGATCTAGAAAGAAAGAGTTCTAGTTCTTTCACAAGGAAAGGGTTTTCTCTCTTTCACTAGTTACAAGTCAATATGGTTTTAATCAAGAAAGAAAGGGCTTTCTCTCTTTCACTGGCCAATGTGGCTTTGATCTAGAAAGCAAGGGTTTTCTTACTTTCACTAGTCAACAATTTTTGATATAGAAAAAAAGGGGTTTTTGTTCTTTCACAAGTCAATAAGGTTTTGATCTAGAAAGAAGGGGTCTCCTGTCTTTCACTAGTCAACTTGGTTTTGATCTAGAAAGAAAGGGTTTTCTCACTTTCACAGTCAACATGGTTTTGATCTAGAAGGAGGTTTTCGTTTTTTCACAAGTCAATATGGTTTTGATCAAGAAAGAAAGGGTTTTCTCTCTTTCACTTGTCAACGTGATTTTGATCTAGAAAGAAAGGTTTTCTCACTTTCACTAATCGACATGGTTTTGATCTAGAAAGAAAGGGTTTTCTTACTTCCACCATTCAACATGGTTTTGATCTAGAAAGAAAGGGTTTTCTTTTAATCTAGAAAGAAAGGAGACGTAGTTTTGATCTAGAAAGAAAGGGTTTTTTTGTCTTTCACAAGCCAACATAGTCCATCATCATTACACATCAATGGGACATCCATGCATACTGGCTCCGATAAGTTGGGGCATCAATTTAGATGTCATCCGCTTTTACCGATTTGCAACAAATTGGTGCATGTCATGCATATATCAACCCCAGGTTTAGTTGATCCAGTTCAAGTCTCCCTGATTAAAAAACAAGAGCACCCTTTAGCTTATAATTGGTTTTTTAATTAATTATAGGTTGGGCCAACTGTACTCTATGACTATATACCGTCGTCGGAATTTTCCAATTTGATCGTCGTTATATTCCGTTCGAGTGTTGAATACAAGACTAGTCCAGTATTGTTAACACACAATAATTAAGTGAGAAATTTGTTTCCACGAATCGAGGTTCTCTCTTACGTTGCTTCCATTGAAAAACATAATATTCACTTGGGTGCGTTTGTTTGAGTGTAACTGTTTTTCGAAAATTAATTTTTCAAACTTTTAGTCAATTGATTCGCCAAAAATGACTAGTCAATTGAAATAACTTTTTGGTTAACGAAAGTATTCTTGCATAAAATTAGAAAAATGAATTTATAAACCTAAAGAGATGAAAACACTTGCCAGAATTCCCCCAAACAAATGCACCCTTTAGGGATATTCAAACTCAATATTTCTTGTAGTTGTTATTTCTTCCTGTCAAGTAAAGAGTTAAAATGATCTTCGCGCGAATGATAACCATTTTATTTTAGTTTCTCCCTCCCGAGTGGTCGGAGGCAGGCAAATGACAAATAGTGGTGGTGGTGGCCACCCTTTAGGGATATTCCAAACTCAATATTTCTTGTAGTTGTTATTTCTTCTTGTCAAGTAAAGAGTTAAAATGATCTCTGCGCGAATGATAACCATTTTATTTTAGTTTCTCCCTCCCGAGTGGTCGGAGGCAGGCAAATGACAAATAGTGGTGGCCAATAGTGGGTCGACGACCGGCTAGTAGCGAAGGCTAGAGATGAGAAAAGTTTTTATTTTTTATTTTTGTTCTAGAAATATAAAAGTACAACATTTTTGCTTTTCATTCTTGTTTAAGCCTATTTTTAGACTAAAATTTATTTCATAAAAAAAGAATAATTATCATGCGCGTCCTTAACAAACACTTTATTTTTTAGTATCGTTGGATTCAATCTATAGAGGAGACACGACTTAGTCTCACAAATGTTGCCAAAATCAAGCGGAGTGGAATTGACACATAACTTTGATACTTAAGCTCGGCTCAATTCAAAATATTTAGGGCTTGGTATTTCGATCAGAGCTAATTTTTCAAGTTCGAGCTCGACTTGAATTAGTTTTCAATAAATCGAACTCAACTTCATTGCTTGGAAAATTTTTACTCAAATCTTGAATTAAACTCACTCTCAATGTCAAAATTTTGAAATCACACTAAAATTGTCATATCAATTATTTTTATGCGGGTATTTATATTTTATAAATTTATCTAATCATATGTGAAGTAATAGTTATTAAACTAAGCTTGCGAGCTTTTCGAATGAATTGTTTTTTCTTAGCATGGACCCGACTCGATGAGGTATGTGCACCGCTAAACTTTTGATCAAAGGAATTACTTCAAGTTCGAAGTCATAAGTAACTTGACTCACTGAGGCCCCTGATTTATTGCGTCTTTTCTTTCTATTATTTTTCCTTTCCTTTATTCTCAGGCCTACGAGACTTTTTAGGCGAACCCCTAATAGAAAGCGGAAGCAACGAAATTATACCATTTCACGAATCTTCAAAACTTGATTTTTTTTAATTAAAATTTAGGACTAAAGTGTCGGTGTTATTCGTAAATGTTAAAACATCCAGTGGCCTTATCCCATTTTTCCCGGCCATGACAATAGAAGAAATTATGTCTCCTAATGTATTATTCTCACATCGAGGGTCACTCATTTACGCTCGAGCAAAGTGAATGGCGAATTTGTATGCTCGTAATGAATAGTGATCGATCCCTTGGCAGTCCAGCTTGATATCTTTTGGGCCAGTAATGCAGCTTGGTTTTGATTACATGTAAATAAGTCCATCCCATTTGGGGTTAATAAGAAAAATCCCATATAGGCTTTACTCATGCCTCGGGCCCATGACTTGACAAATATCAAAATTTTATTTCACAAAAAAGACCGGGCCTGAGCGGGCCCAAATGAGCCCATACAAGAAGGCTCCTGCCCAAAAAGAAAATTAACCATCCATGCCCGCCCTAATATGGGCTTCAAGCCTTATTGGCCGAGACAAACTGTCAAGCATATGATCAGGTCTAATTTAATAAGAGCCATGAGATCAAGCATTAAGAGAACCCTGAGGCCGCTCCTTTAATGGAATCAACAGTTAAACTTAATCGAGTCTTGTATCAAATCTAATCAACAAATGTGCTAGTTGTGTACACTTGGGGCATGTAATAGTTTCTTGTGAGAGTATGGGCACGAAACACGGCGAGTTCCATCTAATGCCTAATTGAATTATGATCTCACTATGTTTGGGTACATGCAATAATCTCTCATGACTAAGTAGTTTAGGATGGTCAGCATTAGAAGGGATACTAATTAGCTAACTTGCCAAGCTCCTTTTTTGTTCCTTAGCTTGATACACCCCCGTCCTTTTCTTCTTCTTTTTTGGTTTGAAATGTAAGTATCATTTATAAGATGACGTACAAGAGCTTAGGAGTATTCCCTATCATTATAAAGATAACTAAGAACTCAAAAAATGAAATAAGGGAGTCTCCATATAGTAGCCAAAATTCCATTTGTTTAAGAAGGTTTAAAATTTTTGTAAAATGATGCTCGGCCATCATTGTGGCTAAAATTCACCCCGTCCTTTTATGCATACGAGGGCTCTCTCTATCCAGGGATTCAGCTTCTTGGAAGAAGACACGAACGATTAGATTTGGAAACGAGGTGAAAAACGACAAAAAGAAAACACAGTGTCACAACCAAGGGGTATGAAATGAAAAGGTTTAGATGAACTTTCATACAGTAAAATGTAAAATTGCTGCAAAGTTTGTGCAGACATTACCGAAATATTTTGCATCACTTATAACGAAGTCATTCCCCCGAGTTATTCCATTGTAGTTTCACTTATATTGAAGTGGTTCCTTTCTCACCTGTATAAACGACCATAAGATGTGTTCAAAACCTTCTTTTGGTGGCCACTTAACTCAATCACAAACCATTGAACTTGAATTCAAACTCTCATTTGACGTGACTTTAGTTCATATGCATGATTACTTCTTTATTCCTAGATGGAGCCGCTGAGCCGGTATTGACTATTGTGAGCTTTCCTTTTGTTTTTACCAAATCGAAAAGGCCCGGCTGTTGTGGGTCCGTCAATTTTGACTCCATCGAGGGCCGCAGCACAACCAACAACTTTGATTTCCCAATCAAGGCAATTTGGTCCTTTCCTAGTTTAGCTTTATTTTTCACTAGAAAGAGGGAAACCTTTGTGTACCCGGCGAATCAGATTCATTCATAACCGACCAAGCACACAACGGGAATTAAATAGAATAAAAACACACACCTAATCGTGAGTTAAAGAAAAAATGAAATAATTTTTAAGAATTTTTAGCTAGAAAGGACAACGCAATTGGAAAGTTGGTAAGTCTATCGAAATAGATATATAAAAAATTCATAAGTTATCCAATAAGTTTTTGGTACGCTCACTATCCAAATATGATAGGATGAATTAGAATTCCAAGTGACAGCTTTCATTCTTTCCCCTTCTTAGACGGCTGATAAAATAAAGGGGGAGCGGTAGCTGTTTCCCTGGCAGGGATCCGATCGAAAGATTGGGAAACGAACGAGATGAACAAGGAAGGAAGAAAGAAACCCAAAATCGTAACAAAGGGGGATAAAATAAAATCAACATGAAAGTTGATGCAATACATTGTAAAGTTACTATAAATTTATGTAAACATCAGGAGCACATCACTAGCATTATCACCGGCGCTGCAACTATAGAAAATGCGGATGGTCGGCTTCCTTGTTGAGATCGCTTTTCGGAAAAAGACTCGAGCTCAGTAAAGCTGCGCCGAAGGATCATCGGACAGATTAATTTACAGATGACAGGTTGGAAAAAAGAAGAAGAAGATAAAAGGCACTGGAGATAGGATCGCTACGTGACTCCTCTTTCTCCCCAGCTAATTCTCTCCGTTTAGATCTTTTTGCTAGGAGAAGAATAAAACCGAAAAAGGGCATTGGTCACGGTCACAACCCAACAAGCATAAACACTTGCTCGTTTTGTCCTCTATACTTTGCTTGTTTATCCCAACAATAGAACAAGTTGTGTAGAATAGAAGTGTGCAAAATGAACTGTCTGAATTGAGAACCACCCGGATCAGATTGGATCGGCTAATTTGATCCGATTCCTAAGAGTATCAATTTGATTCTCGATTTCTAAAATTGGAATCAATGTTCGATTGGTCCGATCATCAATTCTCAATTTTGGAAACTGATCTTTTTAGTTCGATTCCTAGTTCCCTATTGGAACTGGACCGAACCGAGAACCGATTACTTCTACTATAGACATTTCATAAGAAAACAACATTATATTGTTTTGAGGAAAATTGTTTAAAGAGTTTTAAACATTTCTAATTTAGTTATGAACATTTTAATTTTGTCAATTGAGTCTTAAACATTTTCACATTGTACAAATTGAATATATTTGGCCAATTTTGATCGAGAAAATCATTAACGTGGACCTCAAGCATTCTATATAATATGATTGGCGTTGGTATGAACAATTTTTTTTAAAATAGATTAATATATTTTCAATTTTTTATTAACTTTTATTGTTTCTTTTCTTATCTTTTTCCTAACCATTGCCTCCAATAGGTGAGGGCCGATGTCTATGCTTGTGGTTGGCGAGAATGCGGAGGCCCTCACCTATGACGCCCTTGCTTAGACTTGGTGAGGGTTGCTAGCCTCTCTACTGTGGTCGGGGATCGATAGAAAAGAAAAAGGAAAAAATCAAAAATCAAAAATTAAAAAAATCAAAATTTTATTTAAAAATTGTCCATGCTAACGCTGACCGTTCCATGTAAGATGGTCAATATCCACATCAGTGATTTCCAACCAAAACTGGATGAATAAATTTAATTGGAAAAACACAAAAATGTGTAAAACTTAATTGACAAAAGTGTAATAAATTTAAGACTTTTTGGACAATTTTCTCATTTTTCATGTGTTGATGTAGTCGTACAAAGTATATGTACATTAGTTGCCCATGCCACTTAGGGCCTGTTTGGTAACACTCCTAGGAACAATTGATTATATTCTTTTGTTCTTGAGAACAGATTTGGAATAGAAATCCGTTTGTTGACACCTAAATTTTAACGATTTATTTTAATATTTATTAAATGCATTGGAAAATTAGAGATTAGTTTCTAATCCCTTAACAAAAAATTCTTTCATCAAAATTACATTGCATATAGACATTAGGAGCATTTGCATCACTAGTTTTAAAATTAATTAAATAAAAAAATCAAATTTAAAAAAAATGTGGGTCCGGGCCAAGGTTGGGCCTACCCAACCCCCTTCCCTTCTTCTTTTCATCCCCGCATGGGCTCGGCCCACCTTCCTCTCCCCTTTGCCTCGGCCCGGCCCTCTCGGCCTTCTTCTTGTTCGTTTCTTCTCCACGCGCGGGACTTGCAGCAGAAAGAGAAAGCAGCAAGTCAGAACAACAGCAAGTCAAAGCAGTAGGTTGCAGTAGAGAGGGAAGCAGAGCAGAGGCAGCATCAGAAGCAGAAAAGCAGCAGCAACAGCAAAGCAACGGCAGCAAGTCAGCAGAAGCAAAGCAGCAGAAGAAGGGACAGCAAAGGGGGTTTTTTTAAAAAAGGAGGACCAGAGTTGAGAGGGGAGGAGGTCTAAAAAAAAAAAACCAGATCGGAGACCGAAAAAAAAGTAGAACCGAGGGAGAGTTCGAGAGAGAAACCGGAGCGGAGAACCGAAGAAGAGCGAGCGAGAACCGAGAGACGGGAGAGAGAGAACTCGGACAGGAGACAAAAGAGAAAGGGAACCGAAGGGAGAAGGCAAGCTTGAGGGAGAGGTCAGCAGTCGCCGGAGGCTCGTCCACCGCCGTCGTCCGCCACAACCCGTCCCCGAACGAGGTAGGTCTCTCTGACTCTCCGTTGTCCCATTTCTGGAGAATGCCGGGCCGGAGCTCGAGACCAACCAGCTCGCGCAAGCTCCGGCCCTCGTAGCCCTTGCATTTTGTTCCCAAATTCCTCGTAGGTCAAGTCCGGAGACCCCTAGAGCGCGTTCGAGGCTCGGTTGAGCCGCAAACCTTTGAATTAGGTAGTGCCCGTTAACTGTTCGACGAAATACCTCAATGAAAAATTCAAACTCGATCTTCGACCGGAGCTCAGCTCTCGGTTTTTCTGCGTTACTAGGGGTTACACTGTTGTTTCGCACCGCTTTAGGCGTTTTCTTGGCTTCTCGGTGGCTTATCTCGAGCTAGATGCGTCGGTATAGTCGCGTGGGCCTCGCCGGCGTCAATCCGGCGACTTCCGAATGCCGGCCAGCTAGTGGCCGGCGGAGCTCGGCGCCGGTCGGACTGAACGACCGACGCCGGACGATGAAATAGAGACCCCCCAGAAGCCGATGAAGGCTCGTTGTGCGTGGAGACAGTCCCGGCGGAGCTTCGGCGAGGTGCAGACACGTCCGGGGGAGCGTCGGGCATGCATGCAGGAAGAAGACCAAAAAAATAAGGAAAAGGGGAAAAAAATAAATAAAAAATAAAAAAAATCAGAAAAAAAGACAAAGAAAAGGCCGAAAATAAAAATAGGGGGCAAGGAGATGGGCTTCGCCGCGGGCCCGCTTCTGTCGGGCTGAATTTGTCACGGGCCGGGTTTTTCAGCTGGGCTAAAAAATAGAAATCAAGATTGGGCTTTTTTTAAGAAAAAATCCGTGTGGGCCTTTTTTGTTGTTTTTTAGTGGGCTTAAGGCCAGCCCGGTTCCTTCAGCCCGACCCGGACTGGCGGCATCTGAATCGAGTCAGCAGGGCCGGGTTTTCTGACCCGGTCCGAATCGCTTCCTTTAAAAAATATTAAAAAAATCGAAAATTCAGAAAGTCATAAAAAACATAAAAAATATTTAAAAAATCATAAAAAATTTCGGAATTTCAGAAAATCCATGGAAAATTCAGAAACCTGAAAATTCATAAAAAATTTCAAAAAAAATAATTTTTTAATTAAAAAAATCTAAAATATTAAAATATTGAAAATTCCAAAAAAAAAAAAAAATCAAAAATCACAATTCTAAGATTGTTTTAGAGTTCCCTAAAAAGCTCTAAAATAAATCTTGGACCATTTTCTCTTAAAAAGTGTCGAAAAATCATCGGCCCAAGATTGTCTTAAAATCGAACAATCTTCAGACCACCACCTTAGGGTTTTAATCCTCGATACAATTGCCTCTTTTATAGCATGCTTATGATGCGATGATTATGGTTTCCCTTTAGTTTAATTAGGGTTTTCATTTATTTATCTCTTAATGCTAGGTGTTTACTTTTGCCTGCAATTTATTTAATACTTTCTTCAATTGCTGAATGTTGTTTTGATGATTGCGCACCTGCATGATCACCTCACATGTTAGTGGTTAAGTCTAAAATCAATCCAAACTGCCTGACAAAGAAAATCTTTTTGAAATGAACAAGATTAGGTATCGAAAGGGCACTAATTGGCTAATTAGTGTAATCAAGTCCCCGACCCTAGACTCTCTGGTTGCGTAGAAAGTGAGACATGCTCCCATGTCTCGCTTGGTTTCTAGCCGACTCCAATAGGCTAGTGGCGACTCCATATTTGAAGATTTTCATGCACACCCAATGTCACGTGGGGTATGAACTTGGGAGAGCCTATGTCCAATGAGGGTCTTGGACCCACCTTTTGGACAATACCCCTAAACCTATTTATTCTGATATCCTTTCCCTCATTCGGGATATAAAAAAATAGGTCGCGACAGCTTGGTGACTCCACTGGGGACCGAACCTAGAATCTCTGGTTTTAAACCTTAGAGGACTTAGGCCGAAATTAATCTTGTTCAAAAATATTTTTATTTGGCAGCGAGGATTCCAGGTACGCCCCTAACATCAAAGGTGTTAAATGTTTTTGCAGAAATGGGAGGTATAAGGGGAAGTGTTTGCTCACCTTTGTCTTGTAGGGAGGTGTATGAATGCATGGTTTATTTCTATGTACGAAGTGTTGTTTGCTTATAAATTGTTGTGGATGTATCATTTGCATTGCACTACACCTTGGCACACACAACTCGCCGCCGGACCTGGGCCGCATAGGATCACTTAGGATGGTGTTGAGGTAGATACCACTCCGACTACAACCATGTAGTACGAGTCGCCCATCTCAATTCCGAAATTTTTCTGACGTCGAGAGCTTCCACCCCGATTGCAACCGCGCAACACGGGTCGACTCTTTAACAAAGCCGAAGTCATGGGAACCCTGACCTAACCGCGACCATGCTGGTTCAGTCCGGTAATCCCATGGCTTCATTTGAGCCGTCTAGAGTAGAAATTGACCCATATCTCATGCGTATGTCTATGTGATTGAAAAAAATAGAAAAGAGAAAAAAATTATCATCATTGGTAAGTATGATTTCTCTTTTTACTTGTTCATTTTTTATTGAAATTTTCATTTTTGGAAATTTGCGGAGATCAATCGAATACCCTCGGTGTAGGCTTCTAATTGGGAAAATTGGCAATTACTCTTCGTAAGCAAACATTCAGTGTTAATTTAAAAAATCATTAATTTAGCCCTACACAATGGATGATTTTGTTAAATTTTCCAATAATGGGCTTAAAACCACATCTCGTCAAAAAATTCTTCCAATTCATGATTATGTTTTGGGGCAAATTTTTTTTTTGAAATCTCACTTTTAATCAATTTTTTTCTCACATTTTGAGATTGAAAATTCAAATCACATTTTGTGTATAGATTTCTCAAAATAAAGATTACCTCATTTTGGCAAGGGTGAAAGTGTAAATCAATCTTTCAAAATTAATGCCACATTTTGCATATGAAACTTTTGGGAATAGAGTGGGCATTTGATTGATAATCACGAATCGATCTTTTAATGATGTCTCCTCTTACGATCAAATATTGGCAAAATACCAAAATCCTGTAATAGGAGCTATGGGGCATGTATTATCGCCTTGATTTAGTTGTAAGAGGCGACTTCATTGGAAAATCATTTTCTCATTCACATACTGACATTGTTTCTTCTTTTTGCAGAATGCGAGAAGGCCACTCTTCGAACTTTTCTTACCTAACCGTGCCAAAAAGTGGACTTTAAATCTAGGATGATAATTTTTGTTACCCATAGGAGTATTGTATTTCCTTTGTGTCTCTATTCTTTTTATGGATGATGTTTTCAATTCCAAGTTTATCAGAAACCCAGTCTCATTTTTTTGGGTAAAGAAATTTAAATTTATAAACATCCTTTGGCTTTGAGGGTAATTCGGAAGTTAGTATATTCCATTGATTTTTCATGAGTTTCTGAAAGTCAATGCATTTTGTTCCTCTCACGTGTCCGTCCTTTGCAGGGAATCTCGAGAAGGATAATCTTTGATAGTAAAATCGTGATCGTTCCAATGGAATCAATTTATTCCAAAACTGATTTGTTCATAAATTTTCCTTACAGGAGAGAACTAAACAATTTTGACATCAGTATTTGAATTAAATCACAAGCAAATACTCTCACAAGTCTTGATCTTGGAATTCAAAGAAATGAGAGTCTAACTTCGACATTTGACTCTGGGGCAACATCTCTCCTCCCCCATTGATGACATGTGTTGGGGCAAAAATTCATCACGAAAGGATGTATCGTTCCCAAATTGAGTGTAATTAAGTATGGAGATAACACAGTTCATCTTCTTTTATCACAGGGTGATCACTAACACAAGTCATCCGAAACATGATAATTCACTCCCAGGAAGCATGATGAAATTGAGTCATCGATCTGACACAAAAAGGGTGTATTGTTCTTAAATTTATCCAATTTAATTATTAGAATGCAAATAACATGTCCCATCTTTTGTAGGAAAATGTGCGCATTGACTGTGGGAGCAGTGCCTTCCACCAAAGAAGCACGTTAAAGCCCAATCGTCCATTTTGGCGTAAAGGATGTATTTCGTTCCTAAATGATTTCCAATTGGGTGTGGAAATAGCATGCCCAATCATTTTCTTCACAGGCGATAAATGGGGCAAAGCATCCAAGAAACAATTCCCTCAAATGTTAAGACGTAAATGCTCATGCTCGAAGAACATAAACATGTGAAGGGTAAATTGTATCGATTCCAATTGCTCATCTTGATATTGTCTCTAACATAATTCCCTTGTCCTTCAATAGGGAAACATCAAATGCCTAAAAAAAAAAGGGACAAGTGAAAGGCAATTTGTGGTTGCCAAATATCCAAGAGGATGATGTTGGCAGTCGAGTGATAAATGCGAGTGAAGGGTAATGAGGTATCGTTTCCAATTTTCAATCCTTGAAGATTCTTGCAATAACACTTTCCTTCATATTCTTTACAGGGTTACTAAGTCGTCATGTTGCAAGTAAGCACCCTTCTTCTCAAAATCAAAAGAAAGACAAAATTGAGAATTTTCATCCAAAAAATTTTCAGCATTTTACTGGGAGCAAGTAAAAAAAAAGAAAAAAGAAGAAAAAAAGAAAGGAGATAGAAATTGAGAAAATAAACTTTTCACAAAGCTTTTGAGTATTGTTTTATATCTCAAAATTGTATGTTTGCTTGATGGATCAATCATTTTGAATCAAAGTTCCTCTTGGGGATTAATCTATTCAGATGATCTCGACCAAATGAAATTGAGATGTTAATCATGCCAAGCAGGAAATGTTTAGGATGATGAAAGGCAATCCATTCCCAAACACATCCTTCAAACACCGTGAGAACTGAGCGAAAAAAAACCTATGTCGTTTGAGGACAAAAAAGTCATTCACAATTGGTACATGGACCAAAATGAAAAGAGGCATTTCTCTTCTCTATCTTACACACCGTAGGTGACCATAGTCAACCCATTTGAGCCTTTTAAAGTGGAGAAATCATAAAATACCCATATCAAGAACCACCCCCGCAGTGGGGCAAATATGGAGGTTTTGGTTGATATCAAATGGTGAAAAGATGAAAAAGACTTCATTGATTTCATTTGCATTAATCTTTCTATGGTAGCTTCAGGTGAATTCTTATGAAGGCTTGAAACATCCCAAGGTGAAGAAGAGCATTCCTTTCACTACCCAAACACTGATACCCATTGCTTAAACCAAGTTGAGCCTAATCATTCATTCCGAAACCCAAGTTGTGATTATCTCCCAATATTGGGGCAAGGCATATGATTGACCAACACAATTGGCATTTACATGAAAATGTGCAAAGCATCTCGAAAGTCCTAAAAGCTCAAAAAGTTCAAAAGAGCAAAAGTCCAGTGAAAATTAAAGGGCATGAAAAAGCAATGTGCCTAGTAAAAGCAAGGCCAATGCCGGTGAAAAAAGAAAAGAAAAGAAAAGAAAAGATTCGCATCAAGGGGCGAAAAACTCCTATGTGAAAGAAATTGTTAAACTCAAAATGCTTACATCGAAAAAAATCGCTACAAATGCAAAAGAAAAAAATTGAGAAGGACAAAACTTTTATTTGATTAGTCAATGGACTTTCGAGACAAATCAAATTTCAGAAGTCAAGTGTTTTAAAAAAGATTGAGTGATATGACCGTGATGCCATGACAATCACCAACTTTCAAATCCCTTTTCGTAAAAAATTCTGAGCCTTTCGAGCCTTAACCAAATCAACATTACAACCCTTCTCGAAGTCTCTTCAGATTGAGATGATTCAAGTGAGAATGAGGATTTCCCAAAGAAGCTACCGCTCAAAGAAGTGGAGGCAAGGTTGTCTTGTCACATCTCAAGGTTACTTGACTTGTAAACCTGGCGAAGATGGCGATAGATAATTATTTCATTTCATAACCAATGATGTTTATCCATTGCTAAAACCATGACCAAACCTGCATTGCGGTCCCTTTAAAGGACCTTTTAGATTGGTCAGTGTGTACTTATTGCAAATGATTCTCATATCCTTCGACACTGGAAATGTGAGGTGGATTGAGCTATCAAATTACTTCCTATGTGAATGGATAGGATCAAACAGCCATTCTTGAGAGCATGTGATAAGTTATTTCTAACTAAAGAGAGCTTGTTTGGCATGCTTAATGAACCTCTTTCATGAAATGATCATTCTGACATAATTTTTCTCTTACAGGGATTTGATGATTAATGATATCTTCCAAGTTTGATGACAATTTTGTGGTACATGATACCAAAAAAAAAAAAAATCAAAATCAAAAATCAAAAATCAAAAATCAAATGTCTTCAATGTGATCAAACTTAGCTTGATTTGCTCATGCAATTAATGCTACAATATTGCTAATGCATCCCTCTGATGTTGTCTCTAATGACATTTGCTCAAGTTGAATTTGATAGGTTCACTCAGTGAAACTATATAACCACCAATGGTTCATGGCCAACCTAAAACCATGCAATTTCAAGGGTTCATGGTCAATCGGAAAACCATGCATTTTCAAAAGGGTTTGTGGATCTTCCTTAAAACCACATGGTTCGAGGGTCCTCCTTAAACCACATAGTTCATGGGTCCTCTTTAAACCATATGTTTCATGGTAAACCTAAAACCATGCAATTTCAAAAGGGGTTGATGGTCATCCGAAACCACACGGTTTGTGGGTTCATCCTTAAACCATGCTCTTCACTCCCGGTCGAATCTCGTTTTTACACGATGAGACCTCCTTCTCGGTCGAAATCCATTTTTACACGGTGAGACTACCTCCTTCTCGGTCGAAACTTGTTTTTACACGATGAGACCTCCTCCCTGGTCGAAACCCGTTTTAACACGATGAGACCTCCTCCCTGGTCGAAACTCATTTTTACACGATGAGACTATCCTCTTCGGTCGAAACTCGTTTTTACACGATGAGACCTCCCTGGTCGAAACCCGTTCTTACACGGTGAGACTATTCTCTCCGGTCGAAACTCGTTTTTACACGATGAGACCTCCTCCCTAGTCGAAATCCGTTTTTACACGGTGATACTATCCCCTCTGGTCGAAACTCGTTTTTACACGATGAGACCTCCTTCCTTGGTCGAAACCCGTTTTTACACGGTGAGACTATCTTCTTGGTCGAAACCCGTTTTTACAAGATGAGACTATTTTCTCGGTCGAAACTCGTTTTTACACGCTGAGACCTCCTTGGTCGAAACCCGTTTTTACACGGTGAGACTATTCTCTTTGGTCGAAACTCGTTTTTACACGATGAGATCTTCTTCTTGGTCGAAACTCGTTTTTACACGGTGAGACTATCCTCCTCGGTCGAAACTCGTTTTTACACGATGAGACCTCCTCCCTAGTCGAAACCCGTTTTTACACGGTGAGACTATCCTCCTCGGTCGAAACTCGTTTTTACACGGTGAGACTATCCTCCTCGGTCGAAACTCGTTTTTACACGATGAGACCTCCCTGGACGAAACCCGTTCTTACACGGTGAGACTATTCCTTTCGGTCGAAACTAGTTTTTATACAATGAGACCTCCTTCCTTGGTTGAAACCCGTTTTTACACGGTAAGACTATCCTCCTTGGTCGAAACTCGTTTTTACACAATGAGACCTCCTTGGTCGAAACCCGCTTTTACACGGTGAGACTATTCTCTTCGGTCGAAACTCATTTTTACACGATGAGACCACCTTTCCGGTCAATAACTGTTTTTATATGGTGAGACTATCCTTCTCGATCAAACCCCGTTTTTACACGGTGAGACCTCCTCCCTAGTCGAAACCCGTTTTTACACAGTGAGACCTCCCTTCTAATTAGAATTAGTTACCACATAATAAGACTCTCATCTCGGTTTTTGAAAAAAAAAATCATGCATTCACATCATTATCTCATACGCAGCCCCTGATCATCATCGTTTATGGACAAAATTTAGGTGTCTCTCATCTTTGAAAGGAACCTCCTTGAGCTCCCATTCAAAGAGGGGCAGCGGTTGACACCTAAATTTTAACGATTTATTTTAATATTTATTAATTGCATTGAAAAATTAGAGATTAGTTTCTAATCCCTTAACAAAAAATTCTTTCATCAAAATTACATTGCATATAGACATTAGGAGCATTTGCATCACTAGTTTTAAAATTAATTAAATAAAAAAATCAAATTTAAAAAAAATGTGGGTCCGAGGCCAAGGTTGGGCCTACCCAACCCCCTTCCCTTCTTCTTTTCATCCCCGCATGGGCTCGGCCCACCTTCCTCTCCCCTTTGCCTCGGCCCGGCCCTCTCGGCCTTCTTCTTGTTCATTTCTTCTCCATGCGTGGGACTTGCAGCGAAAGAGAAAGCAGCAAGTCGAACGGCGAAGCAAGTCAAAGCGGCGGGTTGCGGCGAGAGAGGGAGCGAGTAGAGTAGAGCGGCGAGCGCGAAGCGAAAAGCAAGTAGCAAGTCAGCAGAAGCAAAGTAGCAAAAGAAGGGACATCAGATAGGGTTTTTTTTAAAAAGGAGGACCAGAGTTGAGAGGGGAGGAGGTCTAAAAAAAAAAAAAAAAAAAAAAGATCGGAGACCGAAAAAAAAGTAGAAGGCGGGAGAGTTCGAGAGAGAAATCGGAGCGGAGAACCGAAGAAGAGCGAGCGAGAACCGAGAGATGGGAGAGAGAGAACTCGGACAGGAGACAAAAGAGAAAGGGAACCGAAGGGAGAAGGCAAGCTTGAGGGAGAGGTCAGCCGTCGCCGGAGGCCCGTCCACCGCCGTCGTCCGCCGTAACCCGTCCCCGAACGAGGTAGGTCTCTCTGACTCTCCGTTGTCCCATTTCTGTAGAATGTCGGGCCGGAGCTCGAGACCGACCAGCTCGCGCAAGCTCCGGCCCTCGTAGCCCTTGCGTTTTGTTCCCACATTCCTCGTAGGTCAAGTCCGGAGACCCCTAGTGCGCGTTCAAGGCTCGGTTGAGCCGCAAACCTTTGAATTAGGTAGTGCCCGTTAACTGTTCGACGAAATGCCTCAATGAAAAATTCGAACTCGATCTTCGACCGGAGCTCGGCTCTCGGTTTTTTTGCGTTACTAGGGGTTACACTGTTGTTGCGCACCGCTTTAGGCGTTTCTTGGCTTCTCGGTGGCTTATCTCGAGCTAGATGCGTCAGTATAGTCGCGTGGGCCTCACCGGCATCAATCCGGTGACTTCCGAATGCCGGCCAGCTAGTGGCCGGCGGAGCTCGGTGTCGGTCGTAGTCCGAAAATAAAAATAGGGGGCAAGGAGATGGGCTTCGCCCCGGGCCCGTTTCTGTCGGGCTGAATTTGTCACGGGCCGGGTTTTCAACCGGGCTAAAAAATAGAAATCAAGATTGGGCTTTTTTAAGAAAAATCCGTGTGGGCCTTTTTGTTGTTTTTTAGTGGGCTTAAGGCCAGCCCGGTTCCTTCAGCCCGACCGGACCGGTGGCATCTGAATCGGGTCAGCGGGGCTGGGTTTTTGACCCAGTCCGAATCACTTCCTTTAAAAAATATTTAAAAAATCGAAAATTCATAAAGTCATAAAAAACATAAAAAAAATTTAAAAAATCATAAAAAAATTTGGAATTTCAGAAAATCCATGGAAAATTCAGAAACCTGAAAATTCATAAAAAATTTCAAAAAAAAAAAATAATTTTTTTAATTAAAAAAATCTAAAATATTAACATATTGAAAATTCCAAAAAAAAAAAAAAAAAAAAAATTCAAAAATCCCAAAAATTCTGAGATTGTTTTAGAGTTCCCTAAAAAGCTCTAAAATAATTCTTGGACCATTTTCTCTTAAAAAGTGTCGGAAAATCATCAGTCTAAGATTGTGTTTAAAATCGAACAAGTCTTCACGGCTTCACCTTAGGGTTTTAATCCTCTGATACAATTGCCCTTGATAGCATGCTTATGATGCGATGATTATGGTTTCCCTTTAGTTTAATTAGGGTTTTCATTTATTTATCTCTTAATGCTAGGTGTTTACTTTTGCCTGCAATTTATTTAATGCTTTCTTCAATTGCTTGAATGTTGTTTTGATGATCGCGCTTTGCATGATCACCTCACATGTTAGTGGTTAAGTCTAAAATCAATCCAAACTGCCCGACAAAGAAAATCTTTTTGAAATGAACAAGATTAGGTATCGAAAGGGCACTAATTGGCTAATTAGTGTAATCAAGTCCCCGACCCTAGACTCTCTGGTTGCGTAGAAAGTGAGACATGCTCCCATGCCTCGCTTGGTTTCTAGTCGACCCCAATAGGCTAGTGGCGACTCCATATTTGAAAATTTTCATGAATACCCAATGTCACGCGGGGTATGGACTTGGGAGAGCCAATGTCCAATGAGGGTCTTGGACCCACCTTTTGGACAATACCCCTAAACCTATTTATTCTGATATCCTTTCCCTCATTTGGGATATAAAAAAATAGGTCGCGACACCGTTTGGTAAATTTTTTGTTCCCGAGAACAAATTTGTTCTTAATAATAGATTTGGAATGGAATCAAGACTAAAAAAAAAGGTTATTTTTTGCTTCTGGGAACAATTTTGATAATCAATTTTCCTCTCCTCTTTTTTCCCTTCCCTTTCTTCTTCTTCTTCCTCCTCCCAACCCATTGCCATCCCATCATCATCCCATCACTACCTCTGGACCGCTCGTCGCCACTAGAGAGTAGCCGGGTGAGGTTCGGAGAGCTCGTCGGAGCCTCATTAGGCTAGGACAATGTCCAGCAAGCTTACCAAAGGCTCGCCTGGCCACTAGCGAGGCTCACCCAACCCAATGAAGCTCAGCCTTGCCCAGGCGGCGCAAGGTTGGCCTTGCCTTGGGCTGGTGAGGTCGAGCCTTGCGCTGGTTGGCGACCTTGTGCCGCCTAGGCAAGATTGAGCCTTGTTGGGCTAGGTGAGCCTCATCAGTGGCCAGGCAAGCCTCCAGTGAGCTGAACCTTGCCTTGGCTTGGCGAGGCTTTGACAAGCTTATTCGGCCACTCGCTAGCTATAGTCGATGGTGGCTATATCGCCCACTAAAAGAGGAAAAAGGAGAGAAAAATAAAAAATAAAAAAGAGAAATATAAGAAAATTATAATAAAAAGTATTAAAAAATTAAAATAATTCAAAAATTGAAGACTCTTATTAAACGCATTTCTATTCCGGGAATAAAAATTTTGAATAGTTTATTAAATACCTTAAATACTCAGAAATTATTCTCGAGAACAGAATAATTTTTTTTTATTTCTAATCAGAAATTATTCTCGGGAGTAAAATTGTTACTAAACAAGTCCTTAGGCTCTATTTGGTAACATTTCTATTTCTTCTGATTGTTGTTCTTTTGTTCCTAAGGGTTCAGCATTTCAAGGGGCTTTCAGGCCTGAAAGCCCCTTGGGGAAATGCTGAACTGTTTGTTCAATTTTGAAGCTGACTTTCAACTTTCAAATGGCCTTCAAAATGCTAAAGGCTAATATTAATTTTTCCCTTCCAAAACTATTCTCACTAGTTCTTCATATTTTCGATTTTACCTCTGTTTGTTTTTTTTAATTGAGAAAGGGGCAACCCTTTGCCGGTGCGGTGAAGGGCTATGGCCGCCAGTGAGCTAGATTTGGTGTCGGCGGCTGTAGCCCTTTGCTAGACTGATGAAGGGTTTAATCCAATTTTCCAAATATATATCCCTAAAAGCTCATTGCGAAAGTTTTTTAACCAAATGCACATTCAACTCAAAGTCTATTTGCAAATTTCTTTTACCAAACACAATTGCATTTCCCCAAGTAGTTTTAAGCTTTTAGCATTTGCATTGGACTCAAAGCCCCTTGCAAATCCTGAACCAAACGCACCTAAGAACAAAAAAAGAATAGAAATGCATTTGGTAATGTCAGCTAATTTTTCTATTTCCTGAAATAGAAAAGTGGTCGAGGAATAGATTTGAAGTGATAACAAGAAAAGAAATGAGGAAGAAGAATAGAGGGAAAAGAAAAGAAAAGAAAAGAAATCTAAAAAATATATTAAAAAATTAAAAGAAATTATACGTCGTGAAAAATTATGTGAGTTGTACTAAATGTATTCCTATTTTTTTTCTATTTCAGAAATATAAATTTTGTGCAATTACCAAACGTGTTCTTTAACTCAGAAATTGTTTTAGGGAGTAAAAATAGAAAAAAATTTATTTATAAAATAAAATTTATTTTCTAAAACAGAAGTGTAACCAAAATTATCCTTTCTTAGCTAGTAAGATTGATTATACCAAAAGCAACTAGGGTTTATCCACGCATTTGACACCAAAAAAAAAAAAAAAAAAAACTTGCAAAGGGGAAAGCAAAGAAACCAACCCTCTCAGCTCCTTTTTGACCGAAAAAGAAGCAGAAAAAAACCTATAAATTAGCCACCTGCTCCCGGTCCGTTTTTCACCACCTCCATCACTTCTTCTCCGCTCTCGCATTCACCAGACAGCCGCAGTGAGAGGAAGGAAAAAGAGAGAAAACAAGAAGGGTAGCAAACCACAGCGTCCAGGGACTCATCGTCTTCCGAATCATCGTGTAACTCCGATACCTTGGGAATCTGCGTCTCTTGGTTACCGTTCGTCCCTGCGTTCGTGCTTGTCTCTCTTACAATCCGTGTTTTGGTGTGACTGCAAACTACGCACTGACAAAACCGTCCCAAGGAACACCATCCCACTCGTCTCCCTTCTGACAACCTTTTTCTGGGGTTCATTTGATCTTGGTGACAGAAAGATGTGTCAGGCCAGAACTGATTTCGAGATCCTCGCCTGTTCTGCCTCAGCAAGGTGGTGGCTCCAACGGATGGGACGATGATGGCCGCAGGAAGATGTGTCAGAACAGAACTGATTTCGAGGTTTCCCCTGATCTGCCTCAGCAAGATGGCGGCTCCAACGGCGTGGACGATGGCCATGGTGGCCGTCTCAAACCTAGCACTCGCAAACTTTATCTTTATTATCAAACGCTCTTCTATTTCACTTAGCGATTTCACGCAACAAAGCCTCATTCAAAAGCTTTGCCCAATTCCTTTGCTTTCACATCACTTTAGGGGTTAGCTATGTTGAAGGAATGAAAAAAAGGGCAGCTTGAATTTCCCCCCTTTTCCCTTCACTTTTTGACCTCTGAGAGAAACGAGTGAGTGAGGCTTTGCCTAATGAGTCTTTCTTGTATAGTTGCACAAAATAAGAGTGCATCGCTCCCAGTCCAACTCGGGAATCAAATCAGACCGGATTAGCCGGTCTTGGGAGATGTCTAGTTAAATTTTTGGAATTGTAAATAATCAGTTCGAGGAAACATACTGACCAAACTGGATTGGATTAAGTTGGTGGAATCGGTCTAGAGAACAATTTTATTTTAATGGTAGAAGCCATAAAAAAAAATTGAAGAAAAAGTATTGATAGAATAGTATGTTCCCGCTTCCTTATGGGTCTGTTTCATTTCTTTCTTTCTTTTTATGGCAGAAACCATTAAAAAAACTAGCAATTCCAAGGTGGATAGGGTCGATTTTCAGTTCCTCAAACTATGAATCGACCTTATTTAATTTGGTTTCTGATTACAGGGTGAGTTGATTTCAATAGGGGTTGGAATCTACTCGCCCCTAACACAAGCTATGAGAGCGGAAGGCACTTTTGAGCACCTCTACTAGGGAAGTTATCCCACGTTCCATTCATCTTCTATTTTTCTCCTTTATTAAAGTCTCTCCGAATGAAAAGAGTAAAAAAAAAAAAAAAAAAAAAACGGTTAGCTAGATGGGAATTTAATTATTTGCATGCGCTTGGTATCCCCCCCCAAAAAAAAAAAGGTTAGATATAGTTATTGTTGGTAATAAAAATATAATTTTATTATCTAATTATTTCGAATAATATAAATGATCATTTTTAGGAAAATATTTTTCAAATTATTTGTTTTCCACAAAATAAATAAGGCCTAAATTGTGAATCCACTCAACAATTGCACAAATTGCAATAGGTATAATTGTGTTCGATCCCTCGAGAAATCCTCCTGAGACAAAAAACTGATCATGAGCTTAAAAGAAACATTAATTAATTTCGTATGTACTTAAGAATAGAGGTATATCCTTCTACAATATTTACTGATTCCTGAGTTGGGTTCTTTATTTTGGGTTCAAACCAGGCATCAGGTGGACGGCCACTGCGCGCATGATCGCAGATGTGATCAAGCCAGAAGTTATGTCTTTGCCATGGGCGGTGGCGCAGCTTGGGTGGATCGCCGGACCGGCGGTGATATTCATGTTCTCCTTCATTACTTACTACACTTCTACCCTCTTGGCCGCTTGTTACAGGTTGGGGAACCCTATTATTGGGGAGCAAAACTACCCTTCCATGGACGTAGTCCACTCCATTCTTGGTAATAATTCATAAACTTTCATATAACCAAAAACAATAACCTTTCTCTCCCACCAAATCTTTTTAGGATAAAGGCGCTCCCTTTCATTTAATTAATTGAATTTTCTTTCATTTTTCTTCTCTTCTTTCGAATATTTGCAGGTGGGACAAAAGCAAAGATATGTGGACTGGTTCAGTACCTGAACCTTTTTGGGGTTGCCATTGGATGCACCGTTGCATTCTCCGTAAGCATGATGTGAGTAATGAATTTGATTGTACTCGAATACAAGTTAAATAACAAAGAAAAAGAAAGGAACATTTGAATTCCTAATTTGTTAATTGGATTCTTGATTTTCATTTAATATTGGTTTTACTAAATATTTAATCGAGCAGGGCAATCGACAGGTCAAATTGCTTCCATAAAAAGAATAACAATAGTCTATGTGACAAGAGCAGCAATTCATATATAATAGCATTTGGAGTCATCGAGATCATTTTATCCCAAATCCCAATTTTTGACCAACTATGGTGGCTGCACATCGTGATCACCATCATGTCGTTCACTTACGCAAGTATCGGACTTGCCCTCAGCATTGCAAGAGTTGCAGGTTGCGAGCACATTTTTATACCATCAATTTTTTTTTTTTTGTATGAAGAATGCCGGAGACTAGCGCTCATATCTTATCTTTCTCAAATCTCAACCAGAAAATGGCAAATTCAAGGGAAGTTTCACTGGGATAAGTATTGGTACTGTCACCCAAACCCAGAAGGTATGGAGGATCTTTCAGGCTCTTGGTGATATAGCTTTTGCTTATTCGTACTCTATCGAAATTCAGGTAAAATTAAACGACACCCCCTTATGGAAAGCTACCCTAATTGCTCTAATTATTGGTTTGTGGCAAGTAACTGATCAGTGTGATATGTGTTGGAAACAGGATATGAGTAAATCCCCACCATCAGAGGCCAGGACAATGAAGAATGCCACGCTGGTCTGTGTGGTTGTCACGACTCTATTCTACATGCTATATGGTTGCATGGGCTATGCTGCATTCGGGGACATGGCCCCCGGAAACCTCCTTGCAGGTTTCGGGTTCTTTAACCCTTATTGGCTCATCGACATTGCGAATGCCAACATCGCGATCCACCTCCTCAGGACCTACCAAGTCTACGCCCGACCCCTCTTCAGCTTCATCGAGGATTATGCCGAGAGAAGGTATGAACACATCCAATTCATCACTAAGGAGATCGAGATCTCAGTCCTGGGTTTCCGACCATACAAGCTAAAAGTCTTTAAGTTGATTTGGCGAACCATCTTCGTGATTCTAACCACCAGGATCTCAATGCTGCTCCCATTCTTCAATGATGTGGTCGGATTGCTCGGCGCTCTGGGATTCTGGCCTTTGGCGGTTTATTTCCCGGTCGAGATGTACATTGCCCAAATGAAGATCCCCAAGTGGAGCACCAAATGGCTATGCCTCCAGATGCTCAGTGGGGCTTGCCTCATCATCACCATCGCCACCGCCATAGGCTCCATCGCGGGGGTCGTGCTTGATCTCAAATCCTACAAGCCTTTCAGGACTAGGTACTAATTCGCCCCGACATCACCAACCGTCTCGTTGCTGATGAGGAGGGGCATGGCAAGGGAGGAGTTTAATTTTGGGATTTGCTTCTTTTTTACGTTCATAGGATGCTTAAATAAGAGAAATCACTCCGTACATTAATCAATAGTTGGATATTGGATTACAGTGGATGTAACGTAAGTTTGAACTTTGTACTTCGCTTCCGCTTTGCAATATATGAAAAGAGTGAGCAACGATTAATATGGTGTCACCTTGCCTACAGGAGGAAAAAGGAAAAGCGCAAATCCAAATAAATAAACCGGACATTTGATGGTTCGTAAGGTGATCTCTGACCATGTCATGGAATGACCAGTCTCGTACTCGCTAAAGACAGAGAGTGGAACCTCTGAGAAGAAACTAACCGAAGTGATCTCTCGACCATGACATCGTGATTAAACCTTGCATGTTATTGTTCTTTGCTTGCGATGATCCAATAAGCAACCCCATCTTAGAATCAGTGCTTTATACAACATGGATTATGCCCATGAAGTTTTCACTTTTACTAAAATGGATCCCATTTAACTTTCAATTATGCAATTTCGATTTACCTATTCCGTCCCTTTCAACACTCCACCATTCAACTTGGGAGGTTTGATCTTTTGACAAATTTAGGCTAAAGTACGCCTAGAGTGCCAAAACTTGGGATAAGTAAACATTTTAGTGTCAAAATTTCCAAAAGATACATTTAAATGTCAAAATTAGATAAAAGTAAGACATTTAAGTGCCAACGGCGAAAAAATCTGGCCAAATGGCTAACGTGGTGCTTTTCCGATGAGAGAAGTGCAAAACGACATTGTTTTGCAAGCCAACGTGGTTAGGTAAGCCTAAAACGACGTTGTTTTGGGCACTAACATGGCCAGACTTAACCTAGTCATTTTACATTGAATTCTATTTTTAATATAAAAATTAATTAAATTCAATTATTAAAAAGAAGGAGAGAGGGAGAAGAGCATAGGCGGGAGGGGCTCCCTTGCTTAAGGCTGCCGCCCCACCGGGCCCTCGCCTCCGATCGGCGAGGGTCATCGGCCATCACCACCACCCCATTGGCGATGGGGCGGTGACCATAGGTGGGGGAGCCTGTGGTCATCGCTCCCTCCCACCTATGCTCTTCTCCCTCTCTATTTTTTTTTTTTTTTAATAATTGAATTTAATTAATTTTTATATTAAAAATTGAATTAGGGCCAAAATGATGTCATTTTAACCGAATCTACGTTGACTCAACTTTCTGGTGAGCCACGTCAACGATTTATATTATTAAAAAATGCCACGTTGGATTTCCAGGACCGATTGCTTGAGTTGACACTAAAATGTCCCACTTTTCTAAAAAAAAGTGGCACTTAAGTGTACTTTTTGAAAGTTTTGGTACTAAAATGTCCACTTGTGCCAAGTTTTGACGTTCCATGCGTACTATAACCACAAATTTGACTCTTGAAAGTGTTAAAATAGAGAAAACTTTTGCCGATTTTTATGGATCGGCCAACAAATGAGGGTCGCAACTCTCGCTTTGATAGATGACTCCCGTATCATCTTGTCGATGGGTTGATGGGGAATATGAACCACATCATAACACATATTAGTAATTTCTTGCCAAATTGGTTGGATAGACTCAATTAGTACCAATATAAAAAGATTTAGTATTCAATTGGTCAAATTGAAAAAAATGGACTGAATTTGTATCAAATGCAAGCGGTTTAGGAATTTTTTTGTTCTTTTTTTATTTAATTAATAAAGGAAACTATCAGCAAACTATAATTGTCGAAGGATTCCTTTATAGGGCCGCTAACTATTCAATGAGAGAAATGGTAACTTGTACTGGAAAGTTGCTAGAACAACCACTCTGAAAAACTCGTTCCAAGTGGGTTAAGCGACAAGCAATTAAATACTACGCACGCTCACCTAACTCGGGACTTCCGATGTCGGCTCCAATCCGGAGGGAATTCGAGTCCAAGCTTTTATCGAATTAGAATGACAACTTGCGATTAGAAATTTATCACTGAGATTGAAGCTATATTCTCGAAGCCATTGGCTTCATCCATACAAGCAGCGGACGATGTCCGTGGGACACGCAGAAAGTAAACATGCGATCCTGGCGTGCCATTCACCAGCATGGCTGCAGACATGCGGGAGAGATGATGCCAATTGGGTTATTTGGAGCATTAGTAGCCTCAATCATCAATAGCTCCTCTGGGTTAAATATCCTAAATTGTCCAAAAAAACATAAACCCATTATACTTTTGTCAATATAATCCTTTACCTTTTCATGATTTTCCTATTCTATCTAGAACGTTGGTTATCCTACGTGGCATGATTGGCGCTGATGTGATAACTTTTAATAATATTTCTTAATATTTTTTATTTTTTTGTTTCTTTTTTGTTTCCCTTTCCTTCTTGCTCCTTTAGCTAGTCACCGAGGCCCAATTGGCAAATAATGAAAAATTTTAAGACTTGATTAGCAAAATTAAAATATTTATGACTGAATTAGGAAAAGTATAATAAATTTAGAACTTTTTATATAATTTTCCTGCAAAAACCCTCCTGTAACATCTAAGATTACCGAGGTCAAAAAAGCTAATCTTTCGTCTTATTTTTATTATTTTCTTCGGGCAAGCATGCCACCCTATAAACTTGCATTTCTTCCACGAGATTGAAAGAGCAACTCGTTGCATGGGTAGGTGTGGAGTAGAAAAGGCTCCTCCACCATGGAAGAGTGTCTAGCGTTGTTCTTATAATTTCAATGGAATCGGTCGGAATTGACCCATGTCCTAAATCTCCTATTTGGCAATTTCTCCAATGGTATTTATTGGACTTGAGTAAGTTTTTAAACTGTTTCGTTTGAACTCTAGAACATAAAATACGGAAGAGTATTCCCATTTTGTTGGGTAAGAAAAATATACAACTAAGAATGAGAGGTACGAGGCATGCAAACGTCGACACATATAAATAAGGAATGTAGTCTAAGTTGGGCATCCTCATTGGAGGGACTATTGCTGGTAGCCCTCGTAAATTGAAACGCCCCTGGAAGAGGGTAAACTAGTGAAGACGACTACAACTTCTATTCACTATAAGCTGATAACTTTCCAACAAACTCCGAGTTGAGGTTGACATCGTATTTCAAGGGAGCCTTCCACTGTAAGTTCCTTCATTAGAAAATTTGTCTTTGGCAATGAAAGAATATTGCTGAGTTTAAAGTTGGCCACATTGACGAGTTCAAAGATCCGACTTCGAGAAACAGATGGAGTGAGACGGCCGGTTTTGTTGACTCCCGGACATGTTTTCTTTTGTGATGCTTTTGAAATCTTAGTGCATTGTAAGCATAATGAAAGTGATCCATTTTTTGGTCCGGAAGTGATACATTTTTGTCAAAGATTGCAAAAAATCACATGAATGGCCATCCAAATAGGTTTCGCTTCCAGCGACGAATTTTCAAACCCCATGAGCAAACCACCATGCCACCGAGAGACTTAGGGACAAAAAAGTTTCAAACTCTGGGGCCCAGATGTGACTTCTTTCCTACCAAATCTGCCAATCGGGCCTTTAGAAGAATGGCACTCATGAATAAAGAGGAGGAAATCATGAACTTTACCTCAATAATGTGCATTAGTTTAAGTACCACTGATTATTAAAGAGATGCTTCCCAAAAGCACTAACAGTTTCTAGAATAACCAGTCGGAAACCTTGTCGAAAGTAGGGTAAGCGACAAAAGACTAAGATATGATTCACACTTAGCTATCTTCAAACTACGATTGTAACGGATGTCGGGACGGACTCCAACCCAAAAAAGGGGTTAGGTGAAAGCTTTATTGAATTGCAATGGCCAGAAGACATCAATCACCATTATTGAATCTATATACTTTCAGCATAGGATTTATTCACTTTTGCATCTCTTATGGATACTCGGCTACCTAAGAGGATACCGAGTCGGGACGCAGGGCATATCCCTATTTCACCAGCTAAGGAAATTTTGATTATCATTGAGGAATCCAATCGGATTCTTTTTAGATGAAGAGCGTGCAAATAATGGAATGTTTGCTTCCCGGGACAAATTAATATTCCTTCTTAACCCTGGTCGAAAATAAATAATAAATCGAATATAAAAACGTCCAAATCAATAATAAATATAACATAAGAAATGGTGAAAAATCCTCACTTTTCCAAAGTTGTAGTGTTCACAGTAGAAGAAGCAGGATGTTATTTATTTCGTTTTACTAATAATTTTTTCCCGTCCAAAATAAAAAGTGCTGTGCAAAAATTTAGAGTGCGTTCGGTAACATTTTTATTTCATGAAATAGTTTTCTTTTGTAGAAATAGTTTTTTTTTTTTTTATTCCTTAGAACAGTTAATAAGTAAAAGAACGCGTTTGGTAATTGCACAAAATTTCTATTACCAAATTAGAAAAAGAATAGAAATGCGTTTGGTATGACCCACAATTTTTTTTCATTTATTTTTTCCTCTCTTCTTTTTCCTCCTCTAACTGACAAAAATGACGATCGGCTAGAAGAAGAAGAAAAAAAGAAAAAAAAATACTTATTGCATAAATTATTTTCAAGAATAAAAAGTAACTTTTTTCTATTTTTTCTTTTTATTCCAAATCTATTCTCATGTTATTTTTTTATTTCTGGAAATAGAAAAATTAGTTAATGTTATCAAACGAACGTCTTTTTTTTTTGTGAAAAACAAAAGAATAAAAATTTGAAGAAACATAAACATTAACAAATGAAGCTTTAATGGTCAAGAAGGGGTCAGTTAGTCAAAACGTTGGAAAACGTACGTTGTATGGGCAAGGATGGAAACAGATGACGCCTTGGGACGGTCAGGTGGTGACGTGTGACACATGTTGAGACTAGGCACGGACAAAAAAATTGAGAATACTCCATGTTTAATGCTTCTTTTTCTTGGGGTTGGTGAAATGCATTGACGCATTCGTACACTTTAAAAAATATACAAAAAGAACTTTTTAAAGTAAAAAATATTTAATAGAGAAAATTAGGAACTTACTTCTATAATGAGCATTAGTTTTAGTAATACAGATTGGTATGGATTAATTGTAAATCAGTTCATCTTATCCAGGCTAAAAGGAGAAGCTCACGTAGGCTCCAGTCATACCTCAGGCCCAAATGAGCCTATATAAGGGAGCCAAAAAGGAAATTATTACGTGTCCAAGCCCGCCTTAATATATGCTCCCAACCTTATTAGCTTGGGCAAACTGTCAAGCATATGATTAGGTCCAATTCGAATAGAGAACAAAGATCAAGCATTAAGAGAATCCTGGAGCTGCTCATTTAGTACAATCAATAGTTGAACTTGATTGAGTCTCGTATCAAATCCGATTGACAAATGTTCTAGCTGTGCATGCTTGGGGCACGTAATAATTTCCCATGAAATTTTCGGTATAGGTCTGTATTTTGCATAATCAAAGGATCCAACGATGAATGTAAAGGAGAATCACCGCAAGCATCCAATGTAAGCTTTCTTAGTCCATCTAGATTGTTGAAATTTTGGCACAACCCGATTAAATATGATGAATTCCATGTGATCCCTAAGTGAATCTATGGTCATGTTATATTTGGGTACATGCAATAATCTCTCGCTACAAGTTTAGGATGGTCAGCATTAGAAGGTCACTAAGAGTGCATTTGGTAACATTTCTATTCTCGAAAATAATTTTTTTTAGAAATAGTTCTTTTTTATTTCTACTTCCTGCAATAATTTATAAGTAGAACAACACGTTTGGTAATTACATAAATTTTATATTCTCGGAATAGAAAAAGAATAGGGATGCGTTTTGTACCGACTAAAAATTTTTTGTTCTTTTTTTATGGCAGCGGTGACGAGTGGCGTGTGGCGATGGTGGTGGCAAGCGGCAACAATGGCGGCCAGCGACAGGTGGCATGCGGTGGGTGATGGCCAATGGCAATTATGAGTAACGGTGACCTAACAGGTGCCATGAGTGGCTCAGCACTATTGTTGTAATCGATAATAAAGCTTGAGTCACTGAAGTGGCACTCAAGGCTACTACCACTTAATGCAAATGGGTAAGGAATATAAAGATTTTAGCAGGTGTTTTGACATCCGCGATTTTTCGTCAATGCATTAGTCTCTACGAGACCGAAAATGGTTCCAAATACCATGGTGTTGAAGAGATGCTCGAGCTTGACAGTTTTCACGACTTATTGAAGGGGGCACATAAGAAGAAGTAAGAAGTAAAATGTTCACGGAGAGATGAGATGTGTGGGTTTGAGAAATGACTTATTAAAGGGAGCACGTAAGAAGAAGTAAGAAATAAAATGTGCATAGAGAGATGAGATGAGTGGGTTTGAGAAATGACTTGTTGAAAGGAGCACGTAGGAAGAAGTAAGAAATAAAATGTGCATAGAGAGATGAGATGGGTGGGTTTAAGAATGTGTACAGAGAAATGATATGGGTGTATTTGAGAATGACCACGGAGAGATGAGATAAGTGGGTTTGAGAATGTGCACGGCCAAATGAAATAGGTGTAGAGTGGGTTTGAGAATGTGCATGGCCAGATGAGATAGCTATAGAGTGGGTAATGTAGAGAATGTGCATGGAGAGATGAAATGGTGTAGAGTGGGTTTGAGAATGTGTACGGAGTGATACGAAGGGTGAAACGTATATAAAGTAGAGTTAGAAAAGAAGTTTGTTTATGCTTATGCTTCTTTAGGATATCTCATTTGGCTATGGACTAGCAAAGTATTTCCTAGAATTGCATGAGATTTTTTGACTAAAAAATTGCTAAGTTAGGATAATTTTTTGAATTGCCAAGTAAGATTAATATTTTAATGAAAGATTTATTGCATCTGTTGTGCAAACAGCGTGCAAATAGTGTGCAAACAACGTGCCAATAGTGGTCATTATCATATAGGAAATTGGCCAATTTTTACGTCATTTACATGCCAGATACAACAAATCGTTAGTCAAAAAATTATCCCAACTTGGCAAATCAAAAAATTATCCTAACTTGGAATGCTTTCACGTACCTCGTGGTCCTCGATAGAAATGCTTACTACTTTGATGTCCGTACTTTTGTTGTGGAAGAATGCTACGGGTGGCTCAACACTATTGTCACAATCGATAATAAAACTCCAGTCATTGAAGTGGCACTCAGGGTTGCTACCACTTCATGCAAATAGGTAAGGAATGTAAAGATTTCCATAGATGTTTTGGCATTCGCGATCTTTTGTCAATGCATTAGCCTCCATGAGACCAAAAATGGTTCCAAATACCATGACGTTGAAGAAATGCTCTAGCTTGATAGTTTTCATGACTTGTTAAAGGGGGCACGTAAAAAGAAGTAAGAAGTAAAATGTGCACGGAAAGATGAGATATGTGGGTTTGATAAATGACTTGTTGAAGGGGCACATAAGAAGAAGTAAGAAGTAAAATGTGCATGGAAAACGAGATGGGTGGGTTTGAGAAATGACTTGTTGAAGGGAGCACGTAAGAAAAATAAGAAATAAAATGGAGATAAGTACCCTAGGAGTATCAAAACTTGGTACGGAGAGACTTAAATGCCAAAAGTTACAAAATGTACACTTAAGTGTCAATGGTGAAAAATTCCGGCCAAACTGCCACGTGTCCATTTTTCGGCAAGTTTATTTGCTGACGGAGCATTTTTTTATTTTTTTTAAATCCAAGTGGCAATTTTAAGAAATGACTTGTTGAAAGGAGCACGTAAGAAAAAGTAAGAAATAAAATGGAGATAAGTACCCTATGAGTACCAAAACTTGGTACGGAGGGACATTTAAGTGCCAAAAGTTACAAAATGTACACTTAAGTGCCAACGGCGAAAAATTCCGGCCAAATTGCCACGTGTCCATTTTTCGGCGAGTTTATTTGCTGACAGATATTTATTTTTTTAAAATCCAAGTGGCAATTTTAATAAAAAAAATTAAAATTGATTTTATTTATAAAAAAAAAAAAAAACAAAGAGAGAGGAAGGGGATCGGCAAGGGTTGCACAACCCTCGCCGGAAAGGGCCGGCAATAGTGGGGGAGGATCTACGGCATGCAAACGGCGAGCAAACGACGTGCAAACAACGATCATTATGAGTTAGGAAATTGGCCAATTTGCACGCCGTTTGCACGCCAAATGCAACAAATATTTAGTCAAAATATTATCCTAACTTAGAACGCGAATGCGTACCCCATGGTCCTTGATAGAAATACTTATTACTTTAATGTCATTACTTTTGTTGTGGAAGCATGCCACAGGTGGTTCAATACTATTGTCACAATCGATAATAAAGCTTGAGTCATTGATGTGGCACTCATGGTTGCTACCATTTAATGCAAATGGTTAAGAAATGTAAAGATTTCCACAGATGTTTTTGCATCCACGATTTTTTGTCAACACATTAGTCTCTACGAAACTGAAAATTATTCCAAATACCATGGCATTGAAAATATGCTCGAGTTTGAAAGTTTTCATGATTTGTTGAAGGGGGCACGTAAAAAGAAGTAAGAAGTAAAATGTGCACAGAGAGATGAGATAGGTGGGTTTGAAAATGTGCACAGCGAAACGAGATGGGTGTAGAGTGGGTTTGAGAATCTTAAGAATGTGCACATAGAGATCAGATGGTGTAAAGTAGGTTTGAGAATGTGCACAGAACGATAAGAAGGGTGAGACATATATAAAGTGAAGTTAACGAAGAAGTTTGTTTACACCTATATTTCTTTAGGATATCTCCTTTGGCCTGTGGGCCGGCAAAATATTTTCTGGAATTGCCAGACATTTTTTGACTAAAGAATTGCAATGTTGAATTGCCAAATTAGGATAATTTTTTGAATTGCCAAGTGAGTATAATATTTTGACTAAAGATTTGTTGCATCTGTCGTGCAAACAGCAGTCATTATCAGATAGGAAATTGGCCAATTAGCATGCTGTTGGTACGCCATTTGCATGCCAGATATAACAAATCTTTAGTCAAAATATTATCCTCACTTGGCAAATCAAAAAATTATCCTAGCTTGGAACGCTAACGTCCTCGATAGAAATGATTACTACTTTGAATTCCGTACTTTTGTTGTGAAAGTATGTCACGGGTGGCTTAGCACTATTGTCACAATCGATAATAAAGCTTGAGTCATTGAAGTGGCACTCAAGGCTGCTACCACTTAATGCAAATAAGTAAGGAATGTAAATATTTTCACAGATGTTTTGGCATCTGCGATTTTTTGTCAACGTATTAGCCTCTGCGAGACTAAAAATGGTTCAAAATACCATGACGTTGAAGAGATGCTCAAGCTTGACAGTTTTTATGACTTGTTGAAAGTGGCATGTAAGAAGAAGTAAGAAATAAAATGTGCACAGAGAGACAAGATGGGAGGGTTTGAGAAATGACTCGTTGAAAGGAGCACGCAAGAAGAAGTAAAAAATAAAATGTGTACGGAGAGATAAGATGGGTGTGTTTGAGAATGTGCATGGAGAGATAAGATGGATGGGTTGGAGAATGTTCATAGTAAGATGAAATGGGTATAGAGTGGGTTTGAGTAAGTTGAGAATGTACACGGAGAGATCAGATGGTGTAGAGTGGGTTTGAGAATGTGCACGGAGCTATAAGAAGGGTGAGACATATATAAAGTGGAGTTAACGAATAAGTTTGTTTATGCCTATGCTTCTTTAGGATACCTCATTCGGCCTGTGGATCAGCAAAATGTTTTCTGGAATTGCTAGAGATTTTTTTACTAAAAAAATGCTAAGTTGAATTGCCAAGTTAGGATAATTTTTTGAGTAAAGATTTGTTGCATCTATCGTGCAAACGGTGTGCCAACAACGTTCATTATGATTTAGGAGCATAGAAATTTATTAGACAAAACTTTAATAAAAATGGCAGCAAAGCTTTTTCAAAGGAAACTTAATAAAAATGGCAACAAAACATGTTTTGACGAAACTTAAAAAAATTGCAGCAAAGCATGTTTATACGAAAGTTTATCGCAAATGGTCTATGGTCTTGCTCGATGGTAATACGAAAGTTTACAACAGAAGAAAGTTCATAGCAAATGACGAAATCTTGCGTGCATAGCACATCTCATTCTAAAAGTTCGAAGGAAGTGCGAACACTTGGTTGGTTGCTTGCACTTATAAGAAAAGTTCAAACTGTTTTAATGATACCACCCTCTACGAGATTTTTTGACAAAAGAATTGCTAAGTTGAATTGCCAAGTTAGAATAATTTTTTGACTTGCCAAGTTAGGATAATTTTTTGACTAAATATTTGTTGCATCCGTCATGCAAACAACGTGTAAACGGCGTCCAACAACATGCAAACGGTGGTAATTATGAGTTAGGAACCTAAAAAATAGCTATTAGCCAATTTCCCTCGGTCATATGAACCTAGGGATTCTATTAATTAGTGGTGTAATAGGCCAACTTATAGGCCCCTAACTCCTAATGACTGCTGTTTGCACGCCAAATGCAACAAATTTATAGTTAAAAAATTATTCTAACTTGAAACGCTAATACATATCTCGTGGTCCTCGATAGAAATGCTTACTACTCTGATGTCCTTACTTTTGTTATGGAAGTATGCCACGGGTGGCTCAATACTATTGTCACAATCAATAATAAAGTTTGAGTCATTGTGGCACACAAGGTTTCTACCACTTATTGTAAATGGGTAAGGAATGTAAAGATTTCCACAAGTATTTTGGCATCCGTGATTTTTTGTCAATGCAATAACCTCTACAAAATAAAAAATGTTTCCAAATACCACGGCGTTGAAGAGACTTGAGCTCGATAGTCTTCATGACTTGTTGAAAGGGGCACGTAAGAAGAAATAATAAGTAAAATGTGCACGGAGTAATGAGATGGGTCGGTTTGAGAAATGATTTGTTGAGGAGGCATGTAAGAAGAAGTAAGAAATAAAATATGCATGGAGATATGAGATGGTTGGGTTTGAGAATGTACACGGTGAGATGAGATGGTTGGGTTTGAGAATGTACATGGTGAGATAAGATGGGTGTAGAGTATATTTGAGAATGTTGAGAATGTGCATGAAGAGATCAGATGGTGTAAAGTAGGTTTGAGAATGTGCACGGAATGATAAGAAGGATGAGGCGTATATAAAGTAAAGTTAACAAAGAAGCTTGTTTATGCCTATGTTTCTTTATAATATCTCATTTGGCCTGTGGACCAGCAAAGTGTTTTATTGAATTGTCAGAAATTTTTTAACTAAAGAATTGTTAAGTGGAATTGTCAAGTTAAGATAATTTTTTGACTAAAGATTTATTGCATTCGTCGTGCAAATGGTGTGCAAACGGCGAGCCAACGGCGTGCAAACGGCGGTTATTATGTGTTAGGAGCCTAGAAATTGGCTAATAGCCAATTTCCGTCGGTCATATAGACTTTTGAATTCTATTAATTAGTGGTGCAATATGCTAATTTCTAGGCTCCTAACTCATAATGACCGTCGTTTGCACAACATATGCAACAAATTTTTAGTCAAAAAATTATTCTAACTTGGCAAGTAAAAAAATTATCCTAACTTGGAACACTGACGCGTATCTCGTAGTTCTTGGTAGAAATGCTTATTATTCTGATGTCCTTACTTTTGTTGTGGAAGTATGCCACGTGTAGTTTAGCACAATTATCACAATCGATAATAAAGCTTGAGTCATTGAAGTGGCACACGGGGTTGCTACCACTTATTGCAAATGGGTAAGGAATGTAAAGATTTCCATAAGTGTTTTGGCAACCATAATTTTTTATCAACACATTAGCTTCTACGAGACTGAAAATGTTTCCAAATACCATGGCGTTTAAGAGACACTCGAGCTTGACAGTCTCCATGACTTGTTGAAGGGGGCATATAAGAAGAAGTAATAAGTAAAATGTGCACGGAGAGATAAGATGGGTGGGTTTGAGAAATGACTTGTTGAGCGGGGCACGTAAGAATAAGTAAGAAATAAAATGTGCACGGAGATATGAGATGGCTGGGTTTGAGAACGTGCACGGCGAGATAAGATGGGTGTAGAGTAGGTTTGAGAATATTGAGAATATGCACAGAGAGATCAGATGGTGTAGAGTGGGTTTGAGAATTTATACGGAGTGATAAGAAGGGCGAGGTGTAGATAAAGTGGAGTTAACAAAGAAGCTTATTTACGCCTATACTTCTTTAGAATTCCTTATTTGGCATGTGGACCGGCAAAGTATTTTCTCAAATTGCCATAGATTTTTTGACTAAAAAATTGCTAAGTTAAGATAATTTTTTGACTAAAGATTTTTTGCAAACGGTGTGCAAACAGTGGTCATTATGAGTTAGGAGCCTAGAAATTTGCCAATAGCTAATTTCTCTCGGTCATATGGACCTTATGATTCTACAAATTAGTGGTGCAATAGGCCAATTTCTAGGCTCCTAACTCATAATGACCGCCTTTTGCACAACATATGCAACAACTTTTTAATCAAAAAATTATCCTAACTTGGCAAGTCAAAAAATTATCCTCACTTGAAACGCTAACGCGTACCTCATGGTCCTCGGTAGAAATGCTTACTACTCCAATGTCCTTACTTTTGTTGTAAAAGTATGCCACGTGTAACTCAGCACTATTGTCACAATCGATAATAAAAAGCTTGAGTCATTGAAGTGGCATAAGGGGTTGCTACCACTTATTGCAAATGGGTAAGGAATATAAAAATTTCCACTGATGTTTTGGCATCCACGATTTTTTGTCAACGCATTAGTCTTTACGAGACCGAAATTGTTTCCAAATACCATGGCGTTTAAGAGACGCTCAAGCTTGATAGTCTTCAGGACTTGTTGAAGGGGGCACGTAATAAGAAATAATAAGCAAAATGTGCACGGAGAGATTAGATGGGTGGATTTGAAAAATGACTTGTTGAGGGGGGCACGTAAGAAGAAGTAAGAAATAAAATGTGCACGGAGATATGAGATGACTGGGTTTGAGAATATGCACGGCGAGATGAGATGAATGTAGAGTAGGTTTGAGAATGTTGAGAATGTACGCGGATAAATCAGATGGTGTAGAGTGGGTTTGAGAATGTGCACGGAGCGATAAGAAGGATGAGGCGTATTTAAAGTGGAGTTAACAAAAACGCTTGTTTACACCTATACTTCTTTAGGATACCTCATTTGGCCTGTGGATCGGCAAAGTGTTTTCTCGAATTGCCAGAAATTTTTTGACTAAAGAATTGCTAAGTTGAGTTGCCAAGTTAGGATAATTTTTTGACTAAAAATTTGTTGCATATCACGAGGTCATTTTATGTTAAAGAATGCATGATTAACTCACATGTCAAGAGACTATGACGTTATGCATCGATGTCGTGAATTCAAGCCTACGAACCAGATTTCCAGACCCATTTCTCACAATTCACCCATAGAGATATATCAATTGAGCTTGAATCAGTGAAATCTTCCTCGTTGGTTTGGAAAATTCCACTTCACGAGCTCAAATTACAGCCAATTCCGCACTGCGAAGAAAAGTAACCGAGTGATCTGAAAGGGAAAGGAATAAGTTACTTCACGGATGAATTTGATGTCGCATTCTTTCCTCTCGCTTTGGAATTTTATACCGTAAAGGGGTTTGTTTCATCTTCCTTTTGTTTAAAAAAACTTTTGGTAATTCTTTTATAGCATTTGGAATTCGTGTTTCAAGTTCGTAGTTTTTTTCGATATTGATCTTTTATTTTTAAAGAAAATGCTCAAGATTGTGACCTTTGTGCTAGAAATTAATTATTAACAAATTAGCTAATTATTTCAATATAATCGCCTTATTAATCAAATGGGGTCTTGTAAATCTCTTTTTATCTCAACCCAAGGAGCAATAAGTGACATTACTCCCTCAATCCAGGATCTTTTAGATCATTGTGAACAATTTCAATAAGTCCATATCACTGTCGAGCAACCGTCATATGTGCATTTCACAAAAATTAGTAGGATTGCTGTGAAAAACATATGATTTCTAAAGGCTCTTTCTTAATTTGATTTTTTTTATGAAATTTTATCTCACTACAAAATTAATACAACAAATTAAAATACTAAGTCAAAGTGCTTGAATCTAAAAATCAAAAAAGAAGAAGAAAATATCACTTAAGAAAATCAATTGATGAGCTCTACGCATGATGTGGTCATCATGTAGGATTGAATTATGATGACAGAGCATTGGAACGTCTTGGTAACCCATTTGAGCAAGAACAAAATCACGTGCTGATTCATATTTCGATATTCCCCATTCATTGCTTTTAAGGTATTGTCGAAATACGAAGATCCCAGATCATATAAAAGATCTTCCAATTAAAGTTATATAGAAAGGCCAAAAAAATCAAAAGTAGTACAAGGACTTATGCACGCTCAAGCAATCGGACAAATTTATTGATTATTCAATTATTGAGGGACATCCACAAAAGTTCGACTCCTCACACTAACTAATTGGGGATTTTGACATTAACATTAGAAGAAATAGTTAATCCGCAATCGGCACATGAACACTTGTGAGTTCTCGTATCGCAAAGTCGCAACCTACACCCTTCACATTCAGACACGCAATCAATGTCTCGCTCGCATGGTTCGACGCTTGTCACCATCCATGGCTCACCTGAGAAATGAAATAAAAAGAAAAAATTCAGGACATTGTCATTTTTATTTTATTTTTTTGGGAGATATTTATTTCAAAATAGCATGTGCCGTGCACACAAGTGAAAGCAATTGCAAAATTTAGCAAATATGGGTATTCTATGTACTTCCTCAACCTTGCTTTAGCTTATGGAATGAAAATGTTAAAAATCCTCCTAACGATTAAGACAATAATAATTGCATAAGTACATCAGAAAATTTGGCAATGGGGTTGAGAGAGAGAGAGAGAGAGAGAGAGAGAGAGAGAGAGAAATACAAACAAGAGTCACCAGGAGGAAGACCAACATCAACTTGGAGGCTTGCTTCATGATTCCTCTGGAGTTAGGTTTTGATAGAGTGATGAATGGTTGATAGTTTGGCTAGTTTAAGCAGAGAGTGCTATGGAGTGATGTTCATGTGCACTACAATGCTCCATTTATACACTTGAATATCTTTTGTGCTGTAAAATGCATTTAATAGATGATGTAATGATCAGATTTCTACCTTATACCTTCAATAATTTCATCATTGAGATACCTTGTAACATGTTTTTGGCAAATTCTAATGATTATTTCCTAAAACTGTTCATAACTTATGATATATGCAGTAATAATAGAAAATATGCAAAGAGCAAGTAATAAAATAAAATTTTTAATTAAAATATTGATGGACATAAGTTCTTCATAAATTTTATAGTGAAAAGATTTTTGTTTTGAGACTCCATTCGTTTCACGGAAGATAACTTCCAGGAAAACGATTTCCGGATTTTCTAACGTTCGTTTCACAGAAAATGAATTAGTTGGGGAAAACATTTTCCATCAAAGGAAAACATCTCATTTCCTTCTAAAAAAAGGAAAAAATGTTTTCTACTTTTGGGAAAGAGGAAAACGTTTTCCATATCTTCTTTCAATTCACTTTCTTTTATCAAACATTTATTCCTTTTATATTTCATTTTCTTTTTTTGAAAAATCGATTTTCAATTATTTTTAATATTTCTTTTTTTTTTTCCTTTTCTTTCTTTTTCATTGGCCGGCCAAAAACAAGGAGCTAGAGCTTCGCCATATCCAACGACCTAGGTGAGGTTTGAGCTTCACTTGAGGTCGTCGGAGGTTTGCTAACCTTTGGCAACCTTGGGCGAGGCTCGAGGTCCGCCCTAGGTTGCCGGATCTGGCGAGACCCAAGCTCGCGGGCGTGGGGTGAGCTCGGCCATGCTTGATCAAGCAAGTATCGACCCCACCAAAACACCGGAGGAAGGGCACTGCCGTCAATTAATTGAGGTCAGAAGCTCAAAGCGTCACGGGGCCCATCCACCACCTCATCACAGCTGCAGAAAACCCCAAGAACCACCATTTCGGCACCGTCAACAACGATCACATCAGAACGTTGGCTTGCGGTCACGCGGAGGGACCACAAGGGGAGGAGGGTGGGGAGTGCGGCAAACTAGCGGAGGTCAGCAACAGGGGATGGCGTGGGAGCGGAGGGCTAAGACGTGGGTGAGGGTAGGCAGGTAGGAAGAAGAAGAAGATGCAAAGAAAATGAAAAAAGAAAAGATAATATTATTTAAAAAATGATTTTGAAAAATAAAAAAAATAAAAAAATATTTAAAAATATAATATGACGGAAAATATTTTCCTTACCGAACAACAACATTTCATTTTCATGTTTTTTCCGAACATCGGAAAACAATTGCATTTTCTTGGAAAATGACTTCTCGAAAAATATTTTCCAAACACGCCAAATTTTCTGCGAAACGAATGGAGTCTGAATGTGTAAAATATAGATTGAAAAGGTTTGATGAAATTTTTCCAACAAAAAAAATTTATTTTTGTAAAGAGAACCTGAAATTTTAGATGGAATGGGAGAGACTTACGATATTGGTTTGCTAAAATCTCCACATTTAGCCTCCATTTGTTTTGTGAAGAATGAGTGATTTGAAAAGTTTTCTTAAAAATGGACACATGAGTTCCTTGAAATAATTAATCAATAAAAGATATTCTCGTTATCATTAGTAATTAATATATAAATATTTACGTAAACGATGAAAATATTTTTCGTTCATTTAATTTTATCTATAAAATTAGTGATCAAGGCACAAATGAATGAAAGACCACCCTAAAAAAGGATTGGACATGAAGTGCAGTTTCAAACCCACCCACTCAAGAACTTATTAGAACCTATTTTCTTGAAATTTGAAGAAGATTTAGTATTCTAAAATGAGCTTAAATTACATACTGCATTATATTTCTATTTGATTTGTATCGATTTTTTACTTTGACTCATTTTGTTGCATATTATATTACTAAAATTGTTATTTTTCTTGTCTTTGAAAAAAAAATGAAGCAAAAGAGAATTGAAAAGCAATTCCTAGGTAGAACTTGAAAGTAGACTAGACAAACAAACAGATTTCAAAGTCAGTTTCAAAATAAATAAGATTCCATATTCTAGCTCGAAGCCGATCATGCCTAACCATCCTCTCGATCTCAAGGGTGCAAATCTCTTTCATTCAATTGCTCGATCGAATCAACACATCTCGACAATTTGATCAAATCGCTCATAGAAACATAGGGTTCGGTTTCAAAATAAACAGGATTGATTCTAGATTCCACATCAAACTCACTCTATAACCTATCTCCCTTAATCACCGCTAAATCAACCTCTCAATCTCGAAGGCACCTATCTTTCTCATTCAAGATGCTGGATCAAATCAACACATTTGCGCACTCTACTCGAACCGCCCCAAGAGATACAGGGCTCGCACTGGGTAAGATTAACACCATATGCGCACGATACTTGTCCCATGCCTGAGTCACAAGCACTGATCTTGTCTCGCTCAGCTTAAGTGTAATTAGGATCAAAACCACACCAATTCATATCATATCGTGCATCCCAATGCCCCCCTTCCCCCGCGAACTCTTTATTTCTAGGACGTGTGATGGAGGTCTACATTTTGCAGCCACTCTCTCTCTTCTTATTTGATTTGCGCAATCGAGTTCTTCATTGGCGAAGACCCGGTGATTTGGTAACATCTTTCCTTATTTGAACCACACAATCGAGTTCTTTGATCTCCCCCTCCCTCACTCTCTCTCTCACTCTCTCGCAGAGCGTCCCTGACGATGAGGAAGCGCTCGAAATCGACCTCACTGCTTGGGCAACATGGACCAGGTGTGGCAGGTGGTCGATCTGTACGACAAGAACGGGGATGGCAGGATCTCTTGCGACGAGCTCCGGCAGGTGCTCTCCACGCTTAGCCCCTCCCCCACAACCCACAAGGAGGCCCAGGCCACCATGTCCGAGATCGACAAGGATGGCAACGGGTTCATCTACCTCAACGAGTTCGCAAAGCTGATCCTCTGCAGTGGTGGGGGTCGCGAGTGCGGAGCCAAGGAGCTCAAGGATGCCTTCGACTTGCACGACCTCGATGGGAACGGGTTGATCTCGGCGAGCGAGTTACACGTGGTGTTGAAGAAGCTGTGGCAGAAGTGCAGCCTCAGGGGCTGTAGGAAGATCAGCTCGGTCTATCTGGATGGGGATGGCAACGTCAAGTTCGAGGAGTTTGAGAAGTTGATGCCGACCGCGACGAGCGATGGCGCTTCGAGCTGACCATCGCTGTTCAACCGCACTCCGTTGGCTCTCTCTGCCTTTGCACATGCCACGAAAAACTAAGTAGCAACATTCTCTCTATCTCTTCGCATCCTTTTCCCATCGGGTAACCTTTTTCTTGTCCTCATCCAGCTTTTGTCTCATGCTCGGTTAGGGCTTCACGTTTGTTCAATTCTTTGCTCTCCTTATATCCATTTTCCTTTTCTTCTTTTCCACCTCATTGCTGAGTTCCTCTTGTTCTATCGATATCCTTTGTAATTTGGCACTTTGAATGCATTGCATCCTCCTTTCTTATGGGAAAAAAAAATAAAAAAAATTCTTATGTAAATAGCATGGTCTCTTTTCATTTTCCTTCTCCTCCTTATCAGTGGCAAAATCAATTATCATGAGGTCGCTTTATGATAAACAATGCATAATCAACTCGCACGTTAAGAGACTATGATGTTATGCATCAATGTCATGAATTCAAGTCTACGAACCAGGTTTCCAAACCCATTTCTCACATTTCACACATGGAGATTTATTGATTGAGCTTGAATTGGTGAAATCTACCTTGTAGGATTGGAAAATTCCACTTCACGAGCTCAAATTACAGCCAATTCCACACCGCGAAGGTAAGTAACATAGTGATCTGAAAGGGAAAGGAAGGAGTTACTTCGCGGATGAATTTGATGTTGCATTCCTTCCTCTTGCTTTGGATTTTTATACCGTAGAAGGGTTTGTTTCATCTTCTTTTATTTTCTTTTCTTTTCTTAAACTTTTGGTAATTCTTTTATAGCATTTGGAATTCATGTTTCAAGTTCGTAGATTTTTTTCGATATTGATCATTTAAAAATAAAGACGATGCTCAGGACTGTGACCTTTGTGCAAGAAATTAATTATTAACAAATTACCTAATTATTTCAATTTAATTGCCTTATTAAGCAAATGGGGTCTTGCAAATCTCTTTTTGTTCTCAGCTCACGGAGCAAAAAGTTACATTACTCTCTCAATCTAGGATCTTTTAGATCATTGTAAACAATTTCAATAAGTCCATATTACTGTCGAGTAGACATCACATATGCATTTCACAGAAAAATTAGTGGGATTGCTGTGAAAAAAATATAATTTCTAAAGGCTCTTTCTTAATTTTATTTTCTTTTATGAAAATTTATCTCACAAAAAAATTAATACAACAGATTAAAATACTAAGCCAAAGTGCTTGAATCGAAAAATCGAAAAGTAGTATAAGGACTTATGCACGCTCAGGTGATTGGACAAATTTATTGATTATTCAATTATCGAGGGACATCAACAAAAGTTCAATTCCTCAAACTGACTAATTGGGGATTTTGACATTAACATTAGAAGAACTAGTTAATCCGCAATTGGCACATGAACACTTGTGAGTTCTCATATCGCAGAGTCGCAACCTACACCCTTCACATTCAGACACGCAATCAATGTCTCGCTTGCATGGTTCGACGCTTGTCACCATCCATGGCTCACCTGAGAAATGAAATAAAAAGAAAAAATTCAGAACATTGTCATTTTTATTTTTATTTTTTTGGGAGATATTTATTTCAAAATAGCATGTGCCATGCACACAAGTGAAAGCAATTGCAAAATTTAGCAAATATGGGTATTCTATGTACTTCTTCAACCTTGCTTTAGCTTATGGAATGAAAATGTTAAATATCCTCCTAATGATTAAGATAAGAATAATTGCATAGTACATAAGAAAATTAGGCAATAGGGTTGAGAGAGAGAGAGAGAGAGAGAGAGAGAGTATATTACAAACAAGAGACACCAAAAGGAAGACCAACATCAACTTGGAGGCTTGCTTCATGATTCCTATGGAGTTTAGGTTTTGATAGAGTGATGAATGGTTGATAGTTTGGCTAGGCTAAACAAGGAGTGCTATGCAATGAAGTTCATGTGCACTGCAATGCCCTATTTATACACTTGAATATCCTTTGTGCTATTAAATGCATTTAATAGATGATGTAATGATCAGATTTCTCTCCTATACCTTTGGTAATTTCATCATTGAGATACCTTTGTAACATGCTTTTGGTAGATTTGGTAGATTCTAATGATTATTTCCTAAAACTGTTCTTAATTTATGATATATGCAGTAATAATAGAAAATATGCAAAGAGCAAGTAATAAACTAAAAGTTTTAATTCAAATATTGATGGACACGGGTTCTTCGGATATTTTATAGTGAAAAGATGTTTGTTCAGAATGTGTAAAATATAGATTGAAAAACTTTGATGAAAATTTTCCATCAAAAAAAAAAATCGTAAAAAGAACCCAAAATTTTTTATGGAAGACTTACAATATTGGTTTGCATTAATCTTTACATTTAGCTCCATTTGTTTTGTGAAGAATGAGTGACTTGAAAACGTTTTCTTAAAAATGGACATGTGTATTCCTTGAAATAATTAGTCAATACAAAAAATTCTAGTTATCAATAGTAATTAACATTTAAATATTTACGTAAATGATAAAAATATTTTCGTTCATTTAATTTTATCTATAAAATAGGTGATCAAGGTAGAAATAAATGAAAGACCACCCTTAAAAAGAATTGCACATGAAGCGTAGTTTTGAAGGCTCCTAAAATATATTAATTTAGTCGGTTAACTAAAAGGTGAAAGGAAGAAGTAAATAGTCGTTGCAAATAGCATGTTCCCTTCAGGTAACCGTTTTCTTGTCCTTATCTAGCTCTTGGCTCACGCGCTTGGTTAGGGCTTCATGCTTGTTTGATTCTTTGCTCCTGGAATCAATCTTTCTTTTCCCCTTTTCCAACTCATTGCTAACTTTCTCTTGTTTTGAAAATATCCTTTGTATTTTGTCACGTTGAAGGCATGGTATCCTTCTTTCTTATAGAAAAACAATAATAGAAATCCACGTGCAGACTGTAGTCTCTTTTTCATTTTTCTTCTCCCTCTTTCTGGTGAGGAAATCAATTATTCACTAATATGCTCCGGTTTGCCAGATTATTACGATGCCCCCTAGAAGCCCAACACTACTAAACCATGATGACGAGATCGCTCTACCTTAAAGAATGCAAAATCAACTTGCACGGTAGGAGAATGTAGTGTTACGCATTAATATCATGAATTCAAGCCCACAAATAAGATTTTCAAACCCATTTCTCGCATTTCACGTATAGATAAGTACATATACAAGAACCGTTGATAAGTATATAAGATTTTCAAACCCATTTCTCGCATTAATATCTTTTTGAGTTTGCTTTGACCGTTGAGCTTGAATCGGTGAAATCTGCCTCGCAAATATGGAAAATTCCACTTCATGAGCTCATATTACAGCTAATTCTTAACCATGAAGGAAAGTGACAAAGCGATTTGAAAGGGAAAGGAGTAAGTTTCTTCGGAAATGAATTTGATGTGGTGCTCCTTCCTCTTGCTTTGGGCTTTTCTACCGTACATGGAATGGAATTGTTTCATTTTATTTTATTTTACTACTCTTGATGATTCTTTTACAAAAAAACCGCTAAGTTTTCAATGCGATTAATGAAAGCACCAAATTCGGCCATATTTCTATAAAATTGGTGATCCATGTAGAAATTAATCAATGACCACCCTTGAGAAGAATCGCACGTGAAACGTAAGGTTATCAAAATGGACCACAAACTTAAATTTTGACTCAAGTTTCTTGAAATGAATTGGACATGGATCCCACGTAACGTTGGACATAGGCCATTAATGATCCAACGAGAAAATCCAAGGAAAAATATGGGCTTTAGTGGTTCTATTTTGGACCCACTTCAACTGTAGCCATCCAGAAGTTGCACTAGTCCACTTCGACTAATTATGCCATAGTCTTAATTGACCAGGACAATATCTTGCATTAGGTTCAATTTGTGGTGGGCGGAGCCTCTTTGTCCACCTTCAAGTGTGTTGGCGGCACGTTGAGGCAAGCCACCTCATCAAGCGATGTTGGCAAGCTATCTCTCGAAGTCATTTCCCCAATGACGGGCAGCGATCAAGGTTGCAGATGAAAGCTATTTTCATTAGGCTGAGTTTGTATTATAATTACCGATTTGAGGGAAAAGTGGGTTCTAAAGCGCTAAAAGTGAAGTTGGGCCATGAAAGCCCTTGATTTGGTTGGGCCTACTAGTTCGGGCTTTGGGCCTACTCTTTCGTTCCACTTGTTCTTTCGAGCAAATGGATTTATAGGCCAAACCAGCGATTTCGCTTAAAAGTGATCACTTCTTATGGCTATGCAATCAATCCGTTCTACCCTAGAACTAGATCGAACCACCCATAAAAATAGATTAGGTTCTCAGTTTCGATAGAAACAAGTCTGGTTATCGATTTCAAATTTTTGGAGTTGCGACTCTTTGGGTAAGTTTCAGGTTCTGGGTGTTGAACCCACCCACTCAAGAGCTGATAACCTCTTCTTCTTCTTTTGAAATTTGAAGAAGATTTAGTATTCTTAAATGAGCTTAAATTACATATTGCATTATATTTCTATTTGATTTGTATCAATTTTTTACTTTAGATGGTTTTGTTGCATATATTATTTTACTAAAATTGTTATTTTTCTTGTCTTTGAAAAAAAATGAAGCAAAAGAGAATTGAAAAGCAATTCCTAGGTAGAAGTTGAAAGTAGACTAGACAAACAAAACAGATTTCAAAGTCAGTTTCAAAATAAATAGGATTCCATATTCTAGCTCGAAGCCGATCATGCCTAATCATCCTCTTGATCTCAAGGGTGCAAATCTCTTTCATTCAATTGCTCGATCGAATCAACACATCTCGACAATTTGATCGAATCACTCGTAGAAACATAGGGTTCAGTTTCAAAATAAACAGGATTGATTCTAGATTCCACATCAAACTCATTCTATAACCTATCTCCCTTAATCACTGCTAAATCAACCTCTCAGTCTCGAAGGCACCTATCTTTCTCATTCAAGATGCTGGATCAAATCAACACATTTGCGCACTCTACTCGAACCGCCCCAAGAGATACAGGGCTTGCATTGGGTAAGATTAACACCATATGTGCACGATACTTGCCCCATGCCTGAGTCACGAGCATTGATCTTGTCGTGCTCAGCTTAAGTGTAATTAGGATCAAAACCACACCAACTCATATCAAATAGAAGAAGGGAACTTCTCCTAAATCACACATCCCAATGGCCCTCACCGTACTCTTTATTTCTAGGACGTGCGATGGAGGTCTGCATTTTGTAGCCCTTCTCTCTCATCTTATATGATTTGCGCAATCGAGTTCTTCATGGGCGAAGACCCGGCGATTAGGTAACATCTTCCCTTATTTGAACCGTGTAATCGAGTTCTTTGATCTCCCCCCCCCCCCTCTCTCTCTCTCTCGGAGTGTCCCTAATGATGTGGAAGCGCTCGAGCTCGAGCTTGCTGCCTGGGAAACATGCACCATGTGCGGTAGGTGGTCGACCAATACAACAAGAATGGGGACGGCAAGTGCTCTCCACGCTTTGCCCCTCCCCCACCACCCATGAGGAAGGCCCAGGCCGCCATGTCCGAGATCGACAAGGACGGCGACAGGTTCATCTACCTCAACGAGTTCGCAGAGCTGATCCTCTGCGACGGTGGGGGTCGCGAGTGCAAGGCCAAGGAGCCCAAGGATACCTTCAACATGCATAACCTTGACAGGAACATGGTGATCTCGGTGAGCGAGCTGCACGTAGCGTTGAAGAAATTGGGGCAGAGGTGTAGCCTCAGGGATTGTAGGAAGATGATTAGCTCAGTCCATCAGGATGGGGATGGCAACGTCAAGTTCAAGGAGTTCGAGAAGATGATGCTGATCGCAACGAGCGATGGCACTTCGAGCTGACTGTCGCTGTTCAACCACGCTCCGTTGGCTCTCTCTACCTTTGTACATGCCACAAAAAACTAAGCAGCAACGTTCTCTCTATCTTTTCGCATCCTTTTCCCATCGGGTAACCTTTTTCTTGTCCTCATCCAGCTTTTGTCTCGCGCTCGGTTAGGGCTTCATGTTTGTTCAATTCTTCGCTCTCCTGATATCAATCTTCCTTTTCTTCTTTTCCACCTCATTGCTGAGTTTCTCTTGTTCTATCAATTTCCTTTGTACTTTGGCACTTTGAATGCATCGCATCCTCCTTTCTTCTAGGAAAAGCAATAAAAAAAATTCTGATGTAAACAGCACGGTCTCTTTTCATTTTCCTTCTCCTCCTTCTCAGTGCCAAAATCGATTATCACGAGGCCTCTTTATGTTAAAGAATGCATAATCAACTCGCACGTCAAGAGACTATGATGTTATGCATCAATGTCGTGAATTCAAGCCTATGAACCAGATTTCCTGACCCATTTCTCACATTTCACACATAGAGATTTATCAATTGAGCTTGAATCGATGAAATATGCCGCATAGGATTGGAAAATTCCACTTCACAAGCTCAAATTACAGCCAATTCCGCACTGCGAAGGCAAGTAACATAGTGATCTGAAAAGGAAAGGAAGAAGTTACTTCGCGGATGAATTTGAAGTTGCATTCCTTCCTCTCGCTTTGGATTTTTATACTATACAAGGGTTTGTTTCATCTTCTTTTCTTTTCTTTTCTTTTAAACTTTTGGTAATTATTTTATAGCATTTGGAATTTGTGTTTCAAGTTCGTAGTTTTTTTTTATATTGATCATTTAAAAATAAAGAAAATGCTCAGGACTGTGATCTTTGTGCAAGAAATTAATTATTAACAAATTAGCTAATTATTTCAATTCAATCGCCTTATTAAGCAAATGGGGTCTTGCAAATCTTTTTTTATTCTCAACCCAAGGAGCAATAAGTTACATTACTCTCTCAATCCATGATCTTTTAGATTATTGTGAACAATTTCAATAAGTCCATATCACTGTCGAGTGGCCATCACATATGCATTTCATAGAAAAATTAGTAGGATTGCTGTGAAAAACATATCATTTCTAAAGGCTCTTTCTTAATTTGATTTTCTTTTATGAAAATTTATCTAACTAAAAAATTAATACAACAAATTAAAATACTAAGCCAAAGGGCTTGAATCGAAAAATCGAACAAAGAAGAAAATATCAATTAAGAAAATCAAATGATGAGCTCTACGCATGATGTGGTCATCATGTAGGATTGAATTGTGATGACGGAGCATTAGAATGTCTTGGTAACCCATTTGAGCAAGAACAAAACCAAGTGCCGATTCATATTTCAACATTCCCCGTTCATTGCTTTTAAGGTAATGTCGAAATACTAAGATCTCAGATCATATAAAAGATCTTCCAATTAAAGTTATATAGAAGGCCCAAAAATTAAAAGTAGTATAAGGACTTATGCACACTCAAGCTATTAGACAAATTTATTGATTATTCAATTATTGAGGGACATCAACAAAAGTTTGATTCCTCACATTGACTAATTGGGGATTTTGACATTAACATTAGAAGAACTAGTTAACCCGCACTTGAGGCATGAACACTTGTGAGTTCTTGTATCGCAGAGTCGCTACTTGCACCATGCACATCCAGACACGCAATCAACGTCTTGCTCGCATGCTTCGACTCTTGTCACCATCCATGGCTCAACTGAGAAAGGAAAATAAAAAGAAAAAATTCAAGGCATTGTCATTTTTATTTTTATTCTTTTGGGAGATATTTATTCCAAAATAGCATATGCCGTGCACACAAGTGAAAGCAATTGTAAAATTTAGCAAATATAGGTATTTTGTGTACTTCCTCAACCTTGCTTTAGCTTATGGAATGAAATTGTTAAATATCCTCCTAACGATTAAGACAAGAATAATTGCATAGTACATAAGAAAATTAGGGAATAGGGTTGAGAGAGAAAGAGAGTATATTACAAACGAGAGACACCAAACGGAAGACCAACATCAACTTGGAGGCTTGCCACGAAAAGATGATGCTGACTGCAACGAGCAATGGTGCTTCGAGTTGACCGTCTCTGTTCAACCGCACTCCGTTGGCTCTCTCTACCTTTGTACATGCCACGAAAAACTAAGCAACAACGTTCTCTCTATCTCTCCGCATCTTTTTCTTGTCCTCATCCAACTTTTGTCTCGCACTCGGTTAGGGTTTCACGTTTGTTCAATTCTTTGCTCTCCTGGAATCAATCTTCCTTTTCTTCTTTTCCACCTCATTGCTGAGTTTCTCTTGATCTATCGATATCCCTTGTACTTTGGCACGTTGAATGCATCGCATCCTCCTATCTTATGGGAAAAAGCAATAATAAAAACTCACAGTTTAGGGGGTACATTTAACAAGTAAAATGTGTACAGAGAGATGAGATGGGTGGGTTTGAAAAATGACTTGTTTAGGGGCGCGCAAGAAGAATTAAGAAATAAACTGTGCACGGAGATACAAGATGGTTGGGTTTGAGAATGTGCACGGCGAGATGAGATAGGTGTGTGTGAGGATGGGCACGGAGAGATGAAATGGGTGGGTTTGAGAATGTGCACGGCGAGATGAGATGGGTGTATAGTGGATTTGAGAATGTTGAGAATGTTCACGGAGAGATCAGATTGTGTAGAGTAGGTTTGATAATGTGCACGGAGCGATAAGAAAGGTAATGCATTATATAAAGTGGAGTTAACAAAAAAACTTGTTTATGCCTATGCTTCTTTAGGATACATCATTTGGCATGTAGACCAGCAAAGTATTTTAGATTTTTTTGAGTAAAGAATTGCTAAGTTGAATTGCCAAGTTAGGATAATTTTTTGATTTGCCAAGTTATGATAATTTTTTGACTAATGATTTGTTGCATCTATCATGCAAACGGCGTGCAAACGGCAGTCATTATGAATTAGGAGCCTAGAAATTGGCCAATACCAATTTCCCTCGGTCATATGGGCCTAGGGATTATACTAATTAGTGGTGCAATAGGCCAATTTCTAGGCTCATAACTCATAATAACCCCGTTTGCACGCCAGATGCAGCAAATCTTTAGTCAAAAAATTATTCTAACTTGGCAAGTTATAAAATTATCCTAACTTTGAACGGTAACGCGTACCTTATGGACCTCGGCAGAAATGCTTACTATTCTGATGTCCTTATTTTTGTTGTGGAAGTATGCCATGAGTGACTCAACACTATTGTCACAATCAATAATAAGGCTTGAGTCATTGAAGTGGCACTCGAGGATACTACCACTTAATGCAAATGGGTAAGGAATGTAAAGATTTCCACAAGTGTTTTGGCATCCGCGATTTTTTGTAAACGCATTAACCTCTACGATACCGAAAATGGTTCCAAATACCATGACGTTGAAGAGACGCTCGAGCTTGACAGTCTTCATGACTTGTTGAAGGGGGCACGTAAGAAAAAGTAACAAGTAAAATGTGCACGGAGAGATGAAATTGGTGGGTTTGAGAATAGGCACGGAGAGATGAGATGGGTGAGTTTGAGAATGTGCACGGTGAGATGAGATGGGTGTAGAGTAGGTTTGAGAATGTTGAGAATATGCACGAAAAGATCAAATGGTGTAGAGTGGGTTTGAGAATGTGCACGGAGGGATAAGAAGGGTGAGGTGTATATAAAGTGGAGTTAACAAAGAACCTTATTTACGCCTATGCTTCTTTAAGATATGGACTGGCAAAGTGTTTTCTTGAATTGCCAGAGATTTTTTGATTAAAGAATTGCTAAGTTGAATTGCTAAGTTAGGATAATTTTTTGACTAAATATTTGTTGCATCTGTCGTGCAAACGGCATGCCAACAGCGTGCAAACAGCGGTCATTATGAATTAGAAGCCTAGAAATTTATTAGACAAAGCTTAATAAAAATGGCAATAAAGCTTTTTAAGAGGAAACTTAATAAAAATGGTAGCAAAGCGTGTTTAGATGAAACTTTAATAAAAATGGCAGCAAAGCTTTTTGAGAGGAAATTTAATAAAAATGGCAGGAAAGCGTGTTTAGATGAAACTTAATAAAAATGGCGGCAAAGCGTGTTCATACAAAAGTTCATTGCAAATGGCCCGTGGTCTTGCTCGGTGGTGATATGAAAGCTCACAGCAAAAGAAAGTTCATAGCAATTGACGAAATCTTGCATGTAGAGCACGTCTCGTTATGAAAGTTCGAAGGAAGTGCAAACACTTGGTGGGTTGCTTGCACCTAGAAGAAAAGTCCAAACCGTTTTAATGATACAACCCTCTATTGGAATATTCCACAAAAACTCGACTTGATTCTCTTCACTATATTGATTGGACAGAAAAACATTACATGATCTGTCAAGCTCATCTAGACTGTTAATCATGTGGTAATTAATTATTTATGGAAATAATTAATTGCGGTTAACTCTTTTGTGGAAATTAATTATTCATAGAAATAATTACTTATGATTAATTCCTTAGTTTTGATTAATTATTGTGGTAATAATTATTTGTTATTATTTCATGTATCCATTAACTGTTGTGGTGATAATCAATAGTGATAAATTCATTTATTGATAATTGATTATTTTAATAATAATCAATTATAATTGAATTTTGGTTATGTTAATCATTTATAATTGATTGTTAGATAATTGCAATAGGAAATGGACATTCTAAATGTTAATTATTTGCCTTTTATACTAATTTTATGAACATTCATTGTAGTTGGATAAATTGAAGTGGCACTCAGGGCTGCTACCACTTAATGCAAATGGGTAAGGAATGTAGAGATTTTCACAGGTGTTTTGACATCCGCGATTTTTTATCAACGCATTAGCCTCTAGGAGACCCGAAATGGTTCCAAATACCATGGCGTTGAAGAGAAGCTTGAGCTTGACAGTCTTCATGACTTGTTGAAGGGGGCACGTAAGAATAAGTAAGAAATAAATGTGCACGGAGAGATGAGATGGGTGGGTTTGAGAATGTGCACGGCAAGACGAGATGGGTGTAAAGTGGGTTTGAGAATGTTGAGGATGTGCACAAAGAGATCAGATGGTGTAAAGTGAGTTTGAGAATATGCACGGAGCGATAAGAAGGGTGAAATGTATATAAAGTGAAGTTAACAAAAAAGCCTGTTTACGCCTATGCTTCTTTAGGATACCTCATTTGGCCTGTGGACCAGCAAAGTGTTTTCTGAAATTGCCATAAATTTTTTGACTAAAGAATTGCTAAGTTGAATTGCCAAGTTATGATAATTTTTTGACTTGCCAAGTTAGGATAATTTTTTGACTAAAGATTTGTTGCATCTATCGTGCAAACGGCGTGCTAATGGCATGCAAACGATGGTCATTATGAGTTAGGAGCCTAGAAATTGGCTAATAGCCAATTTCCCTCGGTCATATGGCCCTAGGGATTCTACTAATTAGTGGTGCAATAGGCCAATTTCTAGGCTCCTAATTCATAATGACCGATGTTTGCACGCTAGATGTAACAAATCTTTTGTCAAAAAATTATCCTAACTTGGAACGCTAACGCGTACCTCGGGATTCTCGGTAGAAATGCTTACTACTCTGATGTCCTTACTTTTGTTGTTGAAATATGCCACAAGTGGCTCAGCACTATTATCACAATCGATAATAAAACTTGAGTCATTGAAGTAGCACTCAAAGCTACTACCACTTAATGGAAATGGTAAGAAATGTAAAGATTTCCACAGGTGTTTTGGCATCCGCGAGTGCCGGCTGATGTCATACACCAATGCTAAGATCTCTACTAAACTTACCTCATTCTCCTCACCCATGACTATAGAGGAAATTATGTATCCTAATGTAGTATTGTTGCTTTGAGTGTCACTCCTTCAACACTCGAGCAAAGCGAATGGCAAAATTGTTTATATGTAATGAATAATGATCCATCTTTCAGCATAGCCAACTTAATACTATTTGGGCCAGTAATTTAGATTGGTATTCATTAATTGTAAATCAGTTCATCCTGGCCGGGCTAACAAGAAGAGCTCACGTGGGCTTCATTCATACCACAGACCCTCCTAAATGACTTGGACTTCAATACAACCTTAACCCCAAAACTGCACATCGACGAGAACAGAAAGGTTTCCAACCAAACTTGATCAATGGGGTGACCAAGCCAGACACTAAACCTACAATTCCTTGCCCAAGCCGGCCCATGACTATAAAATTATCAAATTTTGTTCCCGAATGATAATTATTATCTTGTTTTTATGTCTTTTTTGACCATTTTTGGCTTGGAGAAACAATAAAACAAAAAAGTGGGCATTTTCAAACCATGGAAGACGAGAATTTTAAGGTTACATTAGAATGACTTCCCACGCGAATTTCTAGAATCATAGTTCCGTGCGGGAATAACTTGAATATGAGGACGGACCGAAAACTTCCTTTCTTGGAGTGACTGGAATATGTACAATTGAGTTCTTCGACTCTTTTTCCCCAACTACTATCAGTTTCACCAAATGGTCCATTATCTCGATGAAGCGATAAATGATTTGCACGCACTTCAGTTCATTGTTAGCGTGCTTTGCTGGTTCTTCCTCTCAATCATGTCATGATATCTAGTCTTTCCTCGCTTAGCTTCGAGAGGATCATCTCGTGATAAAATCGATCCTCATAATATCATTGCCACATGACGTGGACATTGTCATTGATCAAATCCGTCAGTCGTGTGATTAGTTGAAGGCAGGAAAGCTTTTAGTTTGAGTCTCCATTTTGATATCGAGAATCGAGAGGTTTTGCATTTTATGCTAGTGACAACTCTCTTTTTTTTTTTTTTTGACAATATTCAAATCTTCGTTTCCATATGTTTTTCTTCGAAGAATTTTTCAAGACGCAAGGAAAGATACAATTCGTCTCTTCCTCCTTTTGGTGAATGTGCATCTACTTCATTCCAAAGCGGGAATCTTGACGCTATCCATGCAGAATTGAAGCTTAAGACCATGCTCTGTCAAATTGGGGACAAGAAAATTGTGGTCAATCGAATCTGGTCGTCTGTCTTCATATTGACTGGATGAAGAAGATTCAGAGGGAAGAACAGCCTGCCATTTTTCATTTAGTCAATCTGATTAATGAGGACCTTGGAGATTCTAAATTATTTTTTGCTTTCCTCTTACCTATCTATCAATTATTTTAAGAAATGTCCTTTTTTTCTTCCCGAAAAGTAATTTTCACAACAGTTAATTCCAACTATTGACTTTAACTAGACTTCTCACTGCTATGCTTACCTTTCTAATTCCAGTTCATACATTTTTACCTCTCTTTTCCCAAATTACCAAAACAAATTATTTTTATCATTATATCTATCTAGCTATTATTTTGAAAATATTTCATCATTATTTAATTGGGATATGACCCAATCAACAAAATGCATTTCACCAAAAGTTAAGTCTTTATTTTGAAAATGAATCAAGTTAAGTGGCAATTTGGACAAGAATTGGATTCGAAGACAAAAAACAATATATCTAGAACAAAGACAAAGGTAGTCCTTAATATCATTTTAACTAATTTTGACTAGAAATCACTGACGTAGATGCTAGCCATTCTATATAACATGACAGATGTTGACATGAATAAAGTTTGTATTTTTTAAATTTTTGAATTTTTTTTTTTTTTTTTTCCTTTTTTTCTCTATTTCTCTCCACCGATCATTAGCCCTCAACAATGGCAATGACTGGTGGAGTGAAATAGGGAAAAAAGAAAAAAGAAAAGGAAAATGGAAAAAAGAAAAAAAATTCAAAAATTAAAAATCAATTTGTAAAATTTTACTAAGCTTCCACGTTAATAATTTCCAATCAAAATTAGCAAAAGCATTGCCTTGACAAATCATAAAAATTTTGATTAAATTAGTTAGATTTAAATGGTTTATGATTAAATTGGAATCCGTATAATAAATTTGACTTCTTCTGTAATTTTTCCGTATTATTGTAATGGCTATTGATAATCATAGTCATCAACAAGTATTTCCATTGTTGGTGACTCGTCGATGATTGAACCATACTTAAAACCGCACTTTTGATTCATTCCTGTTGGCGTTATGTCCGTTAAAATCACTGGATTTTTTTTGGGTGTCAATAGTCATGTACTTTTTTCCAAAATAAATTCATCTCTAGGAGGGGAATACATGAAGATACAATTTTTTCGATTCTTGCCATTGCTTCAGATCTACGGAACAATCGCTCTCTTTTTGGAAATTTCGCCGAAATTGGACCGTAATAGATCTTTTCTCAAGATGAAGATTATATGAATATAGTAATGCAGAAAAAAAAATTAGCAGATGACTTGAGCGTGTCTATGATCATTAGCTAAGAAAGGACAGGAGAATATAACAACGTGAAAAAAAAACAAAAACAATTTAGCTGATGACTTGAGCTTTGACTTGTTTGATTACTGATAAAATTTGGCATCATCTGGACTTATTTAAATCTCGGGGAATCCATACATTGTCTCTGCTCTACCTGCTCTTGGATATAAACGTACAACAAATTTTTTATACGAAGGAATAATAACACAAATAATCTCTAATTTTAGTCTAACGTATAATGTCATCTTTGAACTTTTAATCCATTGAACTTTAATCCGATTTACAAAGTCATCTCTAAACTTTTAGTGTTCAATATAATCATTAAAATGTAGTCCATAGATTACATAAAAGTGTGTAAAAGTTCATAATCACATTGAATATAATATCAAAATTTATGGACCATATGAAATAAATTAAAAGCTTATGAGCAACACGGTATAATAAATCAAAATTTAAAGATCATTTATATCAATTTTTTTTCTAAAAAAAATCAATATTGAAAATTCAGGGACTAATCTTACGTATTCACTTTTTGGACGGCTGCTTTTCCAAAAAGACCGTGACTTTGAGAGTTGGCCCCGCCTACTTACTCCAAAGGGACAATCATTTCTTATCTTTCATTAATTTCCCTCCATTTAATTCTTCCGTGCAGATAATTTATATCCTAAAAGATTGTATTGGGTTTCTCTTTTCACGGCAGTCATACTGTATAATAAACAGCGGCAACCCTCTCCAGATTAAATTACATTTTGATTATCTTGGCATATATATATATTCACGTAATATTCATGAGTAATATGTTCGCATAAAGTACATTTTGAGCAATTAGACGCCACGTGCAATGGGACTTTTAAGGTGATTTATTTGGTGAAGTTTAATAAGCATGGCTAATGAAAACCAAAGGAATGCTAACCGGGCCCATGCTCCCTAGATGATTGGAATTATTATCATAAACCATATAGTATATAGCTCATGGATTTTCAGATGTGATTTCTCTATCTCGCTCCACTTATGTCGGTTCTTATCATTATCTTGTCAGGCGTGCTTTGGTTATATTCAAATTGACCTTTTGTCTTCTGCCACCTAGCCAGCTCCGGTTGCGTAAGTTCCTGAGAAATTTAAACTCGATTTTTTTGGTCTACGGACCTTCCTTGGCCATAAAAAAAAAAAAGCAAGCTGCTTTTAAAAGGTAAAATCTAGTAGACTGGCGATTGGTCAAATTATTTGACAAAGCTTGAATGGGCGTGTCCCTTTTGGCTACTTGGTGGGTATATTTTATAGAACATTATTGACGTTCATGAGAAAATCAATGATTTTACCCAACCACGTGTATTCGGTACTAATAGTTTCCCGAATATCCACATAAAAAAAAAAAATGTTCAAAGTAGGCCAAGTGACAAGAGACAAACACAAATCGCACTTAGCCATCTTCCAATCACAATCGTAACGGATGACGGGTTAGATTTCAATCTCAAATGGAATCATGTGAAATCTTTATCGAGTGATAATGACCCGCGCAAAAGGCCACCGAGGGCTTTGAGGCGGATTAAATTGAGATGATGGTAGATAACCCAATCCATTGATGGTAGATAATCGAGAAGTGTGTAGTTGATAATGTTTCAGTACTTCGAGCTCAGTTCAACTTGAAATATTCAAGACTCCATACTTCAGTCGAAGTTTATCTTTAAGCTTGAGCTCAACTTGAATTAGTTTTCGATAAAATTGAACTCACCTTGATTGGTCCATAAAATTCAGTTAGAGCTCAACTTAACATAAATTTAAGTGTGAGTTTGATAGCTGAAATCTAAACCTATTTACTCATGACAATTTGTTATCAATATTAAGATTTTTGCTTGATTCTGCATATCTTCACACAGTTTAGTTCTAAATATTTCAATTGTACCAATAGAATCCTAAATTTTTTGACAATTTGTCAATATAGTCATTCTAGCCAATTTTGACTGAAAATCAATGACATAGAAATCGATTGTCCATTTGGCAAGGTTGACACGACGTGGATAATTTTGCCTTTTTTAAAATTTTCTGAATTTTTAATTATTTTTCTTTTCTTTTGAATTTTTTTCTTTCCTTTTTTTCTTTCGTTCCTTTTTCTTTTTTTTCTAATAAGAGGGTTGTGAAGCTCTTTCCAGCCGCAAGTAAGGTTTAGGGCCCTTGCCCAAACCGGCCACTAGGCAAGGGCCGCAACCCTCACTCACAATCGACAAGGGTTAGCTAGTAATCTTCCTTAAACTTAGTTAAGAAAAAAGAAAAAAAAATAATTAAAAGATTCGATATATATAAATTGTTTAACGTTAGCATTAGCCGTATTATGTAGAATGGCCATTATTCATCTCATCAATTTCAAACCAAAATCAGCCAAAATAATTATATTGATAAATTATTAAAAGGTTTAAAACTCAATTGATAAACTTTAAAAGTTTAAGACAAAATTGATACAAATACAATAAATATAAAACTTCTTCCGGTAGTTTTTCCTCGTCAATGTAGTGCTTGGATTCCATACCTAGCAACACGCCAATAAGACACAGAAACTGCTCACGCTAAAGAACAAAAAAATATTTCGGACACTGCGATCAAAAGCTCCAGCGACCCTTGTACATTTGTCGGTAACTAATCAAATAACAACCCGAGAAAGATAAGCCTTGTATTAATGTCTTATTTTGGGTATGGAGAAAACATGTCGTAGTGTAATACCGCGTGTATAAAACGAGTCGGCGTATTTGTATGATTTCGCAAAGTGTATGTACCTTTATTGGCGATGTACACTTACTTAGCTAGTTAGCTATATACGTGTATGTATAATAAGCTCAAAAGTAGATTATATGCGTACTTAACACAAAAAAAAGAAAAGAAAAATATTTGATTATAAAAACAAAGAAAAAGATTAAAACAGAAGAGACCACATACATGTAGGAATGAGCATTGATCTAAGGTCAACCTTAGACCAACCCTAAATCAATCCAACCTTGCCAGTTTTGGTCCAGCTCCCAAGGAGATTGGATCAGTCCATAGTTCATAGTTCTGGAATCCCTGAACCAGCACTGTACAGGTGTCAAAATCAATACTGTGCAGATTGGTCTCTGAATTAGGCGTTGGACTAACCCAACTATACTCATCCCATGCACATATCTACGGTTTTCGTTCCTATTTTGGCAGGTGGGACTCGCACGTCACTCTCCCTCTCTCTCTCTCATCCTTTCTGCACCAGAGCTCAGCTATATAAACGAGACCCCTCCTCCCCGTCCCTTCCTCACTCCATCTCCTCCTCCTCCTCCTCTTCTTATTGGCTCTCGTGTTCATCGGAGAGACGCAGGGAGAAGAAGGAAAGAGGAGAGAAAACAAGGAGGAGCCAAACCCAGGAGTCTCCAGTAAATCGTCTTCCGAATCATCGTAAAAACGATATTTTTGGACTCTCTGTCTCCTGTTTTGCGTGCGTGCGTGCGTGCGTTGGTGTCTCTCTCTTATGGTCAGTCTTTTTGGTGTGACAATAAATTACGCATGGACGTGACCGTCCCGAGGAACACCAACCCACTCGTCTCTCCTCGCAGCTTCCGATACCCTTCTCGTTTCTTGAGCTGATAACTTTTTCTGGGTTCATTTGATCTTGGCGATTTGAAAGACGGGTCAGACCAGAGCCGCTTTTGAGGTCGCGCTCGATCTGCCTCAGCAAGTTGGTGGCTCCAAGTGCTTCGACGACGACAGGCCGTCTCAAACGAACCGGCAAGCAAAGGAAACAAAGGAAACAAAGTCCTCTCGTTCAGGCAGCTTTGCCTTTGCCCACTTCCTCTTTTTCTTTTTTCCCTTTTTCCCCCTTCGTTTGACGGCAGAGAGAAATTAGAGGGTGAGGTTTTACCTAATAGCGTCTTTCTTGTACGGTTGCAGGAACCACGCGGGCGGAACCGGAAGGCTCTTTTGGGACTGTACCCAATTTTTTCTCCAGTTGTTGCACGTTGTATTCATCTTGTGTTTCTCCCCTCAAATAAATCCAAAAGGTCTCGCAGGAGTGAGTAGAGTCCAAAAAAGTTTTCAGGTAATAGTTAATGCTTGTTTCCTTGCTTACCAGTTCGTTTGAGACGGCCTGTCGTCGAAGCACTTGGAGCCACCACCTTGCCGATGGAGATCGAGCAAGACCTCAAAACCAGCTCCGTTCTGACCCATCTTTCGTATCACCAAGATCAAATGAACCCAGAAAAAGTTACCAGCTCAAGAAACGAGAAGGGTATCGGAAGCTGCGAGGAGAGACGAGTGGGTGGGTGTCTTGTCCGTTCGTAGTTTATTGTCGCACTGAAAAATTTGACTATAAGAGCACAGTTGATTCCGCTGTTGGAGAAAGCTTTTGGAGGAAATGCAAAGGCCTTTAATTTAAGCAATCTAGTGAAATACAAATAATGTTTAATAAATTGTAATTGAAAAGTACTTGGAAAGCAATTTTTGAGGAAATGTTGGTAATTATATATTTGAAATATCCTTAGGTGTGACCAATGTAAGTTTTTTTTTTTTAAAATCTATTTAAAATTTAAAAAATGGCTGTAAATTTTTGTGTGAGATTAATATAAAAAAGACTTATTAACAAAATTATAAAAAAAAAAAAAAAAAGAAAGGTTGCATCAAAGTGGATCTTTCTCAATTAAAGAAAAGTAATTTCATTAAAATAAACAGGGTCACATACATTTTGAGGAAAGAAATACGTTATCCTTAAATGTTATAAACCTCCTTAATTTTTCTTAAACTATAGCTATTTGAATAGCCTTTAGTACAAAAGCCCTTTTGCACAAAATAAGCGGACAATACACAAGAATCCAAAAGACTGTTGCCAACTCTCAAGAATTCGAACGACTATTGTCAACTCTTTCCAATAGCTGAAGAACATGATAATCTCATTCAACCTGCCACTACCAATTATAGCAAAACGACCATCATAGTTGAAACTTGAACACATTTAAAGAATTGGAGAATTCTTTAAGAGTAAATTGGCAAAACATGAAAAGGTTTTAAATTAAATTGGTATAATTGAAAGTTTTGTAACTGAATTGACATGAAGACAATAATTTAGGTCTTTTTTTTTGTAATTATACCTAGCAAAAATTTTAGATGTTAAATTTAAGTTTCATTCACTTTATTTTCTCTGATTGAGCATGCCACCCTGTAAATTTGCTTCCCTTTGACAAGTTTCGGCACGTATCTATTGTATGTTTCCAAAGGAATCAATCGTAATTTGACATAGATGCTATTATTTGTGAGAGCCTTCCATTGCAAGTTTCTTTATTGTTGTGCCTTTTAGATCTTGTGTATTAGAAGTACCTTGTTGTGTTGTACTCAAAAATTGAGATGCTACTCCATAATGCAAGCGATATATTTTTGTGAAGATAGGAAAAATCACAGGAATTGCCTTCCAAATTGGTTCGAGTTCTAGCAACGAAATTCCCAACCCTTTGTCACCACAAGCAATCCACCAAGCCAAGTGACTAGATTTCAAACTTCTTGCTAGCAAAATTTTTCTAATTGGGTCGCTAGAAAGATTTGCATATATGAATAAAAAGACAAAATTATAAACTTACCTCTATTATATAAATGCTCAATGTACCAGTAGTTTGAAGAATGACCACTCGAGAGCCTTGTCCAGAGTAGGCCAAGTGACAAAGACTAAATACAACCAGCACTTAGCTAGCTGCAAACTACGATCGGAACAGATATCGTGGTGACTTTCAATCCGAAGAAATTTATGAAAAAGCTTCTGTCGAATTATAATGGCACGTGCAATTAGAGAGGACGGTAGATGCCTGCGTGGTTTCGCCCATTTCATTGGTGTATGCTCTTCGGCTAAACCCGAACTTTGGGCCGTTATAGCTTTGATTTGAAATGCAGAAAAAGTAATCCTCGACCTCGATTGACTTGCACAGACTATGCTGTTACGTCCCAAACTAGCTTTCCCTTTCTCCACTCTCCACCTCCTGGTCTTTCTTCCTTCTTTGCTTGGGGATGCTGTTGGATCTTTTAGACCTCGTAGACTCTGTTATATTTCTAACTTCAAATTAACACCAATTTTAAGTGTAAGCATATGATTGTTTGAATCGCACACCTTACAGCCCATGTTGATTAGATATTTTATGCTCAAAAGCAAGCCTAAATGAATGACATCTTGTAATGCGCATCTATATTCAAGTGAATGAAACTTGTCTCTTATGTTGCACATGTGCCCATTCTTTCTCTAGTAAACAAATTTCCAACAAATTCAAATATCTCAATATTCTCATCATGGTAATAAAGCATAGTCACTATCTCAAAATAGATAACATGATGGATAATTTATTGCTCAATTTTAGAATTGAGATAATAATTACATGTACCATTTAGCCAAAAATAATGGTCTGTCTTCCCATGTTTTTGATATTTTTGTGAAACCCTCGGTGTTTGAGCCATCGTCCCATCACCGGAAAGGGTTGGTGGGGCATCAATGAACCTCGGCTAGATCTTGACAAGGGCCGGCAAATCTCACCCAATTTTGGCAGGAGCCACTAGGTCCTTAATTATGGCTGCAATCTTCCCCAAGACCCTGCTCACCATTCCGGCCATTGCCGACGCCCTGTCAACTATTTTCCGATGATGGGGTAGTGACCCATAGGCAGAGGGCCCAGCCTTCTTCCTGCCGTTATTTTTAAGTTCTAGCCTTATTTTTATCTTGTCTTTTTTTTTTTTTGGGAAAAAGATCTTTTGGACTTTTTAAACTAATTTAATTAAGATTTAATGTAAAAAAATTAAAATTTAGACCCAAACGAGGTGATTTTAGTGCTTTAGTTAACCTCAACACAGTAGAGGGAAAATAATAATAAAAAAACACGAAAGAACTTCATTAACATTTTTCACTTATCAAATTTGACTATATTCACAAAAGAATTTTATTGCCCCAATTTGACAAGTTTTTTTTTTAACTTAATTGTATTTTATAAAAAATTTGCACTCAATCACACTTTTGCAATAAATTTTAGAAATTTTGGTGCATTTATCTCAAAAAATATAAAATAAAGAAACCAATATGAGCGGTCCACTCGCGGACAGAGGGTTCAGTGCCCCTTGCCAAAACAAAGGTAGGTCCTTCAAAGTATAGAACGACCATCCCCTCAGCATCTTAATTACAACCTCCATCTGCAAATAGAAGAACTAAGATGATATGAAACTGTTTGATCACTGTTCTGTTAATCTAGATGTACAATCCAAGGCCATGTATGTGTCTCTTGAAATACAAGGCCTGTTTATTGTTCCAAAAGATGTTGTCATTCGGAAATCAGATCGAAACAAAAACTAGAAAGCAAGATCACACCTTCGTCATCTATTCAAAAGCTGTGGCCACAGCCGAAATGGCTGAGGCAATAGCGTTTCTTCTATAAATCACATTGATAAGATAAACCAACAGAAGATCAAGCCATGAAACAAGGTGTTGGCCCAAAATCAGCGCAGTCACACATGCCAGAGACAAAAGTCAAAACACTATTCTGTAAGCACATGATTTAACACAACATACCAGAAGCTAAATAGCTATACCAAAATAAATATATCATGGAGAAGGTATCTAGAAGGCTAATTATCCACAAGAATGGTATGAGGTCAAGTATATTTAAGAGGCAAGTATGATGGAACCTCGCAAGACTCATGTCAACAAACAAACAAATTTACACTGTTGTCTACTGTTCCTTCCATACGGAACCTGCGGCATGAAGATCTTCAGTCCAAGCAGCATGGATATGGCAGGGGAAGCTCAGCTTGCAATTTTGAATGCCACAAAATGCTGACGTGCAGATTTACAAATCATGACCTCAATAATCTATCGGAGTTCTTCGGCTTCAAACTTTTTCCATGCTTCCCGTAAGAGCATAATTTGCAGATTCTAAAAAGGTGGAGAAGCCATGTCAACAAGCTAACATAAGAACTTGTGATTGTAGAACATCCCCTGGCACCCCACTCTTTTCGAAAAAAAGGGTGCTTCAAGAGACAGGCCTATCCTTGGTATATCAATTCTAATTGAAAGCTCAGATTTTCACCAAAATGGAGAATACACTTCTTATTTCAAACCGGAATTCTATTTTTTGGCCAAAAAAAAAGCTAGCCTCGATCAGTCTGTGTTTGAAAGTTTTGAAGTCAAACTACAGGTTTAACCAAATATAAACGTTGAACCAAACACTTTGCTACTGTTTATCAGCCTTTTTATCATGTGGACTTCTTGGTCGACCTGGTTGGCTGCATGCAAAATAAGGTTTGGCTGAGTTTGATACACCTTTTACAGATCAAATTAAGAAATCCTGCATGGCATCGGTTTCCTGCTACAATGCCATAATTACACACTTCCAGATATCAGGCCTTACTAACTATAGGTGATGGCAAACAGTTTCAAGAAGACAGATGATAGACCAAGAGAGGCTCAAGAGGCAGGTGTCTAGACAGATATAGCACTGAGCTGTTTAGATCATTTAAAAATCCAATTTATGTAGTCAAACTGAATAAGGCCTCCTGGGCAATCATTCTTTACTGGGAGCAAGCATAGTTGAGGTCTAGAGCTATTTCTATAGTCTAATATTAGAATTAGATATTAAATTCAGTAAATTATACGAGCTTTCAAGCAAGAATCACGAGATACCATTCGTGATATTGACACATGGATCAATTTCTCGCCTGAAATCCACCAAGTACAGGACACACATACCAATCGACATAAGTGAGTCGCGAAGATAAGCTTCAACCGAAACAACATCTACAATATACTTAGAACAGTGGAGTACCTTAAGTATATCGAAAACCTTTTCAGCCGTGTATTTCTGCTAAAGATTGGCCCTTTCTGCTGAACCTTGTCGGGATGGACCCGTAATGCAGCCTTTCTGTATACTTGCTTGACTGAGGTAGACGTTATCAAATCGGTTAGTGAAACTGGTTCTCACCCAGCTTCAGGCCAAAGCACCAGCACCACTCCATGGGAACAAAGATCAGATATGCCGAGGGATGACCTCGCCCAATGCCCCCCGACCTGGGTGGTGAGGTTCGGGGGTGTTGGGTGAGGGCTAGCGACCCTCGCCCACTTCAGATTCTTCTTGAGATTGATATAACTACTTTGGAACTTTATTTAATATAATATCCACTTTAAGTTCTTATTTGAGAGAATAAGAGCACTTCGGGCTATTATTTAGAATTTTCCTTAATATTTATAGTCGTATATAATCAATAAAATTATAGTTACTCAATTATGCTTGCAAGCATTCTTTTTTTTTTTAAAGCTCGGACTTGACTCGATTCAATTAAGTATGTGTGCTACTAAACTTGAAAAACAAAAAAGCAATCAATCTAAATTTGAAAAAGTCACGAGTAACTTGGCTCATGTAGACCCCTATTTTATTGGATCCTTTAGGAGATCCAGCTTGATACTATTTGGGCCAGTAATGCAGATTGGTATGGATTACTTGTAAATCAGTTCATCCTATCCAGGCTAAAAAAGGCAAGTATAGGCTTCAGTCGTACCTCAGGCCCACCAAACTTTCTCGACCTAAATTACCACTTTAAAACCAAAACTTTATCTAGATTGTTGAATTTTTTTTTTTGGCCCAACTCGACCAAATATCATGAGTTTCAAATGATGCCTAACTGAATCTATGGTTTTCTTATGTTTGGGTGCAGGCGATAATCTCTCGCTACAAGCTTAGTATAGTCAACATTAGAAGGTACACTAATTGGCTAAATAGCCAAGCTCCTTTGTGTTCCTTGGCTTGATACAAAAACCGTCCACTTAAACATACGAGGGATCTCTCCATCCAGGGATTCGGCCTTCTCGGTAGAGGACATGAGTATTAGATTAGGATACCGGATGAAAGAGAAAAACGAAAACAAAGTATTTGTAACAAAGAGGGATGGAATGAAAAAATTTAGATGAAACTTCATAAAGTACGGTGTAAATTCACAATAGAGGTTGCGAAAAAATTATTAAAATATCTCAGGTCGATTATAATGAAATAATTCTGAGTCATACCATTGTGGTTTCACTTATAATGAAATCATTCATTCCTCACATGAATATGATGGCTATAAGATGTGTCCAAAACTTTCTTTTCCTGGCCACGTAACTCTTTAACTTAATCACAAACCATTGAATTTTAGTTCGTCTTTCATCTAATGTGACCCAACTTTAGTTCATCGGGTTGGAATGCCCATCAAAACAGATGGAATGGTCCAGATTGAAAGTGAAATCGATTTTAGGCTAATTAAACACAGTAATTGAAAGTTTATTGACCTATTTGAAGATAATGACATAATTTCACTAGCACGACACAATAATCTTCCTTGCGACATGGAAGTATTTCAAACAAGTTAGTCAGTCTCTAATTCGTAGAATGTAGTGACTCATGATGATAGTTTCTTTTCCATGGACATGGCAGGAAGATTATATAAATAGAAAATTTTATTTTTATTCCTTTTTAGAGGGGAATCAAAGATTCATTTCAGGCGTACTCCTTATATGTAGATGGAGGTATTGTCCGCTTTTCGCTTTCCCCAAATTACGAAGGCCCGATGGCCGATCATTTTTGCCCTATATCTAGAGCCGACACATAACTACCAATTTTCCCCCTAATTAATGCATTTTGGCGATTTCCTAATTTGGCTTTATTTGCTGGATTAGATTTTACTAGAAAGTGGGAAGGCTTGTACATCCGGGGAATAAGATTATATCCACATCTGCTAGTCACTTATTACAGCCTCTGACAGATCACTTGAAGATTTCCGAGTCTTCCTTTTGTTCCTTTCTCACGATCAAGTACAACAAGGCTTCCGTTTGCAGTGCAGAAGAAGCCACGACTAACTTCTCAAGCCTGGCAGGCAACAACCTCAATCGTCTCGAACAACTCCAGCGATGGACCCCTCCAATGAGCGGGCGAGCCATCAACATTCATTCTCAAGAAGGCCTCGCCGGTCTACAAATTAGGTACGGCTCATCTCCTTTGCTCTACGGCTTCTCGTGACCGCTTTTTCTTCTTTTTATTTTATTTTATTTTCTATTGATAAAAACCATGCAAATATTCATTTCGCAATCCCAAGTGAGCACGTGTCCCCTGCACATGCATGGCCAATCCAGGTCATGCAGGGTCAAGCTATTTGAAAACCAATAAATTAGTGGTGTGGATTCTACCCGAAGACATTCGAGAATGATAGAATGTAGATAATTAAATTTCATAGGACAGCCATTCCTTTTCCCCGCTTTGACTTTTTCTGCTGGCTGTTGAAACCGGGGGTGCACGAAGGCCCAGGGGTCATCTGGGGAGCCATCATACAATCAAGTAAAGTTCGATACAAGTTGATTGATTATTAATTATTCCACGTCTGGAAAAAGCAGGTACGGATGCCGATGCGTTGTCGTGGAGGCCGTATTCGTCGACGCAGCTTGCCAATCCGGAGTGACGGAGCGAGTGCCTAATTCGTCTATCCTCGGCCCGTCACTTGTGGCTTTTGGATAGGGTCCCACGACTACGAGGATTGCGACACGTGACATGTGAACCGAGACCGAGATTCGCTGAACCCAGCATGCGTGGCTAAAATCATCACAGATGCCGCTTGTCTGTGACTGACATGGCGGATGATTGACGAATACGAGAGCATGTCGATGTGATTGGTCAGTAGGTCACGTGTGAATTTTTTTAATCTTATAGGACTTATCTTAGGCATGAGATTGGTGCTCTCACTAAGCAGCTGATTCTTTTTAATCTATTAGAAGGATTAACATGTGATTGGAAATATCTAAGGACAAAAAAGATTCAGTCCATGTATTGCGAGATTGTCTATCATTATCATTCCACGCACTATGAATGATTCATTTTTCTTTTTCTCATTGAAGAATTTAAATTTAGGATTTAAGAGTTCTTAAACTACTTCATCAGAACTATCTAAATTCTAAGAGTTAAAACATGAAAGTATACCTACCTTCCTTGGAGAAGAAAATTTTACAATTTAAAATAAAAGGTATGAAACATGTGAATATCGATATGCTACTTTTCGAGATTTTGGGGGTGGGTAAAAATAGCGATGAAGGTTTGGTTTGTGCGACAAAGGTTAGGTGGACCATGTGACGAAGGAGGAGATCAAGTGGCGATTAACCTATTCTCGTGACCTTTCCCGCCCTTTTCGCTGCCTCAGGCCCTGCGCTACCTCCCGGAAGGCGGCCCACAAGCCTTATTAATTAAGGAACTATATTTTAATGGGATAGGGTCGCGGTCCCCCAGCCATTGAGCGATGGCTTTTCGCATTTGATCATGGTGGTGGGCCACCTGACCATATGGCATGGTAGGCGGCATAACGACTTCGGCAATAATACATCAAATAACATCCCGTCGAGTCGCTTTCCATTCGATGTCTTGTCTTTTAGTGATAAGATTGACGCAATCGAGGATTCCTTCTGCTAAATTATCATGCTTTTCGCTTATGCGGCTGAATCCTGACACGTGCAAGCGTCACTTTCTGGGCTTCCGACAAAATGATATGTACTTGTATATTATGGATGATGCTCATTTCGATTGGTTTCTGGTCAGACAATATTCTTTTGTTTTTTGAATAATGGTCTGACAATATTCAGGGAGAGCATTTATTGAGATATATTGGCACTCCCTCTTGTACACTTGCTTGGTCACGAATATAATTTTATTCGCCAGATATATTTTTGAGTAAAAATTATTTTTCAGAATAAAATAGTTACCAAACTCACTCTTAGCCAATTAATGTACCTTCTGATGCTAAAATAAAAGTGTTGTGCAAAAACTCAATGGCCAAGAGCAGGTCAAGTTGGTCAAAAGGTTGGAAAAAGTCCATCATGTGGGCAAGGATGGACACAGATAACGTCTTGGGACGGACGGTCAGGTGGTAAGGTGTGCATGGTGACGTGTGACGCGATTGCTCTTTTCAAGACTAGGCACGGACAAAAATGTTGGGAATATTCCATGTTTAATGCTTCTTTTTCTCGGGGTTAGGTGAACTGCATTGATGCATTCGTAAATTTAAAAAAAAAAAAAAGTTAACATAATTTTAGGATATGACAAAACTTAAAGAAAGAACTTTTCAAAGTAAAAAAAATTAATAGAGAAAATTATGAACTTACCTCTATAATGTGCATTAGTTTTAGTAATACAAATTGGTATGAATTACTTGTAAATCAGTTCATCGTATCCAGGCTAAAAGGAGAAGCCCACATTGGTTCCAATCATACCTCAGGCCCAAATCAGCCTAGACAGGAAGCTTCTACACGGAAAGGAAATTATTACATGTCCACACCCGCCTTGATATGTGCCTCCCAACATTATTGGCTCAGGCAAACTGTCAAGTATATGATTAGGTCTAGTTCGAATAGAGCACGGAGATCAAGCATTAAGTGAACCGTGGAGTCACTCATTTAATACAATCAATAGTTGAACTTGATTGAGTCACTCATTGGGAGGGTACACTAATTGGCTAACTTGCCAAGCTCCTTCGTCCCCGGATTGGAACCAACATCATATCTGCAACGTTAGGTGAGCGTGAGTAGTATTTAATTTATTGTCGCTTGGCCCACTTGGACCAAGCCTTTTCTAGATTTTTTAGCAACTTTCTAGCACAAGTTACCATTTCACTTGTGATATCAAGGGGAAAATGACATAGATGACTCTTGAATTTTGCTCCGCCTTGTAATGAATGATGTGTTGTCCTTGAACTTTATTTCAATGTGCAATGTCGTCTCCAAACTTTTAAGTTGTTTGATATGGTGCTTGGATTTTAAAAATATCCGATGTTATCCTTAAATTTGACTTAATAATCCTTAAATTTGACTTAATAATGTAAGGGCAACATAAAATATTTTTATATAATTTAGTAACTAAATTGAACATGCACCTAAAGTGATGAGGAGTTTAGAGAACACATCATTCATTGAACCAAAGTCCATGAATCATATACGTCATTTTCTCTTAAATCATTTTTGTAAATCAACTTCAATATGCTTAATTGAAAAATCAATTGTACACGAACCATTGGCTTCTGTTTTATCTAGTTTGGAGAATATTTATGTATCTATCTTGTTGCCTGTTTGCAGGGTCTCAATGGTGCTTATATTCATGCAACCTCGTCCAATTTATAGCTTAAGATTTAGGTTAGACTTTTTAACACGGTATTGTCTAAGTTTTCTCTCGGAATATTCTTTTGCATGCGAGATTTTATTATTCATATGTTCCACGCGTCGTTTTCAACCCTGTCTCTCCTGTCTCTCATAGCTTTTGCGATTGGCCAATCGCTGCCGTGCGGTCGCTATCTTTGTCTAGCAGCGACTCCAATGCACGACTGTACATGGCGGCGGACAATGTGTTTCGCTTTTAAGCATGGACAGTTGCGTGTCAAAGGAAAAGATTTTCGTTAGTAGATGATCCTCCTTAGTCGATAGAATGCCTTATGGCCGCGTTTGGGAATATTATCATATCCGGTAATTTGGTGACATTCCCCGAATTCATATATATCCGGATAAAATGTCGGATAAGAAATCCAGGATTGTGGTGAGATAAATCTAGATTGAATAAAAATGATTTAAGAAATAACTGAGCAAATTCCCCTCTATCTTGCTTCTCTCAATGTTGTCATTTGGTGTTTCACATATCAATCCCCACTATCTTGCTTCTCTCGATGTTGTCATCTAGTGTCGCTGGATCTTGCCTAGCTGGTCATCGGCCATCGCCATGGCCAATGATTGGCAATGAGGAAGAAGAAGAGGGAAGGAAAGGGAAAAGAAAAAAAAAAAGAGAAAAGAGAAGAGAAAAAAGAGAAAAATATAATAAAAGTATTTTAAAAAATAAATGAAATTATAAGTTAAAAAATTTTAAGGATCGTAGAAAACACATTTATATTTCATTTCTATTCTAAGAATAGAAATTTTAGGCAGTTACTAAATACTTTCAAATGTTTAGAAATTCGTTTAGAAAACAAAATAAAAAAAAATATTTCTAAGTAGAAGTTGTTTCCCAGAATAAAATAGTTACTAAATTTACTCTTAGCCAATTAATGTACCTTCTAATGCTAAAATAAAAAAGTGCTGTGCAAAAACTCAATGGCCAAGAGTGGGTCAGGTTAGTCAAAAGGTTGGAAAAAGTCCATCGTGTGGGCAAGGATGGACACAGATAACGTCTTGGGACGGTCAGGTGGTAAGGTGTGCATGGTGACGTGTGACGCGATTGCTCTTTTTGAGGCTAGGCACGGACAAAAATGTTGGGAATATTCCATGTTTGATGCTTCTTTTTCTCAGGGTTAGGTGAACTGCATTGATGCATTCGTAAACTTAAAAAAAAAAAAAAAGTTAACATAATTTTAGGATATGACAAAACTTAAAGAGAGAACTTTTCAAAGTAAAAAAAATTAATAGAGAAAATTATGAACTTACCTCTATAATGTGCATTAGTTTTAGTAATACAAATTGGTATGAATTACTTGTAAATCAGTTCATCCTATCCAGGCTAAAAGGAGAAGCCCACATTGGTTCCAATCATACCTCAAGCCCAAATGAGCCTATATAGGGGAGCTTCTACACAAAAAGGAAATTATTACATGTCCACGCCTACCTTGATATGTGCCTCTCAACATTATTGGCTCAGGCAAACTATCAAGTATATGATTAGGTCTAGTTTGAATAGAGCATAGAGATCCAACATTAAGTGAACCATGGAGTCACTCATTTTATGCAATCAATAGTTGAACTTGATCGAGTCTCGTATCAAATCCGATTGACAAATGTTCTAGCTGTGCATGTTTGGGGCATGTAATAATTTCCCATGAAATTTCCGATATAGGTCCGTATTTTGCATAATCAAAGGGTCCAACTATGAATGTAAAGAAGAATCGCCGCAAGCATTCGATGTAAGCTTTCTTAGTCCATCTAGATTGTTGAATTTTTGGCACAACCCGATTAAATACAATGAGTTCCATGTGATGCCTAAGTGAATCTATGGTCTTGTTATATTTGGGTACATGCAATAATCTCTAGCTACAAGTTTAGGATGGTCGGCATTGGGAGGGTACACTAATTGGCTAACTTGCCAAGCTCCTTTTATGTTCCTTGGCTTGATAAAAAAAAAACCGCCATTTAAGCATACGAGGGATCTCTCCATCCAGGGATTCGCCCTTCTTGGTAAAAGACACGAATTATTAGATCGGGAGACCAGATGAAAAGGAAAAAAGAAGACAGTGTATTTGTTTCAAAGTGTATATATGGGAAGTTTAAGGGTGGAAGATGAGATGTATTCATTTTCTTATATCAACAAGTGTGTTGTACATCCCTATTTATAGTACAATTGAGCCTAATGATATTGGCAAGAATATACAGAAAAGGAGAAAAAAAATAATCCTCTAATATACAGTATCAATCAAAGGAAATCGTATTGAATATACTATATCAATTAGAGCCAAAATATCTTCTTCATATCAATTAGGGCAACAGTTTCTCCAACAGTATTGAAATAAAAGGGATGGAATGAAAGAATTTAGATGAAACTTTGTAAAGTACAGTGTAAAATTACTATGGAGTTTGTGTAAAAATTATTGAAATATCTCACATCAATTATAATGAAAAAATTCTCTGAGTAATTCCATTGTGATTTCCCTTATAATTAAATGACCGTAAAATGTGTCCAACACTTTCCTTCCATGGCCACTTTGCTCTTTAATTTAATCACAAACCATTGAATTTTAGCTCAATTTTCATCTAATGTGACTTGACTTTAGTTCATCTTCCAGCCCAATTAGATTTGGGATTTATTACCCCATCGAAACAAACAGAATGATGCGGATTGAAAGTGAAATGGATTTTAGACTGGTTAAACATAATAATGAAAGTTCAACAACCTATTTGAAGATAAGGACACGATTTCATGAGCACGGCATTGTAAATTCCCTTTCAACATGGATGTAGTTCAGACAAATAGGTCTCTAATTCGTGGAATGCCATGACTCATGATGTGAGTTTCCCTTCCATGGACATGGTAGGAAATTCATGTAGATAGAAGATTCCCTTTTTCTTTTATAGCTAGAAATCGAAGATTCATTTCAGGCTTACTCCCTATGTTTAGATGGAGATATTGTTATATTTTCTCGTTCCGTCAGATCACGAAGGCCTGACCATATTTTTTTTTTATTTGTCTTATTATAGCTTTCAATCTACTCTTAAACTTTTATTATGTTTTTTTTGCAAGACATGGGAGTCGATATCCACACATAAAATTAATCGTCTTTATCTTAATTTTCTCAAAAGAAAACAAGGATTCGGATTCATCATATTCCCATTATCATATGAGAAGGCCTGATCATAGTGGGTCAATCATTTTTTGCCTATACCAAGGGCCAACACATAATTATGAACTTTGATTCCCCAATTAATGCATTTCGGTCATTTCCTAATTTGAGCTTTACTAGCTAGATTAGATTTGCTAGAAAGAGGCCCAGCAGTCAATAAGGCAATCGACCCCTCCGATGAGCTGGCGAGCTAGGACCCATTAACATTCACTCTCGAGATGGCCTTGCCCGTCACGAATTAGGTAATGGCTCCATCTCCTTGACTTTGTAGCTTCTCGTTTCAGCTTTTTCTTTCTTCTTTTTCTTTTTCTTTTTCTATTTGGGGGGAGCGTGGGGAGCGTGGGAACCAAGATTTTTGTTTTGGTGGATGGGTCCCATAGGTAATGATCAAACCATACAAAGAATTCGGTTCCCAATCCCAAGTGAAAGCGCGTCCCCGTCACATATGCACGTCTAATCCAGGTCATGCAAGACACGTCACTTACATGACCAAACGATGTGACACTTCTTCAGTGACGACTAGCCAACAATACTGAAATCAAAGAAAGAAAAGGAAAAGAATAAGAAAATTTAAATTTAAATAGAAAATAAATAAATAATAGATCAGAAGAAGCAAGGGTCAAGCTATTTGAAAACCAATAAATGAGTGGCGTGGATTTTACCTGAAGATATTCGAGAATGATAATATATAATTAATTAAATCTCAAAGGAGAGCTTTTCTTTTATACCGCTTGGGCTTTTCTGCTGGCTGTTGAAACTGGGGCGCCCACGAATTTGCCGGGACCAGGGGTCATCTGGTGAGCCATCATCCAGGCAAGTAAAGTCTGATGCAAGTTGATTAATTATTAATTATTCTGTGTCTGGAACGAGCGCGTGCCAGGTGACGTGCACAATTCGTCGACGCAGATTGCCAATCCCTACGACTACGAGAATTGCGACACGTGACTAGCTAGTGAAGTGAAAGAGTTCATAGCCATAAGTACATACATATACACACACGGAGATTCGACCCAATTGATAATATAAATATGTTATGATGTGAAAGAACACTATTCAATGTTTTTTTGTACATGGCCAAGGCTTATCTTTTTATAAAGCACAGAATCGCCCATAGAGGGAACAGTGTATCAGAAATCCAATAATGTGAAGAAAGTTTACATGTGAAAGCCTTTACAGCCTAATTTGCTAATCTGTTTCAATCTCGAAGATAATAAGTCAACGCAAGACTCTAAAATGGGGCAAAGAAGCCTAAACATTTTGCCATAGGTGGCTCAACGTCCCAGCAAGGTGGAGCTATCAATTTCCAGCCCAACTTAGTTGAAAATCCTTACTTCTAGCAGAAGTATAGAATCGTACCTTTGTTGACCATTTTAGGGCACGTCACCACCTGCGGCATCAATATCAAATAAGAAAATTTATGGTAGTGGCCTTCTCTTGCTGTTAGCAGCATGGTAGCGCCACTTCTTGGAGAGATGCTCCAGATCTGGATTTGGAGGAAAACGCACACCTTGGGCTAGACCTAAATTATTCCGAAGGGACTGTTGTTTCCTAATTTAACTTTTTTTAAGATGTATTTGGTAATATTTTTATTTTTGAAAATATTTTTCGAGAAATAGTTATTTTCTATTTTTACTTACCGGAATAATTTCTTAGTAAAACAACACGTTTAGTAACTGTACAAAATTTCTATTCTCGAAACAGAAAAAAAATAGAAATGCATTTTGTACTAACTAAAAAAAAATTATTCTTTTCTTTTGACGGTGGTGGCATCTGCCAAACGGCGAATGGCGTTCGGCCGTTGATTGCCAGACGTGGATCGCTGTTCGTCGGAAGGTGACGGCGGTGACGACGATGGCCGGAGACCAGCATCCAATGACCAATGGCAGCAGTGGGGGGCGACAATAGCTGCGGCGACCACCACAAGTAATGGCCTTTCTAAAAATTATTTTTAAGAATAAGAAGAAGCTCTTTTTTGTATTTCTCATTTATATTTCAAATATATTCCCTAGAACAACTTTCTATTCAAGATAATAGAAACACAAACGGACGTCACCAAACGGATTTTTTTTTTTTTTAATCTGAGAAACAAAAAAACAAAGAAATAGAAGTGTTAACAAACACCCCATTTTTAGTTGGATTAGATTTTACTAGAAAGAGGGAGAGCTTTTATATTTGGGAAATAAGATTATATTCATAACCAAGCAAGCACACAACGGGAATTAAAGAGAACAAAAAGACGTACCTAACTGTGAATTAAAATAAAAATGAAATAAATTTTAAGAATTTTTAGCTAGAAAGGACAACGCAAGTTGAAAGTTGGTAGATATTTAAAAAATCGCAAGTTATATCCTTCAATTAGTTTTCGGGACGAAGTGGTACGCTAGCCGACCAAATCTGATGGACTGAATAAAATTTCAAGTGACGGATTTTTTCTTTTTCTTTAGCCCAAAATAATCGTATTTTACTAAGATCTAACACAAATTTTCCCTATATCCTTATATAAAGTGCGTCTAAAATAATATATTTTTCTTTCTAAGATGAGCTTGGCAATTTTTTATGAGATGATGTAAGATGATCTAACACAAATTTTCTTTCTCAAAAGCGTTCAATCTCACCCCATTACTAAGATCACGAGTCGATTCTGGGCCACTTTCTAAGAGTTTAATATTCATGCTGCCTTACTAAATTCAACCGTCGCCGGCGATTCCTTATGTTCCTTAGCGTGACAACGATGTAATTGCAGTTACTTGGAGATTTATGCGAACGTTGTCCTGCTCAAAATCAAAAGACAACGTCGATCACTTATAATGCTTCGTGTAATTATCGTGGGGGCATTTCCACTACTCAATGTACTGTCCCTATGTACAAAAGATCCGTCCCTTTCCTTTCCACTACTTTCCACTAGCGGCAGCAGCAGAAATTTTCGACCAGCAAAAAAAAAAAAAAAAAAAAAATCTCTCAATCATCTTCGTCGCTTCATCGGCCTAGAGATGAACCACAACCCCAGCGATGGAGCCCGCGGTAGCAGCGATGGAGCCCGCGGTAGCGGCGATAGTGATGATGAGGCAAGCTACACTGAGGAATTGGAGGCATATCCATTTGGTGCTCCACCTGGGGATCTCCATTTGGGCGATGTACATCTGCGCCACACGTCCAACGCAAACGCTGATAATAAATCTTTCCTAAAACTATATCTTTATGTAATTTAATCCTAATATTTTTTGTTTAGGGGTTAAAATTAATCCTTAAATTTTTGTGCATTAAATTATGAATGATCAATCAAAATTTAGGTGTCAACAAGACTTATGAGTTGAGATGATCAATTCTCCACTAAAAAAGAAAACGAAAAAGAAAATCTTATATTTATACAATCTCCATGCCATCTCGATAGAAAAGAAACTCACATCATGAAGCATGACGTTCTATGAATTGGAGAAAAATTCATTAGTTTCGTTGTCATGAAATTAATATCCTTATCTTCAAATAGGTCATTGAACTTTCATTTATTCTGTTTAGCTAGCTTAAATTTAATTCCACTCTCAATTCCAACCATTCCATCTGTCTTGACAGGGAATCCATCCCAAATCTAATTTGGCCGAAAGAAAAGCTAAGGTAGAGTCACATTAGATGAAAATTGGACTTAAATTCAATGGTTTGTGATTAAGTTAGGTGGCCACGAAAGAAAGTTTCGGACGCATCTTTCAAGGGACAGCTTTTTTCCGGGTGTTTGCAGGGGTCAGCCGAAACGAAGACCGACGGATGCAACGCGTCCCTTTTGGGGCAGCATCCGCGCAGCTTCCCAATTTCGAGTCCCTTCTGAGTGGGTATCCGCGTCACTTGCGCAATCATCCATCCTCTACCACCTTCCTCCGGCTGCGCTCTTCGACAAAAGCGTACAAAGATTTGCGACAGGCGACCCAAGACTGAAATTCAGGGCACTACTATAATATCTAAAAGTTTCCCTCCCTGATAATGACAACGGACTCACTAATATTGGGCTAGCACTGCAACGCTAAAATCGTCACTGACACCGCTCGATTGAAACTGGGGACACGGTGGATGGTTCGATGAATGCGAGCCATGAGAGAATCACGTCTCGAAAGACTAGCTATTGAAGTGGTGGAAGCGTTCGTAGTCATACGGACGTACCTACAAATGTACGCACAAACCGAGATTCGACCCAATTGATTTGCATTCCACAACCAGTCAGCAAAATCCCAAGACCAAAATTCAAGGCTGCTGAAGATCTATATAAATATATTATGACGTGAGAGAACTCGACTCAGCTGAAAATCGTCTCTTGTACCAGAAGTACTAGAATTAGGGCTGGCGGCATTGATTGTCCAATTCGAAAATCAAGGACCAATCAAACCCGGTTCCCCTTTTCTTTAAACGTCAGCCCTTACTGAACAAACGTCGCAACGTGCATGACCACTTTCTGGAAGGATGTTTTTCAGACCCTTGACTTTTGAGGCACACGCAAAGCTGGGCCGAGTCCTAACTTCTCCGAACGAACTACCATGTCTCGTCTTCATTACCTCCCCCTTCCACTCTAGTCTTCCGTACAGTTAATTTACTTTCGAGATTATCTAGGGTTTTCATTTGAAAGATTCTCTCCCATACATTTATCTCATTTTCTCTTTCAGCAAAGCAGTTTGGGGATTCTTCAGGAGACTTACTTTTTTGAGGTATTCCAATGATATCTATTTCCAATTTTGAAGTATTATTGCCAAATTATTATGTCAGCATCCCTGTGTTCATTCAAGGGAATGCAGCCTTTGGAAAAAACACTTCTAAAGAATCTGCTAGGCTGTTTGACGTCGCCAGAGTTATTATGTAGGGTGCTCCACTCTCGTGTGCGCAAGTGCTAAAAAAGCACCTTTTTAATAGCGCATTGTTTCGCAATAACCAATTCACACATAGTTTACAATAAAATTGCATTTTGATTAACTTGTCATATAAATTCACATAATATATACATAAATAACAAGTTGCACAATGGAATGTGCTGTTTGATAAGCATGATCAATGATTGGCATTAATCGTCATATATATACACAAGCTATTAACAAACCGAAGTGAGGCTGGCAATTAAAGACCGATGACCTCCCCCCCAACCCAAATATCTTGAGATTTAGTGCAACTATTACATGAAGATTTTTCTGTAAGAATATGTCTTCGTAAGGCTTAGAGATGTAATTAAACCTTACATTTAATTAATTTCGTTATTTGGCCTCTAGCCTTATCATCTTAACACTCAGCCTGATTCTTACTTCAATTTTGGCCAGCAAAAACGATATATTCAAATAGATCATTAAAGCGAACACTATGCATATTTATTACGTGTCCATAACAATAGGTCAGAACAACAACTGTATAAGGTTTGACTATGAGCTGCCAATGAAAATTTTAGTTTGCCTATTCTATTGTCCATCTCCCTCGCCGCCCCACCCCTAATCTAGGGTCTTTGTCTATTGTATTTCCTATGTCCTTTGCATATATTTTTTCTCGGTTATCTCCCTTTCCCATGATGCTGTGCTTACCTTATATGGGTCAGTTGCTGGAAGGGGTTGCCGTCAAAGTAGGAAGACAATATTAAAAAAAAAAAAAAAAATCAAGAGGAATGCCAATGACTCGTCCATCGATCCCATCGCCTTCTCCCCGTTGACCGTCTCACCACAAGTTCATCGCGGTAGAATATTTAATGTTGCAGAACGAACTGAAGGGAATAGATCAATGGGTAGTCACTTGATGTTACGAAGGATGCGTTCGGGAGTTGGACAGTGAGAAAGAAGTCCCAAGTTCATCATACATCTTTCTTATATAGCCATGGATTTAATTTGTAGCGGGTTGAAATGATCTCTTCGAGATCATGACTTGTACGCATAATAATAAGTTCGATTGCTATTGTGAAAACATCTTTTCATATCGAGGGAGCCAACGTTTGTAGAAGAATTCCGTCCTTGTTATGAGAGGGAGTGCCCTATAAATTTATCTTTAAATGATTCAGCCTGATGGGTAAAATTGTTCGTTGTAATTTTGACCAATAACTCTTTTTATCATCTTTTCCTCATCTCCGTTTCATCCGAGCCAAGATTATCATTGATGCCATCTCATGTTACTTTGTCCGTCCTGCACGCGGAACTTGAATGATGTGTCTAAGAGATATATCAATTGTCATTTCTATCATTAGTGGAAAATTGTCTAAATAATTCTAAACTTTTTGTACTTATGTCAATTTTATCATAAACTTTTCAACTTTATCAATTCAGTCATAAACCTTTTTTTTCCGTTTTGGATTTGGCCAACAAGGGTTGTCAGCCAACCCTCACCGGCCAAAGGTGAAGGCTGGACGACCCTCATTGGCGAAAGTGAGGGTACGTGAGGGACGCGACGCCCTCGTCAGCCCCAGGCAACGGCCCCGAGCGAGGTCACTGCCCTCACCTAGCCAAATATGGCTAGGATGTCACAACCCTCGTCGTTTCTGGGCAAGGGCTTGTGCACCCTCGAGTCTAGCTGGCGAGGGTCGCCGGCCCTTGCTAGCCATATCCCAAACCCAAAAAAAAAAAGCAAAAAAGTAAATGCTACGTTAATCGGACTTTCAGCACTGAGTTTCCAAACTAAGTGAGTTACAACACTCTAGGACTAAGAAGATTAGTTTCTCTGCATCAGTGCCAGTCCATTCACATCAGTAATTTCCGATCAACATTGACAAATGGACTTAATTGATAGGAAGTAAAAATATTTATGACCAAATTGGTAAGAAGTGAAAAGGTCTAAGACTGAATTGGTAACATTAAAAGGTTTAGGATTGAATTAACAAAAGTGCAATAGGTTTATGACTTTTTGGACAATTTTCCCTATAATTAGTAGATGATAGTATGGTTAGTGCATGTTTTGATGAATAGACTATATATATATAGGCCGATATATATGTACTGACTAAAGTACTTGGAAAGTAGTTGCACGTTTCACTGTTACTTGTAACCAGGGCTCAATTGGCTTCATTGAGATATCAGCTAAGTTTACATGTTAACTGGCACCCTTCTTACCTTTTAAGGGCATTTATACCTGTTGGAATTACCTCCGCTTGTCCAATGGACATCCTCCTAGCGGGTTGCAAGGATCCTCAGATTATTTTATGATAGCGAGAAGCTCATCCCCAACACCCCACATTGACCTTGTATGTTTTTCTTCCCCAAGGTCAGGAAATACGAAGAACTCTCCAATGAAACGGATAAGTGGCCTACTCCTGAGTTTTTCTTGTTAAGCCTTTTAAGGACTTGCTCAAGTCTATGCCGATTGATATGTGTGTGCGCAGTGTACTGACTAAAATAATAGAAAAATAGTTGCACTTCACTGACAAATGTCCCGCACCTGAGTATATATTTTTCTTTCTAAGATAAGCTAGGCAATTTTTTAATCAACTCTGATAAACATTACCATCAAAACCTGATAGCCTATCATCCAAGCGTTCTAGTTGCACGACTCTCGTCACAACCCTCGAGTCACGTTCAATCTCACGTCATTAGAGTCGATTCTGGGCCACTTTCTAAAAGTTCAATATTCATAAAGCCTTACTAAATTCAACCATTGCGGGCCACTTTTTATGTTCCTTAGTGTGACGATGATGTAGCTATTAGAATAAGAGATATTTCAATCACATGAACATGATATAAAATTAATAAATATGACAATACCCAAATCAAACATAGCCTTTGTTGATCCAATGAACGAGAAGTTGTTTTCCTATCGTATGAATGTTCACCACTTTCCTCTATGACAATTATGATGGGTGTGTATTTTTCTCTCTTCAATTTTTTCTTGGGAAATAGCAGAAGCGTGATAATGGAATACATACATTTTTCACCAAAAAGAGATCTTATATAGAGGAAGTGATGAGACTAATCCTAAAACTACCAATCTCAACCTTCCATCAAGATTTAAGATATGGATTCTACATGCCTAACTGGATGTCACAAATATATTATCGATAATGTATTTTACTAAATTGGGCACAGATATACTACCCATGATATATTTAACTAAATTTGACATATATCAAATATCAAACAATAGACATGATAAGGCACATAAATGGGTTGGACCTCGTCAAGTCCAACATTAATTGCAGTTAATCTCATCCTCATGAGCTTGGAGATGTATGTAAACGCTGTCCTGCTCAAAATCAAAAGGCGATGTCGATCACTTAAGTACTTTGTGCCATTATTGCGAGGGCATTAAACTCAGAAAGTTTGGTACTCTCATTTTCTAAGCAAGTTAAGACAAACAGTTTTGGCTGTTCGCTATGTTCTAATGGCAAGAGTGTTGACACCTGAATTTTGGCAATTTGTTTAAGTGTTTATTAATTGCATTAAAAAATTAGGGATTAATTTCTAACCCCTTAACAAAAAATATTTTTCATTAAAATCACATCGCATATAGACATTAGGATCATTTGCATCACTAGTTTTGAAATTTATCAAAAAAAAAAAATTAATTAAAAAAAATAATAAATTAAAAAATCGAAATTTAAAAAAAAATTATTTAAAAAAAAAAAAAAAAAACATGGGTCCGGGCCAGGGCTAGGCCTGCCCGGCCCCCTTTCTCTTCTTTCCCTTCCCCGCGCGGGCCTGGCCCGCTTGGTTTTCTCTTCTTCCTCCCTTCTTCTTCTCGTGCGGCAGCAGCCACCTGCAGAAAGGAAATAAAAAATGGAGGCAAGTCAGCAGGAAGGAAAGCAGCAGCAGCAAGACAGCAGGAAGGAAAGCAGGAGAAGGTCACACGGCAGGGGTTAGGTCGGCAAAGTCAGATGGCAGAGGGAGGTCAGACGGTAGCAGCGTATTGCCAAGGATAAGGGTTGGTTTCGCGGAGGTTGGAGAGGGAGACCGACGGAGAGAGGAGGTTGGAGAGAGAGGACGGACAGAAAGAAACTGGAGAGAGGAGAGAGCGAAACCGTCGGCAGCCGCACCTGACTCGCGGCCGACGACTCACTGCTGCGCCTCCGCTCCTGCGCCTACAGCCGCCCAGCAGAAAAAGAAATCAGAGAGTAAGAAAGAGACGGGGGCAGGAGGTCGAGCATCCGAGAAGGAAGGAACCCGAGAGAAAGGAGGACTGAGAACCGGAGGAAGAGAAACCTCGAGGAGCAGCTTGCTGTTGCCGGAAGCCCGTCCGCCGCCGTCGTCCGCCACAGCCCGTCCCCGAACGAGGTAGGTCTCCCCGAACCTCGGTCGTTCTACTTTTCTGCAGAATACCGGGCCGGAGCTCGCGGCCGACTGGCTCGCGCAAGCTCCGGCCCTCGTCATCCCTGCATTTTCCTCCCGTGCTCCTTGTATTTCTTGTCCGAAGACCCCTAGATCAGGTTCGAGGTCCGGTTGAGCCGGAAACCTTGATTTCCGTAGCGCCCGTTAACTGTTCGACAAAACGCCCCAATGACAACACCGAATCCAACCTCTGACCGGAGCTCGGCTTTTTTCCCTTGCGTCATTCAGAGTTTGCACCGTCGTCATGCGAATCATTTCGGTCGCTTTCTAGCTTTTAGGTAGATTGTTTCGCGGCGTTTGCGTCGTCGGTAGGTGAGCGCGTCCCTGCCGGATGGTAAATCTGGTGACTCTCGGACGTCGGCCAGCCAACGGCCGGCGACGCCCGGCGTCGGTCGGACGGACTAACGACGGCGGCGGTTGGAAGGGTCAGACCTCCGGTGGTGCCGGCCCCAGTCCGAGAAAAAAAAAGGGACGCTCGGAGGGGATGGGGGGCGTCGGGCGTGCATGGGAAAGCATGCAGGTGTGAAGAAGAAGGGAGACGTGGAGAAGAAGACCAAAAAAATGAATAAAAAAAAAAAAAAAAAGGATTTAAGAAAAACAAAAAAAAAAAAGAAAAATCAAAAATAAGATAGGGTCCAAGAAGATGGGCTTCGCCGCGGGCCTGCTTCAGGGCCCGGGCCAGTTCTTTTCTTTAGCTGGGCTGAATAAAAATTTGCTTTTTTCTAAAAATCCGCGTGGGTTTATTTTTTTAGTGGGCTTGAGGTCGGCCCGGTTTCTTTTGGCCCAATTCGGACCGACAGGGCCCGGGTCAGTTTAGTAGGGCCGGGTCCTCTGACCCGGTCCGAATCATTTCTTTTAAAAAGGCATAAAAAAATCGAAATTCAAAAAATCATAAAAAACAAAAAATATAAAAAAATCGAAAATTTCAGAAAATTCAGAAAATGCATGGAAATTCAGAATCTTGAAAATTTATGAAAAAAAAATTTTCTTATTATTTATTAAAAAAATCGAAAATATTAAAATATTGAAAACTCCAAAAAAAAAAAAAGTTTTCAAAAATCCCAAAAAACTAAGTTTGATTTTAGAGCTTCATAAAAAGCTCTAAAAAAATAATTCTTGGATCAATTTTCTCTTTAAAAGATGTCGGAAAATCATCGAGTCCCAAATTTGTGTTTAAAATGAAGCAAAGTTCTTACGGCTTTACCTTAAGGTTTTAATTATCCTCTGGATACAATTGCCCTTGAATGCACGCTTATGATGCGATGATTATGGTTTCCTCCTTAGTTTAATTATTGTCATTTATTTATTTTCGTCTGCAATTTATTTAATGCTTTCTTTAATTGCTGATTGCTATTTTGATGATTATGATCACCTCATATGTTAGTGGTTAATTCTAAAATCAATCCGAACTGCCTGACAAAAGTCTTTTGAAATGAACAAGATTAGGTACCGAAAGGGCACTAATTGGTTAATTAGTGTAATCAAGTCCCCGACTCTAGAATCTCTGGTTGCGTAGAAAGTGAGGCACACTCCCATGCCTCGCTTGGTTTCTAGCCGACCCCAATAGGCTAGTGGCGACTCCTCATTTGAAGATTTTCATGAACACCCAACGTCACGCGGGGTATGGGCTTGGGAGAGCCCATGTCTAATGAGGGTCTTGGACCCGCTCTATGGACAATACCCCTAAACCTATTTATTCAGACATTCCTCTCCCCCATTCGGGACGGAAAAAAATAGGTCGCGACAGCTTGGCGACTCCGCTGGGGACTTGGTTTTGAACCTTAGAGGACTTAGGCCTAAGTTAATTTTGTTCTAAAATATTTTTGTTTGGCAGCAAGGATTCCAGGTACGCCCCTAACATCAAAGGTGTTAAATGTTTTTGCAGAAATGGGAGGTATAAGGGGAAGTGTTTGCTCACCTTTGTCTTGTAGGGAGGTGTAGGAATGCATGGTTTATTTCTATGTACGAAGCGTTGTTTGCTTATAAATTGTTGTGGATGTATCATTTGCATTGCACTACACCTCGGCACACACAACCCGCCGCCGGACCTGGGCCGCATAGGATCACTTAGGATGGTGTTGAGGTGGATACCACTCCGACTACAACCATGTAGTACGAGTCGCCCATCTCAATTCCACAATTCTTCTGACGTCGAGAGCTTCTACCCCGGTTGCAACCACGCAACACGGGTCGACTCTTTGACAAAGCCGAAGTCATGGGAACCCCGACCTAACCGCGACCATGCTGGTTCAGTCCGGTAATCCCATGGCTTCATTTGAGCCGTCTAGAATAGAAATCGACCCACATCTCATGCGCGTGTCTATGTGATTGGCATCGTCCTTTAGTGAGTAGAGTAAGTTTTCTAATCCCTTACACTCGCAACTTACTTATCTACTGCATTTTTGGGTCGGTCCATGACAAATTAGGTTGGTCATAGCTTTAGCTTATATACAATGGGAAAGCTCGAACTTCGCATCATCTCTGCTCCCAAAGCCGAGCTCCGCACTTGGTGGGATAGACTGGATGAGACTGGTCGTGACCATGTACAATCCCACATCGGGCGATTGCTTCCCCTGCTGGAGATAGAAGTCCATTACGGCGTCGTTCGAGCATTGGCGCATGTCTGGTGCCCCAAGACGTCTACTTTCATATTCGGTGATCATGAACTCACGCCCACCTTGGAGGAATATAGTGTTGTCATTGGAAAGCCTTTAGTTTCGGAATTGGTCAGCCCGCCTATTGGGATGGAGCCTGCATCGGTCTTATCTGATTTTCTGAGAATTAAGAGAGAAGACGTGAGCAAGGTTTTGAGGGCCAACCGTAATACATGTCCATTCTCTTTTTTGAATGAAATTTTCCGAAATGCCCCATCTTTCCAAATGAATAGGATATTTTTGCTAGCATTCTTCGGGTGTGTAGTATTCCCTTACCGTAGGAACGCTATTAACCCTTTAATTGCATGTGTGGTTCAAGAGGTGTGCACGGGGAAGGGTTTTGTTAATGCTGTTTTGACCGAAACCTTCCGTTCCCTCACTCTTTTTAAAGAAAACGCGGAAAAGACTTTTCATGCTCCTCCTGAACTTTTACAAATTTGGTTCCTCTCTCACATTAAGGGGTTTGGCAATCTAATGACAATTCATGACATTTCTAATTCTCACCATCCCATTTCAAAATTTATAGATAAGAGAGCACATGCCCCGGACTATCATCATTATGAATGGTTGACCTTTATGAAAAATCCCGATCCTGAAGATTTCCAATGGCACGCTAAATGGCTCCGAGTTCAAGAGGCGAGGTTTACATGCGGGAACGTTGGACCTGTTCCTTTGTTGGGGATCACGGGTGCTACCGAGTATCATCCAACTAGAGTCACTCGCCAGTTTCAAGTGATGCAGCAGCTTCCACCGACATTGCAAGAGGACCCCCTCCGAGCCGACTTTACCAATGGAAGCCGGGATCATGAGGATATTATCACGTTGATCAAATCAATGTGGAACATGTGCCGCCCCCAAAAGCTCACTTGGCCCGAGGAGGAGTTGGAAGGTAGAGAGAGGATATACTATGCCTCGACGCAGTACATTCTTCAACATGAGATCCCGCAAGAACTACGCCCTGAGATCCTTGACGTGCCACCGATGATCACCAATCGTGCAGATATCAAGCTTCTCAAGAGGGAAATCGGAAAGGCCGAGAAGCGCGCTTCAAAGTCGGCTCGAACTAGTGGGCAATTGTGAAAGAAGTTCATCTCCCATTTCTTTAAGGGCGGTTAGGGAGTCTTGTCTTATGTCTTAGCTTTAATGTTTAGGGAATCCCGCTCCATTTTGTGTCCTAGTCTTAATACTGAGAGGTCTTGACTTGTGCGTGTATGTGTTATTTCTCCTTTTTACGAAGTGTCATCTCCTGTATTTATTTTCAAATATGTGGAGATCCTTCCTTCTTTTGAAATAAATGAGAGGAGACGTTAGATCATTGTCATGGGCCGATCGTCTATTTAGATCTTATACTCATATTGCCTATCTACTCTTGAACCAGGTACTAGCGAGTCATTTATTTTTGCCTGACCGTCATCACGGCTAAACGACGATCTCCGATCCGCACCCGCACAAGAGCTAGAATGGAGGGTGAAGATGCCGACGTGCGCATAACCAAGATGGAGGATCAGTTATCTCAACTTGTTGCAATGATGGCCGAGATGAACCAAAAACTCAAGGAATCTTCGACCTCGGCTGCTGTCGATACCTTTGCTCCTACCTCGTCAGGGCACAATCCCCCTCTAACTGGAGACCCACCGCCACCAACCCTCCCGAAAAAGGAGCGGTTGAAGAGGCCCCTTCTAACACCAATCATCGTGGACCTAGATCCTTCCCAAAGGCGCAGCCGACCTCTCACCTCGATGAGGAAAGTGCAAGGCGCCTCGCTAAGATGGAGGAGAGGCTTTGTGCTCTTTAGGGATACGAGCTGAAAGGGGTTGATAAGCTGACCCCATACACTAAGGTGAAAGTGCCTGACACCTACAAGGAGCCGGAGTTCACAAGGAAATATGACGGCACTGGATGCCCTAAGACTCACCTCAAGTATTATCTGAGGAAGATGGCCCGCTACTCTGATAACGTACCGCTCCTTATTCATATGTTTCAGGACAGCTTGGAAGGCCACGCCCTGTCGTGGTTCATTGCATTAGATATTAAAGAGCTTACTGGATGGGAAGATCTTGCTGATGAGTTTTTGCAACAATATAGATTTAACTCTGAGATCATCCCTACGAGAGAGGAGCTAGTTCGGACGGAGAAGAAGAAAAATGAAACCTTTAAAGCCTTTGCCCAGAGATGGAGGACGATAGCATCACAAGTGAAGCCTCCGCTGAGTGAAAAAGAAATGAGGCAACTCTTCTTGAAGGCGTTGCCATCCGAATACTTCCAAGGATTGGTGTACTCCGGGTGCCAAACATTTTCACAGCTGGTAGATGTTGGTGAAGGGGTTGAATGGGCAATTATAGATGGGAGGATACCTGCTGGGAGTAGCAAGAAATTCTCAATGAAGAAGGATAAAGAGACCATGGTCGAAGTGGCATTTGTCCAGGAGTCGCTCCCCCTAAACCGTCTTCCGCACCTACACAAAGGCCTACGACCATCCAAGGAAATACCTCTGCAGGAATTGACCGAAGCAAGAAGCCCTTGCGGAAGGAATTCACCCCGCTACCACGCCCATTGTCAAAATTATTTCCCGTGCTCCTTGAAAAGAGGATGGTAGCCAAGGAGGTATCCAGGGACAATCCCCCAAGGTTTCCCGGTTTCGATGTGACCAAGACATGCGAATACCACATGGGGGAAAAGGGGCATGACATCGATAATTGTTATGTACTAAAAGTCAAAATTCAACAATTATTAGACAAGGGTATTTTAACTTTCAAGGAGGCTCAGCCTAATGTGCAGCAGAACCCTTTGCCTAATCATACTGAGGGAGTGAACGGGATCTTTGAAGATGTACAAACCAGCCGCATACCCTTGACGGTGGATATCCCGAAAACGTATGAAGCCTTGGAGCTGGCTGGGTATTACGAAGTCAAGGAAAGGGTAACCATGCAAGAAAAGCAAGAGCGTGTCCGCAAGATGATAAACATGGGGGTAATTCGACGTGTCACAAAAGAGGAGAAGCCGGTGTCCATGATAGGATCGTCAATGCCTGACTTGTCCTCATGCAATTTATCTTGCAACCCCGCGGCAGAGAAAGTTCGAGAGGAGGAGATGGTTGCCATGATAACTCCGGTGGTGATAGAACTGCCCGATGGAGATCACACTAATGATGTTGAGATGGAAATCGCCGAACCGATGGTAATCGACCTTTTGACCGAGGAATTATCGGCGGTCGAAATCGTGGAGGAGAGTTTGACGCCGATCGTAATTGAACTACTACCTCAAGAACATGATGAAGTGATGATACCTAGGCAATCTCTTGAGTTCGATACCAAAGCAGTACCTTGGGATTACGGGTTGAATGAAATAGACGCTGTCACTCGATCAGGTCGTTGTTACGGGCCGACTGGAGGAGCCGAGAAGAAAGCAGTAACGGAGGAGGATGCGAAGCAATTTCTAGCAGTCGTAAAATCCAGCGAGTTCAATATAGTAGATCAGCTACGAAAAATGCCGGCTCAAATTTCCCTCCTAGAGCTACTCAAGTCTTCGGAGAAACACAGGATGTCTTCTGAAGGTTCTCAATGAAGTGCACGTCCCCGAAATGATTGATGAGGCCCAATTAGAGGAATTTGTGGGGGCCATCCTATTAAAAGATCAAATTTCCTTTACTGACGAAGATCTCCCCATTGATGGCCCCAATCACACAAAGGCGTTGCATATATCAGTGAAACATGAGAGTACTCTCGTCCCTAGAGTGCTGATTGATAATGGCTCCGCGCTTAACATATGCCCGTTGGCCACGCTCCATCGCTTAGGTGTTGATATCGGGAGGATCCGCCCTGGTAAGTCTACTGTGCGCGCGTTCGACGGGATGAAAAAGGAGGCGATAGGAGAGATTGAATTGGAATTACTGATCAGCCCTGTGCTCTTCCAAGTGTCATTCCAAGTGTTAGACATACCGAGCGCCTTCAATTTCTGCTAGGAAGGCCGTGGATTCATACGGCGGGCGCCGTCCCCTCTAGCCTCCATCGAAGGTGCGATTCGTGGTCGACAACAGCTTATTACCGTGCACGGAGAGACGGACTTCGGGGTTTACAACGAGACAGCCATTCCGTATGTGGAGCCCGAATATACGTAAGAATCAAGCTTTCAAACTCTTGAGCTAGTATCTATGGTTCATATCCCCGCCGGCTCATCCGTGGGCACCCCAGAATTATCCAAGTCAGCTATAGCAGTCGGGAAAATCATGTTGGCGAATGGGTATAACCCTGGAGAAGGCCTAGGGCTGCATGGTCAAGGGATTCGAAAACCTATCGAGGCTCACAGAAACTCGAGGAGAAAGGGCTTAGGATACGTTGAGAAGCGAGGAGATCGTGGTGAACGAGGAGGTCAAGGCACTCGAGGTGGTCGAGACGGGCATGGAGGCCAGGGTGGCCATAGATTTCAAACTAGAAAAGAAGAAGGTCGTCAAGGTATCTGGCCCCCACCGTTAGACGAAACGTTCCCGGGACCTTCGAAGATGTTGGCAGAGGTGGACGAGACCATCGATAGTGTAGCTGGTCTGTTCATGGATAATGTCATATGCGTCATCCAGGAGTCCGAAGAAGCTGGATACTTCGAAGACATCATTGCCCCTCCAGAGTAGGCGGCCTCATTCAGTGTAGCCTTTGTTTATGCCCTCTCCCCTGCGTGAGGGGGTTTGTTGTTATTTCAATTTCATCGTTTGAATCGTTTGTAATGAAGACTATGTCGAGCCCCTGACCTTGAGCCGTTGGTCCGGGGTAGTGTGTGTTGTAATACGGCCTTATCATCTCCCATTCAATAAAATAGACGCACATTTCATTAAGGACATGTGGAAGCAAACCAAACCTGGCCTATGATGATCTCTGAGGCCTGGGCTTCCGCATGCTCCTTTCTTTGACAATTTTACAAGAGCGAGGAAATCCGATGATATGAGGATGAGCTCTTGAAGCTCGTTTTACCAAAAATATTTAGAAAATTATTCCAAAAAAAAAAAAAAAGCATGCATTCTGTTTATCATTAACATGATCTAACCCATCTCATCACATCTCAGGCATTACATTATGCATAATCATGATAAGGATTCATGTGACTCGGGTATACACGAAAGAGAGCTCTTAGAATCCGATGCTGAAGACAATGACCAGAAGCGGATTGAGTGTGAATGGAGCCGGCACGAAGAGTCAAGGCCATTGACAGAAGACCAAACGATTGCCATAAACTTAGGCGATGCAGAGAATGTCAAAGAAGTCAAAATTGGGGCCAGTCTTCCAAAGTTGGAGATGGAGAAAATGATTGGCCTCCTAAGGGAGTATCATGATGTGTTTGCTTGGACCTATACTGATATGCCAGGTCTCGATCCTGAAATCGTGGAGCATGCCTTGCCAACCGACCCCAATGTACCACCCAAGAAGCAAAGGCTCAGGAGAACCAAACCGGAGTTGTCTAAGAAAATCGAGGATGAGATCATGAAATTGTTAGAGGTGGGTTTCATTGAAGTATCACACTATTCCACTTGGGTAGCGAATATTGTGCTCGTGATGAAAAAAAGACGGGCGGGTTAGGGTGTGCGTCGATTATCGAGACCTGAACCGAGCCAGTCCGAAAGATGACTTCCCACTCCCACACATCGATGTCCTGGTTGACAGTACAGCGGGATTCGAATTATTTTCTTTTATGGATGGATTTTCTGGATATAACCAAATCCGTATGAAGGAAGAGGATAAAAGCAAGACGTCGTTTATAACTCCATGGGGGACCTTTTGCTACAAAGTGATGCCTTTTGGTTTAAAGAACACTGGGGCAACATATCAAAGGGCCATGGTCGCATTGTTCCATGACATGATGCACAAGGAGATTGAGGTGTACGTGGATGACATGATCGCAAAATCCAGACGAAATGAAGACCATGTTGAAGTCTTGCGAAAACTATTCGTCCGCCTCCGGAAGTTTAAATTGCGCCTCAATCCTGCGAAATGTGTGTTCGGGGCAAAATCCGGAAAGCTGCTAGGATTCATGGTTAGTAGCAAGGGGATCGAAATTGACCCAGCAAAGACCAAGGCCATTTGCGATTTACGACCTCCGACTACCGTTAAAGAAGTCCGTAGTTTGTTGGGACGGCTTAATTACGTGGCCAGGTTTATTTGTCAACTGTCAGAAATGGCAAAACCATTCTTCAAGCTCTTAAAGAAAAATGTGAAAGTCAAATGGGATGCCGAATGTCAAAATGCATTTGAGAAGATAAAACACTATCTTACTCATGCTCCAGTCTTGGTCCCTCCAGTTCTAGGGTTTCCTCTAATTCTGTACTTGACTATACATGATGAGTCACTAGGGGCTATGCTGGCCCAGAAAAGGCCAAAAGATGGGAGAGAATGTGCGATTTACTACTTGAGCAAGAAGTTCACTACCTCTGAGATGAACTACTCGGCAGTTGAGAGGACTTGCACGGCCCTGGTTTGGGTGTTACATCGATTACGACAATATACCCTGCACCACCAAATTTTGTTGGTAACCGAGAACGATCCCATTAGATATCTCCTAGAGAAACCCGCGCTGGTCGGAAAGCTGGCTAAGTGGCAGATCTTGATTTCAGAATTTGACGTACGAAGCCTGGGACAAAAATCTGTGAAAGGCCGCGCCATAGCAGACATGTTAGCAGGGAATCCGCACGAATCGGGAAACTCTGACGAGGAGAATGATGTAGAGGAGCGGGTTCTACTTGTGTCAAACGACAAATGGATGATGTTCTTTGACGGTGCTGTTAACTTAGCCGGGTCGGGTACCGGGGCAGTCCTTATCTCCCCAGAAGGCCAACATCACCCCATCGCTGCTAAACTGACCTTCCCTTGCACAAACAATATCGCGGAATATGAAGCGTGCATCCTTGGCCTCCTTGCCGCCATTGATATGAGAATCCGAAAGTTACAAGTCTACGGTGATTCAGCCCTTATCATCCCGCAAGGCGAAGGCGAATGGCGAACACGAGATCCGAAGTTAATTCCATATCATGAGTTCTTAGGGGAGTTGGTAGAGGAATTCCAAGAAATATCCTTTAGCTACTTGCCGAGGTCTCAAAACCAATTCGCTGATGCTTTGGCCACATTATCTTCAATGTTACAAACTACCGGGGGTTTGGATGTTGAACCACTAAGGATTGAGATTCTTAGGCGCCCGGCTTATTGTATGGTAATTGAGGAAGAGCGATGGAGAGCCATGGTACCATGACATCTTAGAATACCTTTAAAGGTGAATTCCCTAAAAAAGGTGATGCTTTGGACCGAAAGTACTTAACGAAGCTTGCATCGAAGTTCTTCGTTAGTGGAAACACCCTCTACAAGAGGTCCTTCGATTCAACATTGCTGAGATGTGTGAACGCCAGGGAAGCAAACCTTTTGATGAAAGAAATGCACGAAGGAGAGTGCGGCCCCCATATGAATGGTCACCTCTTAGCAAGAAAGATCATGCGGCTTGGATATTATTGGCTAACTATAGAGTCCGACTGCATTCAACATGCGCGATGCTGCCACCAATGCCAAATTTACGGGGATAAAATAAATGCTCCGCCGAATGAGCTCCACCAAATGTCCCAATCTTGGCCTTTTCTATGTGGGGATTGACGTGATTGGGCCCATTAATCCCAAAGCATCAAACGGGCATCGATTCATCTTGGTGGCGATTGACTATTTTACAAAATGGATCGAAGCCAATTCGTATGTTAATGTCACCGCCAAAAATGTTGCCAAGTTTATTCGTCGCGATATTATTGCTCGCTATGGGGTGCCAAAGGCAATTATCACCGACAATGGCTCCAATCTAAACAACAGAGTCGTGGATGACTTGTTTAATGAGTTTCGGATTCGACATTTGAATTCATCCCCATACCGTCCTCAGATGAATGGAGCGGTCGAAGCAGCAAACAAAAACATAAAGAAGATATTGTCAAAAACTGCCGAGAATTACCGCGATTGGCACGAAAGACTTCCTTATGCGTTGATGGCATACCGTACATCCATCCGCACTTCCACAGGCGCAACTCCCTTTTCGTTGGTGCATGGGATGGAGGCAGTTTTACTTGTGGAAGTTGAGATTCCTTCGCTGAGGGTCCTTGCTCAATCGAAGCTTGACGAGGTCGAATGGATACGACAGAGGCATGAGCAGTTGAGCATGATAGATGAGAAAAGATTGCAGGCCATATGTCATGGCCAGTGCTATCAGAAGCGAGTTGCAAAGGCCTTCAATCGAAGGATCCGTCCCAGGCGTTTCGAAGTTAATGACTTGGTGCTGCGAAAAGTGCTACCATTAATACCTGACCCTCGTGGAAAGTTTACCCCAAATTATGAAGGACCCTATGTCATTAGGAAAATCCTACCAGGTGGTGCTGTGATTTTAGTCGAGATGGATGGACGTGAGCTGCCTAAGCCTGTAAATGCTGATGCAATCAAAAAATATTTTCCATGAATGAGATCGAGGCTGTAGAGCCGTTCCGCGTACAATTCGAGTCACACAGCATTGTGCATGCATGCCACATAAACATTCCATACGCATATTTATTCGTGTTTCAGGTGCCCAGTTGGTTCGACCAAAATGATACAAGGAGAGAGGATGGGTAGTCCTTAAGGAGCCAATTCAAAGAAGCCACCTAGCCTTCACAAGTATCTCTTTTCCTGCATTAAAAGGACCCAAAAAAAAAAAAACAAACAAACAAAAACAAACAAAAACAAAAACAAAAAAAAAAAAAAACAAAACAGAAAAGAAAAAATCATCACCCACTGATGCGAGTAACATTCACTCTTTTGACCTTAAATGGAAAAAGAAAGCAACTTTGGACACCGTCGGCACCCTTAGCCGAGTGGTATCCGGGAATGAAACCGCCTGGTCCGATCGGGAGTTCGAATCCCGAAAGCGGCAGTGGCCGCATAAATAAAAAAAAAAAAAGAGAAAAAGGCGAAAACCAACTTTTTGCAACTTTCTTTTTTATGCCCTTTCCCTCAGCCGCTTCTCTCTCTCTCTCCCCCTCGCTCGGCTCTGGTTTTGACACATAAAATCTAGGTTCTTACACTAACGCATTCTTTTCTGTTGTTTACAGGATTGTCGCGTTGCCTCATGGCAGGTAAGTACCCTTCTTCTCGAAAAAATCTTTGGCGTTTTCCTGCAAAACAAACATAAAAAATGGAAATTAAAAAAAAAAAAAAAAAAAAAAAAGAAAAGAAACTGATTTTCTTTTTTCCATAAAGCCTTTGAACTTTTTTTTTTTTTTTTTTTTTTTGAAATTGTCTATCCGTTTGGTGGATCACTCATTTTGAATCGAAATTCCCCATGGAGATTAATCTGCTTAGATGATTTTGACCAATTGGAATTGGGATGTTAATCGTGCCAAGCGAGAGACACTTAGGATGAGGAAAGGCAACCCATTTCCAAACACGTCCTTTAAACACTTTGAGAGTCGAGAGGAAAAAGAAAAGCCGTGTCATTTAAGGACAAGGGATTCATTCGCAGGTGGCACATGGATCAAAGTGAAAAGAGGAATTTCTTTCTATTGCCCTACACACTGCAGGTGACAATAGTTTGCCCATTTGAGCCTTTAAATAGAAAGAATTTTCTATAAAATACCCCTGTCAAGAACCAACCCACAATGGGGGCCAATTTGGAGGTTTCGGTTGACATCATATGGCGAGAAGAATGAGAAAGATTGCTTTGCTCTCACTTGCATCTTTGGTAGTAGCTTCAGATGAGTTTTTATCGAAGCTCAAAGTATCCCAAAACGAAGAAGAGCATTCATTTCTCTACCTAAACACTTATAACATTTGCTTAGCCAAGTTGAGCCTGAACATTCATTTCTAAAGTCCAAATGGTGATTATCTTCTCCCACTAAGGCAAGGCACATGATTCATCAAGGCAATGGACATTTACATTTACATGAAAATGTAGAAAATGTCTTGAAAGTCCTAAGGGCTCCCAAAAAAAAAAAGGGAAAAAAAAAATCAATGAAAACTAGGGGGCATGAAAAAGCAGTGTGCCTGGTAAAAGCAAGGCCAATGCCCGTCTTAAAAAAAATGAGTGGAAAAAAGAGAGCGAGGAAAGTTGCATTGAAAAGAAAAACTTTCTTGTGAAAGAAAAATTGTCAAAGCCAAAATGCGTGCATTGAAAAAATCATTGCAAATGCAAAAGCCATTAGATGAAAGAGCAAAGCTCTCATGCTAGGATGGTTAGCCATGGGACCCTCGAGACAAAGTTAGATGTCCAAAGTCAAGTGCCTTCGAAAAATTGGATGAAATGGTAATGATACCATGATGATCACCAACTCTCAAACCCCTCTTCAAAAAAATTCTAAGCCTTTTGAGCCTATAACCGAACCAACATTACAACCCCTTCCCGAAGTCTCTTCAGATTGGGATGATTCGAGTGAAAGTAAGGATTTCTCAAAGAAGCTACTGCTTAAAGAAGCGAGAACAAAGTTGTCTTATCTCAAGGTTACTTGACTTGTAAACCTGGCGAAGACAGACAATTATTTCATTTCATAGCCAATGATGCTTATCCATTGCTAAAACCATGACCAAACCTGCATTACGGTCCCTTTAAAAGACCTTTTAGATTGGTCAATGTGTACTTATTGCGAATGATTCCCAAGTCCTTCGACACTGGAAATGTGAGGTGGATTGAGCGATCAAATTACTTCCCATGTGAATGGATAGGATCAAATAGCCATTCTTGAGAGCATGTGATAAGTCCTTTCTAACTAAGGAGCTCTTGCTTGGCATGTTTAATGAACCTCTTTCATGAGATGATCATTTCGACATAATTTTTTCTCTTACGGGGACTTGATGATTAGTGATATCTTCCAAGTTTGATGACAATTTTGTGGTACATAAAACAAAAAAAAAAAATCAAAAATCAAAAATCAAAATCAAAAATCAAAAATCAAAAATCAAATGTCTTCAATGTGATCAAACTTAGCTTGATTTGCTCATGCAATTAATGCTACAATATTGCCAATGCATCCCTCTGATGTTGTCTCTAATGACATTTGCTCAAGTTGAATTTGACAGGTTCACTCAATGAAACCATACAACCACGAATGGTTCATGGTCAACCTAAAAACATGCAATTTCAAGGGTTCATGGTCAATTGAAAAATCATGCATTTTCAAAAGGGTTTGTGGGTCTTCCTTAAAACCACATGGTTCGTGGGTCCTCCTTAAACCACATGGTTCATGGTAAACCTAAAACCATGCAATTTCAAAAGGGGTTGGTGGTCATCCGAAACCACACGGTTTGTGGGTTCATCCTTAAACCACGCTCTTCACTCCCGGTCGAAACCCATTTTTGCACAGTGAGACATTCTTCCCGGTCGAAACCCGTTTTTACACGGTGAGACCATCCCTCCCGGTCGAAACTGTTTTTACACGGTGAGACCTCCTTCCCGATCGAAACCCGTTTTTACATGGTGAGACCTCCTTCCCGGTCGAAACCCGTTTTTACACGGTGAAACCATCCCTCTCGGTCGAAACCCGTTTTTACAAGGTGAGACTATCCTCTTGGTCAAAACTCGTTTTTACACGATGAGACCTCCCTGGTCGAAACCCGTTTTTACACGGTGAGACTATCATCTCCGGTCGAAACTCATTTTTACACGATGAGACCTCCTCCCTGGTCGAAACCCGTTTTTACACGGTGAGACTATCCTCTCCGGTCGAAACTCGTTTTTACACGATAAGACCTCCTCCCTGGTCGAAACCCGTTTTTACACGGTGAGACTATCCTCTCCGGTCGAAACTCGTTTTTACACGATGAGACCTCTTTTCCCGGTCGAAACCCATTCTTACACGGTGAGACCTCCATTCCAGTCAAAACTAGTTATCACATAATAAGACTTACCCACCTCGGTCGAGGGACTTTTTTTACAAAGTAAGATCATGCATTCACATCATTTTCTCATACGCAATCCCCGATCATCATCGTTCATGGACAAAATTTTAGGTGTCTCTTATCTTTGAAAGGAACCTCTTCGAGCTCCCATTCAAAGAGGCATTTGTTGCCGACACCGAATTTTGTGATTTGTTTAAGTGTTTATTAATTGCATTAAAAAATTAGGGATTAATTTCTAACCCCTTAACAAAAAATATTTTTCATTAAAATCACATCGCATATAGACATTAGGATCATTTGCATCACTAGTTTTGAAATTTATCAAAAAAAAAAAAAAATTAATTAAAAAAAATAATAAATTTAAAAATAGAAATTTAAAAAAAAAAATTAAAAAAAAAAAAAAAAACGTGGGTCCGGGCCAGGGCTAGGCCTGCCCGGCCCCCTTTCTCTTCTTTCCCTTCCCCGCGCGGGCCTGGCCCGCTTGGTTTTTCTCTTCTTCCTCCCTTCTTCTTCTCGTGCGGCAGCAGCCACCTGCAGAAAGGAAATAAAAAATGGAGGCAAGTCAGCAGGAAGGAAAGCAGCTGCAGCAAGACAGCAGGAAGGAAAGCAGGAGAAGGTCACACGGCAGGGGTTAGGTCGGCAAAGTCAGATGGCAGAGGGAGGTCAGACGGCAGCAGCGTATTGCCAAGGATAAGGGTTGGTTTCGCGGAGAAAACAAGGGAGAAAGCTTCAACGGAGAGAGGGAGTTCGAGAGAGAGGACGGATAGAAAGAAACTGGAGAGAGGAGAGAGCGAAACCGTCGGCAGCCGCACCTGACTCGCGGTCGACGACTCACTGCTGCGCCTCCGCTCCTGCGCCTGCAGCCGCCCAGCAGAAAAAGAAACCAGAGAGCAAGAAAGAGACGGGGGCACGAGGAGAGCATCCGAGAAGGAAGGAACCCGAGAGAAAGGAGGACTGAGAACCGGAGGAAGAAAAACCTCGAGGAGCAGCTTGCTGTTGCCGGAAGCCCGTCCGCCGCCGTCGTCCGCCACAGCCCGTCCCCGAACGAGGTAGGTCTCCCCGAACCTCGGTCGTTCTACTTTTCTGCAGAATACCGGGCCGGAGCTCGCGGCCGACTGGCTCGCGCAAGCTCCGGCCCTCGTCACCCTTGCATTTTCCTCCCATGCTCCTTGTATTTCTTGTCCGAAGATCCCTAGATCAGGTTCGAGGTCCGGTTGAGCCGGAAACCTTTGATTTCCATAGCGCACCCTAACTGTTCGACAAAATGCCTCAGAGAGATCCGAAAATTCAGTCCGCGTTTTAACTTGGGACCGATCCGTGTTTGCGTCCATGGTTGCGTCAATCATGCTTGCACCGTTCGTCATGGTTATCATTTTTGGCGTGGCTTTCGCAAAATAGTCTTTTCGGAAGAGTTGTTTCCGGCGTTCCGGTGAGGTGGATTAGTGATCGCCGGTAAATCTGGTGACTTCGGACGCCGGCCGTTGGCTGGCCGTCGACGCCCGGCAGGTCGGAGTGGGCAACCAGCGGCGGGGGTTGGAAGGTGCGCCGCGGTGCTGCCGGCCGGCGTTGTCGTTCCGCTGTATTTCGGGAAAAAAAAAAAAAAACGCAGAAGAGAAGGGGGGGCGTCGGGCGTGCATGGGGAAGCATGCAGGAGTGTGAAAGAAGCGTGGAGACAGGTGAAGAAGACCAAAAAAAATAAAAAAAAGATTAAAGAAAAGAAAAACAAAAAAAAGGAAAGGTCAAAAATAAATAGGGTAAGGGGGCGGGGAGATGGGCGAATCGGCCACGGGCCAGTTCTTTCTTTAGCTGGGCTGAATAAAAATAAAATTTGTCGCGGGCTTGAGGTCGGGGTTTTGGTCCGGGTCAGGGCCCGGGTTTAGTAGGGCCGGGTCTCTGACCCGGTCCGAATTATTTTTTTAAAAAAAAAATATAAAAAAATCGATAATTCAGAAAATCATAAAAAAATAAAAAATATAAAAAAAAAAATTTCAGAAATTTCAGAAAATTCATGGAAATTCAGAAACCTGAAAATTTATGAAAATTTTCGAAAAAAAAAATGTTTTTTTTTTATTTTTTATTAAAAATCAAAAAATATTAAAATATTGAAAACTCCAAAAAAAAAAAAAAAAAAAAATCCCAAAAACCCTAAGTTTGATTTTAGAGCTTCATAAAAGCTCTAAAATAATTCTTGATCAATTTTCTTTAAAAATGTTGGAAAATCATCGGCCTAAGATTGTGTTTAAAATTGAAACAATGCTTTTACTTGAGCTTTTCACCTTAGGATTTTAATTATCCTTGGATACAATTGCCCTTGAATGCACGCTTATGATGCGATGATTATGGTTTCCCCCTTAGTTTAATTAGGATTTATTTTTCCTAATGCAATTTATTTAATATTTTCTTTTTAATTGTTGGATTGTTATTTTGATGATTATGATCACCTCATATGTTAGTGGTTAATTCTAAAATCAATCCGAACTGCCCGACAAAAGTCTTTTGAAATGAACAAGATTAGGTACCGAAAAGGGCACTAATTGGTTAATTAGTGTAATCAAGTCCCCGACTCTAGAATCTCCGGTTGCGTAGAAAGTGAGGCACACTCCCATGCCTCACTTGGTTTCTAGCCGGCCCCAATAGGCTAGTGGCGACTCCTCATTTGAAGATTTTCATGAACACCCAACGTCACGCGGGGTATGGGCTTGGGAGAGCCTATGTCTAATGAGGGTCTTGGACCCGCTCTATGGACAATACCCCTAAACCTATATTTATTCAGACATTCCTCTCCCCCATTCGGGACGGAAAAAAATAGGTCGCGACAAAGAGCAAAATTTATGAGCTACATTTCTGTTTTCGTAGCTGGACGGTTTCAAATGTTTTAGCTGAGAATGTGTCCGAGACTTGTCCGGTAAAAAATGAAGTCATGTTGTCGACCTATGCCCGCCGAAGTTGTCAACGTATGTAGAATTCCTTTTCACACCCACCTTGTGTCATTCATTGCATATGGCATATAATGGATAACCATCATCTGCTACTTTTTACGTGGTCACGCAGTTTGCTACGTGCATATTACATGACTTCATACTGTAAGACTAGAAAATATCTTAGATTAAATCATTGACAGACAAAAGTTAGGAAAATAATATGCTTTAACTCCTTCAAGTTGGTTTAGACCTATATGTATCCACGATGCCTAAGGAAAGAATCAAGGTTTGTTTATTGGCGGTCCCATACAGACACCTCACTATACTTGAGCTCACGAATTATATAATTATCTATATATTATCATTCCCGAATATTTTTCAAATAGAATTCCGGCCACTAAGTGGGCTGGTCAAAAAGCTTGAACCTTACTTCTTCTGATTTAAGTAATGGTTTTCTCGGAGAATTTCTACAGTAAATGCACCGGAATCAAAGTTGCCCTCTTATGGTTCTTCTTGTACCTAATTTGTCAATATCAACAGCTAGATAACAGAGCTGATCTTTTTTGAAATATGAAAACCTCAGATAAAGTATTATGCTCAACTTTTCTCTCTTCATTTTTTTTTGAATGAAAAAGATTGTTTTTTGCATTAGAAACGTTGAATGGCATCTTCATTCATGAAAGCAAAAACGGGGGGATGCCAAAAAGAAGGTGCAACGTGTACGATTGCGGTTGTGCCTTGTGTTATTTAGGCTAAGGGAAATTAATTGGGGTAAAGTTTTAGACTAATAATTATTTTATTAGATTCAACTTTATCTCTTTTTATAAGGAAGAGTATGAGTGCAACAAGTTATTTCTAGAAATGTGGTTGGACATGTAAGTGAAATATCTGGACATGTAAAGAAGGCTTTCTTTGTTTAGTGAACTTTATGGTCACGTGAGAAAGGAATGGCTTCATTATAAGTGAAACCACAATGAAATTTGCGGTATTGTGTTTTCTTTTTCCATCTGGTTTCCTAATCTAATTGTTCGTGTCTTCTTGCAAGAAGGCCAAGTCCATGGATGGGGAGAACCCTCGTATGCTTAAATGGATGATCCGGGTTCGGGCGATCTAGGCAGGTCTCGATTCTTTTGCACACCATATGCCTACTTTTTGTCAAACTAGCCAATCACTTTTCCAACTGTTACATTTTGGTACGTCCATGATGGGGTATGTTCAAGAGACACATATTGAAGAGGTACCTTTTAAAGGGGTATGAGCGGTTATTTTTCTAAGAGAGGTATAAAAGGACAACTTCAGAAAAATAACTGAAGATGGAATGAACAAAAATTGAGAGAGGAAAAAGGAAACCTCTCAGTTAGAAGAAAATCACTCAAATGTTCCATCATTTACTTTGAGAAACTTGTTGGCATTAACACTGTGGAATGTGAATACTTTCCTTGTGATTGTATTCGGACCAACGTGAAGTCGTATCGTCCATCATTCGTTCGGGATTCAATATACGTTTTTGGAATAATCATTTTATTGTGCATCGAAAGAGATAAGTCGTTTCTTCCGTCGACCACTTTCTTCCCAACACCAACTCTTTCGCGGTTCTTTTGCAGACCAAAGGCCTACTTTTTGTCATACTGGCCAATGACTTTTCAACTCTTTCTCGGTTCATTTGGTTACCACCTTGGAGTGCCTCCTTTTTGTCAAACTTTTGCACATTTTGCCATTCTCTCTCTCTCCTCCAACTGCAGCCAGCTAGCTATATAACCCTATCTCCTCCTCCTCCTCCTCCTCCTTCGCTCTTGATTTCACCCGACGAGAGGGAACCAGACTCAGTAGTCTCCAGTAAACACCGCCCACTTTCCGATCTCTTTCTTTTTTCCTGAGCTCATAGTTTTCTGGGTTCATTTGATCTTGGCGATACGAAAGATGGATCAGAACAGAGCTGGTTCTGGGGTCGCGCTTGATCTGCCTCAGCAATGTCGTGCCTCCGAGGGCTTCGACGACGACGGCCGTTTCAAACGAACTGGTAAGCAAGGAAACAAACACTTGCATTCTTTTATCTTTATGACCAAACTGTGCTTCTATTTCGCTCAGTGATTTCGTGCAACAAAGTCCTCTTGTTCCCGGGAGTCCCCGTCCAATTCCTGATTCCATAGAATTGGAACTACTGTTGTTTTGTCCGGTTTCCCGTTTTGGGGTGGAACTGCCCTCTTTTGTTTTCCCGTTCGGCTGTTCCTCTCCAGTTTGACGCCCGTTCTTTCCCTCAGCTTCTCACACTCGCTCTTTCCCAATAATCCCAGCTCGGAACATGGCAAGGCGGTTGGCCGTAGTTTCGATTCATCTCGAACTCGCCCCGCCATTTCGAACTAGGTAGGGACTCCCGTGATTAAAAGCTCGTCCCTGCGAACCCCTTTTTCTCCGCATTGTTCTGTTTAAACGATGAGCCGAGCTCGGTTTCTCTGGTTCTCGAGTGTCTTGTGTCCAACCGAATTGATTTCTTTGATGTCAAACATTTCCTGCTGGAGAGGAACCATTTGTTTTTCACCATGCTGAATTGAATTCTGCGTTTTGCCTTTTCTGTTCAATAAGCTGAAGCATATGAAAATATTGAATAAAGCAAAGCACCACCGGAAAGGGCAAACCCGAAAATCCGGCCCGAACCGCGATTTCGGTTTGGGTCTCGGGTTGGGCCATAGCGAACTCAAACGCTACATCCAACTTAATTTTTTGCATGCATTCCGTATCCAAAAGAAAAAAAAATGTAAGCTTTCTGGGTTTGATGTGTAATGGGCCAAAACCAGTCGACAGTCAGGCCAGTGGTGATGGGAAGAGCTGGGTTCGATCCCTCCAGAAAGCACCCGCCAAAACAGAAACTAGTTCATCACTTTCTTAAAAGAAACGTTAGTTAGTTTGCCTGTCTACTTGAGAAGAGGTCACTTTTTTAGCAATTTTCGCTGATTCTAGAGTTGGGTTTCCTTTTTTGGGTCCAATTCAGGGACCGTGTGGACGGCCAGTGCTCACATAATCACAGCTGTTATCGGGTTCGGAATTCTGCCTCTGCCATGGGCCACCGCACAGCTCGGGTGGATCGCGGGGCCGGCAGTGATTTTCATGTTCTCCTTTGTCACTTACTACACCTCTGCCCTCTTGGCCGCGTGCTACCGCAGCGGCGATCCTGTCAAAGGCGAGCGAAGCTACAGTTTCATCGGAACCGTCCAATCCCATCTTGGTAAATAATAGATCATAAAAAAGTAAAAAATCTTGGTCCACCCCCCAAATTTTTTTGCCTCAAGATGCTTCTTTTCATTTCATGGTATAAATTAAATTTTGTCGTTTTCTTCTCTTCTTTCGAGTATTGGCAGGTGGGCTAAAAGAGAAGTTATGTGGGTTCGTCTACTACCTAAACCTTTTTGGGTTTGCCATTGGGTCCACCATCGCAGCCTCCATAAGCGGGATGTGAGTGGTGAATTTGATTATACTCGGAAGTCAAGTTATACACTAAAGAAAATGAAAATAAAGATGGAATTGCTAAAGTCGATATTTGAGTGTGCGCAATTGCTCATGTTAATTTTGGTTTTAACCGGTTGTTTGATCAAATAGGGCAATCAGGAGGTCAAACTGCTTCCACGAGAAAGGTCACCAAAGTCCTTGCCACACGAGTATGAATCCATACATGATCGCCTTTGGGGTGATCGAGATCATTTTGTCCCAAAGCCAAGACTTCGACAAGTTGTGGTGGGTCCCCATTATGACTGCCATCATGTCTTTCACTTACTTTACCATTGCACTTGCCCTCGGCATTGCAAAAGTTGCAGGTTGGTGGCACGTTATTATGCTATCCAATTCTTGTGTATGAACATGTCATGAGGTTGATAGCATGTTATGAGGTTAGTAGAAGAAAAGGCCTAACACTAGCCTTCATATTCTGTCTTTGAAATCTTTACTAGAATATGGCAAATTTAAAGGAAGTCTCACTGGGATAAGCATTGGTACCATCACTCAAACCCAGAAGATATGGAGGAGCTTCCAAGCTCTTGGTGTCATAGCTTTTGCCTATTCATTCGCCATCATCTTCATTGAAGTTCAGGTAAAATTACTTTAAAAAAACAACCTAATTGCTCTGTTCACTGGTGTGATAATTAACTGATAAGTGTTGAAAACAGGACACCATTAAATCCCCACCATCAGAGGTCAAGACAATGAGGAAGGCCACGTTGGTCAGTTTGGCGGTCATTACTTTACTCTACTTGCTTTGTAGCTGCATGGCTTTTGGCGCATTCGGGGACATGGCACCCAGGCACCTCCTCGCTGGTTTCGGGTTCTTCAACCCTTATTGGCTCATTGACATAGCGAATGCCGCCATCACAATACACCTCGTCGGTGCCTACCAATTCTACTCCCAGCCCTTCTTCACCTTCATCGAGAAACATGCCATGAGAAGGTTTGCAGGCATCCAATTCATCAACAGGGAGATCGAAATCCCAGTCCCAGGTTTCCGACCCTACAAGCTATGTGTGTTGAGGATGATTTGCCGAGCTATTTTCGTGATTGTTACCACCGTGATCTCGATGCTACTGCCGTTTTTCAACGAAGTGATCGGATTGCTCGGTGCAATGGCATTCTGGCCGTTGACGGTTTATTTTCCTATCGAGATGTACATCGCCCAAAAGAGGATCGCCAAGTGGAGCACCAAATGGCTATGCCTCCAGATTCTCAGTGGAGCTTGCCTCGTCATCACTATAGCCGCTGCCGCAGGCTCGATCGCTGGGGTCGTGCTCAATCTCATGTCCTCCAAGCCTTTCAGTACAAGCTTCTAATCCCCAACATCACCAATCTCCTCGTTGCTGATGACGAGTTCAAGGTAGGGGAAGATTTTGTTTTAGGAATTTGCTTCTTCTTTTGATGTTCACAGACGTTTGGATATAAAATTTCGGTGGATGTAACGCAAGGTTAGACTTTCTACTGTGCTTCTCTTTTGTAACATATACAAATAGGAGTCGCCTGTTTGGGTTCATCTACTATAGATGGAAATAAAATGACTGCGGAATCAATTTAGAAATTCTTAGCCAGGGAGCGAAAATCGTTAGACATGCTAATGTAATACAACTCACACATACCTAGCTTCGAACTATGACTGTGTCAAAGCTTTATCATATTAATATCGGCAATCATCAATTAGCTCCTCGTGGAGGAAATATCCAATGTAGCAGAAACCTTAGGTGTTAAATTTAAGATTACTTAAGTAAAAAAGCTCATTTTTTGTTGTTTCATTTACTTTATTTTTTCTGAGCGAGCATGCTACCCTGTAAATTACTTTCCTACAAAAGGATATCGGTGAGTTTGAAGTGGGCAACATCGCCAAATTCGAACTCTGACACTGATGAAGCGAGGCGACTGGCTTTGACCTGAATCACCTTCCGAATTTAGTTCTACTTCTAGGAAACAAATTTCAAACCCTTCGTCATGACAAGCAAATTGCCAAGCCACCAAGAGGTTTAGCGACTAGATTTCAAACTTCTTGCTACCAAAATTTTTCTAAAAGGGACGCTAGTAAGATTTGCATTTGTGAATAAAAAGAGAAAGTTATGAACTTACCTCTATAATAGTTTTAGTACCATTAATTATTAAAGAGATGCTAGATGTGCTGATATTTTTTCTAGTATAACCAGCTTGAAAACTTGTCAAGGGTAGGCCAAGTGACTAAAGTCTAGATACAACTCGCGCTTACCTAGCTTTCAAACTCCAATCGTGACAGATATCGCGGCGACTTTCCAATTTGAAGAAATTTATGTGCAACCTTTCATCGAATTATATAATGGCACGTGCAATTAGAGAGGACGGTAGATGCCTCACGGTTTCACCCATTCCATTGGTGAATGCTCTTCAGCTAAACCTGAACTTTGGGCCGTTGTAGCTTGATTTGAAATGCTGAAGAAGTCATCCTTGACCTTGATTGACTCGCAAACCATGCTGTCATGAACCAAACTAGCTTTCGCTTTCTCCACTACCCCCTGCTCCTCCTTTTGCATGGGCATGCTGTTGGATCTTTTAGACCCAAACTCTGTTACATCTCTAACTCTGAATTAACGTAAATCGAGTGTACATTTGATTGTTCTTTTACTGTCACTATACATATGATTGTTTGAATCGGGTACCTTGCAGCCAATATTGATTAGACATTTTATGCTCAAAAGAAAACCCAAAGTGAATGTCATGCACTCTTTTTGTAATGCACGACTCTATTCAAGTGAATGAAACTTATCTCGTGTCGCTAATGTGCCCATTCTTTCTCTATAAAACAAATTTCCAACAAATTCAAATGTCTCAATATTCTTATCACGGTAATAAATCTTAGTCACTATCGCATACCTAATAAAACAAACGGATAGTGCATCGCCTAATTTTAGGCTTGAGATGACAGGTAAATGTACAATTTAGCCATTGATGGTGATATGTCTTCCAGTGTTTTTGACATTTGATCCTCAACCCTTCTGTAAAAACCCTCTGCCTTTGGGCTGTCGCCCCATCATTGGAAAGGGCCAGCGGGGGGCGTCAACAAATCTCAGCCAGATTTCGTCGAGGGCCGGGCCGGTTGATTTTACCCAGATTTGAGAGAGGATCGTGGCCCTTTTCCAAATTTGGCCCCCCGCCCTTTCTTGCGGTTGGCAAGGGTCATGAACCCTCTCTTAGACCCTGGTTATCATCCCGGACATTGGCGACACCCAGCCAACCCTTTCGGATGATGTGGCAACGGCCCACAAGTAGAGGGCATGGCCATTCTTTTGCAGGTAGATTTTTAAAAAACAATTTCTAATTTTTAGCCCTTTTTTTTATTTTTAACTTCTTGTCTTTTGGAAAAAACTTTTGGACTTTTTTATATTAATTTAATTAAGATTTGATGTCAAAAAAAATATTTAGACCACCGTGACATTGTTTCAGTGCTTTAATTAACCTTAACACCATATAAAAGCGAGAAAATAATAATAAAAACTCCATCAACACTTCTTCTTTTTTAACCATATTAGACAGCATCCATGAAAAACTTGATTTCGCCAATTTAACATGTTTTAGAATTTTACTGTAATTTTTAGAATTTTATGATTCAAACACTTTAACGATGAATTTTAGGACACACTTATCCCAAAATAAAAATAATAATAACAAAGAAACAGCTATGAGCGGTCTACTCACAGACAAGGGCTCAGTGCCTCTTGCCAAAACAAAGGTAGGTCATTCAAATGGGATAATTAAGATGACATAAAACTCTTTGGTCACTGTTCTGTTAATCTGGATGTACAAAACAAGGCCATGTATGTGTCTCTTAAAATACAAGGCCTGGTTATTGTTCCAAAAGGTGTTGTCATTCGTAAATCAGATCGAAACAAAACTAGAAAGCAAGATCACATCTTCATCGTCTATTCAAAAGCTGTAGCCCCAGCCAAAATGCCTGAGGCAATAGCGTTGCTTGCATAAATCACATTGATAAAATGAACCAACAGAAGGTCAAGCCAAGAAACAAGGCGTTGGCACCAAATCAGCGAAGCCGCACATGCCAAAGACAAAGGACAAAACACTATCCTGTAAGCACATGATTCGACACAACATACCATAAGCAAAAGAGCTATGGCTGATACCAAAATAAATATATCACGGAGAAGGTATCTAGCAGGCTAATTATCCACAAGAATGGTATGAGTTCAAGTATATTTGAGAGGCAAGTATTGATGGAACCTCGCAAGACCCACATCAACAAATGAACAAATTTATGCCATCGTCTACTGTACCTTCCATACAGAACCTGCGGCATGAAGATCTTCAGTCCAAGCAGTATGGATATGGCAGGTGCAGCTCAGCTTGCAATTTTGAATGCCACAAAATGCTGACGTGCAGATTTACAAATCATGACCTCAATAATCTATCGGAGTTCTTTGGCTTCAAACTTTTTCCATGCTTCCTGTTAGAACATAATTTGCAGATTCTAACAAGGTGGAGAAGCCATGTGAACAAGCTAACATAAGAACTTGTAATTGTAGAACATCCCCTGGCAACCCCACTCTTTTCGAAGAAAAGGAGCTCAGATTTTCATCAAAATGGAGAATACACTTGTCATTTCAAACTGGATTTCTATTTTTTAGCCAAAAAAGATCTAGGCTTGATCAGTCAGTATTTAAAAATTTTGCAGTCAAACTACGGGTTTAACCAAATCTAAACTTTGAACCAAACACTTTGCTACTGTTTATGAGCCTTTTTGATCATGTAGACTTCTTGGTCAACCTGGTTGGCAGCATGCAAAATAAGGTTGGACCGAGTTGGTAAAAATACAACTGATACAGATCAAATTAAGAAATCCTACATGGCATGGGTTTCCTGCTACAATGCCATAATTACACACTTCCAGAAATCAAGCCTTACTAACTATAGGCGATGGCAAACAATTTCAGACGACAGATGGTAGACCAAGAGAGGCTCAAGAGGCAGGTGTCTAGACAGAAATAGCACTGAGCTATTGACATCATTTAAAAATCCAATTTATGTAGCCAAACTGAATGAGGCCTGCTGGGCAATCATTCTTCACTGGGAGCAAGCATAGTTGAGGTCTAGAGTTATTTCTATAGTTGAATATTAGCATTAGATACTAAATTCAGTAAATTTTATGAGCTTTCAAGCGAGAATCACGGGATACCATTTGTGATATTGACACATGGATCATTTTCTCGCTTGAAATCCACCAAGTACAGGGTACATATACCAATTGACATAAGTAAGTCACAAAGATGAGCTTCAACCGAAACATCTACAATATACTTAGAACAGTGGAGTACCTTAAGTATATCAAAAACCTTTTCAGCCGTGTATTTCTGCTGAAGATTGGCCCCTTTCTGTTGAACCTTGTCAGGATTATGAGTGTCAAAAAAACCCATCCAACCCGACCCGAACACAACCTGAACACGAAATAAGTATGGTATATGTTTCGGGTCTTAATATTGTTCGGGTAACAATATAAACACAAATGAAATACATATTTTGGATCAAGTCAGGGTTGGAACATTGTTCCAACCCAAACACATTAAAGGCTTCAACTCAAACACACCCACCCAAGCTATATCCTCTACAATTCCTTATATTTGCAACTCATCCAGCACGTCTCATCTCACAGATTCGTCGTCATCGCCCCTCAGGCGGCCCCCATCAATCTCTCTCCCTCTCCCCCCCCTCTCTCTCCCCATCTTCCATATGATTTGCTTCTTTTTCGCAGCCGACACAGAACTTTAGAGGAGGGAGTATTATCTGTCTGTGAAGATGTTCACGGACGAGTCCTCACAGTGTCACATAAAAGCATTTTGAATTCCCTTTATCATATTTTTTATTAAAAAATTATTTGTCTATGGAGATGTTCACGGACGGGTTAGACGAGGCCTCGCGACGTCCGTAAGAACATTTCGAATTCCTTTTATCATAATTTTTTATTAAAAAATTATTTTTCTGTGGAGATGTTCACGGACGGGTTGGATGAAGTCTCACGATGTCACGTAAGAATATTTCAAATTCCCTTTATCATAATTTTTTATTAAAAATTATCTATCTGCGGAGATGTTCACAAACGGATTGGAGGCCTCGTGACGTCATATAAAAACATTTCGAATTCCCTTTGTCATAATTTTTTATTAAAAAATTATCTATCTACGTAGATGTTCACGGACGAGGTAAACGAGGACTCGCGGCATCACGGTCCACGGACGAGTTGGACAAAGTCTCGTGGCGTCACATAAGAATATTTCAAATTCCCTTTATAATATTTTTTATTAAAAAATATTTTTTAATAAAACCAGACCCGACCCGACTCGAACCGACCCGGTTTTTTTTTTTCTTCATGTTTCATGCATTTTGGGGCGGATCGGGTCGGGTCAAATGACATGACCCTTATTGTTCGGGTCGGGTCAGGTAACATCAAGACCCGACCCGACCCATTGACACCCCTAGTCAGGATGGATCCGTAATGTAGCCTTTCTGTATACCTGCTTGACTGAGGTAGAAGTTATCAAATCGGTTAGTGAAACTGCTTCCCACCCAGCTTCAGGCCAAAGCACCTGCATCACTCCATGGAAACAGAGATTAGATATGCGACAAGACAGCTGGCTCAAATACAAAAGAAGAAACCACAGGACTACACAACAAAATCATTCTACATCGAATTACAGGAATTTTCCAAATGAAAAAACGATTATTCTTCTCATAACCAGTACTTCTACATTCAATCCCAATGTCTTGCAGAGTTATTCTGCTTTCAGACGCATGATCCGAGTGAGAGACAAAATTCAGCCCTGTCTGAGTTCCAATGATTCATAAATATCTCAAGACTAGAAATTTCAATGATAAAAGTTGTCCTTGTACTGCAGAAACTCGGCAGTGACCAAATCTGTAACAGTGACCTACACTTCCTTACTTTATTCATGTGCAGATCACATGTTTATTTTCAAGAAGTTGCACAAATACAGGCATATATCAGCCTATCAGTTAACTTTCATGCTTATAGTTTCAGACTTTCTAGATGATGACTACCTAAATTTTTGTGTTGTTCACTAAACAAGTCTTGTATCACTGGCAACACGCTAGAAATGAAATCTTTGTGCAGCATTTCCTGTCAATCCATAAAATGAAAAAAAGAAATGGAGACTATGGAAAGCAGCATAAAAAATAGAAAGTTTGTATGTATCTCAAAATGAATATACCTGCTAAGCTTGCATTACAATTGAAAAGAATTATATGCAAATTGTCACGGAAATAACTATGGGATTACGCAACAAAAGTTCCACGATTCCCCTCTATTGCAGCAACGGAATCTAACCTGACTTTGATTCAAGGTGACCAAGACCTTTTAAACCAATTATTTGAGCGAATATAATCAGAAATTTTTTTCTCTAAAGTCCCAAAGGTCTTGATACAATAAAATGCATTAGACTCCTGGAAGTTTCATGCATCTTTCCCTGTAAGTAGACATTCTATATAACATAACAGATGTTAACATGAATAAATTTTGTATTTTTTAAAATTTTTGAATTTTTGAATTTCTTTTCTTTTTTTTACTTTTTTTCTTCTTCTTTTTTCTCTGTTTCTCTCCACCGATTGTTAGGCCTCAACAATGGCAGTGACCGGTGGAGTGAATTAGGGGGAAATATAAAAAATAAAAGGAAAATGGAAAAAAGAAAAAAGAAAAATTTTAAAAATTAAAAATCAATCTGTAAAATTTTACTAAGTTGCCACATCAATAATTTCCAATCAATTAGTAGCGTAACTTTTTTTGACTAAATTAGTTAAATTTAAATGGCTTAAGATTAAATTGGAGCCTATATAATAAATTTATGACTTTTTTAATAATTTTTCCTTATTATTATAATGGCTATTGATAATCATAGTCATCAACAAGTATTTCCATCGTTGGTGACTCATCGATGATCGAACCATACTTAAAACCGCACTCTAGATTCATTCCTCTTGGCGTTATGTCGGTTAAAATCACTGGCTTTTTTCCAAAATAAATTCATCTATAGAATGAGAATATATGAAGATACAATTTGTTTCGATTCTCGCCATTGCTTCAGATCTACGGAACAATTGCTCTCTTTTTGGAAATTTCGCCGAAATTGGACCGTAGTGGATCTTTTCTCAAGGTGAAGATAATATAAATATAGTAATGCAGAAAAAAAAAATAGCAGATGACTTGAGCGTGTCTATGATCATTAGCTAAGAAAGGACAAGAGAATATAATAACGTGAAAAAAAAAAAAAAACAACAATTTAGCAGATGACTTGAGCTTTGACTTGTTTGATTACTGATAAAATTTGGCATCATCTGGACTTATTTAAATCTCGGGGAATCCATATATCGTCTCAGCTCTACCTGCTCTTGGATAGGAAACTAACAGAATTTTTTTTTATATAAAGGAATAATAGCACAAATAATCTTTAAATTTTAATCTAACATGTAATGTTGTCTTTGGACTTTTAATTTATTAAACTTTAGCCCGATTTACAAAGTCATCTCTAAACTTTTAATGTTCAATATGATCATTAAATTACTAATAAATCTTTAATGTAGTTCATAGATTATACAAAAATGTGTAAAAGTTCAGAACCGTATTGAATATTATATCAAAATTTATTGATCATATTAAATAAATTAAAAGTTTATGAGCAACATTGTATAATAAATCAAAGTTTAGAGATCATTTATATCATTTTTTTCTATATTATTTGCGGAATAGATTTTATTCCGAGACCTATTTACGGAATAGAAATCCGTTTGGTAAAAAAAATTCAATTTTGAAAATTTAAGGACTAATCTTACCTATACACTCGAAGAAATTTTTTTTTTGGACAGCTGCTTTTCTAAAAAGACCGTGACATTATCACCGCTACTTAGAAAAGTAAAATTTTTTTGAATTGGCCGTAAACTCATCCCTACTTACTCCAAAGGGACAATCATTTCTTATCTTCCATTAATTTCCCTCCATTTAATTCTTCCGTACAGATAATTTATATCCTAAAAGATTGTATTGGGTTTCTCTTTTCACGGCAGTCATACTGTATAATAAACAGCGGCAACCCTCTCCAGATTAAATTACATTTTGATTATCTTGGCATATATATTCACGTAATATTCATGAGTAACATGTTTGCATGAAGTGCATTTTGAGCAATTAGACGCCACGTGCAATGGGACTTTTAAGGTGATTTATCTGGTGTAGTTTAATAAGCATGGCTAATGAAAACCAAAGGAATGCTAACCGGGCCCATGCTCCCTAGCTACGTGATGATTGGAATTATTATCATAAACCATATAGTATATAGCTCATGGATTTTCAGATGTGATTTCTCTATCTCGCTCCACTTATGTCGGTTCTTATCATTATCTTGTCAGGCGTGCTTTAGTTATATTCAAATTGACCTTTTGTCTTTTGCCACCTAGCCAGCTTCGGTTGCGTAAGTTGCTGAGAAATTTAAACTCGCTTTTTTTGGTCTACGGACATTCCTTGGCCATAAAAAAGCAAGCTGCTTTTAAAAGGTAATATCCAGTAGACTGGCGATTGGTCAAATTATTTGGCAAAGTTTGAATGGGCGTGTCCCTTTTGGCTACTTGGTGGGTATATTTTAAATAACATTATTGACGTTCATGAGAAAATCAACGATTTTACCCAACCACGTGTATTTGGTACTAACAGTTTCCCGAATATCCACATAAAAAAAAATTGTTCAAAGTAGGCCAAGTGACAAGAGACAAACACAAATTGCACTTAGCCATCTTCCAATCACAATTGTAACGGATGACGGGTTAGATTTCAATCTCAAATGGAATCATGTGAAATCTTTATCGAGTGATAATGACTTGTGCAAAAGGCCACCGATGGCTTTGAGGCAGATTAAATTGAGATAATGGTAGATAACCTAATCCATTGATGGTAGATAATCGAGAAGAGTGTAGTTGATATTGTTTCAGTACTTCAACCTCGGTTCAACTCGAAATATTCAAGACTTGATACTTCAATCAAAGTTTATCTTTAAGCTTGAGCTCAACTTGAATTAATTTTCAATAAAATTGAACTCACCTTGATTGGTCCATAAAGTTCAGTTAGAGCTCAACTTAACATAAATTTAAGTGTAAGTTTGATTGTTTAAACCGCGTATTTGCAGCTAAAAGGTTCTAAACCTATTTACACATGATAATTTGTTATCAATATTAAGATTTTTGCTTGATTCTGCATATCTTCATACAGTTTAGCTCTAAATATTTTAACTGTACCAATCGAATCATAAATTTTTTGATAATTTGTCAATATAGTCATATTCTAGCCAATGTTGACTAAAAATTGATGACGTAGAAATCGATTGTCCATTTGGCAAGCTCGACATGACGTGGACAATTTTGCATTTTTTTAAATTTTCTGAATTTTTAATTATTTTTCTTTTCTTTTGAATTTTTTTCTTTTCTTTTTTCTTTCGTTCTTTTTCTTTTTTTCTAATAAGTCCGGTGAGGGTTGTGAAGCTCTTGCTAGCTGCAAGCAAGGTTCAGGGCCCTTGCCCAAACCGGCCACTAGGCAAGGGCCACAACCCTCGCTCACAATCAACGAGGGTTAGCTAGCAATCTTCCTTGAACTTACTTAAGAAAAAAATAAAAAATAATAATTAAAAGATTCAATATATATAAATTGTTCAATGTCAACATTAGTCGTATCATATAGAATGGCCAGCATTCATCTCATCAATTTCAGGCCAAAATCGGGCAAAATAATTATATTAATAAATTATCAAAAGGTTTAAAACTCAATTGATAAAATTTAAAAATTTAAGACAAAATCGATACAAATACAATAAATATAAAACTTCTTCCAGTAATTTTTCCTTGTCAATACAGTGCTTGGATTCCATACCTAGCAACACACCAATAAGGCACAGAAACTGCTCACGTTAAAGAACCAAAAAATATTTTGGACTACTGCGATCCAGCTCCAGCAACCCTTGTACATTTGTTGGTACATAATCAGATAACAACCCAAGAAGGATAAGCCTTGTATTAATGTCTTATTTTGGGTATGGAGAAAACATGTCATAGTGTAATACAACGTGTATAAAACGAGTTGGCGTGTTTGTATGATCACACAAAGTGTATGTACCTTTATTGGCGATGTACACTTACTTAGCTAGTTAGCTATATACATGTATGTATAATAAGCTCAAACTTAACATAAAAAAAAAGAAAAGAAAAATATTTGATTGTAAAAACAAAAAAAAAAGATTAACATAGAAGAGACCCATTGATCCAAGGTCAACCCTAAACTAACCCTAGACTAGTCCAACTCTGCGAGTTTGGTCCAGCTCCCAAGGAGATTGGGTCAGTCCGTAGTCCATAGTCTGGAATCCAGAACCAGCATTGTGCAGGTGTTAAAATCAATATTGTGCCGCGCTGCACTAACCCAACCTAGACATACTCATCCCCGTGGACATATCTACGGTTTTCGTTCCTATTTTGGCAGGTGGGACTCGCACGTCACTCTCTCTCTCTCTCATCCTTTCTGCACCAGAGCTCAGCTATATAAACGAGACCCCTCCTCCCCGTCCCTTCCTCACTCCATCTCCTCTTCCTCCTCCTCCTCCTCCTCCTCCTCTTATTGGCTCTCGTGTTCATCGGAGAGACGCAGAGAGAAGAAGGAAAGAGGAGAGAAAACAAGGAGGAGCCAAACCTAGGAGTCTCCAGTAAATCGTCTTCCGAATCATCGTAAAAACGATATTTTTGGACTCTGTCTCCTGTTTTGCGTGCGTGCGTTGGTGTCTCTCTCTTATGGTCGGTCTTTTTGGTGTGACAATAAATTACGCATGGACATGACCGTCCCAAGGAACACCCACCCACTCGTCTCTCCTCGCAGCTCCCGATACCCTTCTCGTTTCTTGAGCTGATAACTTTTTCTGGATTCATTTGATCTTGGCGATACGAAAGACGGGTCAGAACAGAGCTGGTTTTGAGGTCGCGCTCGATCTGCCTCAGCAAGGTGGTGGCTCCAAGTGCTTCGACGACGACAGGCCGTCTCAAACGAACCGGTGAGCAAAGGAAACAAAGTCCTCTCGTTCAGGCAGCTTTGCCCACTTCCTCTTTTTCTTTTTTGCCCTTTTTCCCCCTTTTTCCCCCTTCGTTTGACGGCAGAGAGAAAATAGAGGGTGAGGTTTTACCTAATGGCGTCTTTCTTGTACGGTTGCAGGAACCATGCAGGCGGAGACACTTTTGGGACTGTACCCAATATTTTCTCCAGTTGTTCACGTTGTATTTATCTTGTGTTTCTCCCCTCAAATAAATCCAAAAGGTCTCGCAGGAGTGAGTAGAGTCCAAAAAAGTTCAGGTAATGGTTCATGCTCGTTTCCTTGCTTCCCAGTTTGTTTGAGACGGCCTGTCGTCGAAGCACTTGGAGCCACCACCTTGCCGATGGAGATCGAGCAAGACCTCAAAACCAGCTCCGTTCTGACCCATCTTTCGTATCCACCAAGATCAAATGAACCCAGAAAAAGTTATCAGCTCAAGAAACGAGAAGGGTATCGGAAGCTGCGAGGAGAGACGAGTGGGTGGGTGTCTTGTCCGTTCGTAGTTTATTGTCACACTGAAAAGATTGACTATAAGAGCACAGTTGATTCCGCTTTTGAAGAAAGCTTTTAATTTAAGCAATCTAGTGAAATATTATTTGTTTAGTAAATTGTAATTGAAAAGTACTTGGAAAGCAATTTTTGAGGAAATGTTGGTGATTATATATTTGAAATATCCTTAGGTGTGACCAATGTAAGTTCTTTTTTAAAATCTATTTAAAATTTAAAAAATGGCTGTAAATTTTAGTGTTGAGATTAATATAAAAAAGACTTATTAACAAAATTATAAAAAAGAAAGTTGCATCAAAGTGGATCTTTCTCAATTAAAGAACAGTAATTTCATTAAAATAAGCGGGGTCACATACATTTTGAAGAAAGAAATACGTTATCCTTAAATGTTACAAACCTCCTTAATTATTTCTTAAACTATAGCTATTTGAATAGCCTTTAGTACGAAAGCCCTTTTGCACAAAATAAGTGGACAAATACACAAGAATCCAAAAGACTATTGCCAACTCTCAAGAATCCGAACGACTATTGTCAACTCTTTCCGACAGCTAAAGAACATGATAATCTCATTCAACCCGCCACTACCAATTATAGCAAAACAACCATCATAGTTGAAACTTGAACACATTTAAAGAATTGGAGAATTCTTTAAGACTAAATTGACAAAACATGAAAATGTTTAAAACTAAATTAGCATAATTGAAAGTTTTGTAACCGAATTGACATGAAGAGAATAATTTAGGTCTTTTTTGTAATTATACCTAGCCAAAATTTTAGATGTTAAATTTAAGTTTCATTCACTTTTTTTTCTTTGATTGAGCATGTCACCCTGTAAACTTGCTTCCCTTTGACAAGTTTCGGCACATATCTATTGTATGTTTCCAAAGGAATCAATTGTAATTTGACATAGATGCTAATATTTGTGAGAGCCTTCCATTGCAAGTTTCTTTATCGCTGTGCCTTTTAGATCTTGTGTATTAGAAGCACCTCGTTGTGTTGTACTCAAAAAATTGAGATGCCACTCCATAATGCAAGTGATATATTTTTGTGAAGATAGGAAAAATCACAGGAATCGCCTTCCAAATTGGTTCGACTTCTAGCAACGAAATTTCCAACCCTTTGTCACCACAAGCAATCCACCAAGCCGAGTGACTAGATTTCAAACTTCTTGCTACCAAAATTTTTCTGATTGGGACGCTAGAAAGATTTGCATATCTGAATAAAAAGACAAAATTAGAAACATACCTCTATTACATAAATGCTCAATGTACCAGTAGTATGAAGAATAACCACTCCAGAGCCTTGTCCAAAGTAGGCCAAGTGGCAAAGACTATATACAACCAGCACTTAGCGAGCTCCAAACTACGATCGGAACAGATATCACGGCGACTTTCAATCCGAAGAAATTTATGTTAAAGCTTCTGTCGAATTATAATGACACGTGCAATTAGAGAGGACGGTAGATGCCTCCGTGGTTTCGCCCATTTCATTGGTGCATGCTCTTCGGCTGAACCCGAACTTTGCGCCGTTACAGCTTTGATTTGAAATGCAGAAAAAGTTATCCTCGACCTCGATTGACTTGCACAGACTATGCTGTTACGTCCCAAACTAGCTTTCACTTTCTCCCCTCTACACCTCCTGGTCTTTCTTCCTTCTTTGCTTGGGGATGTTGTTGGACCCTTTTATACCTCGTAGCCTCTGTTATATTTCTTAATTCAAATCAACATAAATTTGAGTGTAAGCATGATTATTTGAATCACGTATTTTGCAGCCAATGTTCATTAGATATTTCATGCTCAAAAGCAAACCTAAAGTGAATGACATTTTATAATGCTCAGCTATATTCGAGTGAATGAAACTTGCCTATTAAGTTGCTCATGTGCCCATTCTTTCTCTAGTAAACAAATTTACAACAAATTCAAATTTCTTGATATTCTTATCACAGTAATAAATCGTAGTCACTATCTCAAAATAGATAACATAAACAGATAAATTTTTTCACCTAATTTTAGGATTGAGATAATAGTTATATGTACTATTTAGCCAAAAATGGTGATATGTCTTCCCATGTTTCATCTGATCCTCAACTCTTTTGTGAATACCTTGGCGTTTGGGCCGGTGTTCCATCGCCGCAAAGGGCCAATAGGACGTCATTGAACCTTGGGTAAGTTTCAGAAAGTACCAACGACTCTCACCCAAATCTAAGAAAGGGTTATGTCCCTCGCCGCAAAGGGCCAATGGTCAGTGATCCTCCCCAACCCTCCCTAGACCCAATCAACTTTCCAGCCATTGTCGACACCCCATCAACCATTTCCGGTGATGGGGCAGCGGTCCATAGGCAGAAGGCCAAGCCTTCTTCCTGCCGTTAGCTCTCTTTCTTTTCTTTTTTTCTTTTTCTTTTTCTTTTTTAACTTCTAGCCTCTTTTCTTAACTTGTCTTTTTTTTGGAAAAAAAAATTTCTTGACTTTAGCTAATGTAATTTAGATTTAGTGCAAAAAATTAGGATTTAAACTAAAATGAGATTGTTTTATTGCTTTAATTAACCCAAGAGAGGGAAAATAATAATAAAAAATATGTCAAACATTTTTCGTTAACCAAATTTTATGGTATTTACAAAAGAACTTGTTTATATCAATTTGATAAGTACATTTTAAAAGTTTTAGAATTCAATCACATTTTTGTGATAAGATTTACGACTTTTAGTGCATTTATCTCAAAAAATAAAATAAAAAACTAAAGAAACCCCATGAGCGGTCCACTTACGGACAAAGGGTCCAGTACGGACAAAGGAGGTCCAGTGCCCCTTAATTGCCTCCCGAATGGAAGAACAAAGGTAGGTCCTTCAAAGTATAAAATGACCATCCCCCCATTTCAGCCATTTAATATTTTAATTCCAGCCTATAATGGGTTTCCTAAAATCTGAACTTGAATAAGTTTAAAATCTTTAAAAAAAAAAATTATAAATAAGTTTAGTTAGATAGATAAAAGATTTAAGGTGATATGAAACTGTTCGCTCACCGTTCTGTCGGTCTGTGTGTACAATACAAGGCCATGTGTCTCTTGAAATACAAGGCCTGGTTATTGTTCCCAAAGGTGTTCTCATTCGTAGATCAGATCGAAACAAAAACTAGAAAGCAAGATCACATCTTTGTCGTCTATTCAAAGGCTGTGGCCACAGCCGAAATGGCTGAGGTAATAGCGTTTCTTGTGTAAGTCATTGATAAAATGAACCAAAAGAAGGTCAAAAGCCACGAAACAATGGTGCTGGCACCAAATCAGCGAGTCACACATACCAAAGACAAAGACAAGTCACTATTCTGTAAGCACATGTTTTGATATAACATAGCATAAGCAAAAGAGCTATGGCTGATATATACCAAAATAATTATATCACAGAATGTAGAAGGCTGGTTATCCACAAGAATGGTACGAGGTCAGGCACATTTCAGAGGCAAGTATGATGGAACCTCGCAAGACCCATGTCAACAAACAACAAATTTACACCATCGTCTACTGTACCTTCGATACAGAACCCTGCAGCATGAAGATCTTCAGTTCAAGCAGTATAGATATGGCAGGTGCAGCTCAGCTTGCAGTTTTGAATGCCACAAAATGCTGACGTGCAATTTAGAATTTCAACCTCAATAAACTACCGGAGCTCTTCGGCTTCAAACTTTTTCCATGCTTCCTGCAAAAACATAATTTGCAGATTTTGAAAAGGTGGAGAAGCCATGTCAACAAGCTAACATAAGAATTTGTAATTGCAGAACATCCCTCGATAACCCCTCTTTTCGAAGAAAAGGGTACTTCAAGATAAAGGCCTATCCCTTAGTATATCAATTCTAATAGAAAGTTCAGATTTTCATCAACATGGAATATGCATTCATTATTTCAAATTGGGCTTCTATTTTTGGCCAAAAACAAAAATCTAACCTCGACCAGTCTGTGATTAAAAACTTAGCAGTCAAACTACAGGTTTAACCATATCTAAACTTTGAACCAAACACTTTGCTACTGTATATGAGCCCTTCTGATCATGTAGACTTCTTGGTCCACCTGGTTGGCTTCATGCAAGATAAGGTTTGACCGAGTTTGTCAAAATACAACTGATACAGATCAAATTAAGAAATCCTACATGGCATGGGTTTTTCTGCTACAATGCCATAATCACACACTTCTAGAAATTAGGCCTAACTAACTGTAGGTGATGGCAAACAGTTTGAAGAAGACAGATGGTAGACCAAGAGAGGCTCAAGAGGCAGGTGTCTGGACAGAAATAGAACCGAGTTATTCATATAATTTTTTTTGGTCGAATAGCTATTTACATCATTTAACAATCCAATTTATGTAGTCAAACTGAACGAGGCCTAAGGGGCAATCATTCTTCACTGGAATGCAAGCAAAGTTGAGGTCTACAGTTATTTCTGTAGTTGAATATTAGCATTAGATATAAAATACAGTAAATTGTATAAGCTTTCAAGCAAAAATCACAAGATACCATTCGTGATATTGACACATAGATCCTTTTCCAGGCATTTTCTCGCCTGAAATCCACCAAGCACTAGGTATATATACCAATTGACATAAGAAAGTCTAAAAGATGAGCTTCAACCAAAACATCAACAATATACTTAGAACAGTGGAGTACCTTAAGTATATCAAAAACCTTTTCAGCTATGTATTTCTGCTGAAGATTGGCCCCTTTCTGTTGAACCTTGTCAGGATGGACACGTAATGTAGCCTTTCTGTATACTTGCTTGACTGAGTTAGAAGTTATCAAATCGGTTAGTGAAACTGGTTCCCACCCAGATTCAGGCCAAAGCACCTGCATCACTCCATGGGAACAGAGATTAGATATGCAACAAGACAGCTGGTTCAAATACAAAAGAAGAGACCACAAGACTACACAGCTCCAAAATCATCCTAAATCGAATTACAGGAATTTTCCAAACAAAAGAAACAAATATTCATCTCATAACTGGTACTTCCACATTCAATCCAGATGTCCTGCAGAGTTATTCTGCTTTCAGATGCATGTCCCGAGTGAGAGACAAATTCAGCTGTCTCATTTCCACCGATTCAAACCAAGACTAGAAATTTCAAACCAAATCTGCAACACTGACCATGAACATACAACCCATACCACTAAGCACATTACCATGTGCAGATCACATGTTTATTTTCAAGAAGTTGCAGAACTAAAGGCATATATCTGCCTATCAGTTAACTTTCCTGCTTATAGTTTCAGTCTTACTAGATGATGAGTACTTAAATTTTTGCATTGGTTACTAAACAAGTCTTGTATCATTGGTAAAACACCAAAAGTGATATCTTTGTGCAGCATTTCCTGTTAATCCATAAAATGAAAAAGAAATGGAGGCTATGGAAAGCAGCATAAAAAAATAGAAAGTTTGTATGTATCTCAAAAGAATATACCTCCTAGGCCTGTATTACAATTAATACAAATTACATGCAGATCTTCGTGGAAATAACTAAGGGATTGCGCAACAAAAGTTCCACAATTCCCCCCCATTGCAGCAATAGAATCTAACCTGACTTTGATTCAAGGTGATCAAGACCCTTAAACCAATTATTCAAGCAAATATAATCAGAAATTTTCTCGTAAGTCCCAGAGGTCTTGGATACACTAACATGCATTAGACTCCTGGAAGTTTCATGCATTTTTCCCTGTCAGTAGGCATTCGTGGATTATGAAATGAACGCCAGAGAAAACTCCAGCTGTCAAGACTGTGTTGTTATAAAAAGCTATTCTCTTACCTAAATGAAATGTTTTATCAGCAAAGGAGCAATCTCTTTAATGCATTAAACTTAAAAATGTTAAGAAATTTCAGCTCCCCTTGGCTTCCTCTCAACCCTTGCCAATCACATGCTCCTAACGAGAATTTTCAGCATTAGTCACAGATGGGCAGCATAATACCAAATAAGTTCCAAGTTGTTAAAAGATGGAATTATCAAGCCTTGTTAAAAGATGGAAGTGTGAAACGAAGTTGGACTCTCTGAAAAATCATACCACTAATCCAAAGTCCTGACTGAACTTCAACAGAGAGGTACACATACTTCAGTACTCAACAGAACTTGAAACGCACCATTTAGACATTAAAGAGATAATGCATCTTATTTCCCAAAACTTGAAGATTCATGCTATCAAATGTGATTAGCATTTCTGTAACTCAATAAGCTAGCTGAAATGACACATTTCAAACAAAATAAAAGTTGCATCCCCAAAAGACAAGTCAATTGTGACGAGAAAATAAAGGAAGAAGCAAAAGAATGAATTTCAACAAGAAGACCCACTTGCTGTAATGATGATAATAGTGCACGCAGATTGCCTTCTTTCCCTGCAGCCCAGTGCTTTATCTTATTATCAAGACTCTCAGCAATTCTCTGCGCAAAAAATAATAACTGAATTAAATCAAAGTCAAAAGATGTGCTGAGATACTTGTTTCCTGGCAGAAGCAGGAAAAGACTATCGAAAGACTAGAAAATGGAGAGAACAATTGAACAAGCATCAATTCTGATGTAAGTCCAAGTACTTACATGCCTCTCTTCTTGCTCCTGCTGAGTATGAGAGTCCCGTTGGTTCATCTCAGCAACTGCTTTTGCCTGAGTTGATCCCCCCAAAAAAAAAAAAAAAAGAGTAGATTAGTACCATCCTTTCAGCTACAACAGAATTCTATAGTCTCATCATGATATAAACATATTGTAAGTCCAGAAATCCCAAGGTAAACCAATAATCCAGAAGCAACACAGTTTTAAAACCAAACAGGAAACATAACTTGTTTGCTCATCTTTCATTCCTCAGCACCTTTTTATGATTTCTACCTTTACCTTATAACCAGGATTTCCTTATTCAAGGGTACAACAAAAGAAGGATATCTCTCAGTAGTCACTATCCTAAGCTTAACCAGACAAAATTGCCACAGTGATAAAGAGAGATACTGACCACTCGTTCCTGGGTCCTCTCATGACGACCCAGTCTTGCCCTTCTTCTTTCTTCGCTTTCCCCTTCAATTTCCTCAAATTCTCCAGCAAATGATGCAGCTGTTGGAAGGACAATAAAAACTTTATGTTTTAATAGATCAACAGCAAAGGGAGATTCACAAAGAATTCTCCCACTACTTCGAAGAAAACGACTAACTGTAGCATTAAACACCTCCAAACATTAAAGAAAAGTCATCCATGAAATTCGTTGCTGAGGAGGCCTTCTTCATACTGGACCGAACCTCAAAACTTGGCTTTGGTGGTGTTTTGGGAACTTCTTTGCTTTTTGTCTGCACGTGAGAAGTATTGGAGACTAAAATGACAATTCGAATGCATTAAGGACAAAGATAGAACTTTTGGTTCTTACCGAACTTGTTGGCCGAGATTTAGGCACACTGCTTGACCGCAAACCCACACTAAAGAAGGATTCTAGATCGTCCGCAGCCTTGTGCTTATTTTCAAATGCATCCCTTGAACCTCCTTTATATCCACCAGCCTTTTTCTCAGGCCCAGAACTCTTTCCACCAGAAAGAAAATCTGACTGAATATCAGCATTTCTTCGCACCCTACCCATAGCAAAGTCCTCAAGCTCATCTATTGAAGACACACCAGGGCCTGCAGCCTTTTTCTCAGCTCCAGATCTCTTTCCAACAGAAAGGAAATCCGACTGTGTATCAGTATTTCCCCGCACCTGGCCCATAGCAAAGTCCTCAAGCTCATCTAGTGATGTCACACTAGGGCTCTTCACTACATCACAGGAAATGCTTGAGATATAAGTTCATCCTATTGATCAGTCAAAAAGAACAACTAAAAATCTTTTGTACATATAAAGAGAAATCACTTACCTTTATCTCTAACTTCATTTGCCCCTTGGAAATTACCAAACTGACTGCTTTCTTCTAATGGATCCGAAAACAATTTCGAGGAGGCATGCACTGACTTGGAAGTCGATTCTAATACTACAAAAGTGTCTTCTGACAAATTAGAGCTTGACTCAGCTGAATAAACATTGGTTTTTTGGGGCTGCCTTCTCTGACTGCCGAAAGTGAAAAAAGTTATTGCATTGCAAAACTACTTAAATTTTCATGGTTAGAAATTACCATAGAAGAATTAATGAATTTTCAGAAGTTTTTAAGTAAGGAGAACATATGGCATTAGAACAGGATTATAAATCCTAAGATTTGAACATATTATCTATCTGACAGGGTGCAATAAATCCAACGATCAATCAATGAGAATGTAGCTTACACTATACAAGATACCCTTTGTTTTTAAGACAATCTATAACTGCTGTTGAGACAATATTGAAAATCTTAAAATAGCAGAAATGACAGATGGAGCTGCTTCTGAGATTAAGTGCTATCAGAAGAGACACCCTATAGTAGAAAACTAATAGCCACCAACAAATGAGAACCTAAGAAAAGGAGATCCTTTAAATATTGGAAAAGAAAGGCAATGACACCATGGTGTCCTTAGGCTCCTACACATTATCATCAATGTTATCTGGACATGGATGGCCATTACATGAAAAGGACAATAAATTGAAAAAACTAGAGGCTCCTCTTTTTTATCCTAAAAAATAATTGGCCAATCTCAATGGTAAGTCAATGCTAGAAAATGTATATTGACAGGGAAAGTATGTCCATCAAAAGTATATTATCTGCTTTATCATATGATTCAATGCATAAGGTACAGCACTCCCAACAATACTGAATAACAGAGTAGAAAATAAAATCAACAAACAAGATTAAGATCTAAAAAGCAACGGCAACAAGCCATGTCAATCAGGTGAGCTCGTCATCTTTGCAGTTTCTTACAGCTAAGAATTACTCTTCTGGGCATCTTGACAATTAAAACACACATTTCACACATAGAGGGATTCATGCACATTTACCATTGGGTGGAAAATGAAATTAAAGAATTTGTGTCTACATCGAGAGTTGGTTTTAGCATACATTGGGATGTCTAATTTTCGTTGTAGGATATAATCCACAGAAATGAAGGTCAAATACATGCTTGCTTCAGCTCTACAGTGATTATGAACATGCAAAATCCCCTATGGCTCTGGCAGTACTTGTACGCAACTATAGAGCTACCCAGGCAATTTCAAGAAATGAGTTCCAACTGAGAGAGTAAAATAAGCATAACTAAAAGAAGAGCATAAGCTACACAGAAAGAGATGCTCACTCATTCTGGGAGAAAGAGAGAAAATATGTTTGGTCAACTTCTCAATAAGGTCCAACCATAAAAAAAAAGAACTTCTCAATAAGCAGGCATTCTTGAACTCAAGACAAAGCAAGGAATCAGAATCAAGCTATAAAATAAGTCCTAAAAGAAGCTAGAAACAACTTAAAAATTCCTGAAAGTGTACCATGAACAAGAAGTACTACGTCATCGTTAGGGATGCCAAACCAATTGCCCACAAAATGTTACTAAATCCTTACACGCTCACAGACTCACTAATCTCCTATCGTATTACATGAAGTCTACTGATGTAAGAAGCTCCTAGGAGAGATTTTTCAATGTCATGCAGAATAAGACGCATTTAGCATAATTGGCGAATTTGCAAATCTGGTAAAAGCGAAGCACTACAGAACAAGAGAAAAGTCATTCGGTATTTAAAAAGATCAAAATTTCCTAATATGCACATACACACCCGTAAGCTGGAGGACTAGTTCCACCAAACCCAGGTATCAGATCATCGGATTCCGCAGCAGCATGCCCAGCCTCGGATCCTTTACTATCACTCTTCCCCGACTTCACCCCAATACCACCAAAGAAATCGTCACTGTCATCATTTTGATATCCACCTAACAAATCGTCGACCGGAGAGCTCTGCCTTGGAGGAGAAGCAAACGTATCGAAAACGCCATTGCCACCACCGACAGAAGCCGAGCTCTTGACGCCAGGCATTCCGCCGAAGATATCGTCATTATCATAGCTAGAAGAAGGCCCTGCGCCGCCCGAATTGAAAAGCGAGTCGTAATCGAAGCCGAAGCCGCTACTACCGGCCGACGATTTCGCAGCCTTATTAGATCCACCGAACAGATCGCCGAAGTCGTCCAAATCACCGAAGCCTTGAGCCTTGCTCCCACTATTCGGTTGGAGGAACTCACCGTAGTCCGAATTCCAGGAAGACGTGGAGACGCGAGAGGAAGATCGACCGGCGGAGGCGCGGTCCTGGCCGGAGGAGCTCCGGCCTCCTCGGGGGGCGGGGGCGCCGATCCCGTCGGGGCGCTTCGAGGCGGCCATCGGGGCCGACTTCCCCTGGGGCTTGAGGCCGTACCGCTCGGTCAGGACGCCGAACTCGTCCATTTCTCTCTCGGGAAATCAAACAGCGAGGTCTAGAGTGAGCACGCGGGAAAGGAATAACGATGAAGATTCGCGGTCCGCGGAATCGACGCCGGCTAGAACCGTCGGAGTGGGCGATCGGGAGAAACGGGGGGGAAACTGGGACGGGATAAGGAAAGGGGATCGAGGCGATTTGGCCGGAACGAGGGAAGACGCTGGGGATGAATTCGCGTTCGGGTGGATCGCCTTCGCTTCGCTCTTTTGCTTCTCCCGTCGCGTTTCTCGGGGGGGGAAACTTTGACGTGTAGGGAGGGCGGAAATCCGACGTGGAGCCTACCGAGTAACACCAACAACGACAGCGAACGCCAACTCGAGCTCACGATGGGCCTTAAAAAGAAATTACTTTTTTTTTTTTTCGGCTCCTTGGATTTGCTTTCGTAGCTCGATCCGGGAAAGTCATCGTTCGGTGCGGCTTCGCATCGTACGATTCGGGCAAATTTAGAACGGAGTCGGTGGCGATCCGCTCGTCCACATGGTCCGGTGGATGGTTTCGTTTTGAATCTCCGAACCTGGATTTTCTTTCGCCCTTCGCCTGATTACGTTCGAGAGAGCGGTAGGTGGGCTTTACATGGATGGGCCGCAGCACGAGACCCGGCCTCCCCATTGCCCCCGAGGGCCTCCGAAGTGGGTGTGCAATTCCAGTGGCCGTGCCGGCGAAGCGTGGACGTCTCACGGTGTGGTTGGGATGTAAGACCAATTTGTATGGAGTTCCGAGAAGTCGATGGCCATCGCGTAGCTTCCCAGACTAGTCTTAGCGAAAGATAGGACAGACAGAGCAAACAAATTGGGTAAAGTTATGGGGTGATGTTGCGCCCGCATGGGCGGAATCGCACAAATTGAAACTCCACTTGATGAAATTGCACATCAAGGACAAGATAGTGGGGGGATGGAATATGTGGACTTCACCTAAAACTCAGATAAAATTTTCTTTCCGGTGGAAAAGTTATGATTGCTTCTAAAAGTGTGAAAATAAATAATCCATATCATGTTTATTTAAAGATGTATTTTCATCAATAAATTGTAATATGATGATATTCACCCCCAATCCTAATTATATGATATTTCATTCTTATGATTGATAAGTTATAAATTATGAACATCACTCACATGCACATTTAATTCAAATCAAAAGTGGACACAATCATGTTTGGAGTCCCTAATTAAAGGCATGGTCAAAGTAAATTCCTCTAAGTAGTGATAAAGCAAAGCATGACCCTTTGTAATATTTTTCAGATTTCTTTTGGCCAAACGATATTGGTAAGACTAAATTTCATTTGAAAATAAGGGGGGAGAGAGAGATTGTCACACAAGAGGAAAAAAAGGAAGTTTTGAAAGATAGTATAATGATTAACGAATAGAGGAATAGATGAGTTAATAAATTAGCTTAAACCCATTTGTAGTACGACATTTAAGGTTCTAATTATTATAAGCTCATTCTTGGTCATTTTGCAGTCTAAAATGACATTTCTATGACTTGCTATATTGTCCTCTAACCGATAGGTATTACTACTGAGTTAATATTAATACGAATAAGATAACTTATCAATCTCCTTTTATCTTTACTAAACTATGATGGGTTACTAATGAAATATCTACATTTCCGACCAAAAAAAAAGAAAAAATATTAATACGAACATTATACATATATATAGTGCAAACTTTGCGGTTCGGGTTGCCCTCCATCTCGAAGAACCAAAAGTATGACACGAATTTTCAAAACAGGTCCGAATCACGGATCAATTTCTCCTACCCACTATCTTTTAAGGTCAAACCAATCTTCGAATTGGCTCCTGCATCTCGAGGTTCAACATGAACTTTGATCTTTGACCCGAAAGAAAGGTCGTTACTTCTTCAACATCCCCTAAACTCAAGTTGGTAAGAGTAGACAAATTTCAGATGGGCGTGGGGAAACTTTTCAAAAGCAAGTGCTGTCCAATTAGCTTTTTGAGTAGACAAACACCCAAGATGCAAAAGCACCATCTGAACGCGTTCGGATTAAGTTCCAATCAGACAATACATACACACGATAGCACGTGTAACAGTTAGTACCACCGAATTAGCTTTCAGGTTGATCAGTAACAGTAGACGATTACCCCATTTGAAAGCAAGCGCTATCCGGTTGTATTTCTGGGAAGATGTAAATCTATACTTAAAAGACAATGATACTGTTCGAAAGTCAACAAGGTTTTTACGAGCATTCCCCACATGAAACAGCATTTGAAAGTATGCTACGGATGGCATCCTACGAACTCACTATCCACCGTCATCCATTTAGCTACAAGTCGGAAGACAAGGGGTAGTCCACGATGCATGGAGTCGAGGCAAAAGGGGTGGTGCATGGTGAAACTGATTCACGGAGTGAATTTACGAAGAGAGATGCATAGATGTGCGTCACGGACGATTTGCATCCGTTGCTACTCAGAAATGCGAAGACTGAGACAACAATCCAATCGTTTGACTTCAATGCTACAAACCTATGAGAGCTTCCCGCTGAAATCTACTTTTCTCAAATCCAACGATGAGGAAAGGAATAGGGGATGCAGCGATCGATTCGGGAGGCGACTTGGCCGGAACGAGAGGGCGCCGGAGAGGAGAGACGATGAGGATGAATTCGCAATCGAGCTCGCAGTCGGTGGGTCGGCTTCGCTCTTTCCCTCTCGCGCCTCGCATTTCTCGGGGAGGATGGATGAACGAAGCGCGAATCCGAGATGGAGCCTACCAAGTTACCAACACTAAACAGCAAACGCCAACTCGAATCGGAATAATAATGGGGCCCTTCAAACAAGGTTAGGTTAGGTAGGCGATTCCTTCCTTTCACGTGAATCACGGTGAGCAACGAGACTCGAGATTATCGAGACTTAGGCCTTGGGTCGACACTGCATTTTGAATATTCTAAAACTTTGGTTTTTGTTCCAGATCAGTCCTTGTACTCTTTGAACAATTTCCAATCCTTCAACCTACACATTCTAGAAAAAGGCACGCGAGAGCCAACCTCCTCTGCCAAGGCCCTAGCAAGGGTCGCCGACCCTAGTCACTCAAGATCCTTACCCACCCCAACTCAGCACGGAATGATCATCATATTAATAAATGTGTATGCATAATGGTACAGTTGGATTATCACGTCACATGCCAACTAAAATGAGGCTGTTTTTTGTATGGAGTTCTAAGCATCGATGGCCATTGCAGAGCTTTCAAAAGTTGTCTTAGGGAAAAACAGAGAATTGATCAGACTAAGAATGGTCGAAATAAACAAGTCATACTATTTTAATAGTTTAAGTAATTATGGTGGACTTTATTACCCAAAACTTCAAATAAGACTTTTCTTTTTTTGGTGGAAAAGTCATAATGACTATTAAAAAGGTCTTCAACGAAGACTAGAGCTTCAATCAAAAAAAGATCGCACCTGGATGCCACCAAACAGGAGATTTTGGGGACAACCATTGACGGTTCTTATTTTTAAACGGGGAAAATGAAGGTGCCGTAGCATGCATGCGTTGCGACACCATCGGTCTTCTCGTGTTTGGTTTCGCGCTCACAGTCAGACCCTCCTCCGTTGAGCGAACCGAAGTGCTGGCTTTGCTAGAAAACCTTAAAATACTTTCAATCAAAAATCAAAAGCTACTTTGGAACTACACTCGAATCAATCCAATTTGCTAAGGTGTTCAACTATCGCAGATCAACTCTTGTGGAAGGCAAGTCATCTTATCAAGCCTTGGCTAAATTGAGTCTCTTTTCAAATTTAAGAGGAACACATTATAATGGAGAAACAAATTAAGTTATCAGAACCCATAATAGAAAAAGCCTTTTCTAATTGTATTTTATATGCCCATCGAGCCCTGTGGGCTTTTTATGTACTAAAGTTGCACATGTATGTGGTCAAACAATTTCTTAAACGATTGAATATTACCTTTCTAATCCAAAAATTAAAATAAACAATATTAAGTTCATTTGAAAATAACATATATCACTTGTAATTTGTCTCCAGCCCTAATTGGAGAAAACCACATGCCTCTTATCAATGAATTACAAGATATAGACATTGCTCTAATGTGCATTTAACTAAAATTAACACAGGTCATATTTGGAAATCCTCGCTGGAACACATGGTCATAGGAAATTCCTCAAACCATGTGATGAAGAAAAGCATGGCCATTCTGATAATAGAACGGACTTCCTCTAGGTCAAACAGTGTTGGTAAGCACTAAAAGAGGTCGGCAAATGACAAAAAAACAATTGCGAAAGAGAGTCAAATGGGGGTGTCTGTCTATAACTTATGGTTTGGTACTACTATTGAATCAACATCCATGCAAACAACACATGCGGCGCGCACTGCAAAAGCATAATTCAATGGTCAAGGTCAAACCAATCTTCAAATTGGCTCCTGCACCTTCGAGGGTCAACATGGATTTCGATCTCTTACCCGAAACAAGAGTTTTTTCTTCTTTTTCTAATGAAAGAGTAGGTTGGACCGCCGATTTTTTAATTATCGGTCAACTGTTGATCCCGACTACATTAAAAAATTAACAAATGCAGCACGGACGGAAGCCACGTGGAAATGGCCTCTGATCGGGCGGTCGGTTCGGATCAGCACAGGTGGCAACTTCTTTTTCTACATTTAATTTTGTCACCCGTCGGCTTTGACTGGCTTTTTAAATTATGGTCAACTCCCCGGATGCAAAACGTGCCTGTTGTTGACCACCGCCCGCCACCCGCCTTTGATACTTTTCTTGCCGTCGGTTCAAGATCAGTTCTCAAATTCAGAACATCTTTCCAGGTTTCTCACGCCAGTGATGTGCTTGAGCGACCATGGACAAAACCCTCTCTTTCTGCTCTCTCATCCTTCTCCTCCTCGCCATCCACGATGCCGTCGGCCCCGTTGCGTCCGCCTCCTCGTCGTCGCCGTGTCCCATCGACCTCGGCTACGTCGAGACCTTCCCGTGGAACGCCTCCCTCTGCCTGTCCGGATCGGAGAGTGACTGCTGCCAAACCCTGCTCAGCCTCTTCGGCGTGGGGCTGGCTGAGTACCTCAAGGAGACCTCCATGTTTCGGCTCCCGAACCTGACCGCCTCTTCTTCCTGCCTGTCCGAGTTCGGGACGAGGCTCGCCGCTCGATCGGTCCAGGCATCCTGGGTCACTGTCTGCTTCAACAGCTCGGCCCGGTTCGTGGTCAACGCCTCGAGCTGCGACGGGATCGTGTCCGTCCAGGACTGGACCGCCAAGGTAGGCGTGATGAGCCCGCTCGATACTTCTTGCAAGGGGGACCTGACCGGAACGAGGTGCAGTCAATGCGTACAGGCCGGACTGCAGGTGTATACGCAGTTGTTGCGTTCAGATCCTAACTCGACGGACTGCTTCTACTTCACGGTTTTGTATGCGGCCGGAATCGTGAACGATCTCGGGCCAAAAGATGCGACGACGGCTAATTGCATCCTCGGTTTGCCCCTATCCAGAACAGCAAATGAACATTCTGATCATTGGAGCAAAAAGAGCGTATTGAAGTTGGTTGCCATATTCTTGGGTGCACTCATGGGTGTTCTTCTCGCATTCGGAGTCATCATCCTCCATAGAAAGCGGGAGCGAGAAAGGAAGCGAAATGCCCCGCATGAAGATTTCGTCAACAGCTTCAAGAGCAGCGTGTTGCCGAACAGCGGAGCGAAATGGTTCCGGTTCTCGGAGCTGGAGCGAGCCACCAACGGGTTCTCGCAGGGAAACTTCATCGGCCAGGGCGCTCACGGCTTGGTCTACAAAGGAACTCTATCGGACGGAACTCTGGTCGCGGTGAAGCAGATTCTTGATATAGACACCGAGGGCGACGAAGAGTTCTCTAACGAGGTCGAGATCATAAGCAAGATCAGGCATCGGAATCTTCTCTCTCTCAGAGGTTGCTGCGTCACGAGCGATGATTTCCGTGGCAAAAGGAGGTATCTGGTTTGTGACTACATGTCAAATGGAAGCCTGAATGATAACTTGTCCAACTTTGGATCAGCAGGCTTGAGAAGGAGTGCCCTAGCTTGGCCACAGAGGAAGAAAATCATCTTAGATGTGGCGAAAGGGCTTGCTTACTTGCACTATGGAATCAAACCGGCTATCTATCATAGAGACATAAAGGCCACCAATATACTTCTTGATTCGGATATGAATGCCAGCGTGGCAGATTTCGGGCTAGCCAAGCAAAGCAGAGAAGGGCAATCTCATCTCACGACCCGGGTTGCTGGGACATATGGATATCTTGCACCGGAGTATGCTCTTTATGGGCAACTGACTGAAAAGAGCGATGTCTACAGTTTTGGAGTTGTGATTCTCGAGATTATGAGTGGGAGGAAAGTGCTCGACACATCGGAGTTGAACGCGGGACCTCTGTTGATCACGGACTGGGTATGGATGAAAGTGAAATCGGGTAACATGGAGGAAATTTTCGAAGAGTCAATAAGGGAAGAAGGGCCGAGAGGAGTCATGGAAAGGTTTGTTCATGTTGGGATTCTATGCGCTCATGTGATGGTGGCTTTCAGACCCACAATTGCTGAGGCTTTGAAGATGTTGGAAGGTGACATTGACATACCTAGATTGCCAGATAGACCACTGCCACTGAGTCATGAATCGTTCCGATCTTTTTCAAGCATTACTTCATCTGCACGGGATGGAAGACAGTCGAGCTCAAGCCATGGACCATTCAATGTTTGAATCAGGCGGTAATCCAGAAGATGATTCAGATCCTTAGAATTGTATTCTGCAGCTATTGACCACATTCAGATGTACAGGACAACAAGAAATTGCAGTGAATGGCATTGCCATTCCAATTCACTTTGGTTGCTTTTTTCATTGATGACCTTCAATCATGTCATAGCTCCCAAGAATATAGATGAAATCTCGTCCCATAGCCAAATCTTGTGCTAATGTTTGTAAGTTTTATACATCAAACTTATGTCAAATTGTTCTATCCTGATTTGAGACTACTATTTGTTGGATCTTAGTTGATATTGCGTGAGTTGCTAATACTATTTATGTCAACAAAAGCTATGCAATCAGTTATTGCTTCCACTAAGGAAGAGTACCGATCACAAGGTAACGTAAAGCTCCAGCTCATAATGCAGTTTTCAGGTTCCAAACATGTCGATATCATTACTACAACAACAGTTCTAAGCTAAATCCAAACAGTTTTTCCAGACTCCTTCCACCACGAAGTAATTCCAAGATAATATCCAAAACAAATCCAACCTAAATTGGGATCCAAAACAAGAATCCTCTTCCAGACACAACACAGTATGTCAACAAACGAAAAACAATGCCAAAGAAATTTAGCCCTAATCACTCGACTTAAAATGAAATATTATACGTCTCTTTACTCTGTTTTACTGAAGTAGTTGGTTTTAGCATAATTCTTATTCATGTGTGCACATTAACAAGCCAACCCTTGACTTTGATTTAATGGTCTCTAATCTCATGGTGAGATAAGTATTCTCCATTAATCCACCACTGAACTGGATTGACGCGCATCAAACTGTTATGCCTGCTAATTAGAAACATAAAACCTCAGTGCAATAGCATATATTTTGTTTAGTAGTTCCATTAGTCTCTAAAGGATTTTTTTCTAGATTTTAAACTTCTGCATTAGCATACAAATACTCAAATACTCCAGAGTAAAAATCGAAAAATTGTAGAACAGAAATTACAAAACCACAGAAGATGCATACGAAAGACAAGAATACGCAGATAGAAGCTCAAACAGGACTCCATGACTCTGGCACTGGACAAGGATTCTGCTTTCTACCGCAGTTTATCGCCATAATAAGATTTAAGGAAGAAAACAATCGGAAATAGTTTCTAATGCCAATCATGTCTACAATAATAGATATCTAATACATCTACTGGAACTCACTACGCTGACAAAACATAGGGAGCAGGAGTTGTCATTTAGTTGAGTTAATAACTCAGTGCCTCTGTCTTGGGTTCACTTTTGGAAAGCATTGACCCTGAAATCTTGTTAACTTCATAAAGCAGACCAGCTGAGAATAAGAAGCTGCAGTAAAGCACACAGAGTTAGCTTTTCTTTCTTTCTGTTATAAGTTGTTCAATACAAAACTTTTAGTAGTTCTATACATGCTCAATAACTTGGCTAACTAATGATACCATATACAGGCCTTGAAACACTAAGGAAAACTCAGCAACAGGCTGGAACAAAAACTCTGAAAACTCAGTAGATTAAGCAGTGCAATGCATGGGCATGGTGATGGTAGCACAAGGACTACTTACCTACATTGACTCGTCGAATATTTAACCAAGGGTTTAAAGCATATAACTACAGAGGTACCCAGGGTTTTGTCAGGGAACCATAATGAGAACATTACAATACTTCATTTGTCATGTCGAAGCATTCTTTTGGGGTCATTCAATGATTTTCCTTACAAAAAAGTAAAAGGTAAAATGAATAGGAAAAGATAAGACTTTAACGTGAAACAATCAATATTCACCCATTACTTCAATTTATTATGGTATACTTTCTTTAGCAGGATTACTTTTTTGTAAAATTTCCAAATGAAAGAGTAGAACACAATGTCATACCGAGCATTATTCATTTTTTATTTATTTTCTGTGATCGCCAAAGTCCAAATTTTATGTTCTAGCGCTAACACAATTAGAATTATGTCCACTGTTTACTAATTATGTAGGTCAAGTGTAACTACATCACAGTTAGCAAAGGGGCATGGTGATCCCAGAAGAACCCTAGCACACATTCCCTGACAAAAGTCGGATCCTAAAATAAACAGGACAACAGAAGGCACCTTACTTGATAGCCAGCACGGCAGTTCAGTCATGCTTGTGGAAAAGCTTGGAAAATAAGAAATAACACCAATGCTAAAATCTTCTGATTAAATGAGTGCAATCTTCTTAGTAATAGTTGCATTACCATGTGGCAATACAAACTCAGTGAACAGTGCCAGCGGCAATGAGCGCTACTGCTTCGGCCAATATAACTGCAAGTAAAAAGGAAAAATGGACTTAAATGAATACACTTGTTCGACTTCCATGTGAACTATTTATTTTTGCAACATACAGAGAATACGTGTAATTTGTAACAGGTATGCATTTTGTGCGGCCATAACCAGTGAGGAGAGCATCATTCCCACATGCCAGTTTTGAAAGGAAAAGCAGATGTCAACTTTTAGAGAAGTTATAACAAAGTTCAGGCAAAGAAGATAATATAGGAGCCACATTGGCCATCTTAAGACATTATTTTGGGTAAGAAAGGTGTTACAATTTGATTGTTACCCAGTGGGCGTATCGCCAAAACATGTCCAGGATGCAACAGAGCCCCTATATCCTTGCACCGAATTTAGTAGACGCGAGGCAGAGCTATTCAGGATGACAAGGTTTTAACTCCAGATAAACCATCACTTTTATGGCAACCTACTATACCATGTTCGACACATATATCATCATCATAAGATATCCAGAAGCTGATGACCCAAAATCAATCCCAACACGTTCCCTCATCCAGCCAATAGGCAGAAAAGTTTAATCTGCTAAATCAATCCAGACAAGCATGCTATTCAAAGTTCATTTACAGGGCAAGAGAGAGATGCTAGGTAATAGTATGCATCAGGAATTTGCAGTGAAACCAATCTGACAATTTCTCAGCATACCTCTTAAAGTAAAGAGCAAGCACAAACAACATATGAGAAAGAAAACCACAGAACACTTATCAGTGCCCCAACCAGTTCTCAACTTCTCATGCTACACGATTCCTGGAAATTGCCAATGAACTGCACGAGTAACATTTGTTAAGTGCAGGTAAAGAGATTTACTAACTACAACCAGATTCCTTATGAAAAATCACAACCCGGATGGACTACAATGGAAGGACACATCACGATGACAACACTATAACTGAAACCATATATTCCAAGTAAATAACAAAACACTATGATAAAAGACTCTGAAACAGAGCATGAGGACTCACCATTAGCCAGACAAGGAATAGGATAGAACTAGTGAAACCTCCGAGTATTGTGAATTGGGGTGAGCATGGTTCCAAGATAGAACTTGGAACTTGAGAACCGCACCGGTGAAAACCTGTAGGTTCCAAGTTCTAAAGTATACAAGGTAGGTTCTAGGTTTCAAAATTTGGAGAATCTATACCCAATGGTAGGTTCTAGGTTATTGATTGGTGGAACCTAGAACCTGTAATCCGAAAACAAGTTTTTATGTTTTTCTTAATCTATGTATTCACGCGATTCTGAAATATTACATGGTGTTTGTGTATAATCCGAAAACGACTAATCTAAACTTTCATTTTATGATTGAGAATTCTATTTTTGTAGACTATCAAACTAATAGAAACTCCAATTATTTCTTTTAAGATAATGATTCTATATAATACAAGAATAACCAGTGCATTAAAATCACAAAACTTCCTTAATACTATTCTCAGACAATCGATAATAAAATCCTTATTCATTTTTATTGTTGTGTTTATTTTTATATTGCTTAACTAAAGATAAAAAAAAAAAAACCTGTTAGAACCTGGAACTGACCATGAAACCTGTAACAAGTAGGCTCCAGGTTCCATGTTTCGATGGGTAGGTTCCAGGTTCCATGTTTCGATGGGTAGGTTCCGCATTCCAAAAATGAGAAATGCACCGATGGTAGGTTTCAGGTTAGGCGGGCTTGTAAGAACTCAGAAGCAAAACCTGTAACCGCTCACTCCTAATTGTGAACAGCGCCAATGATGCCAACTTCGCGCTGTACGTTTTTTGAAGGGAAAGAACGATGGTAAACAGCAGGAACAAGTATACCACGGGAACTCCCTGAGCCTGCCATTGGACTGTAAGAAAAAGGAAACAGAGAACTATCAGCACGGAGGGAGATAGCACCAACAGAAGCGGCGTCCGCAATTGCTACTAACTACACTAAGCGGCGGCATTGAGACAAGCCACGCCAATCTTGAATCCAGAAATCAAGAAACAAAGTTTTGTGCGTAATGGCAGGTGTCAGCAAGCTTGTTCGGTATGAAAAAGGCAAACCATTAGCATGCCATTGCAATTAAAAGGAAGATCGTGAGCATTTTACATAAATTTTGAAACCAAGGAAGACCCCATAACCGATCCTGCCCAAGTAGAACAACTAAAGAACGCATCCTTGCCGCGACACCGATAGGAGGTCACGAAAGCCAAATCAGCTGGAGACGAAACGAGGAAGCGCCACAAAGCCAGAGCCTCCTCGAAACATTGCAAGCTAATCAATGATCATAGCTAGGTTTCAAATCGACCCTAAAAAGTATTATTTAGGCAGGTTTATCATAAAAAAATATTTAGGGATGTATTTTTTTTAGTGAAAAAATATTTCACAAATTAGTTTTGTGAGACTTTGATGCGTTTTGTTTGCTGAAATTAATCAATCATTAAAAAAATCATTTACATTAAAAGAAAACATACTTGCTTAAATTTAGGAAAGTGAATTTCCTAATTTAAAATGGAAAAGATATTTTTCTGGAAAATTATTATCTGATACTTTCACGTGGAACTGATTAGGCCCATGAGAACTTGGGCCGGCCCACGTGGGAAGGTGGGTCGAGAATAGACTAAAAGCTTCATTTCGCCCGTTTTGCCCATCGACACAATCGGGCTTCATGCACTATTAGAGCCCATGACATTGTGGACAGCCTTTTATGGTCAATCATTTCAAAGTCGTAATACGACTGCAGTAAAGTGTGCTCCTGAGTTACATCTATATTTGCTGTTCATCTTACCTTTTCCTTTATCTTTTTATGCTTTTTTAGCTAGATTTATAGTTCTTTTCGGCCTCTTTGAAATGACCTTCATGATACATTTTCCTGCCTTTTCACTTTTTATTGGATTTAGAATTTGACTTCTATGATATGGACTAATTGAAACTTTTCGAAACATATAAAGGCGTGTGCACCAACACATGGAAAATAATTTAGATTTTTTAGCCAAGAAAAGTCATTAGTTTATTGTCATTCCCTTACACTAAAAAAAATTGTGCCTTTCATTTTCAAATTTTTCAAGGACAAAAAGAAAAGAAAAGAAAATTATTTTGGAGGAATTTGAATTGTAAGATATGAATGATTTGTAAAATATATTTTTTAAAATAATAATGACAACAGTTAGAAAAATTAGTCAACATAGAATATTTTTATCAACAACGACAATATATGCATAAAAATTCTTGTTACTGATGAAAATCAGCAATAGAACTATTTATAAATATAAATGTATGTTAATAAAAAAAACTCAGGAAATTGTACTACCGACAAATTGATGTGATGAATGATAAGATATCTTCCGTTACGAGCATGATTACTTATATAAAAAAAATTATTCATTTGTATCTTGGTCATTTGATTATGTAGGACCCATTATCTATCAAATATGTCAAATTGATGGTTACAATTCCCTTGATACTGAAATTAGGGAGGAGAGAGAGGGAGAGAATCCCACAAGGACGGTGAAAGAGTGAGGGAGGGAAGGAGAGGACCGTTGGTCATGGAACAGCAACAGCATTATCCCATATAGATATAAATAACAGTTTGGATTTGGCTTGTCTCTGTCACAGCTCCATAAAAACCTTCCCTTCACTGTACTCTCAGAAAGTCTCCCTTCTTCCTAACTCATAATAGATATCTCCTTCCTTTCTTCTTACGGCATCTCTCTCTTCTTTAACCTCACCATATCTCTCGGTTTAAAGAAGAGAGAGATATGATAGACGAAAGGCAGATCTCTCTCTCTTCTTCAAACCCTCTTCATCTCTTTCTATCTCTCTCTCTCCAAGAAAAAGGAGGAAAGAGGGAAAGTTAGGACTTAGGATGGGGAGAGGGAAGATAGAGATCAAGTGGATAGAGGATGCGAACAACAGGCAAGTGACATACTCAAAGAGAAGGAATGGGCTCATCAAGAGGGCCAAGGAGATCTCGATCTTGTGCAATGCTAAGGTGTCATTGATCATCTTTGGTGGCTCTAGAACCAAAGTGTTGGCTTTGCTAGAAAACTGTAGAATTCTTTCGATCAAAAGATCAGAAGCTACTTTGGAACTACACTCAAATCAATCTAATTTGCTAAGGTGTTCAACCACCTATCAGCTCTCGTGGGAGGTGAGTCTTCTTATCATGTCTTGGCCAAATTAAATATCTTTTTAGATTTAAGAGCAGCCCATTATAGCGAAGAAACAGATAAGGTGACGAACTGGATTATTAAAGCCCATCATAGAAAAAGCCTTTCTAATTGTATTTTATATCCCCATCAAATCATTTGGGCATTTTATGTACTGAAGTTGCAAATGTGTGTGGTCAAACAATTTTTTAACAAATGGATATTACCTTTCTAATCCAAAAATTAAATTAAGCCATACTACGTTCATTTGAAAATAACATATATCACCCGTAATTTGTAATAGGGTAATGTTTGTCTCCACCCTAATTAGAGAAAACTCCATGCCTCTTATCAATGAGTTATAAGATATAGACATCACTTTTATGTAACTTAACTAAAATTAAAGCGGGCGATATCATATTTGGAAATCCCTGCTTGAACACATGATCATAGGAAATTCCTCCAACCATGTGATGAAGAAAAGCATGGCCATTCATAATAATTCATCAAACCTTTTTTTGGCCAAACAATGTTGATAAGTACTAAAAGAGGTCGGTAAATGACAAAAGACAACTGCGAAAGAGATTTTAATGGTGGTATCTATAACTTATGTCTATGGTACTCCTATTGAATCAACATCAATGCAAACGACATGTGCGGCGCAAACTGCAAAAGCATAATTCAATGGTCAAGATCAAACCAATCTTCGAATTGGCTTGTGCATCTTTGAGGGTCAACATGGACTTCGATCTCTAACCCGTCAAAAGGGTTTTTTCTTCCTTTTCTAATGAAAGAGTAGGTTGGACTGCGAATTTTTGAATTTTCCAGTCAACTGTTGATCATGACTACAATTAAAAATTAAACACATGCAGCACGGACGGAAGCCGCATGGAAATGGCCTCTGATCGGGCAGTCGTTTCGGATCAGCACAAGTGCCAACCGAGAAAATATTGAGAAAATATTGGCTACATGAGACGTTTCAACGTGACAAATAAGAAGGCATTTCAAATTGCGCCACGTGTCTGGAGTGAGCCCAGAGTTATCGGGCCAAATTTTTTGAAACTGGGCAGCACTTCTTCCCTCTCCCCTCCTCTGCTTCCTTCTCTAAAGAAGAAAAGAGAAACGTCCTTCTCTCTCTCTCCTCGATTCAAATTTTGGATCTACCTTTCGCTCCCAGATTTTGCTTCTCCGGCCTTCTGCTCCAGTGTCCATTGCTGCTCCGGTGTCCGTTGCTGCTCTGGCGGTTTTGTTTTTCCTTTTGGTGAAAGGGGTTGCTTTTGTTGAGTTATAAAAAGTGGACTTTGCCATGTAAGACCGCCGCATGAAGGGACGACTCACCTTGAATCCACGACGGCTCAAGTGGCTCCGCCAACAAACGCCTGAGAACCTCCAAGTTGCCACTCTCGATGGCCAAAGTCATCGGACATCTACCTTCCCTGTTCTTCTTGTGCATTGGTTGCAAGTCCTCACCTATCAAGATCTCAACCACTTCAAGGTGGCCGTTCATAACGGCCTCATGCAGCGGGGTGTTTCCTTTGCCATTCCTCACTTGCACAAGATCCCGCCGCATCTCGCTCTCACCGACGTCCAATGTTTGGCCAAGAAAGAGTTGGGCAGCAGGGCCCTTCCGGCCCTGGCAGCCAAGTGAAGCGAGGTGTAATGGCTAAGAGATAGCCAGGAAAGTGGTGGACAATGGCTCTCGCAAACTCATCTCTCACGAGGCCTGCGGCCATATGGAACAATGAATTTCGAGAGGGGCTCCGAATGACTTGTGGACACAGGCGTTGGTCGCCCCCGAAACAATAACGTTCAATGACTCAGATGAATTCGTGCGCGTTGCCTTGTTCTGCAGCAACAAGCAGGTCCTAGGTCGTCTTCTCGTCGCATGAGACGGAGTTTTGCTTCTGTTCTATTTCTAGTTTGGAGCACAGGAATTAACCCCTAGTTTTCCATATTCTTTCCTTGATTTGTATCTTGTACAATTTGAATAAGATTACAGTTTTGCAACTATATTTTTGACATGGGATTTTTCTTCGTTTCATGTTTTTTTGATATACTTGATTTTTTGTGAGCGAGATTCTTTTGAAAGGTAACAAGGGAAGCAAAATGTGCTATAAAATTACTGTTATGGCTTTCTTCAATATCAATAAGAGCTTATATTCCAATTTACAACTTCTCTCTAGGGGACGCCATCAAAAACCATACTTGCTTCTTTTACCTTGTCAAACTTCATCAGAAAGAAAATTCGAAAAATGAAAGGGCCTCATCTTACCGCTTACATCTCAGATACCCGACAAGCAAAGTAGCGCAAAGACACTTCCTAGTGTGGAATTGGATCGAATACCTTGCGTGAATATTCAAGGCAACCCAAACCAGAAATAGAACAGAAGCAAAACCTTTCCTATAACTCAACAAAAGCAACCCCTTTTCACCAAAAAGAAAAAAAAGAAGAAAAACAAATGAACAAAACAGAAGCAATGCCTGCTACAAGGCTCCATTTTGCTTACTCAATAGCAACACTAGCTTCGTCCTCTCCTTCACCACCACCTTTGCCTTTGCTGTCCTCACCCTCGTTCACCGACAGCACCAGCAGCCATGGCTTGACATTCGTGATGCCACCATCCCTCGACTTCTTGACAACCTCTTCAATGCTGAATCAGCTGAGATTCGTTAAACCACATACCCGTCGTCGAAAGACCGTAGAAGCAGTGACGAGCGCCAGAGCAGCAATGAACGCCGAAGCAGCAATGGACGCCGGAGCAGAGGACCGGGGAAGCAAAATTTGAGACCGAAAGGTAAATCTAAAATTTGAATCGAGCAGAGGGTGAAAGAATGCCTTGGCTGAAGAGAGAAAGGACATTTCCCTTTTCTTCTTTAGAGTAAGGAAGCGGAGGAGGGGAAAGAGAAGAAGTGCCGTCCAATTTCAAAAAAAATTTGGCCTGACGACCAAACACGTGGCGCAATTTGAGATGCCTTCTTATTTGCCACGCTGGAATGTGTCACGCAGGAGACTGTCTATCAACATCATTCATGAGATAGTCCACTCATAGTACGCCACGTGGCTCAACAGAACATTTTGAACTCACCCTTTTCGCTCCTCATTTCTTCGCCGTTAGCTGCCCCGTTTATTGAGGGAGATAGATGAGCAACTCTGCTCTCCCCGGTACCGTCCTCCTTCATGATCATTCTGTTTGAACTATCCCTCCCTCCCTCGCTTTGCTCTCTCTCACATCGTCCTTCTTCGCAACCAGTCCGCTCTCTCCCTCCTTCCTTCGCTTTGCTCTCTTTTCGTCCTTACAACCGAAAGGCGACACGCTTTGCCTTCTCCCTCCCTCGTCCGCTCTGTTCGTCCGCTGTCTTTATGACGCGTCATGCCTCCAATCCCGACCATGCCTCCGCCATTGCCAGCTTCGATTTGCCCTCTGCGTCCGACCAGCAAGGGTTTTTCCCCTCTTTCATGAAGCGAGCCACTCTGCTCTGCTCTCTCTCTCTACGTCACTATTCATGACCCCTTTGTGCCTTGGCGGTTTGGATCGAGTGAACTTGCTAACCCGTTCGCTCCCATTATTGCGTAGTGTTTCTCTCTTCGCTCTCGACAATCACTGCACCCGCCTCTGCCGTTGCCTTTGGAGCCCCATTGGCAGCTCTGATTTGTCTGGCACAACGAACTCGAGTCAGCGTTAATGATTTCATTTTGGCTTTGTTTGAATCCTTCCTTCGCCTCCATTCAGCTCGTTTTCTTGTCTTTTCGCCTTGTTTTGGCTTCTTCATTCTGGTTGTTTCATATCTGTAATTGCCTACCATTGTTGTGAAGTAAACCTTAAGCCATGTCGATTTTGTTTGGTCTACGGACTGAGTTGATGAAAGTAACGTGCGCATGGATTGCGGTGCTCTGTGTACAAGAAAGTGGCGGTAGGTGACTGATTGGTTTTTGGACATTGTTTGGTGCTTTGTGCAAGAGCAAACATTGTGGAAGCTGTGTGGTGGTGGAAATTAGGTCGTTTGAGAAGTGGTAATTGCTTGATTCAAGTAGACAAGCTGTGTGATTGCTCGAATATAATCAAATTGCTTGAGATCATATGAAGCAGCAGTTCCTTGATAAAATGGATAACTTGAAGAGTGGTTTGGGAAATGCTTAAGTTCATATGAAACGTTTTACCAATCTTTCACTCACAATTATATTCCAATGAACTGGAAAATTGACAAAGGAGGACACCGGTTTTAGTAGCATCAAATCTAGGGTCTTGCTGGACAATGTTTTAAAGAAATTTTGTTTGGGTTGCAAGAATTAACTTATATTCGTTTGATAATGTTCAGCTTATGGATCTATCTTTGTTTGAATGACATCTGACTAGTTATATTTATTGGATTAAGATTTTTGTTTGCTGGTGGTGTATTCTCTTAGTCTTGTTGTGGTTTCAATTTAGCTTTGCTTTGAGATGCTTAATAATTTCACATTTTTTAAAATTAAAACAATGGTGAAGAGTCATCAACAGGCATGGTAGAGAGCAAAATAGAGATGTGTAAAACATCGGATACATATAATTAGGAATTCTTTGCTATTCCGTGTGTCTGTTAGATGTGATCTTGAGCAAGTTTGAATGATTTGTTATTTTCAACCTCCGCAGCCCAGGGAAAGAAAAAGAAGTAACTTCCAACAATGCCAGCATTATAAACAGGCCAGTACTCCTTCTCAGCCGACACTCAATACTAAAGCATTCACGTTCAACCAAGTGGCCACAAAGAGTAGCATGGAAGTTCTTATCAATTACCCATTCTTCTTCACTGTGCAAATCCAAATAAATGGACTGTGCAATAGTGCTGAGCAAATTATCTGTACATAAGATTTTAAAAAGCTGCAGTGCTGAATGCATTCAGCCGGAATCATCCTTGTTCAATTCATTCATTCATCCCAGGATGCCATAAAGAGTTTGATGACCCTGTATAAAGGGTCTTGAAGCAAAGCCAAATTGAAACTACAACGCCAATTAGCTGGCTAAGGGAATACACCCCCCAGCAAACAAAAATCTCCATCCTGTAAAAATAACTAGTCAGATGCCCATCAAACAAACACAAATGCATAAGCTGAACATTAACCAACGAATATAAGTCGGTCCCTGCAAACCCACACAAAATTTCTATAAAGCATTGCTCAGCACGTGCAGACTCTGAATTTGAGCTGGTGTCCTCCTCTGTTAATTTTCGAGCTCGTTGGAATATAATTGCGAAAGAGGGGCAAAACGCTGACCTGAGCTCGTCGTGCGCAGATGACAAATTGGAGCCGCTAAAGGGGCTGCCAGAGGCAAGGGCGGAGGTGGAAGCGGTTGGGACTGAAGAGAAAGACGCAATGGGAGCAAAGGGGTCGACAAGCACGCTGGACCCAGACCACGGATGGGAGGCACAAAACAGGAGCTGCCGATGGGGTCGTCGACACTCGTTCCTTGAAACCTGAGGAAATGAGAAGAGGAAAATCCGGATTCAAAATAAAAAAGAGGGGGAGGGGGAGGGAAAAGGTCGTGTGAAGTTAAGAGGGACAAACAGAAAGCGCAGAGCAGTTTGCTTTGCAAAAGAGGGAAAAACCCTAACCTGGGCTGGGCTGGTCGGACGCAGACGACAAATCGAAGCCGCAATGGGACTCCACGAGGCGACGGCGAAGGCGGAGGCGGAGGCGGAGGCGGCGGCACAGAGGGTCGTGAAGAGGGAAGGAGAGACACAGTAAGGCGAGTAGGGTCGTGGAGACGGACGGGGAGAGATAGAGAGAGAGCCGAGCGAACGAGGGAGGTGGAGAGCAGAGTGGTTGTGAAGAGGAGGAGAGAGTGCAGAGCGGGACGATTCTGTCAAAACGTTCGAAATAAACGGAGAGTGAACGGCGAACAAACGGGGAGCGAAACGTTCTGACACGGTGGGTCCGCCGAGTCACGTGGCGCATCATGAGTGGACTGTCTCATGGATGATGTGGATGGACAATCTCACAAGATATTTTCTCACCCGTCGGCTTTGACTGGCTTTTTAAATTACGGTCGACTCCACGGATGCAAAATGCGCCTGTTGACCACCAGCAGCCACCCGCCGCCTTTGACACTTCTTCTTCTTTCCAGTTTTCTCGAGCCAGTGATGTGCTTGAGCGACCATGGACAAAACCCTCTCTTTCTGCTCTCTCGTCCTGCTCCTCCTCGCCGTCCACGATGCCGTCGGCCCCGTCGCGTCTGCCTCCTCCTCGTCGCCGTGTCCCCTCGACCTCGGCTACGTCGAGACCTTCCCGTGGAACGCCTCCCTCTGCCTGTCCGGATGGGAAAGCGACTGCTGCCGAACCCTGCTCAGCCTCTTCAGCGTGGGGCTGGCTGAGTACCTCAGGGAGACCTCCATGTTTCGGCTCCCCAACCTGACCGCCTTGTCTTCTTGCCTGTCCGAGTTCCGGACAAGGCTCGCCGCTCGATTGGTCCCGGCATCCTGGGTCCCTGTCTGCTTCAACAGCTCGGCCCGGTTCGTGGTCAATGCCTCGAGCTGCAACGAGATCGCGTCCGTCCAGGACTGGACCGCCAAGGTAGGCGCGATAAGCCCGCTCGATACTTCTTGCAAGAGGGACCTGACAGGAACGAGGTGCATTAAATGCGCAAAAGCCGGAATGATGGTGGATAGGCAGTTGTTGCAATTAGATCCTAACTCGACGAACTGCTACCACTTCACGGATTTGTATGCGGCCGGAATCGTGAACGAGCTCGGGCCGAGAGATGCAACGACGGCTAATTGCATCCTCGGTTTGCCCCTAAACAGCACAGCAAATGAACATTCCGATCATTGGAGCAAAAAGAGCGTATTGAAGTTGGTTGCCATACTCTTGGGTGCACTCATGGGTGTTCTTCTTGCATTAGGAGTCATCATCCTCCACAGAAACTGGGAGCGAGAAAGGAAGCGAAATGCCCTGCACGAAGAATTCGTCAACAGCTTCAAGAGCAGCGTGTTGCCGAACAGCAGAGCGAAATGGTTCCAGTTCTCGGAGCTGGAGCGAGCCACGAACAGGTTTTCACAGAGAAACTTCATTGGCCATGGCGCTCACGGCTTCATCTACAAAGGAACTCTCTCGGATGGAACTTTGGTCGCGGTGAAGCAGATTCTCAACGTAGACACCGAGGATGATGAAGAGTTCTCTAACGAGGTTGAGATCATAAGCAAGATCAGGCATCGGAATCTTCTCTCTCTCAGAGGTTGCTGTGTCACGAGCGATGACTTCCGTGGCAAGAGGAGGTATCTGGTTTATGACTACATGTCAAATGGAAGCCTGAGCGATAACTTGTCCAACTTTGGATCAGCAGGCTTGAAAAGGAATGCATTGACTTGGCCACAGAGGAAGAAAATCATCTTAGATGTGGCGAAAGGGCTTGCTTACTTGCACTATGGAATCAAACCGGCTATCTATCACAGAGATATAAAGGCCACCAACATACTTCTTGATTCGGATATGAATGCCAGTGTGGCAGATTTCGGGCTAGCCAAGCAAAGCAGAGAAGGGCAATCTCATCTCATGACCAGGGTCGCTGGGACGTATGGATATCTCGCGCCAGAGTACGCTCTTTATGGACAACTGACTGAAAAGAGTGACATTTACAGCTTTGGAGTAGTGATTCTCGAGATTATGAGCGGGAGGAAAGTGCTCAGCACATCAGAGTTGAACGCGGGACCTCTGTTGATCACAGACTGGGTATGGATGAAAGTGAAATCAGGTAACGTGGAGGAAGTTTTCGACGAGTCGATAAGGAAGGAAGGGCCAAGAGGGGTCATGGAAAGGTTTGTTCATGTTGGGATTTTATGCGCTCATGTGATGGTGGCTTTCAGACCCACAATTGTGGAGGCTTTGAAGATGTTGGAAGGTGACATTGACATACCTAGATTGCCAGATAGACCATTGCCACTGAGTCATGAATCGTTCCGATCTTTTCCGAGTGTTACTTCATCTGCACGGGATGGAAGCAAGTCGAGCTGGAGCCATGGACCATTCAATGTTTGAATCAGGCGGTAATCCAGAAGATGATTCATATCCTTAGAATTGTACACTGCAGCTACTGACCTCATTCAGATGTACAGGACAACAAGAAATTGCAGTGAATGGCATTGCCATTCCAATTCACTCTGGTTGCTTTTTTCATTGATGACCTTCAATCAAGCCATGGCTCCTGAGAGTATAGATGAAATCTCTTGTCCCATAACCAAATCTTAGTGCTAATGTTTGTAAGTTTCATGCATCAAACTTATGTCAAATTGTTCTATCCTGATTTGAGACTACAATTTGTCGGATCTTAGTTGACATTGCGTGAGTTGCTAATACTATTCATGTTAGCAAAAGCTATGCAATCAGTTATTGCTTCCGCTAAGGAAGAGTACCAGCTTATAACCTAGTTTTCAGGTTCCAAACATGTCGATACCATTACTACAACATCAGGTCTAAGCTAAATCCAAATCATTTTCACACACTCTTTCCACAACGAACGTAATTCCAAGACAAAATCCAAAACAAATCCAACCTAAATTGGGAATCCTTGTCCAGACACAATGTCAATGAACAAAAAACAACGCCAAAGAAATTCTAGCCCTAATCGCTCAACTTAAAAGTGAAAAATCATACAGGTCTCTTTACTCTGTTCTACCAGAGCAGTTGGTTTTAGCATATTCTTATTCATGTGTGCAGATTAACATGCCAACCCTTGACTTTGATTTTATGTTCTGTAATCTCATGGTGAGATAAGTATTCTCCATTGTTCCACCACTGCCTGGATTGATGCGCATCAAACTATTATGCCTGCTAATTAGAAACAAAAACCTCAGTGCAATTGCATATATTTTCTTTAGTAGTTCTATAGAGCTCTTAAGGATTTCTTTCTAGATTTTAAATTTCTGCCGTAACATACAAATACTCAAGACTCCAGAGGAACAATCAAAAAATTGTAGAACAGAAATTACAAAACCACAGAGGATGCATATGAAAGACAAGAATACGCAGATAGAAGCTCAAACAGGACTCCATGACTCTGGCGCCGGACAAGGATTCTGCTTTCTACTGCAGTTTATCACCATAATAAGATTTAAGGAAGAGAACAATCGGAAATAGTTTCTAATGCCAATCATGTCCACAATAATAGATATCTAATACATCTACTGGAACTCACTACGCTGACAAAACTTAGAGAGCAGGAATTGTCATCTAGTTGAGTTAATAACTCAGTGCCTCTGTCTTGGGTTCACTTTTGGAAAGCATTGACCCTGAAATCTTGTTAACTTCATAAAGCAGTCCAGCTGAGAATAAGAAGCTGCAGTAAAGCACACAGAGTTAGCTTTTCTTTCTTTTGTTAGAAGTCTGCATGCAGTTGTGATCCAAATCATACTTAGTGTTCGATACAAAACTTTTAGTAGTTCTATACATGCTCAATAGCATGACTAACTAATGATACGATATACAGGCCCTGAAACACTAAGGAAAACTCAGCAACAGGCTGGAACAAAAACTTGGAAAACTCAGTAGATTAAGCAGTGCAATGCATGGGCATGGTGATGGTAGCACAAGGACTGCTTACCTACATTGACTCATCGATTATTTAACCAAGGTTTTAAAGCATATAACCACGGAGGTACCCATGGTTTTGTCAGGGAACCGTAATGAGGACATGACAATACTTCATTTGTCATGTTGAAGCATTCTTTTGGGGTCATTCAATGATTTTCCTTATAAAAAAGTAAAAGGTAAAATGAATAGGAAAAGATAAGATTTTAACCTGAAACAATCAATATTCACCCATTACTTCAATTTATTATGGTATACTTTCTTTAGCAGAATTACTTTTTTGTAAAATTTCCAATTGAAAGAGTGGAACACATTGTAATACCAAGCATTATTTTGTTTTTATTTATTTTCTGTGATCGCAAAAGTCCAAATTTTATGTTCTAGCGCTAACACAATTAGAATTATGTCCACTGTTTACTAATTATGTCGGTCAAGTGTAACTGCATCACAGTTAGCAAAGGGGCATAGTGATGCCAGAAGAACCTTAGCACACATTCCCTGTTAAAAGTCGGATCCTAAAATAAACAGGACAACAGAACTCACCAAACTTGATAACCAGCATGGCAGCTCAGTCACGCTTTTGGAAAAGCTTGGAAAATAGGAAATAACACCAATGCTAAGATCTTCTGATTAAATGAGTGCAATCTTCTTAGTAATAGCTGTATTATCATGTGGTGATACAAAGTCGGTGAACAGTGCTGGTGGCAATGAGCGCTATTGCTTCAGCCAATATAACTGCAAGTAAAAAGGAAAAATGGACTCAAATGAATACACTTGTTCGACTTCCATGTGAACTATTTATTTTTGCAACATACAGGAAATATGTGTCATTTGTGACAGGTAGGCATTTTGTGCGGCCATAACCAGTGACGAGAGCATCATTCTCACATGCCAGTTTGATAAGGAAAAGCAGATGTCCACTTTTAGAGAAGTCATAACAAAGTTCAGGCAAAGAAGATAATATAGGAGCCACATTGGCCATCTTAAGAAGCATTATTTTTGGTAAGAAAGTTATGATTCAGTTGTTACCCGGTGGGCGTATCACCAAAACATGTCCAGGGTGCAACTGACCTATGTCCTGCACCAAATATTTATAGTAGACGAGAGGCAGAGCTATTTAGGGTGACAAGGTTTTAACTCCAGATAAACCGCACCACTTTGATGGCAACCTACTATGCCATGTTTGACGCATATATCATCATCATAAGATATCTAGAAGCTGATGACCCAAAATCAATCTCAACACATTCCCTCACCCAGCCAATGGGCAGCAAAGTTTAATCTGCTAAATGAATCCAGACAAGCATGCTATTCAAAGTTCATTTATAGGGTAAGAAAGAGATGCTGGTAATAGTGTGCATCAGGAGTTTGCAGTGAAACCAATCTGACAATTTCTTAGCATACCTCGTAAGGTAAAAAGGAAGCAAAAACATCATACGGAAATTGCCAATGAATTGCATGAGTAACATTTGATGAGTGCAGATAAAGAGATTTACTAACTACCACCAGATTCCTTTCGAAAAATCACAACCCCAATGGACTACAACGGAAGGACACATCACGATGACAACGCTATAACTGAACCATATATTCCCAGTAAGTAACAAAACATTGTGATAAAAGACTCTGAAACGGAGCATGAGGGCTCACCGTTAGCAGGACAAGGAATAGGATAGAACTAGTGAAACCTCCGAGTATTGTGAACAACTCCGATGACGCCAACTTCGTTCTGTACATTTCTTGAGGGGAAAGAACGATGTTAAACAGCAGGAAGGATTATACCATGGAAACTCCCTGAGCCTGCCACTGGACTGTAAGAAAAAGGAAACAGAGAACTATCCGCACGGAGGGAGATAGCACCAACAGAAGTGGCGTCCGCAATTGCTACTAACTACAAGAAGCAGCTGCATTGAGACAAGCCGCACCAATCTTGAATCCAGAAATCAAGAAACAAAGTTTTGTGCGCAATGGCAGGTGTCAGCAAAGCCTGTTCGGTATGAAGAAGGCGAACCATTAGCATGCCATTGCAGTTACAAGGAAGATAGTGAGCATTTCACATAAATTTTGAAGAAGCCGTTCAAACCCAATCCCAACGAAGACCCCATAACCAATCCTGCCGAAGTAAAACAACTAAAGAAACAGGGAAGCACCGCAAAGCCAGAGCCCCCTCGAAACACACGAATGCTCGACGCCCGAACGGTGAAGAAGGGTCACGAAAACAGGAAGGGCTGGTCCTTGATTTGCTCGGACGGATCCAGTTCACTGAGAAATGTACACAACTTTATCGACTGGAAGTTGAACCATTGCCATTACCTGAGAAAGAGTCTCGAGAGACTTCTTGGTCTTAGCACTGAAGCATTGAAACACTGAAGCACGAAAATAGACCCGACCCGATATATTTTATAGCGCGTTTCGACCAGTTGTCCTTAGTCAATCATTAGTTCTTTTGTCATTCGGATTTTTAGACAAAAGTTGAGATAATTTTCATGTTCAGCCCAAATTACAAACACGATTATAACGTCTTGACACGAATTATCACTATAAATCGAAGAGAAAATCAATATAGGATTAATATTATTGTGCTCCTAAAGGAGGAGAAAGCAAAAGAAACCAAAAGTAACACATGCCGCAAGCTAATTTATGATTATAGTTTGGTTTACAATCAAGGCTATGAACTATTGTTTAGGCAAGTTTACCATAAAAAAATATTTAGGGAGATGTTTATTTGAGTGAAAGAATTTTTCACAAATTAGTTTGATAAGATTTTCATGCATTTGGTTTGTTGAAATTAATCAGTCAATATAAAAAAAATTACAGTAAAAGAAAATTTAAATGCTTAAATTTAGGGAAAATGAATTTCCTAATTTAAAATGTAGAAAATGTTTTTCTTGGAAAATCATTATCTGATCCTTTCATACGGAACTGATTAGGGCCACGAGAACTTGGGCCGGCCCACCTGGGAAGGTGGGTCGAGAATAGAATAAGCGTGATTACGCCCGTTTTGCCCATCGACGCAATCGGGCTTCATGTATTATTTGAGCCCATGACGTGGTGGACGGCCTTTCATGGTCAATCATTTCAAAGTCGCAATACGACTGCAGTAAAGTGCACCTGAGTAACATCTATATTTGCTGTTCATCTTACCCATTCGCTTTTCTTTTTATACTTTTTAGCTAGATTTATAATTCTTTTTGGCCTCTTTGAAATGACTTTCATGATACTTTTTCCTGCCTTTTCACTTTTTTCATTGGTTTTAGAATTTGACTTCTATTTGCATGGACTACTTCAAACTTTTCGAAATAAAATAAATGCATGTGCATCAACACATGGAAAATCATTCAATTTTTTTTTTTGCCAAGAAAAGTCATTGGTTCATCATCGTTTCTTGACACTGAAAAACTCTGCCTTTCATTTTCAAATTAGAGTTTGAACGGTAGGGTATGAATGATTTGTATAATATTTTTTTAAAAATAATAATTACATCAGTTAGGAAAATTAGTCAACACAAAATATTTTAATCATTAATGACAATATATATACCTAATCATTCTCGTTAATGATGAAAATCAGCAATAAAACTGTTGATGAATATAAATGTATGTCAATAAAAACTCAAAAAGTTGTACTACCGACATGTCGATATAATGAATAATAATATATTTTCCGTTAGAAGTATGATTACTTAAATGAAAAATTCATTTGTATTTTCATCGTTTGATCATGTAAGACCTATTATCTCTCGAATATGTCAAATTGACAGTTACAACTCTCTTGATACCGAAATTAGGGAAGGAAAAAGAAAGAGAAGGAAAGAAAATCCCACAAGTTCGGTGAAAGAGTGAGGGAGGGAAGGAAAGGACTGTTGGTAATGGAACAGCAACAGCATCATCCCATACAGAAATAAATAGCAGTTTGGCTGTGGCTTGTCCCTGTCACAACTCCACCAAAAACCTTCCCTTTACTGTACTCTCAGAAAGTCTCCCATCTGCCTAACTCATAATAGATATCTCCTTTCTTCTTACCGCATCTCTCTCTTCTTTAACCCCACCATATCTCTCTGGTTAAAGAAGAGAGACATGCGATAGACGAAAGGCAGATCTCTCTCTCTTCTTCAAACCCTCTTCATCTCGCTCTATCTCTCTCCAAGAAGAAGAAGGAGGAAAGAGGGAAAGTTAGGACTCAGGATGGGGAGAGGGAAGACAGAGATCAAGAGGATAGAGAATGCGAACAACAGGCAAGTGACATACTCAAAGAGAAGGAATGGGCTCATCAAGAAGGCCAAGGAGATCTCGGTCTTGTGCAATGCTAAGGTGTCGTTGATCATCTTTGGTGGCTCTAAGAAGATGCATGAATATTGCTCCCCTTCCACAAAGTATGCTCTCTCTCTCTCTCTCTCTCTCTCTCTCTCTCTCTCTCTCTCTCTCTCTCTCTCTCTCTCTCTCTCACAACCGAGTTATGTACGTATGAGAGTTCTTGTTTGTGTGCAGGTTGACTGATATATTGGATGAGTATCACAGGCAGTGTGGGAAGAGGCTGTGGGATGCTAAGCATGAGGTGCTTTTGTTTTCTTCTGTAGATATTTTTCCAAAGCCATCTATGGTTTGATTCTTCTTTGCCAGATTTGTGTTAAGAAAAAGGAATCTTGAATCTTGTGGGCAGATCTATAAATAGGTCTTTTTCTCCCATCCGCTCTTTTTTCTTGTCAAGAACTATATTTGATTATGCTGAGGAAACAAGACTCTGTTTACAAGTACCAAATGACATTTTTTTGGTAGAAGACTGCTAGCAAACATGGATCCACAGTTTCGTGAGAAAATTAAGGGGTGATGTTCGCCCTTCTCTGTCCATCTTGAGTATAGGTATCTATTTTTCTGCTTCAGAAAGAGGACCAAGAAGATGTCCCTAGAGGCAAGAACAGATCTTGCAACGAGCCTTTCGTTCCTATGACTATTAATGTTTAGCAAGCATAACTATAAATTCAATAATTCACGTGTTCCAAGTTTGGTTTTTTTTCTTATGTGTTTTTAATCTGTCTTTGGTTCTTGATTCATTATCTCGTTTCTATTATCTCAGTACGCTGTTCTCTCCTTTCTGACTTGTACAAGTCCTTTTAACATACACAGAGTCAACTCTATCCCTGGCAGATTTTTTTCTTGATTGGAAACTAACACGCTAACGACTGGAGTTTCTTTTTGGCGAACTCTCAGAATCTCAACAGTGAAATTGACAGAATGAAGAAGGAGAACGACAATCTGCAGATCAAGCTCAGGTGGGTCTCTTCTCCTCTCTTTAATTCTCGCTCCTTTCTTTAGCCTTTAGACACTCTCAAGACCACTCACTCGTGCGCATCTCTCGCAGGCATCTGAATGGACAAGACATCAACTCCTTGAACCATAAAGAGCTCATTGTTCTGGAGGATATTCTTGAGAATGGCCTTGCTTTCGTCCGAGACCAGAAGGCAAGTCTCGTATCTTTTTTACATGGACCATTAAAAAGAAAAATTGGTCTAGAAAGATGTGTTCTAACTCTTCTAGCTATTTTGTTTCAGATGGAGGTCATCAACACACACAGGAGGAACGTATGTGCATTTATTGATCCAACATGAACTTTTCTCCTACCAATTGACGATTAAACTTACCTTGAGATATGCTTGTTCATCATCTTGATGTTTTCACTAAACAATTTCTTTTTCTTTTTCTTTTTTTGCATTCTACTTCTTCTTTTGGCATTTTGGGGTGAACTTCATATCCACCAGCACAAGATGTTGGAGGAGGAGAACAAGGAGCTCAATTACTATGCGCAGGTAATTCATCGACTTCCTTATTATTTCAGCCCAAATCATATCCGTCCTACAGGGCATTCAAGTTTCGCCGCCCCACACTTATTTTAAACTTAATTGAAAAAAATAATCTTAATTTAGTATCTTACGGTTAAGCTAATCCTTGAAAAAAAGAGAAAAGATTATTAGTAGTAATAAAATAAAATTAAAAAACAGTCAAAGACCTTTTATTTATATACACATAATATAAGCTGTAGTATCACAAGGGGTTAGGGCACGAGACATGAGCAATGATGGTTAAATCCATTGTTGTCTCATCCCATTTGTGCGGCAATGCGGATATTTGTTGGAGCAGGTTAGATTGCCATTTCTACTCATGGATGAACATGTAAGCAAGATAGCGAGCCTCTTCATTCAGAGGACTTTTTTAAGTGGTATTGTGGTGTTCGGACTAGCTTTCTTACAGCTCAACTAGTCTGCCTCTCCAACCTTGTTTTCAGAATTTTACTTCTGGAGTGCCCCAAAAAATGCTTGAATCCAAGACCACAAGGAGAAGACCAAAATCCATTTCCATCTAAGCCAACATCTTGTTTAGAGGTTTTTGTTAAAAAATTTCCATAATTATAAAAAAAATAAAAATCCACTAAGACACTAACATGAGAACCAAGATATGTCTTGTAAACTCTTCACTATAAACTTAACAGTAGTGGCCGCTGGTCGGTATATTGTACCATATACAGTCATCTTTGAGTATATATATTTAAGTCGCTATAATAAGATTGCATGATAGTATATGAAATTGCTCTCATTCAGAGTGCGAATGTCACCTTTGATAAGAATTGAAGTCTGAAATGGTTTGACTATCTTTTCGAAAAGATTCGTGGACTCTCGGTTATAAAGGTCAGTCGCCGAAGTGGTTGACATCCAACTAAAACATTCCTTGTAAACCATCTATTTTGTTCCCCGAAAAAGAAGAGCTCCTGCTACATTATATCGAAAAGGTTTTTCGTTTTATTTCACTTATTCTGAATTTATTTCCCTGTAGATCAAAGAAAACGCTGCATCAACATAATTTTTGTACCCATCAATTTAAGATATAAACTCTTGCTATGTCCATACATAACGCAAATAATTTCTTGGATGGAATTTCGACGAATTAGCATGTATGTATAGATGCGTGTCTATGTAGATTGATTATTGATATGTAAATCCAATCCTTATAGCCTTCAGGTTTCGATTCTGCCTAAGATTCTGTCTTTATATAATATTTGTTTTCGCTGTTTCTGGGGAATTTACAGCAACTCCAGCACTATAAGTCTCATCATCACATGCCTTTCACCTTTCGCGTGCAGCCTCTTCAGCCCAATTTACAGGAGAGGATTTAGAGAATAATGTTGCCAAATTGCATTTTGGCATATGATCAATCATGGAACTAAGTTGCTATTTAATTATGTTAATCTGAAAGACCGTTGCACTTGATTAGCAGTGTGTTACTAGCCTGTCACTATATTACTTGGCTTGGACAATTGTATCCTCTCTCTCTCTCTCTCTCTCTCTCTCTCTCTCTCTCTCTCTCTCTCTCTCTCTCCCTGTTTCTTTTTGTTTTTTTGGGCCAATTTCTCTTCCTTAGGTCTACTACAATAGATTTGCTTTGTGTGTGTGTTTGACGATGATGGCCTTTGATTTGACGTGCATTATCGAACAATCCTTACCTGGTCCCTCAACGATAGTCGAACGGTTTATAATTAGCAGAGCTAAATGGTCAGACGGGACAATGTGATTCCCTTTCAGATTCACAGGCACCCTTCAATTAAAACTAGAAAAAGAAAATGAAAACATGGAATCATCTCGGGAACATGAAACTGCATACTAGATTGATGCAATGTAAGTATGCGACTGTACAATTACTAAGGAAAGCAAAGGAACATCAACACAAACATGTGGAGAACAAATCAAAAGTTGTCCCTTAGAGACATACACCTACATAAAAACATACCAAAAAGTTGAAAGTTAGGCAGCATAGAAGCGTAAGTATTAGGTGGGAGAAGCAAGGTAGGGTGGCTGAGTGATGCGTGGCATCAAACTTTAGTTTGGTACATGACTCGAACTTAGGGTTTGAGGTAATAGAGAGGGATCAAAACAAGGATCAAAACAAGAAGAATAGGATGACAGTGATGATAAAATAATTGCCAAACCTGTAACAGCTATAAAAGTCTAGTTTAGCAATGTATATGTTATACATATGGTCATATTTCTTGTATTTGATTAAACCTGAAAAATGAGAAGGCATGCCTTTCTACACTAGGGGAAATCCTGATATCTTTTCATTATAAGAATTGTGATGCTGTAGAGATATTTGACGTCATGGCTGACGATATTCTTTGAGAGATAAGGAGAGACACCAAACGTGTTGATAACGTAATATCCTCCACCACAAAATGCTTGTCTCATATAATTCATTCAAGGAGTTTCAAAACATTCAAAGAAAAAACGCCTTTAACAAGAGAATTACTCTTCTGGCCAAGAAGTCAAAAACAAGAGAATTACTCACTGCAATGAACACAATCCTCTTTCACTCATCACCGGGCGTGCAAGCCCTGATTCATACTCTCACGACCTCTTGGATTTGTCTCTCGCCTTATGGCATGGAACACGTATGCAACATAAACTCGAGCTCTCTTAATTCCATTGTGATAAAGTACTCGATTGTGGACCCTATGCATCTATGGAGCAGTGTACTTTAAGGAGTACACTTTCCAATTTGATATAAGGTACAAAGTTTTGCTCTAAGATGTGTATGACATCATTAAATGTGATTTACCATACTTCAACAGGTTCAAAGGGTACCCTACACTATGTAGCCCATGAAACTCCGTATGTAAAACAAAAAAAGAATCCTATTACATAGACTAGGTACGAATGAAAAAGCTCATTAATATGTTTTCGCCCAACCTAAGGAGCTGCCAACGTAAAGGATGCTTTCTAATCTCTCTTGTATTCAAAAAGAATGTCCACGTCGGTTCTGATTTGATGGTCACTTGAATTTGACTTTTGGTTTTCGGTTCCACCAACTCAAACCCTAAGCAAAAAGGCCAGAACTGGTCACTCATTATTCATCAAGCTGGGCGCCGCGTGTCCAGTAAGACAAACTAAACGAGGAGAAAATACTACTGGTAAGGTAGCCTATGTTGCGTATGAAAGACACCCAAAGATAGTCCATGGTTTTGATAAGTTCAAACTTTAACATTTGAAAAAGAAACAATGTGATGTAGCTGCCGTTGGAACAGGAGAACACCCCAGCTAATATCCGGCGTTTAATATCGATAGCTCACGTCAGTGCAGGATGTCTGAAAATGACCGATGGTCACACAAGCGTGACATGGAAGGGAAAAACCAATAACCAGAAAGCCCTAATAATGAACAGTAGACTTTAGCATGAAACCCCTCACCTTCTCTTCTGTGCCGAGAAAGTCGCAGTTCCCCTTAGCCCTAAATGGAATGTTCTCGCTTTACTTCTGTACCACTCCTTTTTTCGGCTTCTCTTCTCTCTCTCTCTCTCTCTCTCTCTCTCTCTCTCAGCTATTCAGCTTTCATTTGCAAACAACAGCAGATAAAGAAGATAACAAGAGAGAAAGAACAAGAGAGAAAGAGAAAGCCAAAATAAGAAAGATGGGGAGAGGGAAGATAGAGATAAAGAGGATAGAGAACTCAAACAACAGGCAGGTGACCTACTCAAAGAGAAGGAACGGGCTCATCAAGAAGGCCAAAGAGATCTCTGTTCTGTGCGATGCTCAAGTGTCTGTGATCATCTTTGGTAGCTCCGGGAAGATGCATGAATATTGCAGCTCTAACACCTCGTATGCATTACTTGTGTTCTTGCCCTTTTTTTGCTTCTTCTTCTTTTTTAAAGATCTATTCGATTGTTTTGCTTGTTTATGGTTCTTCCCTTTTAACTTTTGTTTTGGGGATTTAGATTGGTTGATATATTGGACCAGTATCACACACAGTGTGGGAAGAGGCTTTGGGATGCTAAGCATGAGGTGGGTTTGATTTATCTTCCCAATATTGATCTGCTGGTTACTTTGTAACTTTGCAAAGCTAGCTAATTTTATACCTTCCCAAGAAAGGTTCAAAAAAGAAAAACTTCTGATAAGATGTGACACTGTTTTTGATATAGAAAATTTGCTTAGAAGCAAGAATAGTGACTCTTAATAGCAGATCTGTCATTGGAATGTTGTCTTCTTTTCTCTTCCCTCAACTCAAATTATTGTTGTGATCGATGAGAGCTTTAGTAACAGATCTGGCTCTAGATGGTTATTATGTGCCTTTTGTTTTCCATGCAAAACATGCGTTCTCAAATCAGAAGCACGATAATCAGTTTCTAGCTCAGCTTCTTGCATGGGCATAGATGTGGTTCCATTTCTTGATTTTTTTCAATTTTCCTGAAAGAATTCTAATGAAGCTAGGGTTTTGCCAAAATCATATGAAATCTCTCAGAATCTGAGCAATGAACTGGATAGGATCAAAAAGGAGAACGATAACTTGCAGATTCAGCTCAGGTTCACCTCTCTCTCTCTCTCTCTCTCTCTCTCTCTCTCTCTCTCTCTCTCTCTCTCTCTCTCTCTCTCTCTCTCAATTGAAAAATATTCAATGATATATTATAAACAGGCACCTGAAAGGAGAAGACATAACATCACTGAACCATAGAGAACTGATAATCCTAGAAGACAATCTTGAAAACGGCCTCGCATGTGTCCGAGACCAGAAGGTGAGTATCTCAAGGAAAACTTTGATTATGCAAATATATTCACAAATAATACCGAAAAATTCTAACATCTTTTCTGATCAATCCTCCATTCATGTCGCAGGATGAGGTTCTCATGACGCACAGGAGAAATGTTAGTTCCAATCCAAACATGTTACTGACTCTTTGCCTGAGGCTAAAATTCAGAGGTGCTTTTGCTAACTTCTTTGTTTGATTTTTCTTTTTATTTTTTAATTCTGGTTCAGCATAAGCAGCTGGAGGAGGGCACTAAGGAGCTCCATTTCTATGCGGTAACTCCATCAACTTATAATCATCTTGATGATGCATAAGCATTTATAGATACACGAGTAAATTCCAAGTAAAAAAAGAACAAGAGCAGAAGAGAGTTCTTGATATGACAGTATTCAGAACACCTAACTCATAGCTTGATCAAGATTACATTTTGAATGGGATTGAGTTTGGTGAAAGTAACATTGCTGTCAATTTGGCCAAGATATGAACCTCGTTTTCATGGTCCCCCAAAAGAGTGTTTTTTGAATCTGGTGATGAGTTTGTTGTATATCATTTTTGTGATCCTGCCTCCATATGTATATGTCTATATAGGTGGTCCGATTCTCTATTACTGTGTCATCTCTCCTTCAAACTAGCTAGAAAAGGATTTCCTTTTTCATTAAAGTTCATAGATATAGGAAGCAAACTATTTTTTTGCCCTTAGCACGTAACCAAGGATTTTTTTCTTGTACAACATTTCTTTATTATATATTCACAATTTCTATATAAAACATGTTATAACCATGAATACTAGCCATAGGTCTAATGAAGAGTCAATAATCAGTCAAGTGAAACTATGGATTATATTCCATCGAAACTAAATTGAAATTTATGTGACAAGAAGGTAAATGAAATTACTAAAATTAAGAAATCTGGAGAGAGCAAGTCATAGGGTAATGTTCATTTGTACGGAAATTATACATATAAAATGATAGTGACAACTAAATTCTGATTATGAACTTGAGAAAGTTATCTTGTCTCTGAAATATTATTGCAACACAGATTTTGTTATTGGTTTCAAATATGCAGTGTTTGTTCGAAAGGTTTTCTACCAAGATACTTTTTTACTAGAATACTGTAATTTCAAATTAGATTCATAACTATGTCATAATAAAGATTAACCCGCTAGTTTCATGTTTTAACAAAAGCAACTCGGAACAAAAAGCGTTTCATGTTAAAGCATGTTCCAATACTGATTAACCTTGGACCAAAATTCTTGATCTCCTACCAGGCTTCCATATAGGGACTCGAAAGGGGGTGTAAGTAGCAAGTTAATAGAAAAATCCATCATATCTACAGCATTAGTGATATCTCTTTTATAGCTAGTTTACAGGTTTATCATAGTCTTATGTATACATGCAGAACTACTGACCTGATAAAACCAAATTTAAATTTCACCACATCCCATTCTATATAGTTCAATATATTTTGTATCCAGGCTGGTTTTTATTCATCTTATTTCTCGTTCTTTAGTCCTAAATATTGTTTTTAATCCAAGTTCATTTGTAAGAGGGGAGCATTCAAGTTATCACACACCGCACATTATAGTCTTGTAGTGTTTAGTTTTGCCTTGTAGCTTTCTTCATTATAGTCTTGTAGTGTTTAGTTTTGCCTTGTAGCTTTCTTCATTATAGTCTTGTAGTGTTTAGTTTTGCCTTGTAGCTTTCTTCAACTGGTAAGTGATGATGCAATTTGAATTGAAATACTCCGCAACATGATACCCAAGTCATGACTACTGATAGTATAAATAACCAATTCGAGGAGATCATGTTATCAGGGAAATTATAGAATTCTAGGTGGCGAGTAACTAAGTTCGTTATGATGTCCACATACAAATCATTGCAATGAACTGCATTGAGAAATATTAGGTGAACCAGTTTTGCCTTACAAACCTGATCTACTCACAAATACTTTATGGACCAGGTGATTATAGTACAAAGGAAAGGCTATATATCGATTAATGCCACAATAAAGAGACCTTGATTCATCTTCCTTATTCATTGAGCTAGAAAATGGACCGTGCAGATTCAAATTTAAGTCGACCCTTATTATATGTATAACAGACTTCATTTAACTCTAATCTCTTTCTTTTCACCTGTTCTTTTTTTTGCTTTCAGCAACAGAAAGACATGATGATGGCCGAAAATGCTAGAGCTGGGAACGACGAGTACCATCAAAGAATGAAGGCCAACTTCGGCTCTTCTGCCTACCGTGTGCAACCGATCCAGCCAAACTTACAACGAAGGTTCTAAAAACTCCTCTCTTGAGACGACAGTCGACGTTCCTATGGGCCTGCTGTAGTACCACCATGCATGTAGTCTCTTATAAAATCACGATGCGAACATATAGTAGATATGGAATAAGATATGTGTATGCATTGATACAATTAAAGCGACTCAGCTTGAACCGACTGTTCGGGCGCTTGAGTATCAGCAACATGTCCTAGTGCTTCAGGTTTGCAGTCCCATGAACATATATGAATTATCTAACTTGTCCACCATATACTTTGTGGAGTTCATCGCTCTACTAGATACCATCAGTTTTGTGTAACATGGGATTTTATTAGCACGTAGAAAAAGCAAGTCTATATGTGATAGTAAATTAGTACGAGACATCAGAGGATAGAGTTAATATGACGTACCGAAACAAACTCTAGCATGCTGAAATGATCGGTTAAAATATACAAAGAGTGAAAATTCTTGGTTTAAGTGGAAGAATGAGCACGCGGAACTATAAATGATGCGGCTTCACACGTCACAATTTTTTGTTAGTACTTAAAGAGTGGGAACCCAATGGAACATATAGATGAGTTGACTAGATTTTCCAACGAGCGCATATCAAATCATTCAGTAAAACAAATTATTCGTATTCTTTCCAGTAATAAAGGGAAGGCAAAGGAAATGGTGCATGAACGTGTTAATAAAGTCTCGAATTTGGTGACCAAAATTTGGTGATAAGTCGTTAAATTTCCAATTAATAACAAATTATTAGGTAAAGCACGCGCAAGATCGCACCACATTACCGAATTCCATCCGTCTTAGGTTCAATCCGACAATGTTTCGTGTAGTGTCTTGGAGGTTTTCCAGGCTAGCGATTGAGGAAGTATAGTGTTTCCTCAAGTCAGATATTTTTGTCGCTGCCGAATTATCTACTTCTGGCAGGATTGATGTTTTCAGATTGTGGGATTGGAGTGATTTCACAAGCATTCTCTGATGCATCCCACTGTTGCTCCAGTGTGGAAGCTGAGCAAAGATGCACAAGATGTTCCTGCTTTGTCTCTAGTGTTTTCGGGATCCATTCTACAGGGCTAGCTACTGAAGTCCCCTGAACACCGAGAACTTGTGCTATCCATTGTCATCTGGGAAGTAATATGGAGAACCAGAACAAGGGTCAGGGGTTCAGGTTCGGGAAAGAATGGCAGATTGCTCCAACAAAATGCCGTCCACTGGCCATATACGAACGACCTTTTGGAGTTAGACACAGCAGTTTCTTGCTTCCCAAAATTATGCTGGAGAACCTGATACGGACGGCTATCTCAAAAGATTTCAGGAAGCAGAGCCACTTGACAGGGAAACCAGAGGAAGTGCTTTGTCTCTTCAATCCTTGCCTGTCTGTTGGCCCGAGCTATTCGCAAGATTTGTAGCCTGGTTCCTTATCTGGCACTCAGATATGGGATCGTTGCGGTTCGCCTAGGGAGTGTGTCAATCAACTCTTTTTTGCTCATAACTCTTGATATCTAATAACAGCAGCATTACTCCGCCTTATGATATATTAACTTGCACCAGCTTTTACTAGAGAGCAGGACTCTCAAGATCTAGAACACGGATGGACTGTACTCTAAGACTGCAAATTCAATAAAGTTCACTACTGGCAGTCAAAAAAATCGAACCTTTACAATTTTTTATTTTCATAGCATGCTTGTGTCTACATAATTATTTCAACCTTAAAAGGGAATTCAGAAGAGAATGCAGTCCAGTGCATGAAAAAATTCAACTGCCTGCTCTTCCAACACGAAGAAAAAGACCCCTTTCACTTATACAGGGAAACAATACAGAACCTATCTTATAGGTAAATTTTACCTAAAGATTATTCACAGCTAAAACTTTCCCCACCCCATTTACAGTTTCAAGATATTCCTACAGCGTCAAGAAGTTAATACTTCTTCAGCGTGCTCCTGAGCCTTATCAAGCACCAAGTCTTAGCCAGGGTCTTGTACTTCTTCCAGCCGCCAAAGTATCTTCCTATCACTTTTTTGTAGGAAGGCCTTTGCTGAACCATACTCCAGTATTCAGCCATGTTTGGCCTGCTGTTTATATACTCATCTTCCAAATTCAAGAGCACCAAACGAGCTAGCACGGGCATGAACATCACATCTGCCATGCTGAACTCGTCCCCTGCAATATAAGCCATCTCACTCAACCTGTCTTCGATTTCATCGAGAAGTCTGATTAGATGTTCCTTGCTCCGCCTTACAACCTCTGGGTCTCTCAGCTTCTCTTCAATGTCATACGCCTCTTTTAGCTTGCGGTGGTAGGAACTTGCCAGATCAGGTGACTCAGCCATCCGAGCAATCAAGACTCTCCTCAAAAACTTGGACACTGCTTGCTGATACTTCTCGGGGACGTGGAATAATGTGAAAAACTTAGGATTCCACTCCTGTATTTTATGCATCCACTGAATGACTTCGTCACTGCTGAAGGCGATGCCATCGCTACCAACAGAGACAACTGCAATTCTCTCTATATACCTGAAAATTTCCAAATTGTTATAAACTTACACAAGCTTCTACCAGATATTTTGAAGGAAACTTCTAAACAAAAGGACAATCAATGAGAATGACCCTATTCTCACTCCATGACAGTAGTAAGTCGTTAATATGGTTTTTGCTTTTGCCCTCATGCTTTAACTTTAACTGTTGCACTGCAAATTTCAGTTTACTTTCATATCCAACACATTAGTCTTTGCAGAAGAAAATTCTTGACATTTAGAGTCATTTAAAAGTCCTTCAATTTTCAGAAATCAAAGTGGTATTTTGTTTTGCAGAAATGCAAAGAGATGGCAAAAAGTGCTTATATAAAACCCTTGAGAAAATGAAAACACGAGCTATTCCAGGATCCACAGTAAAACCTACAGAATTGCCAAAACTGCCGAGCAATAATTGTGGTTACTTTCCTGATCAGTACAGCATCTAGAATGCTTCCATTGGAAGAGAAAATTTTGCAGACGTCACTTACGTAAAGATGTAATAGGAACCATAAGACATACACAAGAACTTGGCCAAAAGAAGAGAATGAAGACAGACAGACAGAAAGATACAGACAGAAAGAAGACTCCGAGTTAATAGATCTGCAAAGAATACAGTACACAATAAAGCACAATACTATCCTGTCGACAGATACATTCATTAATCCATAAATCCAGAAATACTTTTATTTGGAATGCCTAGCTAGAGAAGCTTTATCATAACCATTTCAAGAGAAAGAACAAGTATGTAGTAAGTATAGGATGAGACTTACTGAATGATTTCAATAGTATCAAAGATGACATGCGAACCATTCTGGAAAACAGGGAGTTTTGCAGTTGGGTTCATTCTGAAGAAGGAAGGCCTCAAATTTTTGCCTGTTATCGGATTCACACGGAAGGATGTGTAATCAATGCCTTTCTCTTCCAAAGCCAGCCTTACCTTTTGGCTGTCCAATGAATATGGGTGATGATACAGTTGCATGATTCTAATCGCCTTTCCTTTTATTGACTTCAACTATGAAGCACAAGCTCCACACAAAATCAAGAGCTCTGCTGCAAGTCGAATTGAAACAATTACATAACCAAAAAAAAAGTTTAATTAGCAGTTAGCACGATTCAAAGGTACAACTTTTCTACCAATGCTAACACGCATCACCAGTTAGAGGTCACAAGTTTGACAACCATCATCCCTCTCAAATGAGACTCTTAAGGTTTTGCTAATCTAAAAGGTCCACTCCGTACTGTGATGGAACATGGTCAAAATCAAAAGAGAAACCAAAGGCCCAAAAAAACTTCCTGGTATCCACAATGAATGAATACGCAAGCATTGAAGAACATTTATTGACATACCCAATTCGACTAAAAGAAGAATTCCTGGCATCTCCTAGTCTGGGGCCATCAGCAATTACCTCCCAAGGTAAATTAACGAGACAGTAGTTCAGACAAACGTCAATAGTTAAACCCATTCAACAATCCTACTTTCAGCAGCCGATGTCCAAAATAGTCGGGTTAGGCCTCACACAATGTCCGGTTCCACAAAAACCGGAAAAACAGCTAAACTGAGAGGCCATCTTTATCAAAGCTCCAAAATGAAAAGGTACATTTTCCAGCAGGAAAGCATTAAAATTTTGCAGCCCGAAGTCACAATTGTAAACAGTAAGATTAGAATAAAGGAAGTATTCCCGATTCAGTTAAAAAATACACAGAAGGGAAGTCACACCAACTCCTGTTGTGCTTAGAACACTATTGACGGCTCAAGAAAAGGGGCCAAAAGAGGTCCTAGCACTTCTAATTTACCCACCAATTCGACAAGGAATTTCAACGAAGAACTTCACAAGGCGGTCAAGAACCGTCCAGACCACACGGCGAACAGAGCTTCTACTGACCGGACGATATGCAGAACCAGAACCCGCCACGCCCCCGGACCAATACTCCAACCCCAACTCAAGACACGCCGAAGTCAACACGCGCGAGCAGAATCAAGTTCACAACAAGAGCTCGCAGGAACCCGAATTGACTAGGAACTCAAACGAAAACGGAAACAGCACGCGGCACGATAAGGGAACCAAACGAAGGAGGACGGCGAGTGTAAAGCGCGATCGAGACAGATGGGGGTCAGATGGAACCTTACCCAGAAAAGGTCGACACTTCCAGAGACAACTTCGACTGTAAAGGTCGGGCCTTTGCTGGGATTTGCGTTGTGGGTCGCACGAGAGAGAGAGAGAGAGAGAGAGAGAGAGAATCTAATGCTAGAAACGATCGCGAAACGACCGTAAGTAACGTGCCAGAAACTTTCCGAGAGAAGTGCAGGAACCGGTGGAAAAGGAAACTTTTGATTCGCAACAGTTTGCCCGCTCGCTCGTTGTTGGATTCTTGTTGTCTTTTCATCAATCTCTAATCTGAAATTAAAAGATTAATGCCGATTGGAAAGATGTGAAGTTCGAGGTAAGTTCAAGGAACCGAGTTTAGTAACTGCTTATCACAAAGAAAGAAAGATGGCATCATTAACCACACATTTAATCAAAATAGTCGACCAGTTTGAAATTGTAGCATTTTTTATTTGATAAAACGACAGGTGTCACAAGAGCACTTTCTTTACAAAGCCCTCCTCCCAAAAAGAACCCATTCTTGTAAACTTTGAAAACGTACACGTGTCGCGACAATTCATATATCTACCATACGGCAAAATGTTTTGTCTTTTTCTAGCAAGACCGACTCGTCAAAGAATTATAATAAAATCTTCAACTCGAGTGAATGTATTTGGCTGGATTCCCTGGGCGGTCATTGTGCTTTGACGTGATGAGTGATTGCATCATCAAATGTTGACCTCGGTTACCGAACGCGACGAATTTAATGTGTTGATAATTGACGCACTAGAATTTAATTGGTTTATAATTGACGCACTACTACGGTCGTTTTCACCCATTTTTCTGGTATAGCACTAATGCGCCTACTTGTACGACAAATTTTTTTGGGGAGAGCGAGGGCTCACCGACCCATTTGCCGAGCGAAGACAAAAGGGCTCCCGAGCCGAAGGCAGTCCAACTCAAACCAACATGGAAAAGGGGATTGATGGTTGTAATTAAACTTAAAGTAATTTGAAATATTCCTGGAAATATCCTAAAATAATTTATATAGAACACATACTTTCATTTCAAATCTCTTCATCCAAAAGACTCATACTTACCATAATAGACATACACGTGCAAAGACCGTTACTTGTATTTCAATACCATGTTAAAAAGTCAAATAGAGAATTTTAGGATAACTACACGTATATGAAAAGCAAAAAACCAATATTATCAATAGATGCAAGGTATTGCGAAAAATAGAAGTCGTTTTGAGTCCACACAGACCTATTTTGTACATGCTCGAATGCCCTTCTCCTTGAGATGGTACAAAAAGTATTTTCACATGGGATGCGTCGTTAACTTTGCAAGGAAGCAAACCGACTTGTCACGGGGAAACCACTTTCGTCTTTGAATTTGAGAAAGTTCCGAAGCTTAAGTATGTTGTCGCATCACTGGCGACCGACATATGATACAACAAGGGCATGAGATACCTTGTTTGTCATTCACCATTGTTCTAGGTCATGGCGAAAGCTTCTTGCACAAAAAAGCCCATGGCCGTGCTTAGTTATGCCCCGGATTCACGAGCCAATTGGATACGTGCGTTTGAGCTACGCTTGACTTTTTATCGGCCGCCCTTTTAGCTTTTTTTATCATTATTTTTAGCTGTGGGTTAATAAATATTATTAAGCGTAATGCTACAAGTTACGACTCGAATCTTCAAGCATGTTTCTTCTAATTTCCGGGCCGCAATCCTTAAATTCCATCGATGAATTGGGCCCGCAAATGGAGGAAGGGAGAAATATATGGGCCGTATCCATAAAAGGCCCAGTGGATTGTTTGATTGACATATTGATAATCGAAAGACATGGATGGTGGCTAATAAAGGTTTTCTGTTTCTTTATTTTTTCTTGGGCATCCAGGTTAAAAGAGGTTTAAAAATTCGGTTTTCAACTGAGCACACTCTAATCGTCAAGGCCCGCGAATATTTGGGCCGACCCAAGAAGAGGATTGTTTCTCATATGGACAGGATTGCAAATCAAGCTATAGATTGGGTGGCTAAAGCCCAGCGTTTGAACTTTCTTCGTCATATTTGGGTAACTTATCCCTCTCGAACTCTTTGAGATTTACTTTGTCGTGATGCCTCACTGTTGGATTCATACGCTTAAGAACTCTTTTATCCAATAAAACTAGTTTTTTAATTAAAAAAAAAACTGAGCTTGTGTCATATGTTTTTTCTTTTTAAGATATGAATGACCAAATATTTCCAAGATATTTCCTTCTCTGCAACTTTTCATGTAAACAAACAAAAAAATGAGAGGAAAAATACGGGATAATTACTCAATCAATTATAAATTTATTATATATATATCAATTTAGTTCTAAACTTTTTAAAATTTGCTAATATAATCATAAAATTTTGCACAAACTCCAATATAGTCCTTCCAGCAAATTGCCACCGAAAATCAATGATGTGGCAATTCACAAGTTGTTTACCTCGGTATGCCACATACGATAATCTTGTTAATAATTTATAGCAAAAATTGACCGGAATGACCAGGTTGGCGTTTTCACGCGAAAATGTAGAACCTCATCAATAAAATTAAAAAGTTAATAATCGAATCAATATCTATACAATAAATTCAAGATTATGATCGGAAAAATTGACAAAGGAAGCGAAAAGGGACTGTTGCAACGGGGACCTTTAGTGCGGCAAAACCCGGTAAAAAGAAGTATCTATAATTCACGGGCGGGAAGGGGGGGGAGGGGGAAGGAGTGGTGCACCGACACCGACACCAATTTTGGTGCCCATCAATTTAATGTGGTTTTTTCAAATGTGACCCATAACTGTCCAATTAATGGTCACATCTTGCATGCTCCTTAGTCCTTCCTTCACCACCAGCTTTTTCCATCGGAGAAAAAAAAAACTATAATAAAAATTGCAAAAAATAAGATAAACTCCTCATATCTCCTCAGCTCGTATTTTTTATGCTTTGTTTCTTATGCACGTTTAATAATTCTCTCTCTCTCTCTGTGTTTTCGAGGCACTTGGGCAGCGGAAATCAATTGATATGAATTTCGAAATAGAGAGGAAATGAAGAAATTTTAGAGTTGTGTGCCTCAAATTCTTATCAATTGATGTAATAAATGAAAACCATTCCGCAATGCAGTGACCGACGGGGCACGCAATTCCGTACGATTAGCTTTTATGATAGGGGATTAAGGAAGCTTCCAGCTCTAGCAGATCAGCCGGAGATGTCAAGTAGAGCCTGATGGGATCTTGAATCACTGAAGATTCTCACTTACCAACATTATCCAAGTGAAAGTATTCTACAACTTGGGAAGATTCTGAATAATACATAATATCCATGTTTACATCTTAGAGATTTTTGAGCTGTCCAGATTCTAACACTAAATAACACTAAATATTAATTATAAGTAATGTCCAGAAGGTTGAAATACAAAGACACAAATAAGATCAGTTCGAAATTTATCATCATAAACCATGCTTTACATTCGCGTTTAATTTTATAAATAAGTCCATCATTTCACAAGGGTTTTACTAGTTTGAACATGCATTTAAAATGTGGGCATGTTTTATGATTAAGGGGTTATTTTTTAAATTATTTATGTAGCGTGCTTCATCATCATGCGATTGATTACTATTTATCGATCATGTGTCCATTATCATCGTCAAAACAGATGAAAATGGAAATGCACTTGGCATAACTCTTGCTCGTGATTGATTAAATTATGAGGAGGATAAGAGTGATCTTTCGGGAGCAAATTAAAGCTAAAAAAGGAGGGGGAGGGAGGTAAAAGGTTTTCCAGCGGAGATTGAAATAAGATCCAATGCTTCGACACCATCAAGGCTCTTGATCTCTTAGTCCCTACAGCACCTAAGAGATCAAGAGCCTTAAAGCAGCTTCCATGGAGTCTCCCTCCATGATGCCGCTTCTGGCTCGTGAATGATGATTTGATGCATCTGTCCATGGTGGTGGGGGTGGTGGATTTCTCCACCAGATCATCGAAACCCTAGATTTAGGACTCGACCTTTTTCGGAAGAGAGGTCAAAGTCAGGTTCACGTTGAAGTCATGATTAGCGCAGCAATGATTAATCACAGCACATAAAGTTAAAACCACCCTTAAACTAACTCAGATAGAGAAATGCCTTGCGATGGAAAACAAAGCCCCCACCAGCTGGCAAGTTACGTTTCCTTTTCTGTCAGATTAATTTAACATTGGATCGCTAAAACCTTCCTAATGCTGTTGGGTCGAGTTGAAGAAAAGGAGGAAATTAGGCGGGAAACAGGGACTTCGGTTTGCCATTGCAGCTACTGCGGCTGCTTATCTTTCTGGTTAACGTGTCGTTTTTGGTCTCCCGCAAGCACCGTTTTCAACGCCCCCGGTGCTGGCCCGGGGTTTCGGACACCAGCAGCATAGATCATCATTGCGACTTGCTGGCTGGTAACATTGGCTGCTCAGCTGAACATCTGATTAACTCATGGTCGGTTAGTATGTGGATTAAAGGTAAATGTTGCCTTTCGAGGAGGTGGACAACGTTTGCCCTCCCAAGAGGCTTTTCCTCCGGTGTTTCCCTCGTGGGGTCTTCGTGCTGCGAAAGGATCGGCAAAGTTTATGCTGAGGATCCTTGCCAATGAGCAGATTAAGGCTGACACCTACCTAAGAAGAATAATTATTTGAGTATATCCTAGTGAGTTAACAACATAAGTACGATGAGTGGCTGAACATCTGATCAACTTATGGTTGGTTAATGGGTGGATTAAAGGTAAATGTTGCTTTTCAAAAAGGCATATACAATGTTGCCCTCCGAAAAGGCAATTTCTCTGGTGTTTCCTCTGGTGTTCCCTCGTGGGGCCTTTGTGTTATGAAAGAATCAGCAAAATTTATACTGAGGATCTTGCTGATGAGTAGATTAAGGCCGACACTTATCTAAAAGAACCATTATTGAGTATACCCAAGTGGGTTAACAACATCAGTACCATGAGTGGCGTGGCACTTTAACCGGGCATTAGAATACCACTTGCTTATGTGGTCGATCACTTACAGTTTGTCGCGTTACTCGGTGCATCTGCCTAATATTGAAAATACTTATAGTTTAATATGTGATTTTCAAGATACGGCGATGCACATAATGAAAATGAGCACAATATAGAGAACATCAAAATTTTCGGAGTGGTCAAATTAGAAATTTAATTATTGGTGACACTTATAAAATTACCGATTATTTCATTCATTTTCATCCACTCAATCTCATCACCACCTCTCCCAATGTTAATGGATCATATGGATAGAGTAACTTTTATTTCCAAATTTTGATATCCATTTTATTTTTAGCAAACAAGAACGGTTAGAAAAAAGAGAAAAAATCTCATTATTATTTTTTTATTTTCATTTTCAGTAACAGAACAACACGTGAGGGCTCACCTCATATTAGGTTTACTTACCTCCAATTTTGGATATATGTGACCAATAGATATGAAATATAGTTTGAGAAATGAAATTTTTGAAAACCTAAATGTAAAAGAATTCATCTTTTATCGGCTCACATGAATTCAGGGGAAGTCCCTCTAATTAAAGTTGGAGTGTCAAGCCTCTTGAAATGTCTCAAGGCATAAATGAGGTCACGACTGAAGAGGATAAAACTCTTTCGAATCTCTTTTATTCTAAGTAAAGGGAGCTTCTACTATTCCCAAACAATTTTTATTAACTCACCGGTCATATCTGAATAAAATTTCATTCATCAATCACAATCTTTTCAGATTCATCGACATCTCAACATTATATATATGTATATACAATTGTAATAAAATGCGTGGGAGGACATTGAATTAGGATCGGATCAATGTACTTCTCCGATTCCCTTTAAAAAGCGGAATAAAGAAAGGCAGCGGTGAAACTTGGAGAGGACAAGAAAGCCACCTTCCTCCCTTCCTCCCTTCCTCCACCCCGACTGCCCTGTTCCTTTCGCTGGCGGTAACTGTCCATAACGACGCCGACGTCTCATCGCTTCACTAGACGACAAAAAAAAGTTAGAAAAAAAAAGAAGAAGAAGAAACGCCATAAACGGATGGATGGCTTGAATCTCAGAGCCCTTGAGAGGGAGATGGGGACTGGAGGATGGGGTCCTCTCTGCTTTTTTTAAGCACATGGTTGGTGGACTCTCCATCATGTGGTCACCACCACCCCCACTCCGCTCCATGAGCAAGCATTTACTCTTCAGGTCCGACCCGATCGGACCCGAACCGGATCGAGTCCTTTTCTCGTGCCGGGATGGCCCCCTTTCTTTCTTTCTTTTTGGCTATCAATGCTGGTGGGAGGGTCGGTTTGAGATGGAAAGGTTATGAAGTTTCGGTACATGAATTTATTAGATCTTTTGAGTTTTACATAAGATTTAACGACCCGTATGCATCGAGTTTGCTTGTACCAAGGGCATTCCATGATTCGTCCAGACATCGTCGATCTTGAGATGAAGATTTCTGTACTTGTCGTTTTCCACTTAGCCGGAGGAGGACCACTCCACCGGCCGTCCAAAGCCTACTCGTTGGCCCCCACATGTAAAGCCGTGAAATGCAATGTAGCTTATATAGAATATAATGCATAATGTCCCCTTTGTTTATCTAATTTATGTAATTTTACTAAAGTCTGATTTTGGTCCAGTTAATGAACTTTCATGGGAATTTAGTCAAATTTTTCGATGAAAAAGCTGATGTAATAGTTATTGAACGGAGATCTCGATCATATAATGTATTAAATATTTTCCTTTTCTTCTCACTATAGATACACTTTAATCAAAATCTGATCAATATTTTTAGCAATAGACACATGATCAAATGCAATGCCATTAATTACCACATGGCTACAACATATTTTTCATCAAAATATCAGTGAACTTTTGATAATAATTCATTGATTGAAGAAAAAAATTAATAATTCAATTATCAGTTCATTGAAATAAAGATCTAGATCTAATTGGACTAATTATTTTGGGGTCATGACATCATAAGTACTCGAGCTTTTATTTGTTTTGCAACCAAGCATACTCGAAATATGAGTTGATGTGAGGCCTCTGTTCACCGAATTGTCATGTCAAGTGAGATTAGCATATGTGACTAGCTTAGGGGTAGTTCGGGTTTTCATAAAATTCAAATTGAACCAAATCATCCGAGTAAATATTAGCTTTCAATCAAATTGCAATCAAAATTGAATACAAATGGTTTGGTTCTTCGATTTTACTTCTGTAATATTGAAAAGAAGCTTATTAGTGATAGAGAGAAATTGTGTAAATCGTAATATTAAGAGGAGATGTGATTTTTAGTCTGATTTGGTGATTGAACCGACTTGAATAAAAAGAACGATTATTTTTTATTATCCGAACCAAAATTTGAATTGAATTGAAAATGCACGAAAATTCAATTTAGTTCGATATCGACACTTCTAGCTTATCCAAGGAAGTTAAATCCGAATTACCGACCCGACTTGTCTTACCCAATAAAAGAGCATGAATTATTGTCGATCAGAACCGACAAAAATCATCGGCATATCTTTCCCTCAATCTAGAAGAGGACAACGTAGCCCTCTGCCATCGTCCGTAGACTCTCAGAAGAAGCATCACCATCCATCTTATTTTCCTCGCGATGTTGTCGTTTGGGAAGTGGGACGTGGCGAGCCCCTCGGCACGTGAAGGGAGCCTATATAGTTGGATCCACCGACAGCAAATCTAGTGCGGGCACGTGATTTATTAATTGAGGGATTACAGTAACAAATTACAATAGTTTATAATTTAAGGGATGGAAAAGTGATCCAATCAGTTTTGAACTTATTATATAAATATTAATTTGATTATAAATTTTTAATTTTGTCAATTTAATTATGAACTTTTATGAAAAATTCTAATGTAGTAAAATTAATCGATATGACTGCATTGGAATTTCACGAAAAAATCTTAAAACTAAATTGTTGGAATTGAAAATTTAAGACTAAATTAACATCTACACTATAAATTTAAAGACTGATCAAGTAATTTTCTCTTAAAAGAGTGGTGTCGGGCTTAGTAAAATTAGATTCAATGATTCTACCGTTTTCCCATAGTTGAACATTGTTGGGTATTAGCTAGCATTGAGGGTGTACACCCTCCAGACTTTCGTAAGATGTTGGTGGGTCCAAATGACCCATTTGCGTCGAACCTCTCACATGGCGGTGCGAGTACTTCATTTAAGGAAATTTGTTGGTACAACAACGACGTGACGAGATGGGTAGCTACAATACCTTCCACTGATTTTTCACAACCTAATAATGAAAAATATCCGATCTCCTTCGATTTCATTTCTCTTCACTATATATTTTGTGAGTATCAATTTTCGAATCCAATTTCCTCATGGCCAAAGCATGTGACTTGTCCTATTGAGCACTCTCAATAACAATTATTCGTGTGAAAGGAGATTGCCTGAGGTGTTTTAATGCTTCATGAGAAGATCAAGAAGAAAGAATTATTGACGATGTCGTGTTATTAGTTGGGATTGTATAAGGTCTCTCTCGATGATTTTTGTATTATCATCAGTAGTAGAAAGTAATTCATTCGTTTTGGTTACATTGGTATGAGTAAATCTGATCGTGCTCAATAATCGACGACCCTAATTCTTGTGATTCAAAAGTTGTCGTGATCTAATGAGATGGATTGAGTACTTTATGATGGATAGAAATTAGTCCCAAAATTTGTGTAGGAAGTCAAAAATTGTAAAGCCCTTTTTCACGTGAATCAATGGAAAAATGCAATTACAATTTATTTAATTCATAACAATTATAAATGGCTATTTTCCTTTTTGACCGGGTAAAAGTTCATAAATGTGCTGTTCACCGTAAATGTTGGTAATGATGCATCTTCCACTCGGAGGGGAGACTTTCTTCTTTCTCCGTTGACGTAGAAAACCGCGCGGCCGGCAACTTGGGGCGCACGTGTGCGCCGGCCAATGAAATGAGAGGGATCCGCCAGCTGGACCCGCTCCCCCGAACCGAGGAGCGTCCTCGTATCGACAGGAGCCACGCGTCGAGCGGACAAATCACGTGACGATCATGATTCCGCGAGCCACCTCGGGACGGGGAAGGGGACGAGGAGGAGGGAGATCGAGATCGAGATCGAGATCGCAGGCTGCAGGGACGGACGGTCAGTTATGCCTGTCACGAGCGAAACGGCCATCTCCGCCGGTCGTTGTTACCTTCCTCGCCGACCGGATGAACGTGGCGTGGCGCTTCTCTTCTCATCGTTCTCGTCGACCTTTGTCTGAGGAGCTTTGCCTTTCTGCACTTTCTTGATTTTCGTAGATCTTCTTTTCTACCTTGTCGGAGACGGTAAGGTATGCTGACCCCATGTAACTTATACGCGTAGGTTGTTCCGCACTTTATGTTGAAGTTAGGTGTAATAACGCCACACAAGTCATCAACCGACCGGAGAAAAACAGATCGATCACCGTAAAAAGCGCATCTCTCACGAGCCAATTATTCCATATATTCTTATGACTAGAAAATACTTACATAGGTAGGTCAATTTTAAAAGAGAAAAGTAAGAAAAAAAAATCTCATATCATGCTACCTATAACGTATTTATCATAAATTATTTTGTAATATTAAAAACTTCAAATTATACTCATTGTGATACATTTACTCAATTTTTTATTATGACATAAAAACCCTTAAATTTATATCTGTGTAACATATTTTCTCTTTGTCAGTATTACGTTCAATGATATTTTCTGTCAAAATAACGTCTTTATTTCACTTAAGCTACATGGGTGTCACATAAACATTATTTTCTGGTTTTCATTGACATAACTTTGATGGATGAAAAATGTATCACACATGTACAACTTTAAAAAATTTTGCATTGCAGAAATAAGTTTAGAGTAAATGTATTGTAATGAACATAATTTAAAGTTTTTTTGTGACTTTTGTCCAATTTTAAATTCATGAAAATTTCAGGAGCCACATAAGAAGCAAGTAAAAACTTGGGTAAGTGGCCAAACACTAGATTATGTGCCCTTGGTAGCTTGGGGAATAGAACTTATATTGTGTGCCTCCAATTACACAAGCGCATTTATTTCATAATCACTACGTTAATAACGTGAGATTAAAAAGATTAACCTCGCTAGCTTAGGAGAAAACTGATGAGTGGATAATGAATTTTTACGGAGCAAATAGCTAAAAAGAAATATGGGGCGGGGGATGTCGTAGGATTTTCAACCGTCCCCAATTAGCCTTGATGACTTTGGCTTCCTTAGCGCACTAATCATTCTATAATTCAATTGAAACTTCTTTTCCAATGACGTAATGGTATAATCAAATGGTTGACCAAGGTTTATGGGATACCTATCTAGCGCATGCCTAACATGATGGCTCCTAGGAATTGAAAGGTGGATAGTGATAGGACGAAATTGGGTTCATGGGCTTTGCAACTGGTATATTCTTTTCGCCTCCTTATACATAAGTAGAACGATTGACGTTCACGTCGGCGATTTTTGATCAATTTTGGCCGGAATGGATTACATTGACAAATTGTCAAAATATTTAGCATTAAATTGATCAAATCAAAATGTTCACAAATGAAGTAATTGTTGTACAATAGGTTTAGAATTTTTGGGACAATTAAGCCGTGGAGAAATTAGCCGTCTTTTGGTCAAAGTCCATCATATGAAAAGGAAAAGAAGGAATAAAAGTCCAGTCTATTGGATTATTGAAATCAAAGTTGAATGATTTGATTGAAATACCACCTAAGTATAGGATAATGACATACGACTAGTGCTTACTAGATTTGACCGAGTATCAATCCCAATGAGTTTCACATTCTTGGCCCCATGCGTCGTCGAGAAAGATAAAGACGAACACGAATCGAGAGTCAAAATTTAGGCGCTATGACTATGACCCTCCATAGCTTTATGCAGTGTAATTTCCATTACACGTGGGTTGGCCAGGAAAAAGGGGAACTTACACTTATCAAAAAACCTAAAAATGTTTTAGAGGCTTGTGGTAAACATGTTGTGATCTTAATATTATATAAACTTGGAAAGTTAATCTAAAATACTTTAGTTATAAATCCTAAATGCGAACTAGGAAATTACCCTCCAAACTTGACTATGTTATAAACAATATTGAACATTTTAGCATTTGACTTCATTGATTAAGCGAGAAAAGTTTTTTGATAATATTTGTAGCTATCACATTCTATTTTCCATTCACCCAAAAAAAAAAAAAAAAAAAAAAATCTCTCTTCATTTAATTAGAGATTAGGTTAATTTGTTTTACGGAAAAGTTGATGTTGTCGAAAATATTTTTGTGGAAGCAAGTCATTATCAAATATAATGATGTTACTTTCCTAGTTTGGATCAATAATGGAAGATAATTTCAAGCTGCTTCTATTTATTAGAGAACCCACACTTTTATTTATGCGTTATGACTTTATGCTTTGAGTAATACTTATAAACATAGATGTACGTAAGTGATAATTGGACCAAAAGCGAGGCGTGTTTTCGGGTACTTTTGAAAAGAATAAAAAAAATCCGGGATATGATGAATGTGGCGCGACCTTCCCCACTTCTCTCCTATGTATCTTTGTAAATCACACCTTAATTGATGATGTTACTTAAAATACTCGAGCATCTCGTTTATATAACGAAAGAATAGCGATCAATGTCCCTTGGACACGGGCCCAAGCACACACGCAACCATAATATCGCACGCTAAACTTATCAAAATACTATGATTAAAAAAAACCGATTAAAATACGAATTAAAAGATGGGTAAGATGTATTAATCGAAATTAAGCGTGAAGTGACCTGTGGCTGCCTTCAACCGTACCGTTGGGACTAAGCCTATCAATCCTACGTGATCATGCTACATTTGTACAAATGCTGCCAAGTCATTATTAATCGAAATTACATGGCAGATCACATCGTCTTCGCAAGCAATTAGGAAGACGATTGTGGTCGCTTTCGCAGCACTTCAAAAACGAAAAAGGATAGGGGGGAGGAATTGTTCTTTGAACAGACATAGCTTTCTTGGGTCTAGGGTTATTCAAAAGGAAAGACAAATCGAATGTTTGACTTTAAAAAAATAATTTTTATGCGTAGTGAATAAATAATCTCACGACGTTGATTTATGAAGTAATTTGAATCATCATTTTAATGGAGGTGGATGAAGTCTATCATTTGATGTTAGATGAAGTTTGAAGTTTAAATCCCTCTCGCTAAATAAATAGGAATTATCTCTAATAATTTTATTATTTTGTCTAATACAGTTAATTATGGAACCAAAACCGAAGGTAGTCTATAGCTCTCACCATATTTTTAACCAAATGTAAATTGTCCAAATAAGATATATTTAACTTGAAATTTATTTCTTAAAAAAACAAATGAACAAATAATATATTCATCGTTCGCGAAATTATTTATACACAAATTATCATCGATGATGAACATATTTTTTATCAATCAATTACTCAAAATATTTATTTTTAAAAAATAATTATTTTGAAAATCATTTATTTTTTACAATATAAATGGAATTCAAGTCAAAATTAATTTAAAATAAAAATAAAAATTCTATCCCATTCTTTAGGTCAAGCAGGTAAAAAAGCAGAGTAGCCTAGCAGCAGTAGTTTCTTCTCCATGAAAAGCCACGGCCTAACTCCTCCACTTCCTATATTTCGTCAAATCGACGATGTACGAAAAAACAGCGGAGACAGGCGATGCGATTGGGACGCTCCTTCTCTCTTCCTCTCTCCCTTTCTCTCTCTAGTATGGTGGTGGGCGTGCAGTAGAGAGAGAGAGCTTGGAAAGCAAACCACCCGGCGGTTAAGCGATAGCTCAAACCAAGCAACTCCTTTCCCTGTGTGTGTGTGTGTGGAGCCATATATACCAACGAGCTCTGCCACGCAAGGCCCTATTCACAGAGCAATGAGCTCACCCCTTCTCCAGCCTCAACGAGCCCGCCGCGACGCCGCCGGCGGAATTTGAACCTCCCGCCCTCCCCGCCGGCCCCTGCCCACGATGAAAATGCAGCGGAGCGGAGCCGCCGACGACGTCGAGCCCCGACCGAAGCTCCCGGAGACCGGACGGTGGTGGTCGGGGTCAAGCTGGATCCGCAGAGCAGGGAGCTGCTGACGTGGGCTCTGGTCAAGGTCGCCGAGCCCGGCGATCGCGTCGTCGCTCTTCACGTCCTCGGGAGCAACGGTGAGTGAGATAGAGGACGCGCTCGGGGTGAAGAGTTTCCGTGAGCTTTGAGATGGCGGTGGTGTTGTTTTTCGAGGTTGGGTTTGCCTGACGAGCCTCTCGTTTGCATTGCAGAGATTGTGGACCGGGATGGGAAGTCGTCTTTGCTCTCGCTGGTCAAGGCGTTCGACTCCGTTCTCGCGGTTTACGAAGGTTTCTGCAACTTGAAGCAGGTCTTTTGAGCTCTCCTTTCTGTTTCATTGTTTTCAACTACCCTCGAGATTTGTCCGCAGAGGAAACAGAGGACTGGACGACAAAATGCAATCGAGCTTTGATTTTTTGACTTGCTTTGATTCCTAAATGAACCGTAAAATCTCCGGGAGAATTTGCTTGTGAATTTTCACCGCTTATTCGGTCATCTTGTCGGTCACTTCTTTGTTTAATGCGTGTGTTCATGGAGCGCGAGTATTTCCTGCTTAAGTAAAAGTTTTTTTTTTTTTTTTTTGGCGAGTGCTTAAGTAAAAGTTTGCTTTTCAAAGTTTTGTCTTTTGGTGTGTAATTTCTGTGACTGGGTCAATACTTGGGAGATCAAACTTATATTGAGCTTTTAATTTCGATTGTGAATTTCGCAGGTTGATCTTAAGCTCAAGATCTGCAGGGGCACGTCGATTCGGAAGATTCTTGTTCGCGAGGCGAAATCATACGTCGCGACCAGGGTCATTGTCGGAACTGCGAGGAATCACCACTCGATTCGGTCATCGTCCTCCGTGGCCAAATACTGTGCCAAAAAACTGCCTAAAGAATGTTGGGTTCTTGCTGTCAACAATGGGAAAGTTGTCTTCCAGAGAGAGGGCTCTCCTGCAACTTCCCATGTCTCACCAGGTAATTCAATGTCTGATATGTCAAGTATCGATACTAGGGAGACTGGCATTTTAAGGTGACTGAATAGATGGTCAAATGTTTAGTTGCAGGAAAATCCGATAATCTTCGGCCAAACAGCTTGCTTAATGTATTTCATCGATCGATAAGTAAGAACTCTAAAGTTCTCAATGATAGCGATTTCGCAGTATCTCCAAAGTCCACGGGTGATGCAGGTGGGGCAGAGACCTTGGAGCAGGCTTTGCTGAAAGCCTCTGCTGATGTTAAAGAGACTGTTGAGAAGCACGACTGCTCTGTTTGTGCTTCCACCACACGACAGGCTGATAATTCTCGTGACAATGCTTCTGAGGAAACTACCAGTAATCATGATGAAGAAACTTCTTTGGCTATCGTGCCATTGCAGACAGATGAAGAAACATCAGGGCCGGTTTCTTCACAAAGTAGAGAAACGGCTGCACTGCAGCCGGGTTGGCCACTGCTTCGTCGTGCAACTTTGGCAGACAGGCAGACCCCTGACCATTCTTCAGGAAGGGATATCTCAGTGGTTCAGTGGGTAATGCGATTACCTAGCAGAAATTTTCTATTTTCGTCCACTAATTCAGAGCAGAAACAAGGGGATTCGACCAAGGGTGAACAAGAAGCCTCGAGTTTAGATGGAGAAAGCGGAGCACTTGTTGTCGTAGGTGATGAGGCTCAGAGAACACATCCTCCTGATGAGAGTCCGAGAAGTTTGCCAAAAGAGTTGGAGGGTCTTCATGAAAAATACTCATCGACTTGCAGATTGTTTACTTACGATGAATTACTGGCGGCAACAACTTCTTTCTTGGCAGGTGCGTTCTGCTACTTAACCTCCTTTTCTGAAGAAGCATAGAGATCTACAGCCATCCTTTTGAACTAGAAAGCTCTTAGTAAGGGGTTGTCTGTCTATTCTGTTTCAGAAAATCTGATAGGGAAAGGAGGCAGTAGTCAAGTTTACAAGGGTTGCCTTCCTGATGGAAAGGAGCTTGCCGTGAAGATTCTAAAGCCATCTGAAGATGTACTTAAGGAATTTATTCTGGAAATAGAGATTATTACAACATTGCATCACAAGAACATTGTTTCTCTTATTGGTTTCTGCTTTGAAGACAACCATCTTCTGCTGGTTTACGATTTCCTATCAAGAGGAAGTCTTGAAGACAACCTTTATGGTGCATGACTTCTACAATCTTCTGTTACATATAATGTCACCAGAAGTTGAAGATGATTTTGTATATATTCATCAGGTTTAGATTGTTTATTCAATCTATTTGTTCATATATGGCAGGAACCAAGAAAAATCCAAATGCATTTGGTTGGAGAGAAAGATACAGGGTGGCTCTTGGAGTAGCTGAGGCCTTGGAGTACCTCCACGAGAGAAGTGCTCAACAAGTTATACATAGGGATGTCAAATCATCAAATATACTGTTGTCTGAAGATTTTGAACCACAGGTGTTGTATCATGGAACTATCTCACCTTGCTGATAATTTTTGTTATCTGTTTTAGATGGTGTGTTGATAAATTGTTCTACCTCATTTTCTCAGTTATGTGATTTTGGGCTTGCTAAATGGGCATCAAACTCCTCTACATACATAACATGCACAGATGTTGCAGGAACCTTCGGGTTGGTAATCTCAGCATTGTACCTATTATCTCCCAGCAATAATCATACATTAAGTCAGAAACTCACATTGGTCATGATTTTTGAGCTGCTGCAGTTATCTGGCTCCTGAATATTTCATGTTTGGCAAAGTCAATGACAAGGTTGATGTCTATGCATTCGGTGTGGTACTGCTCGAGCTTCTTTCTGGTAGAAAGCCGATAAGCAATGACTTTCCGAAAGGCCGAGAGAGCCTGGTTATGTGGGTATGTCTTCTGTCATTTGCTTCAGTAAATATAAACTTTGCCTCCTATATGTTACTTGTTAGATACTTAAAGAAGATGCATATGTTTCTCCAGGCAAGACCTATTCTTCATGGTGGGGAAATATCCGAACTATTAGATCCGACCTTGGGTAAAAATTATGATCATCACCAGTTGGAGCGAATGGTTTTAGCTGCTACGCTTTGTGTCAGACGTGCACCTCGAGCTAGGCCCCAAATGAGCCATGTGAGTTAATTCTATATCTTTGATTTTTCCACATGGCATCTATCTCTTTCTTCTTTGTAACTTGTCTGTGGTATTATGGTCTGGTGGTGTTACCTTTGAGTTTTCTCAGTCTCTGTTTCAAGCTTTAGAGGTTGATAAAGAAATAATGTCTGTACGTATCTTTGTCTGATTGGATTTTCTAAATTTAGTCTGGAAAAAAGGCCGAAAAGATGTTGATAGATATTTGTTGCTGAAAATCAAGGTCATTACAGTCACTGTTGGAACATCATATCATGTATCGAAGTTATTGAAGCGATTGTGAATTTTTTGCTTCATGCTATAGCTTCTCCTTATGATGATTCCTGGTTTTTCGGTTTTGTTTTTGGTAAGTACAGGTGGTGAAGCTTCTCCACGGCGACGTCGATGTAGTGAAGTGGGCGCAGCTACAAGTCTCTAGTGACCAGTCTGATGCGGTGGATGACGAAGCTTGCGCTCATCCCAACATCCAATCCCACCTGAACCTCGCGCTGCACGACTTGGAGGATGATTCGTCGTCCGTGAGCATCATCGAATCCAACGTCTCCCTGGAGGAATATCTGAAAGGCCGATGGAGCCGTTCATCGAGCTTCGACTGATCAATAACTTCACACAGAACGTGAGCACGCTCTGCATTTCTTCCTTCTCTCTCTGTATATGCTTTCAAATCCATGATCAGATATCCCCATTGGTCTTCAGTTCGTCTTCCTTTGGGTTTTTTTCACTCGTTAGGTGGGTGTTGGATGAGAGGTAGTTTGTGGGTTAGCCCTCCTCCCTCCCCTTTACGTTAGGCAAATTAGTCATAACACATTTCCCCCTCAATCAAAGGTGGGGAATGATGCTTCTCTTGAGGAAACGAAATGCTCCTCACCATGTTTTTTTTACCAGTTTTGTACTGTATGTGACCGTGTGGGAAGTGAGATAAGTTGAGTATACATCCATCTGTGTCTGCCGGAAAAGGCCAATAAAATTCAGCTTTTCGACCCGTTCCGTTTCTTAACGTTTCTGGCGATCTTGACTTGTCGAGCACCTGGTATCACCACGACCCCTTGCCGGATTCAACTTGTTTTGGTCCGGTGAATGATGAACCGCGAATGGTCAAATTCTGGCGGCACGGGATTAGTGATGATAACTTTTCTTCCTTGTGGATTTCTCATTCAGAGCCGTGAATTGACCCGCCTGGCCTAACTTTTGTGCAAAATCCTGTCGTTTTCAAGAGTCTTCGAGTGCACCACTTTTGAACCACAAAGGAGACTACAGCACAGCCACTTCTCTTTCTTTTTTCCTTTGCTCGGTGAGGAGTCCCTGTCATTGACGAGTTCAACCACCCTACTGCCCACCGACGCTTCTTAGGAGGATCTTCTTCTCTTCTCCTCCTTTTAGGGTTGAAGTATTGCTGCACTGCCGTGAATCTGGATGGCAACCGTAGCCTAACCACTTTCCTACTTTTGCATCTGAACGCCCATCCTCTGTCAGATCACAGACTCGCAGCAGGACAAGGGTCGATTTAATGGGGCGAGATCAGCAATGATCAAAAGATCGGGTTAGGCTCGTATTGGAGTCCATGTATATGTTGATTTCGTGGCGCCTACTTGACACTATATAAGAAATTTAAAGGAGTTATAATATGATATGTATATCCCAGTCTCAAACTCATTATCCGACCATTCATAATTTTTTTTTTATGTTCTTGAAATATTGCATATATTCAATAAAAATTACAAATTTATGTCTCGGTGTTTTTTTTAGTATGAGAATTAACTTACATAATGATTAAAAAAAAAAGCTCTATGTGAACTTAAGCAGAAAATTTGATTGATGTGAATCTTTATTTTGTCATAATTTTATGAATATGATTATATTCTTCTCACAAAAATTTCCTTCTTCGCAAATATTTGAATTATACAACAAATATAGTTTTAGATCCGTCCAAAGGACAGAGCCTCGTTCTGATATACAATAAGATGAAAGAGGTGTGAATGGTAAATTAGTGATGTGGCTTCTTCAGGAATTTGCAATTATTTTTTCTTCTCAATTTTAACATTATGCTACTTAAAACCTAACCCATATAACATCTTCTACTAAAATATATACTGAAGAAGTAGAAACCCTTTCAAAAGAAGCTATCTAGAAACAAAAGAATACTTTCTACGTTAGGAACAAGGATAGTCCAAATCTAAATAAATCCTTAAATTGCTTTAAACTGTTTCATATAAACTTTGGGATGTAAAATACAAGGGATATATAATTTGGAAATGCGAAATGTGTGCGACCGAGCGTTAAAATAAAATAGTGTGTGTGTGGACCGGCGCGTTAAAAATGTTCGTGTACGGAAGGTGCATTTGTTAGGTTGTGCACACTTCCAAAATAATTTTTAACGTTAGTGAAAATATAAAATATATTGAATAAAGTGGATTTAAGTAGCGAGAAAGTGATAAGGCCTTTTGAGGATTTCTTTACAATTGCTTAGATTTTTTTTCCTATAATTTCACAACATCCTAATTACATTCTTCTTCATATATTTCATGTTAAGTATTTTGTTGTTTATTAAAAGAAATATATATAGATGAATGTGAATAATATAAAGGTTATCTTACCTTTTGATTACTTTCCTATATTATACTCTTTAATTAATTTTTTCTTATTATGCCCTCACCATCCACAACCTAAAGTTGCTATTCCAACGCGTGTTATAAGAAAATAATTTCAATTAAGACGGAATGAAGAGTATGAATTCCATTTTGTTGGAGTCGTCGCCTTAGAACCACAAGTTGATTTTTCCTTTTTTTAATTGAAAAAGGTGAACTTATTATATCATTTTATTCAAAAAGAAGTTTGAACGGCATATGATGGCTTGACTTAATCAATTAAAAATTTTCCTTTTGGCTTTTCATATCACATTGGAAGTGTGCAAGTGGTGATGCTCTTTTTCATCGTGGCTTTCATTGCAAGACAAACAGTAAAAAAGCTCGAATAATTAACTAAGGTAAAAAGACGATTGGTGTAATTGGGACGCCTCCCACGTGAGAACTTTAACTCTAATCATATCTTTATTCTCCTTCTTTTCAATTGGGCATATCCCTCTTTTCACTTTTTTGCATGATAAGAAAAGTCACGTCATACCTATCTTTATAATATTTTAATATCTCTCTTCAATAAAGTTCAACCACTTGCTATGCTTCATCACGAATTTTGCCATAGATTCATTCATTTGGTATATTACTAAACAAAACTTAAACAAGAAAAGACGATAATTTTATAGTTAATCTTTTTTTCTATATGGACGGACATTTTTGTTGTTAATTTTGTCTATTAATATTATTGAGATAAAAGTAATTACAAGGACAATCGAGTATGTCCGATTGACTTATGTACACTTTCTTTTAATCAAAATAAATAAATAAGATATTAGAGAAGATATGATTTTACTTTATTATATAATAAGATAATTGGACTTTATTATTAGGCGATTTAATGTTGATGGGCTCTCTCGATCCACAGCCTGAAACATCATCGTCCGCAAAACATACACGGAGCGTCATCGATGAGTTCTCGTCCACCACTGCCCATGGAGGCTCCCCTCTACGCCGGCCACCACCGCCACCACCGCCGCCGCGGCGAGTCGCCGAGGTACCTTCCTCCGCCTCCTCCTCATCCTCCTCCTCCTCCTCAACATCCCCGCTTCCACGAAGACCCCGGCGTTTATATTCCCCTCCGCCACCACCACCATCACCACCACCACCACAAGAACCACCAGCTGCTGCTCCCCCCACAAACGCCGCCACCGCCGCCGCCGCCGCCACTGCAGCCACATCCGCCGTCGCAGTCCTATCCCCCTCTTCCTTCTCCTGCCCCCCTCCTCCTCCTCCTCAAACCCTACCTCCCCCGCCGCTGCAATCGCCGTTCCCCTTGCGGGGCTTCAATCCGATCGACGACGATCGCCATCCCCGACTGGTTTGTCACCACAACAACAATCGCCTCAGCGATGCCTGCCATCCGAAATTGGCGCTTGTGGCTGAGAATCATGTTTCGAGTCCGTACGCGCAAGTTGATTTGGATCGAGGCTCTCATTACCGCGTTATGCGCAATGCGGATGCGATTTCTAGATTTAGGGCCAATGGCGTGGATGGGTTTGAATCCCGTCGGCAAGATGATTTCTCGCGGGTGCAGTCTGTCGTTTATGATAGCTCTTTCAGGAGCTCTGGATCAAGTCCTTCTAACATTCATAGACTGATTGAGGATGGTGCACTGTTTAGTAATGAAAGGGTGGATCTATTGAGTGAAAAACACAGGAGGTATAGTCATAGGCAGGTTCCATCTGTAGGTTTGCATGACTTAGTGGTTGAGACTAGGGATCATGAGATTAATGATGTGGATAGTATACCATTTGCTTCTAGAGAATCACAGGTTCATGAGTCTGATTGGAGAAGATATAGCAGTAGTACTAGAAGAAGTAGGGTAGATATCCCTGAATACAATGTCACGCGTAGGAAACAGGTGCAGAAAAAGAGTGCTTTTCTGAGGCTTCAATTGCCGAGACTCGATCGAAGGAATGGGGATGATGAGAGGTTGCACAGTTATAATCATCGTGACGAGAATGGTTCTGGTTCCTTTAGAGGTAAAGGGCCGCTTGCGTTTCCTGGTCATGGCATGAAAGAAAAGAGAGAAGGAAGATCAGTTGAGCTTAATGTTTCTTTCAAGTCCAATTCCTTGGTAGCCAAAGCACTTGTTGCCCCTACAAGTTCATTGACTGTTCCTGACAAAGATTCGACTCCAAGGACTAAGAGATTGAAGAGTTATGATGCATCGAATGGGGGTTTTACCAGTTTGTCCATTAACAAACCTGACAAGAGCATGGTAAGTCCGACCAGACCTCCTGAGATTGCCAATTGTAGTTTGATGGATTCAAAACCATCAGAAGAGAGAGTTGTTGCAGTATCTGATACAGGGAGTAAGATCTACAATCAACCCTTTTCCAAAGGAACCTCTAGCTCAGTTGGTAAGAGTAAGGCATATAGGTCTTACTGCACTCCAGCTCTAGATCAAGACGGTTGTCTCACCCTTCAATCTAGATTTATGGCAGTTTCTGATGGAAAAGTTAATGAGAAACATTCTGAGATGAATATAGATTCTGATAAAGTTGGTACGAGTATGAATGGTGGCAAGGAAATTTCTTTCAAGGCTGGTATAGCTTCTGGATCTGATAGTGGTAACATTCGAGGCAGAGAAAGCGATAACATGCCTGCCAATAAGTCACCTACTGTAAATATTGAAAAGAAGAAAAAAGTCACGAAGAAAGCCGTTAAGAGAGTGAGAGTAGTGAAAAAAAATAAACCTCATTCAGATATGACGACTTTGAAGCATCTGCATGGAAATGATGATCATATAAGAACAGATAGTTCTGGTATGACAGGGTTTGACAAGGGTGCAAATCCTTCAAAAGAGGATACTACTTGTACTGCAATTCAAATGATTTGTAATGTAGGAGCAAATGATGCTCCCCATGAAGTGTCTGATCTGCTCCAGACAAATGATGTGCAAGGAACATTACAAGGTTTTCCATTGCAGGAATGTGGCAGTGACCCTGATATTTTGGAAACACCTCTACCACAAGATATTGGAGAGAATCGTGGTGCATCTTGTCCTATCCATTCTGTTGTGGTTGAAGAAATAAAGGCATGTCATACCAATTCTGACAGGTTTTGGGGTGCCTGCATACCAATTCAAGTTCCTTTGCGAATCTTCCCGCACCACCATCTAAAAGTACTTTTGAGACTGGTGGAGAGAAGTTCAGTTCGATACAAGCGAATGATGGGGCCAGACTATCTTATATGCCGGGCCATGACATTGCTAATTTGTCAACTTTAGAGGACATGGACATTTGTGGGGTTTCTACAGGTAATACTGTCCCTTCCGGGAGGGAAATTTTTGTCTCAAGTTCTGATAAATTCCTAGTTAGATCTCAAGATCCAAGTGCTGCTTCGAGTCTGAGAGTTCTTAATGCTTCTCACAGTAACTCTTATCATAATCAAGTTAGTGCATCAGATATGCGAGAAGCTGGAGGCTATTCTTCAAAATTTTCAGGAAGCAGTACTGGCTGCAATGCTTACACTTCTGCTAATTTAGGTGAAAACATGACCTTTAAGGATAGCACCATTTTTCATGATTTGAGGCAATCATCTTCAGTAGATCTCCCAGCATCACTTGAGATTCATAATAGCAAAGGGAGTTTATCAATAGCTGCATCTCCCATTGAAGTTTCAAAAGAACGTACCACAAATGTAATAGATGTTAGACAAGATGGGGTCTCTAAACTAGATATGCTGAGTTCAAACACATCAGGAACCTGCAGGGAGACTGTAAATATTTCATGCTGTAGCCCTTCAGATGCTTTAGACACCTGCATAAATCTGCCTGTCAAGGATTTTGGACTCCAAATAGCTACAGCCCCTTGTGTTGGATGTCTGGACTCTGGCTTACCCTCTGGTTCACATAGGCATGATGTTTCACATGGAAATAAATCGATAGAAGAACTTTCTGATGCAAAAGATTTAAGTAAGAAGGGGATTGATGCTGATGAATATAAAAATTCATCTACTTATAAAAAGAGAGGAACTACTTTTCATCCTGGTTTGTCTGATTTGGGGAAGTACCAGAGCAATGATGTGGGTCTGCTGGCTGATAGCCATGCATCTTGCTCAGAGATGCAATTAACTGCTTGTGACAGTTTCAAACAGCCTGGCGTAGAGGCTGCAACACCTCCTATGAATACTCTGCATGATTCTAATTCATCACCAAGCTGGAAAGCAAAGGATAAAGCAAAGGATGTTTCTTTGATGAAATCTGTGGATGCTGTCAGTTCTGCTGCAAATAGGTCCATTGATGATGCACTCCAACTTCAGCGATCAGTTTTTGATTCTGGATTGGTTGGTGTCAGGGCATCAAGCATCCAAAACAAATATTCAGTTGGTCAGTTGATAATGGAGGAAAACCAGAAAGATAACTTTCCAGTGAAGGCCACAAGTGATCGTACTGATGGGGTTCTTGATATAGAAATGAATAAGGGAAAGAAAGTGGATTTACATTCTGTAGAAGCACAAGTTATGGGGGTTGGTGAGATGGCTGACCGCAGATTTTCAGGAACCCATGTTTTGACTCAGGAATCAGGATCATCCAGTGCAGTCAGGAAAACTGATAGTGACATTCATGAAATGGAAGAATCACCCTCCGTGTCAACTTATGTGCCATCATCTGCTGATGGTGATGGAATCTACAATTCTAACTCCAATGATGAAGGGGTAGATTCTGTGCTTCATCCAATATCTGATATTAGTTCTCCAGAAAATATATCTAATTACTTAGTAATGCAGATTCCCAGGTGGAAATCATCTATAGACAAAATTCCTCCGGGAAGGTTAGGTGGCAAGGATGCTCAAGAAAAAGAGAACCTCACGGTTGGTGGAGGTTCAGAGATATCTGTTCTTACTTTGTCTTCGCATAGTACCAAAGTTGATCGGATATCTGATCATGGAATGGAAGTTAATTGCATTAGCCCTGAGAAGGATGTAATATTGTCATCAGAAGCTTTGAGAAAGACTGAACAGAGTCTGAAGAATGCAGAACCGTATGGTATGCGGAATCAACCAAATCGTGTTATGCAGAGATCATGCCCAGGCCATTCATCCTTTGCTTCCAAGACTTCAAAGATGACCTCCTCTGCTAATGGTGCCACAAAATCAAATACATGGCATCGACCTAGCAATTCATCACTTTCTCTATCAGGAAAGAAGCCGGTTTCTAGCATTCTAGCCGTCAAAAGGCAGTTTACGGTAGATACTGGGGAACTTTATATCCGAAAAGGTAACAGTCTGGTCAGAAAACCAGGCGTAGATTCTTGCCAATCCCAGATCCGTCATGTTACAAGCTCAGCTGCACACAGAATAAATTCATCAGGTGAAGATGACTTAAAGAGGAGCATAGGAACTGGAAAAATTGATAATCTTAATCACAATATAGATCTGTTAAAAACAGGAGGAATGAGTGCTCCTCTTGAGAAGCCAAATACATCCCTATTACCAAGTGGTCTTAATCTGCCCAATCATACTGCCATGTCTTCAGAATGCACAATTTTAAACTCAGTTGGACCTTCACTCGATGGTTCCTCTGGTACTAGATTAGATTATGTTGATTGTAGATCAAGCAGTGATCAGCTAAACACCAGCAATGATGCATTGAAGATTTCTGAAACTCGTGAAGACCAACTTCTTTCGGCAAATAAGTCAGAACATATGAATGAACTGCCCAATGAAAGTTTGACGACATCTGGTTTGAAGAGGATAACATATGTGAAGCGCAAATCAAATCAGTTGGTTGCAACAACAAAATCATGTGATCTGCCCACCCAGATTGTTCATAAGACCCAAGTCTTATCCTCTGATGGCTACTTCAAACGGAATAAAAATCAGCTTATAAGGACTTCAATCAGCAATATAATGAAGCAGATGTCTGCCCTGCCTGAACACAGTCGAAATTCAGAGGATCACGGGGTTCCGGCAGTTTCATGTGGGAGAATTCGTAACAGGGGACTATCTTCTAAAGGTATGTTCAGTGTGTTCTTGTCTCAGTGTGTGTCTTGTTCATAGTATTGATGCTTCCCCCAATGTGCCACTTTTGATCTGCTTTAGACCCTCATCTTTTTTCCCTTCGAAGGCATATCTATGGTAAAGTGCTGGCATTTTAGAGGCTTGATTCGTTTCAGTAAGTGGGGCTTATTCTTTTTGTGGAAATGTTAAGATGTTCAGCAATTCTTATCCTTTGATTAAGGCACTTAGGCACGGGTCCTACTAAATCCTATTAACAAGCTCTTGAGAGCATTCCTACCTGAAACGATGCATTGGCTGAAAGATTGGAGCATTCATAGACAAACTCCTTTGTTCTAAATGGAGTTGGCTATTAGGGTACACTATCATAATATATTACTGCACTTACAGTTTTACTATCTTAATTGTGCATCATGCTTGTGAAATTTCTTCAGTATCATTTGAAAGAAGTGCTGGATGATGTTGTGTCACAGTCGTCGCCACGTTTTCACTCATTACACGTCTTCTGGTTATCATTCATGTGGAAGATCTAAAATTGCATTTAGATTTGGTTGTTTCCCTGTGGATGCATGCTTGTGTTGCATTTTGCTTTTCTTTAACACTATCTTTTTTTTAGCTTTCTCTTTCATTTACACCGATTCTTAATCTTTTGTTTTCAATGTAATTGATGGAGTGGTTCTGGGAACTTGACTTAGATTAATTGTCTCGTATTATTTCAGATAATTGTCAGATATTTTTATCTAGTTATTATCTTGGCTTGGCCGATATTTATCAGGAATACTTGGCCTTAGCTATTAAAAACACCTCAGAAGCTGCTTATGGTGTCACTAGCTTTTTTAGCTACTATTGCAGAGTAGTGTTATTGAAGCAATCTACTCATACATACATTTATATGGAGGTCTAAATATAAAGTGCAGTTATATTTAAGTCATTTGAACCTTCAAAATTTTCTCTAGTGTGGACTTTGTGGGGTTCAAAGCTGTCAAAAAGTTACAGACATCCACTGCATCATCAAAAATGTTACCAAAAGGTCCTTCCTCAGCTGTTCCCTTGGAAAAGAGCAACATACTGGCGTAGATACATGCAGGCAACTTGCAGTCTGAATGATAAATCTTCATCCGCAATCAGGTTTGCTGGCATGTAATGTTTTATTATACTTCTTTAGCTCCAGTTTAATCATAAATATAATTACAACTGCACTTGTTATGGTTCTTTCAGTAGAAGATTAATGCTGTTGAGGAAGAGGGACACTGTCTATGTTAGGTCAGCTCATGGTTTATCACTTAGAAAATCTAAGGTGCTAAGTGTTGGTGGGACAAGTTTAAAGTGGTCGAAGTCCATTGAAAGGCAATCGAAGAAAGCTAATGAGGTCAGTTATGTTCCTTTCATATAGCAGTTTGGTCAGTTTCATCTAGAATTGTGAGATTATAACACAAAATCTGTCTTCTCTTACCACAGGATGCAACACGAGCCGTTGTTGCGGCTGAGAGAGAGAAAAAAGAACATAATGGTAGTTTACTGGTGTCCTCCAGAACAAAAAGCAAATTTCGTTCGTCACGTAAGTTGGGTTACAAGATGAAATCGATTTGGCCCAATTTGTAATCCTCATGCGAAGATGATTCCCTGGTTCCAGATACAATTATGGATGTTAGTTGTCCGAAATTTCCTTATTTCTGGTCTGATGTAGAATAGATGATATTGCAGGAGGAGAACGCATATTTCGGATTGGTTCTGTTCGATACAAAATGGATGCTTCAAGGAGGACACTACAGAGAATTTCAGGTTGCCATCTTTTGCTTTACTTCTATAATGTTCTGTTCTCGGTGCCTGTTGAACATGTTTCTTTTCATGACTTGAAAATGTGACCATTAGCTCCTCCTTTTGGGTAAGTTAAGTGACCTCATCTGATTGAATATACACCAGTAGGGAAACCGAGCCTAAGTCCGTTTCACAGACAATTAATCTACTTGTATGCCCATTATTGCAAACATGCTTTTGGAAGAGGTTTGACTGGAAGTGTCTTGAATTTTTGATATCATTTGACAAGCTGGCTCATATGGTATATCTTTTGACTTTCTTGGTTTAGATTTTTCTGTTGATACTTAGGTTCCTCAGATTCCCAATCAATTGCTTTCTGCATTTAGAAATGCTATAGTAATGGCTTCCCTCTTGATGGAAACAGTTGCTGCTAGCAGATTATGGATATCTCCCCTCTAATATAAATACTCAAAGTTGGTCATGATGCAGTGCTTGGATAGTCAGAGACCTTAGTGTCCTTTAATTTTGAATATCCGAGTGGGTTTTTTTTCTATTAGGAAAAACCTTGTAAAGTTCTTCTGGCTGGACTTCATTAGAAAGGAAATACGTTGCAGGACATCTGTAGTAGCAGTAGCTTGCTGGAAACCCAGCATCTTTATCCAGAGCATGTAGAATCATAGTTTCTTTCTTGTGGGAACTGTTTATTTTTAGTATTCTTTCATGTGATGGTTGCAACCTTGCTTGAGCATTCATCAGAGATAAAGATCTCAAGCCTTTTTAGTTCATTGTTTATTCCATTAGTTCAAAGGTGGGTGCCAAGTTGAGTGACACATTAGGGGCAGCCTTCTTTTGTTTTCCATTTGCCTTATTCTGTCTACTGTGAAGTAATATCATTAAAGCGGGAGTTTGTTATCTATTTATGCATTGATTTCTCTTCTTACTGTAGATGATGAATCGGCTTGCTCTTCTGTTTCCCAAGCAAAAGATGATACTAGGAAATCATACGTTCCACGGAGATTAGTGATTGGCAATGATGAGTATGTTACCTCTTCTTTTGGTTGCACAAATACCGTAATTGCTAAGTTGATGATTTTTGTTGAAGAATTGTATTACAGTAGGTTTAACTTTGCTGTAGTGCCCGAGGTATTTTTGTAGATGCTCATGATTATTGGCAGGTATGTAAGGATTGGAAATGGGAACCAGCTAATTCGAGATCCAAAGAAACGAACTCGCCTTTTGGCAAGTGAGAAAGTGCGGTGGAGTTTGCATACTGCTAGATTGCGGTTGACTAAAAGGCGGAAATACTGTCAGTTTTTTACCAGATTTGGGAAATGCAACAAGGATGATGGAAAATGTCCCTATATTCATGATCCCTCCAAAATCGCAGTCTGCACAAAATTTATAAATGGGTCATGTTCAAATAAGGATTGCAAGTTGACTCATGAGGTTGACTACTATCCTGGTTGCTGAAAATTTGGTGGTCCAACATTAAGAGTCCTATGCTTGATTGATGCTAATTTACCCTTTTCTTATGCAGATCATTCCTGAAAGAATGCCAGATTGTTCTTATTTTCTGCAAGGTATCCATATTTGTCTCCATTTTTAAAATTAGCGGGTTGAGTAATTCTTGCTTATAGATAAAACAAACATTTTATGACAACTGGCAGGTCTGTGCACAAACAAAAATTGTCCTTATAGGCATGTGAATGTCAATCAGAATTACCCTACATGCCAAGCATTTCTTCGGGGCTATTGTCCTGATGGGAATGAGGTACTGCTTTTCTATCTGGAAGCTTCTATTCCTCAGTCTTATGATTGTGAAATTTTCTGTATTTTAAACAGCAGACCATGCACCTGCACCTTTCTGTACATATATGCCCATGCATGCATAATTTCCCTGTACATTACATTCTTCTTTTAAGCCAAAAAAATTCTTCACTTAATAGCTGGACTCGCTACTTTGTGCCAGAGAAAAACATTCAAATTCTCTTCTAATGTTCGCCCATCTGCAAAAGTTAGTTGAGATAACAGCACTTTCTGCATGCCATTCTTGACTATTTGCTTCATGTGAAATAGATGATATGTGATGAGATTTCATGGCAAAAAGTTAAATAAGTTCATTTGACTAATAAATTGAGCTTTGCAAATTAACCGATAATTGATTTTTAGAGCCAATTCATGATTTCTGATTGTTGTTGGTTGCTTCAGTGATTATTAGACTTTGTCTCTTGTGATCACTTTCCCTTTCTTCTTTAAGTTCATGAACAGCATAATGATATTGCATTAATCTTAAGAACCACCACCTTTATAAACAAGCCAAAATCTTCTTCCCTCCCTTCTGTTAGACAAGGAGAGAAAAAAAGATGATAAAGAAATTTTCCCTTCCTCCAAATGTAAATTCTCAAAATGGTAGCATGAAGGAAATGAAATGCATCCATCTGCTCTCCCAGTGTCGGAAGAAGCACAGCTACATATGCCCAACTTTTGAAGCAACTGGTAGATGTCAGCAAGGATCCAAATGCAAGCTTCACCACCCGAAAGGCCGTAGTAAGGGAAAGAAAAGAAAACGATCAGGTGAAAAGAGCAGTTTAGGTCGTTACTTTGGGTCCATGACCATGAGATTGTCCAAGCAAGGAACAGCAGCTCCTGAAAGGGTCCGTGTGGAAGATGTTGACGACAATTCTGTCTTTTCCGATTATATTAGTCTTGATGTTAGTGATGACGAAGTGAGAGAAAGTGATGACCCCATGACATTTGATGAAATTGATCCTTTGGATGTACGATTGGATGATCTGGATGAGCAAATTAAGCCAATACGCATCATGGGCAAGATGCTGACAATGTAATCCCCTCCAGACTGGGTAGCTCTCTCTTACCCCTCGTCCCTGGATCAAGTGTTTGAGCAAAGCTTACTCATCTTCCGAACATCTCACTTTGACTAATATTCATGGTGGCGAGGAATAATATTTCAGACAATTTCTTGCTCAAGGTGAAACTTCAATGTTGATCCAGGAATTTCATCTTCAAGTGAGGGCAGATTTGATGATTAAGCAGAGGATGACTTAAACTTGTCTCTTCTCCTCCTCCTAGGATTTGAAGCTTTTGTTTTCTTCTTTTTGCCCCATTTCCCTTTCCTTTAGACATCTTTTGATTGCTTTCTGGGGTTATATGGTAAGTGTACATGTGTGTATACAAGAAAATAATATTATGTTAACAGAACAATGAAATTGTTATAGCAAGTGGCCCTTTTTTTAGTGCCCAGTGATATAGAAGTTGGTGCTTTGGTTTTATCTCTTTATCATTTTAGTTTTCCCTATTACAATGAATTCTGCTTAGCCAGTCAGCTTTCCAGGAGCAGGGTGGAGTTAAATTATTTGTAGCAAAACAATGTGAATTCTCACTGGTTAGAATTATCTTTTAAGCCCAAGAAGAGTTGTTTTCACAAGTACAGTCCACTTGCTGCTATATGCATCACTTGGATCGAAAAGTTTGGATGAGTGTCTTATACTGTAGATTAATGATCCTTAAGAGACTCGAAGGGGGTGAAGACTGAGAAAAGGCGGATTACCATTAGTCCTTACTATGATCTTTTAATGGAATCGGATACGCCTGATGATGCCTTGTGATTCATAAGCCACTTTCAAGAAGGAGCTGTGCTTGTCGTGTTGTGATTTATAAGCCACTTTTATCGTGAGACTTGATGGTCATATAAGTTAGAGCCTCTTTGGAGGAGCAACTGACATCTAGATGTTTCCAACAAAACGCATTGCTCGTCCTTATCTGTCTAGAGCCTATAATAATTCATCAAAGTTTTTAATGCATCGACTGGGCTCCATTATTTTCGTGATTAATAGTTTAAAGTTGAATTATTCTAAATAAACATGGAGACATACCTTCAGAGTTTCGGTTAATTTGTATATGGTGAAATTACCCTCAAACACACAGTAGAGAATAAGGAAAAGAAAAAGAAAAAGAAGGCTTATCCGTGCTCGTAGAATAAGACTAGACAAACTGAGTGCTCGTAGAATAAGACTTGACAAACTGAATGGCATGATGACCGATCCTCCATTTCTTTGACTGAGAGGAGAGAACAAATTTGGACAGACAAACAAAGACTTCACAGTATAACAACGTGGGTCCAATCTAAGATTTTTATAACCCGACTAGTAAAACGACCTTATTAAGATTAAAACGAATAGAAAATGCCATTTGACAGACTGGTCGTGTCCAGCTTATTGACTGCATCTCCTTCAATTTTACATGTACTATACAATTCGGTTATAAGCGTACGACTTGAGTGGTTTCCTGAGATTGTTGAACCAAAGCTAAACACGCCGGTGTTGCTTTAAACCTGCTTTCACACATCCAAGCAGAAAAAGGCATGATTTTAGTTCCCAATACAACTTTTTACTCGTGTCGTTGCACCCCTTCCTTGCTTGCTGCATTCATTGCTTGCCCCATGCTTGTCTTGTGATATGTCGTGAGTTCTTGGTAAAAGCATTAAGATGTGCTAGGTAGATGAAGTAAATTTGGTCTTAAATTCAAGCACAGAGAACAACACATTTTGATAAACATGATTTTCACATCACAAAAAGATCCACTTGCATTTGCAAGTGACTGAAATACAGAAAAGCATGTTCCTTAAGATAGTCCCCAAATTCCACTTTGGAGATGATGAATGATACACAACAATCAGATTCACCACCCGTGTATTACCAAAATCTCGACCGGAATTAGAACATCAACGTACTGAATAAACATTGCAGGAGCAGTCCCAGATTTGCATGTTTTATTGTCAGGGTCGGAGAAATATTCACATTAGCCCCTCCTAATTGCTTGTGCGGGGAACACTTTCAGACAAGTTGGATCCAACCAAGGCTTAAATGCTCCTTCCCTGGGTACGTTCTGTTAAAAAAGGAGACAAGAAGAATTAAGATAAGAAATTATCATCTCAGCTAATTCCAAATAAGAGACTGCAATACTAAGGAAATGAGTGGGGTAGAGTGCTGTTTAAAGCCACCATCAATGCATCATCCATGCGAACAAGCACGACCAAATATGTATGTGTACCACATACTGATCATAGATGGTCCATGCACAATTAAACTACGTGTAAGGAATAACGGACTGGGTTTACAAATATGGTATACCAAGTAATGTGGCGGCCTCCTAATGAGCATCGAAGGTGGCCTATATGCCTCCATGGACCATTTCAAATATACTCATCAACAGTGTGACTTATCTATGAATTACATCAACATATACTATCTCTTACTTTGTGAGAATAAAAATATGCCATCCGCATATAATGAACAAGCAAACTATAAAGAGGATTAGACTTAGATTTAGAACAAATTGGACCACAAAGGCCAAGCCGACATATGAAACTCACCTCCAGCCAAAAGAAAAATCCACGTAAGAGATTCAAACTCCGGGGACAATCACCCCGAACCAACTTGAGTTCTTTGGCAAAATCTGCAAAAAATGGATAGTAAAACTCAAGGCCTGAAGAATCAAATCATATTTGACTTTTCTCTTCTCGCTTTCTCTTTTTGCTTTTTCACATAGAGAAAACATCCAACCTTCACGAGTCTTCTCTCACAAAATTAAAACAAAAGGAAAAAAGGAGCATACCATTTCATATGTGTCAAAATGATTTAAAAAATGACCTCAAGTAAAACAAAATACCAAAGACTAAAGTTTGGTGGTAAGGAAACCTAAATAAACCTCCTGAGCAAATATGCGAGAAAAAAACTCAAACGAAATAGACTTGAAGATTTCCAGCCAGCCACTATGTATCATTGAATTGGCAGTAGAGATCATCGGAAGAAAATCAAGACTTAATAAGGCGAACACAGCATCTGAATGCGAACAATCACAGATTGTCTCATCCTCAGTGGCTGTCTTTTACTCACAACCATTCCCAATCCACAGACATTAAAAACAGTATCCCCCCCTCCCCTTTTCTCTTTCAGTGTCTTCTACCTTCCATAGTTCAAGAACAAACACCTTGTCTTGTCTGATTCTTTTGAATCCAAGGGCTAATTTTTCATCTCAGCAGAGATCCATTGAAAAAGAAAAACAGAGACAATCTGACAATGCTTATTCACCGGATTACAGCTTTACGACAGCATAATAATAGAAATAGCAAAACAATTAGTCATGTGAGAAAAGTGGTGCTAAATATCTCGTGATATTCTCCACTATGAATGGTGGTATGAGCAGTACCCACAAGAACTGCTCTTTTGGATAACAGAAGGCAATCATGATCAAAAAAGGAAAAAAAGAAACCAGGTAACATGTGATGTTGATTATAAGATGTTTTGCCGTATAATGCCATCACTTCACTGTACACTGTTTATGCATGTGATAGATACAGAACGCATTTTTTCAGTAACCTGTATCTTTCAGTTATTTTGGAGGGAGGAAACACATGGAGAACTTCTCAATGGAGAGAGTCATGCTCTCTTCCTAGATGGTTCTGTACTTTGCAATAATGCAAAGACACAATACACATAAGAAATCTTAGATCTTGTTGATACCGTCATTAATTTTTCATGGTTTGATACACCAATGATTCACTTAATTCTATGTCTCTCGAAAGGCAGTGCATGGATTCGTGCATCTCCACCAAATTCTTAACTAGAGAAGCATTTGGTCATAGGAAAAAGAACTAGTATTGAGGAACAGTATCGTGATAAAAAAGAGAGACTAATGGGGGAAGAGAGTAGCATATATGATCTTACCCTTGTACAGCTCAAGATACGATTTGCAGCGTTGCCCCAATGAAGAGGTGAATTCCCGTCCTCGACGCAGACTTTTTTCGACTTTCTTTTGCCTTTTATGTTTTACTCTTTGGGAAAGATCTTCATGCTCCTTCACATCATAGGGCATTTTAAGTATACCCATGAGTTTCTTCCTGAATACAGTACCACTGCTGCTTCCAGGATCATCAGCAAAGTGCTTGCTGTCAATGGTTATCTTTTTTTTTGGGTGGGGAGAAGAAAAATTCAGATAAATATCATTATTGAGATTTAGGAGCCATATGAAACTAATCACATAATAGTAGGGATTGAGCTGGTACATACCGGATCTTTGGATAATTTCATAGTCACAAATTCTTCACATTTAGAAACCTCCTCCCCAGTAAGCAATTCCACTTCGCATGGGCTTTCCTCATCATCTTCCTCATATCTAATTTGTTTAACAATATCAGATGCAAATTCAATAATGCTACTGTCCTCTTTTAAACATTGCAGAAGGGCTACGTAACTTTCATCCCATGTCTCCTCCTCAGGCTCAGGTGCTTGTTGAACCTCTGGACGCAATACCCTAGGGGACCATCTAGTGGCCTGTGTAGAACCAAGATTTGCGGGTTGGGCATCTATATTTCTTTTATCCAAGTTGCAATTTCTTTTGCTTGTTGCAGTAGCTTTGGTATTTTGTTTACCATTATCACATTTAAATTCAAGAATGTTACAGTCAGTTTTTGCACCATTATCGCATGTCTCCTCCTCATGCTCGGGTGCTGGTTGAAACACTGGATGCAATACCCTAGGGGACCGTCTAATGGCCTGATTAGAACCAAGATTTGATGGTCGGGCTTCTATCTTTCTTTTATCGAAGTCGCAATTCCCTTTGTTCGTTGCAGCAGCTTTGGAAGTTTGTTTACCATTATCAGATATAAATTCAAGAATGTTACCATCATCTTTTGTACTATTCAGAAGAGCTGGGTAGCTTTTATTGCATGTCTCCTCCTCCTCATGCTCAGTTGCTTGTTGAACCTCTGGACACAATACCCCAGGGAACTGTCTAATTGCCCAACTAGAACCAAGATTTGCGGGTTGAGCTTCTCTATTTCTTTTATCCATGTTGCAATGTCCTTTGCTTGTTGTGGCAGCTTTGGTAGTTTGCAGGCTCTCCTTCTCCCTTCCAGAAACATCTCTCGAAATTCTTCTTTCCTTATCATTTTCTTTCCTCCCCCAAGCAGCAACTTCGTCCTTTTCTCTTCCCACAGCATTCCTCAAGCTTCTCACCATTTCCACAGTATTTTTCAATGTTCGACTCTTAAAATCTTCTAAGTTTAATCCTTCATGTGGCTGGTCTTCAATGTCGTACTTGAGAAGTATACTGGTTCCAACATCCACTTGCACCTCAAGCTCGTATGACTTCCCAGTCACTCTAAGACTTTCAAAGAAAACCTTATACTGTGGATCCGCTAAATCATTGCTACCACTGCTGCTGCCACATCTATAAGCTTCCGAAGGCACAGAACCATAATTGTCGTGACAACTTTCCAAGAAATTCAAATATCCGTCATCTTCAAAGGAGTCGACCCTATCAGTTCTTTGTGGAACTCTCTCAGGAGAACCAGTCTGTAAAGAAGTATGTGTTTCAATAGGGTCACGCAAGCACCTTCTCTTTAATGGCCTATCCAGTTGCTTTTCTCTATCAGTATCGACCTCCATGCACGTCACATCCATTTTAACTATCAAACCACAGCTCCAAAATTTTCACTTTACCAATATATGAAGAATCTCTTTCATGAATGCACTCCCTCCCTAAAGTCCACTAACAGACCCTGTTTGCAAGATGCCGATAAAGGTAAGATAACTACATAAGAATTCAAATGGACGTGCTTTTATGTCACATTAAGACCAAACAAGACCAGATTCTAGATAATTAGGGATGCGCTGGGCTAAAAAAAAATAAAAAATCAGGACTTTGTTAAACCGAAAACACTAAAACTGCAGCATCACAGCAGCATCGCAGAGATTTTAACAAAGCGGCACGAGAAATTTCTTCCATCTAATCATTCCCCTTCAGTCCAAAATCAAAACTTTGTGCAGAGCATCCACTAAAGACGGGAAAAAGTTGAAATAAAAGACACATGTTCCGACTCGCGAGTCGCTATGAAAAGAGGATCAGACAAACCGGATTTGATAAGAAATTCAAGCAACAGAAAAACAGAGAACGGCCCATCAGAAATTTCCGGGAACCCGTGCGCTTTTTTAAGTGGGTTTTCGACGGGAAGAGCCAAAAAGGGAAGACGTCCCAAAGGGTCCTCCTCACCTGACCCGAAACCGGACAATTCCTTCTCTCGGAACAAGAGGAGCCTCAGGGGCCACGCAAGAAGAAGAACAGACGAACGCAAAAGGCTGATCTTGTACGGAACCGGAGGGCTTCTTGGGGCTATGCCCCGCCGGCGTGACGCGACGGCGGGTGGGGGCACGACAGCCGAGGTTCCATGCCGACCGACGCAGAGACCCCGACCTCGCAAATCTCGGAGAGAGGGAGAGAGCGCGCGAGAGTGTGAGAGTCGAAGAACAGGGAAAGCTGAGTTATAATAAGCCAAAACGACGGGCCTTGTTTGCCGTTTTGGCTCGGTGATCAGTGTCAGCGTGGAAATTCGCTCCGTAAATTACAACCCCGTTTCTTGCGGTGTCGCGAACTTGCGAGGGCAGCAATAATTAAAAAAAAAAGTACTTTGAAACTTGATCAACATTCTCTTTGACTTTGACTTCTTAGTAAGTGTCATAGATGCAAACAATATATATAATTTTTTTTTTATAATTGGAATCTGGTGCACATCTTGTTAATTGAAATATAATCTCAAATAGCACAAGGTCTCATCTTACATATATCCATAAAAGTGGGGTGCATCTCTATATGAATAAATATGATTAATTAAATACCTAAAAATGGTAGTTATTTTAATAATTCCCCCGTCTCCCTTATATGATAAGGTCAATATCACAAAAAATCTCAAATTAATATATTTGTGATAAATTTACTGCAAACTAATTTTTTTATTACCAAAAATCCCAAACCGATACACATTTAATAAATTTACCAAAAATTGGTATACTTCTGATAAATTTACCTTAATAAGTTGGATGATACGTGACGGTAACTGGTGTACTAGTTGATCATTCCATTCTATATTTGTCACGATTATAAGAAAGGGAGACCAATGTTTATCTACATTTTCTTTTAAGTCATTGTTTGAGCTGTTGTTGTTGAGAACTAGGGACAATCTTGATCTAACAACCAACAGTTGTCTTTTGAGCCTAGCAACGCGTTGTCGATTGATTTCGGACGGTGGGGAGGGAAATAGGACATGGCTTCCGGTTCAGGTAGGTTCATCCCCATGATGTCTACGAGCCATTGCATGGGTGGACCACTCGGAGTCTAACTATACTTGTGGTCTCCTGTATAATGTCAAGCCCACCAAACAATCTTTGAGCATGTCTAGCGCAGGATGTTGTTACTAGAGAATGATGGATTTGTTCAGTGAAGAGTGGCGGTCTACTTCTTTCAAGGAGAGTCTAGGACAGGATATGCTCGGTCAAATGATACTTGTGGAGCTTCGATCAGAGTGTCTGGAGGATGCTTTAAGCAGTTGAGGCAACGTCAGAAGCTTAGTTGTGTTCTTTCACAATATGCTCATCCTTTTGCATCCATATCTTTTCATTCTGGTGTCCCTTTACTGGATGATTCTATCTCGTCTCATATCAGCATAGCTAGCCTAAACAATGCTCAAGTTGACCCAAAAATCATATAATTTGCACAAGATATCTAGTCACAGATATGCAATTAGGTAATTGTGCTGGTCCGTTGGTTTTCCACATGGAGATGCAGGCGCTGGATGCTCGTGACCTTAAGTCAAATTTTGGCAAGTTTACCATAGACACATATATTCATTTGTTGCTGTCTTTGCATCGACATACATGCTCTCCAAATCCAAATGATCTTAGTACTAGAAAGAACACTCCTCTTCGCCTCTCTGACTCATTCATTCACTCAGCGATGGAGCGACTGAACACGCAGTGCCTGCCTCTGGCAGGAGGACAAAGACTCCTTTACCAAGTTCTTGAGGTGTTGGTCCTGCCATAAACTGCATGGCACGGGCGAGTATTGGTATTGCGGGCATTGCTGGAAGAAGTACCAAAGTAGGATGAAGGAGCTGGAGGCCAAGGTTTCTTTCTTGCTTGTGACTGACCATCACCAATTTCCTGCCGATGTCTACTTGATCGTTGATGACAGTTCCGAGGGGACGGAGGAGTGGATGCTGATCCCAACCACAAAATCATCCTGGTGAGTATTGCATTTCCATTTTGCGCTATTATGTACTTTGGAATTTTCTATGATTTTGCTGCCATCTTTGGAATTTGAGAAACAAATGATCGGGTTTAGTCCACAGCGATTAAGGTTTGTATTGTATTTGTGGTTGAATTCGAATTTCCGTTTCTTGCTCCAAATTGTTTTGGGAGAGTTATCATAGATATGGATTGTCCGAAAGGGGATCGATCGGAGCGTTAAAAAAAAAAAAAAAAAAATCCAGTTGTCCCAGTCTAGATACAATAGCACCTATGGCTTAGTAGTTCCTCCTCAAACAAAATGAGTTCCGTTACAAGTTTAGGTGGATTGAATAGTTGTTGAATATAATCGGCATTATCAAATTTCCTAACTTTCTTTTTCGACTTTTTAATAAAACTAGGCTAGCCGGTCCTTAGTTTTTAAAGGGATGGATCATCCGATGGCAGAGAGCTGGAGTGGCAGGATTATTACAAAGGACGGGTCACGTGAGGCCCTTGAAATCTTCGTGGACCATTTTACTCAGCTGAAGTGACCCTTGATGACTAGTTGGCTTTGAAGCTGTTGGTGTTAGATGAGAGGTATGAGATCATGCTGTTGAAGGATTATTTCGAGGATTTCCTAATGTCCAACCTAACTAGAGAGAGGAGGTAGGGCAAAGTCTCTAATTACGGAAAGGAGGCAGGACAAAAGTTTGAGAGTGAGAATCATGCTGTTGAAGGATTATTGCGAGGATTTCCTAATGTCCAACCTAACTAGAGAGAGGAGGTTGGGCAAAGTCTCTAACTAGGGAAGGGAGGCGGGACAAAAGTCTAAGAGTGAGAATTAGAATAGGAATAGAATAGGAAAAGAAATAACTTGGGAGAACTTGATGTCGAGTTAGGCGTTTGAGCAAAAGCACAACATGAAAGTTCTGCTACTTTTGATTAAGTGCTTGAGGCTGCCATCTCCTTAATTTCGCACAATTTGGGTAAAATGAGAGAACATCCAGACTATCAAGGACTCACTGATCATAACCTGTCCCTTGTGTTGGAAGCATGTGTTCTTGCATAGGAGTGAAGGATTGAAGCAGCCAACACTTACTTCTCATCTTGTTGCTGTTGCTGCAATTGTTTTTCATTTTATAGATCAAAGAGTACTAGTAAAAATTTATTCACCTCTTTATATTTGATTGAGACAATTTATGACTCTTCCTATTGTCTTTCTAACTTGGGGGCACAAATTGGGTAAAATGAGAGAACGAGTCTTGACTCACTTGCTAATCATAACCCATCCGATGTTGAAAGCATGTGTTCTTGCAAAGGAGGAAAGGAATGAAGCAGCCTACACTTCTGCATGATATAGGCTTGTAGAGGTTTCCTATGCACAAAGAGCCATGTGCAATAAAAGAGCCAAGTTTCCTAGGGTTTCCACAATATTCTCAATGATGGACAATACAGTAAATGTGTCGAGTTCTAGAGCATTCTCGATAAAAATGCCGGTAGTTGGTGAATGAGAAGATGTGATCTTCACCACTAGATCTAGAGTTTTTATAAAAATGCTGATAGTTGGTGAATGAGAAGATGTGATATTCACCATTAGATCTAGAGTTAATCAATGGTTGTAATTAAGGAATTTTTTATATAAATAGGGAGCTCTCTCTTCATTTGTATTCATCTAAACATTTGAGTAATAGAAAGCATTCTCTCTTAGTGATTCACTCTCTAGTTTTTATTTAGTTGTGGAGGACATAGGTACTGTTTAGACTCGAGCAATTGAAATTTATAATACTCTAAACAATCCAGTTTTCAAACTATGCATATCTAAATAAGCTCTCCCAAGACAATTTCAACAATTTAAAGTGACAAAGGTGTTGATGGAGTCCGATCATGGGGTTTGATGGCGGTGTGCCTAGATCAGGCTAATTGAATAGCTGTTGAGTGGCATTATCAATGTGTGCGACTATTGCGACTCTATTTATAGATTTTCTCTTCAACTTTCCATTTAAAATCAAGCTAGCTAGTCCCAGTTTTCAAAGAGGAGCATCCAATGAAAGAGAGCTAGAGTGGCACGATTATTATGAAGGACGTGTCATATGAGGGCTCAAGCACTTTGTTGACTACCTCTACTCAGTTGAAGTATCCCTTGATCACTAGCTTTAGTCGAGCTTGGAAGCTGGTGGCATTAGCTAAGAGGTATGAGGTCATGTAGTTGAAGGATCATTGTGAGGATTTCATGGTGTCTAAGCTAACTTGGGAGAGTTCATATTGTGCACAAGCACAATGTGCGAAACTTCTCACGTTACGTCATTTATCATGGACAACTTGGGCAAATTGAAAAAACAGACTATCAAGTACTTGTTGTAGATAACTGGTAGTTGCATTGAAGATGTTAGAAGCATGTCTTCTTGCAAAGGAAGAAAAAAATGCAACTTTGCATTATATAGATTGACTGGAATTTTTGTAACAGTTGTTTTTCATTACATAGATAAAAAAGAATTAGTAAAAATTTGCTCATCTTTTCATAGTATTATTTTTTACTGAAGTCTTGCCATTGCCCATCTGACTTGGGTTTCACCTTCTTATTTGCCTACTTTCCTTCCATTAGAAATACACTTGTTTTCTAATAATACTTTGGATTTGATTTGTGTGATGGTATTATCGATATGAAGCATTGTTTGAGATGGATGTTATCTAAATGTTGCTGCATATACGTTTCTACAACCCATGTCATTGAGTAAAGCAATTTCATGGAGTTCATTCGGGCCTTATTAATCAATAGGAAAATATAACTTAGAATAATTTTTACCAAAAGGCTCTTATATTAGGTAAGCAATACATGTCACAGGGTCACAGCTGAATGAACAAGTTCCCCATGGCCGTGGCTCGGTCCGTAGGAGTGCAAGGTGTTATGTGATGGTTTTTATCTTGCTTAGCTCAAACATCTTTTTTGCTTTATGCTTACCATTAAAGCACTTCCAGATTCCTTTTTGCACAATCCTGGAAGGACAGGGAATGAATCTGGAAGGTAAAAAGATGTTGCCTAATGCTGTCATTTCGAATTTTGCTTCTGGACATACTTTTCTGCTAGTCTCATTTATGCGTAGAAGTGTGATGAAATAGAGGTGTTATCATAACTATCTAAAACTCATCTTCGTTTTCAGAAATCAACCCCTAATATAATTTCATTCTCTCCTTTTAAAAAAAAATAATAATGATACAAACAGTTCATGAACTTTATCCAAATATACAATTTGGTTCATAAATTTTTAATTTATTCAATACGATCTTTAAACTTTAATTGGGAGAATTACCAAAAAAAGTCATAAACCTATCCAATTCAATCATAAACTTTTTTTTTTGCCAATTCAGTCCTAAATAGTTTGTATTGACATTTCAATTTATTCGATCAATTTTGGCTGGCTGGCAATAATGTGGCATTGATGGTGATGACGTGATATTTATAAATAATATTTTAATATTTTTTCAACTTTTAATAATTTTTCTTTAATTTTTCCCCCTTCCCCTTCCCCTTCCCCTTCCCTTAGGGCCGGCAAGGGTCCCTAGGCTGACCATAGGCGAGGGCCTGGATGCCCTCGCTGCATTGGGTAAGGATATCTTGGCCCTCAGCGCCTCTAGGCAAGGGCTGTGCACCCTCGCTAGATCTAGCTAGGCGAGGATGCTGTGACCCTCACCCAGACGAGAAACCCTTGCATTAACAAAATGATAATAAGTTTCTATCAGCCTATACCATGCATCCTACATAGCTTCTAAATGTCCATTTGAGGACTTCTTCACTAGCATATTGCCTTCTCAAAAAAAATATAAGGCAGGATTTTCAGGCTTAGAAATTTCTTTGATTAACAAAAGAACCAAAAGAAAAGAGACAAATGAACGCCGAGCTCAGATATTAAATTTTCAAAGTATGGTCCCAACCATTCATTAATAAAAGTAACTCAAACGGATGGTACCGAACCTAAAGAGCGGCTTTACCTAGTAAACCAGAAAATGCTCCTCAGAGATAAAGTCAATCATAATCATCTGACAATATCCTATTGTTGTAGGAAAAAGATAATTAAAACTAAGAAAGCCTGGAAGATACGAAATTCCTTTCCAGACTAGACTATTATTTCGCAGAAGTACCCATAGCATACATTTTTTTCTGCTTTGCAACAAATGCTTTGTGTATCTTCAGCATAAGACGTGTATCCTTGTTAATGAATTCCCAGTATTCTTGATGTTACTCCATTTTATCCATGTCGTCCGAGATTAAGGACAAGGCGGCCTCAAGAAGAACCTTCGCATTTTGCTGGTGTTCGGCTAGGCCTAGCAAGCCTCATGCAAAAAAGCTTAGGCAATCAAAGCTCAGCAAGGCAAGCGTCAATCGTCACAACAAAACTTAACATAGCGTGGTGAAGCTCTATTGAGGTCACGCAACCTTAAGCAAGCGACATTGAGATTGCTAGACTTTGAGCTTCGCAGATATGGGCTTTTGAAGATAAGCTTCCTAGATTTGGCCCTTTGATGCCGTCACAATCTTAGGTAAGGATTGCTGAGGTCACATGACCTCAAGTGAGCCAAATCTCCACTTTGGCATTGCACGAGCCAAGCGATGGTTCGCCATAGAGGCTCAAAGTCTTTTAGGAAAATTTTAGAGAGATTTGTTCATAGGTCTAATACCCTAAAAACTCTCTGTTTAGATGTAGTCTTAATTCTATCTTAATTTTAAAAATAAATAAAAAACCTTCACTGGAGTCTCAAATATGTTCCCATTGACGTGGCATCCAAGTAGCGATAGTTGCCCACACTAACTTTGAATCAAGCTTGGGTCTGACTAGGCCAAGCGACAAGCAATTAAATAATTTCCCACACTAACTTTGAAACCATGACGTCGGTTCAAATCCGAAGATAATTGTGTCAAAGATGCATCAAATCATAAAACAATGTGCGAATAGAAATTGATCCCTATAGTTGAAGCTATATTCAAGATACCAGACTTTATCCACACAAGCAGTGGAGAACATCCATGGGAGACCCACAAAGTAAATGCGCCTCTCTGGCATGCCATTCACATGCGTGACAGCAGATATGTGGAGAGATACTTACCAATTGGGTCCGTTGGAGCATTGACATTGTCTATCGTCAATTAGCTCCTCATAGATGAAACATCCCTTTTAAAGCAGAAAACTCAGGCATTGAATTTAAGATCACTGAGGTGAAAAAAACTAATCTTTTTGTTTCGTTTATTCGATTTTCTCCGAGCGATCTTACCAGAATTGATGATGCCTTCATATTTTTGCGGGTCAATGTGATTTCAACTGTAGAAGATTTTCTCGTCAGAAAATCTGCATGCGTACATCAGATAAAACAAAACAGTAATGGATGCAATCAACTTTCCGAGACCACGATCAAAAGCCGATGAACCAGGCACAATCCACAACTGATGGCTATCATCAAGTCAAGCGAATATCCAAGTTCAAATTTTTAAGAGCCCGATATCAACATCAAGGATCCCACTAAAAAAGTCACTCATTAGCCATTTCGAGGGCGAATCCGAACAAGGGTCGCCAGGGAAATCGAAAAGGAAAAACCCTAACCTGACGTAACTAGCGTGTGACAGAAGAAAAAGAGACTGATTTCAGCACTCGTCGCCGACACCGATACTTCCTCGATGCTGCTACACCCCTAAACGGACAGATTATTGTAGAAACACCACGAAGTTCTTATGCTAATAGTTTGCTAATTGGCGATCATCATCAAACTCGACGATCCCCACCGTATCAGTAGTATGTACCCAAAAAAGCGCAGGACTAACCATGATCATTCAACATCCTTCAACAGCTTCGTCCCCATCTTGCAAGCCAGGAAGGCGTCGATGCTCGCATGCTTGATCAGCTCGTCGGAGAGCTTAAGTTCATAATCCCACGGGCCCGGGCCATACTTATCTTCAATCCACCACTTCATCTTCCTCGGCCTCGCCACCACCTCCGCTTCCCCTCCCAGCACAATCCGCGCCAGCTGCTCCAGATTCTTCCTCCGGAAGTCAACGTACCCGACCTCTATTTCCTTAGACTTCTCCGCCACCTTCCGGAGCTCCACGGGCTTCCGCATCGTCAGCCCGAACTCTCTCTCGAGTTCCTTGGCCATCGCCTCCATCCCGACGCCGAAGATCCTCGAATCGTGGATTAAGTCCTTGAGGACTTTGGGGATGGGGTGCGAAGAATCGAGTTCGTAGAGAAGGCACTGGCTCCCGGCGCAGAGCTGAAGCAAGTCGTAGGGATTGTCCTTCGAACCAGCTGATTCAACAAAAGACAAAAAAACAAGAACTGATGAGGAAAACGTCGATCTTTAGGGCCTAGGGTTTCAGGATCGGGACAAGAACTGCAAAATCGAACGGGAAGAAGCCACCTACGCGTCAACTTATGGGGCCTGTAAGGGGCGTTCGCGTAGTTCCGGCTCCGCTCGGCGGAGATGCCGACGACGATGGCCTCCCCCTTCTTCCCCTTGCGGCGCGACTTGTGCACCTGCTGGACCCAGTCCTTGGCGATGGGGTCGCCGCCGGGGCCGCCGACGACGGTGGCGGAGAGGAAGAAGCGGTCGCCGATGATGACGTCGAACGCGTGCTTCCGGTTGGGGTCCTTCTCGATCTGCACCTCCATGGCCTTCATCTCCTCCTTCTGCGAGTCCATGATCACGCGAGCAAACGAGAGGGACAAAGACAGCAACAGAATCGTTCGCGGCGTGGGAGACGTGAAGAGTGAAAAGTGAGGTGAAATTGCCACTGACAGAAAAGCTGAAAAACCCTATTTATTTATCGAGGATTTTTTGTTCGGGCGAAAAATTCCAAATAAGGATCGCAAATATCCTTAAATAAGAATTTGAAATTAACTTTATTTCACGTAAGGGCACCATATCAAGTTGATATTATCAACCACCAAGAATGGCCTAAAATGATTGGTCACCGATGGATATTTTTATTTAAACACAATTTAAATTTAATTATATTAAAACTTAAAAAAGGGAAAATATAGGTGAAACTCTCTCTCATCTATGGCAGTCGCCCCATCATCGATGGGGTGACAACGACGATTGGTGTGGTCGTCGACGCTTGTTGCCCTTGTCTAGGCAATAGTCATCGGCCCTCACCTAGGGTCCTTGACTTCTTCACGCAAGTTCAAGGGCCTAATTTGGGATAGGGTTGTTGGGTCGATGGGAGGGTTTCCTCCTACCTGCGTTTTTCCTTTATTTATTTTTTCTTAATTTTTAGCTTTATTTAGTTTGTTTTATATGGAAAATAAAGAAAAAAAAGGAAAAAATTTAAAAAGATGAAATTGCCCTCCATGATTGGTGAGTTCATATCCTTATTTGAGATTAATATAATTATTTTAAGTCATTATTTGAAATAATATCAATTTCAAGCTCTTATTTTTTCAAATAAGGGCATTTCGTGCTGTTATTTGGAATTTTTCCTTTGTTTGGGTGGCACTTTTAACTAGATTAGTGAATTAAATATTCAATTAAAACCGAAATTTCCCTCTAGAAAATTGGATATTATGGACCTTTTCAACTCAATCTTAGGTCCCATATGAATTCAATGAAAGCGCTACGATATCTTCTATGTTTTTCATCACTTAAAAGAAATAACACGAATGATCATGGATTCTAACTCAATGTACAATGTTGCCTCATGCTTTTTTCTTAATTTATTTAATATACTTTCTGAATGATTGATATGTTCAATGTAGTTCTTCAATTTGTTCAAATAGTGGCCAAATGTTATTTGATGACATGGACTATTATATGTTAGTTTTGATTTTTAAAAATCATGAGTTGACATGTTTGCCTTTTTATCTAACTATTTTTAAAAAGGGATAAAAATTGGGGCGTTCACAAGTCCATAATTACCCAATAACGTTGATTATCGTATCATGATTTAAAATGAATATCTTACCATGTGCAACCTTTTCTTTTGTTATCTATCGTTTAAACTCATTGGGTTGGAAGTTGCATCAACAAATTCCGTTAACTTGAATTAATGGAATGAGACAATGAACATTTTCATATATGTTATGGATTAAATTGAATATTCACTAATAATTCAAGGATCATATTGGACAAATAAAAAAGTTTAGAGGCTCTTACATGTTTTTTTCCTCTTTTTTCCTCTAGATTGAATTGATTTTTACTTTTGCTTTTTACTTAATCAAAATCTTGCAATCAACGCGTCGTACCATTTGCTCAATCCAAAGCACCTAAAAACGTTACGGTGTATAAATTTACGCACGAAAATGAATATACATAAGTAGTGCACGATTGTTTTTCCGTCTTTGTTCAAGTGAATTGAATATGAAATACGGTTGCTTTCTTTCCTTATTGTTTCATATAGGTGGGGATGCTTCTGGGTCTTGCTTATGTATCTAGCAATTTCCGAAAGGTATTTGTCATTTCATGGTAGCCTTCCATTGTAAGTTTCTTCATTATAATTTCTCTTGTTTTCTGCCCTGACTTTATTAGAAATACGAATGAAAATCAAGATGTCACTGAGCAACATATTTTTGTGAAGATGGGAAAAAAAGGTAAAGTGGATCACCTTACAAGTTTGAGCTGCATAGCGTGTAAAACTGAACTCTCTGGGTTGAGGAATTATAAGTCAACGAGCGATTAGGGTATAAATGATAATCATTCTGTTCCATAAGACAATTTCTATTTTTGAAATAGATTTTTCAATTTTTATTTCCTAGACAAGTTTTTGAGCAAATAAAATTTCTCCCTAGATAGATGGCCGGCTAGTAGCAAGGACGAGAAATGTTAAAAGTTTTTATTTCTCACTTTTATTCCAGAAATATAAAACTTTTTACTTCTCATTTTCATTCTAAACTTATTTCTAGATTAAAAATTTGTTGCAAAAATAGATCAATGAAATTGCATTATGTTACCAAATATATTTCCATTCCAAATAAATTCCCAATAATAGTTTAATAGTTTTGACCAGAAATAAGATGGTTATCATATATGCCTTTTTCGATTGAATCTCATAATTTGGTCCCTACATGCAATTGCTTGCCAACAATCTCTAATTAAGTCGCTAAAAGATGAGTATTTATGAATGGAACAAGAAAATGGTTGATACCACCAATGATTGTGAACCGGTACACTTGTGCTGCATTTATTGAAAACTAATTTTCACGTCGCAAAACATTTCAACCCAATATGCCCTATATACATCTTCTGTTGTAAAAATTGCCAAAATAGGTACACCCATGATCCTCTTTTTTCCCCAAATTGCGACTGCCCGACTATAGCGGGTCGATCATTTCGGCCTATCTGGGCTAATAAGAAAAGCCCACATAGGCTTCTGTCCCAACTCAGCCCACCAAAATGTCTCAACTTTAATTACGACCTTAATCCCAAAACTTGCGTCAACCGGAATTAAGCTTGATCAGTCGGGGGACCAAGCCAGATAGTGGGCCAACAACGAAATTACCGGTCCAGGCCTGCCCTGATATGGGCTTCGAGTCTTGGCTTGGGCAAGCTGTCAAGCTTATGATCATATCCGATTCGAAGAAGAAATGAGATCGAGCGTCAAGATAATCCCGTGCTCATTAATTTAACCCGACCATTAGCTGAATTTGACGAATTTCATATTTAAATCCAGTTGGCTCATGTCCATAGCTGCATCCCTTTGTTGCACGTAATAGTTTCTCACAAAATTCTGGGGATGGTCTCTATTTTGCTTAATCAAAAAGGGTATGACTATGAATGAAGTATCATGGCATGCGTCGATGTAATCTTTCTTTGTCCATCTAGATTGATCAATTTTTGTTGCAATGTGATAAACAACAGCGTGTTCCGTCCAACACCTAAATTGATTCTACGGTCTTGCTATACTCGAATGATGCAGTAATCTCTCGTGACTAGTTTAGGAGGATCAAAACTAGAAGGTACACTAAGACCTTGTTTGGTAATTGGTTAAATAATGTTTGATTCTATTCTGTCCCTCAGAATAAATAAATAAAAAATCTGTTTAGTAAATTTTTTATTCTCGGGAATTTGCTATTGCACTATTCTCAGGAATAAATTTAGAACATAATCAAGACGTTTTTTTTTGTTCCTAAGAATAACTTTAGAATCAAGCTTAAATCATTTTTCTTTTTCTTTTCTTTTTTCCTTTTCTTCTTATTCTTCCTATAGCTAGGCAACCTCACTTTTTTCCTTTTCTTCTTATTCTTTCTATAGCTAGGCAACCTCACCAGAGCGTCGTCGGCCTGCAGTGAGGCTGGCAATCGGCTCAAGGAAGAATAAGAAGAAGAAAAGGGAAAAATAAGAAATTTTTTTAATAAAATTATTAAAAAATTAAAACAAATTCTAAGTTATAAAAGAATTTGAGGGTTATATTTTTATTTCAAGAATATAAATTTTTAACGGTTAAAAAATGCTTTCAAATTTATAGAAACTCATTTAGAAAATAGAATTAGAAAAAAAAATCATTTCTAAACATAAAGTACTTTTGAGAGCAGAATGATTATCAGCGCACCTTAATTGACAACCAACTTAGAAAAAAAACCCATTTCTGAACATAAAAGGGACTTCATCCAGCGCATCGCAAAATTACCCCGGGTCTATATGAACATAGTCGACTCAACTCACGTCGGGCCAGCCATACACTAGCCATTCATCATTGGCACCACTTGATCGTGACTGTCGACGCGGCAAACAGTCTGATATGAGCCATGAATGAACCTCTCGTTTCAAAGACCAGCTACTATATATTGACTGACTTGCATTCGAGCAGCAGTCGATAAGACATTCTGCATCATTCCACAGGGAAAGCCCCCCACATGGATGATTACGAGGGCTTTCGCCCCATTTGATGCAGACCCAAAACAAGCTATTGCTTGATCACGGGCCGCCCAGCCATGACCTACCACCAATCGCTTGAGATCTGTAATTTTTATTTGTGACAAAAAATCTAAGATCTGTACTCATGCGACACATTTTCTTCCAGGCAATCATTAAGGAAATATATTTGATCGAATTGTTCACACTTTGAAGATACATAATAATAATCGGTCATGGTTTAGTTTCCTTTTTTTTTTTTAATATTATAATAAACCTACCATATATTTTTATACTACACATCTTTCAATTAAGAGCCAAAAGTAGGATCATTTCCTACAAAAAGGCCCCACGAGGATATTGTCTCAAATAATATTCCGGAAATGGCTGATTTAGTCTCAGATGAAGATCTTCAGCGGGATCGTTTTTGCAAAAGATGGCAAAAGTGGACCTTGTCAAAAACAAAGGCTTGAAGTGCCCAACTTAGTCCAGGTTTTGCATGCTTTCTTGTCGAGGCCGGAGAAATATTCACACTAGACCCTCCTAATTGCCTGTCCAGGCAACACTTCCAAACAAGCTGGATCCAACCAAGGCTTAAACGCTCCTTCCTTGGGTACGTTCTGTTAACAAAGGAGACCAGAAGGATCAAGATTACGAATTATCATCTCAGCTAATTCCAGATAAGAGACTCCAAAATAAAGGAGATGAGTAGGGGCTAGGATTCTGTCTAAAGCCACTATCAATGCATCATCCTCTCCAAGCATGCATGACCATGTATGCGTAGTACCACAAACCGATCACAAATGGTCAGTGCACAATTAAACAACGTGTAAGGAATAATGGACTGGTTTACAAATATGGTGTACCCAGTAATGTGGCGGCCTAATGAGCATCGAAGGTGGCTTCTATACCTCCATGGACCATTTCAAATATACCCAGTTCAAATATACCCAGTGACACAGTGACTTATCTATGAATTACATCAATCTGAGAATAACAATATGCCATCCACATATAATGAACAAGCAAACTATAAAGTGAATTAGAATTAGATCTGGAACAAATTGGACCAAAAAGGCCAAGCCGACTTATGAAACTCACCTCCAGCCAAAAGAAAAATCCACGTAAGAGATTCAAATTCCGGTGACGATCACCTCGAACCAACTTGAGTTTTTTCGCAAGATCTGCAAAAAAAATGATAATAAAAATCAAGGCCAGGAGTATCAAATTATATTCGACTTTTCTATTCTTATTTTCTCATTTTGCTGTATCACATATAGAGAAAACATCCAACCTTCATAAGTGTCCCATCACAAAATTAAAAAAGAAAAAGAAAAAAGGAGCATACCATTCCATATATGTCAATTGCTTTAAAAAATGACCTCAAGTAAAACAAAAGACCAAAGACTAAAGTTTTATGGTAAGGAAACCTAAAGAAACCTCCCAAGCAAATATGCGAGAAAAAACTCAAAAAAAATAGACATGAAGATTTCCAGCCAGCCAATATGTATCATTGAATTGGCAGCAGAGATAATGGGAAGAAATTCAAGACTGAATATGGCAAACACAGCATCTGAATGCGAACAATCACAGATTGTCTCATCCTCAGTGGCTGTCTGAGTTTATTCACAACCATTCCCAATCCACGGACATTAAAAACAAGCAGTATCCCTCCACTTTCAGTGTCTTCCCACTTCTACTATTCAAGAACACCTTGTCTTGTCTCATTCTTTTAAATCCAAGGATGAAAAAGAACAAGAGAGACAACTTTAAGGTTCTTATTCACCGGATTACAGATATATGCCAACATAAGAATAGAAATAGAAAATCAATTAGTCATGCGGGAAAAGTGGTGCTAAATATCTCGTAAGATTCTCTGCTATGAATGATGGTATGAAGCATCCACAGGAATTGCTCTTTTGGCTAACAGAAGGTAATCATTATAGAAAAAGATAAAAAGAAGACAGGTAACATGTGATGTTGATTATAAGATGGTTTGCCACATAATGCCATCAATTCCCTGTACACTACTCATGCAAGTGATAGATACAGAAAGCATTTTTTCAGTAACCTGTATCTTTCTGTTATTTTGGGGGAAGGAAATACATGGAGAACTTCTCAATGAAGAGAGTCATGCTCTCCCTAGATGACTCTATACTTTGCAGTAATGTAAAGATACGATACACATAAGAAATCTTAAATCTTGTTGATACCGTCATTAATTTTTACACAGTTCGATATACCAACGATTCACTTAATTCTACATTTTTTGAAAGGCAGTGCATGGATTTGTGCATCTCCGCCAAATTCTTAATCAAAGAAGCATTTGGTCATAGGAAAGAGAACTAGTATTGAAGAAAAGTATCATAATAAAAAAGAGAGACTAGTGGGGGAAGAGAGCAGCATATATAATCTTACCCTTGTACAGCTCAAGATATGATTTGCAGCGCTGCCGCAATGAAGAGGTAAAATCCCGTCCTTGACGCAGACTTTTGTCGATTGTCTTTTGCCTTTTATGTCTTACTCTTTGGGAAAGTTCTTCATGCTCCTTCACATCATAGGGCATTTTAAGTACACCCATGAGTTTCTTCCTGAATACAGTACCACTGCTGCTTCCAGGATCATCAGCAAAGTGCTTGCTGTCAATGGTTATCTTTTTTTTTTTTTTTTTTTTTTTGGGTGGGGAGCAGAAAAATTCAGTAAATATCATTATTGAGATTTAGGAGCCTATGAAAGTAATCACATAATAGCAGGGAAAGAGCTGGTACATACCGGATCTTTGGATAATTTCATAGTTACAAATTCTTCACATTTAGAAATATCCTCCCCAGCAAGCATTTCCACTTCGCATGAACTTTCCTCATCATCTTCCTCATATCTAATTTGTTTACCATTATCAGATGTAAATTCAATAATACTACCATCCTCTTTTACACAATGCAGAAAAGCTAGGTAGCTTTCATCCCAAGTTTCCTCCTCATGCTGGGATGCTTGTCGAACCTCTGGATGCAATACTTTAGGGGACCGTCTAGTGGCCCAAGTAGAACCAAGATTTGAAGGTTGGGCATCTATAGCTCTTTTATCCAAGTTGCAATTTCTTTTGCTTGTTGCAGTAGCTTTGGTATCTTTTTTACCATGATCACATTCAAGCTCAAGAATGTTACCGTCGTTTTCTGCAACATTCAGAAAGGCTAGGTAGCTTTCATCGCATGTCTCCTCATGCTCAGGCGCTTGTTGAAACTCTGGACGCAATACCCTAGGGGACCGTCTAATGGCCTGATTAGAACCAAGTTTTATGGATCGGGCTTCTATCTTTGTTTTATTGAAGTTGCAATTTCCTTTGTTTGTTGCAGCAGCTTTGGTAGTTTGTGTACCATTATCAGACATAAATTGAGGAATGTTACCATCATCTTTTGCACTATTCGGAAGAGCTGGGTAGCTTTCACTCTGTGTCTCCTCCTCCTCATGCTCGGGTGCTTGTTGAACCTCTGGACACAATACCCCAGGGAACTGTCTAATTGCCCCACTAGAACCAAGATTTGCGGGTTGGGCTTCTACATTTCTTTTATCCAAGTTGCAATTTCCTTTGCTAGTTGCAGCAGCTTCGGTAGTTTGCCGGCTCTCCTTCTCACTTCCAGTAGCATTTCCTGGAATTCTTCTTTCCTCATCATTTTCTTTCCTCCTCAGTGCAGCAACTTTGTCATCTTCTCTTCCCATGACATTCCTCGAGCTTCTCACCATTTCCACTGTATTTTTCAATGTTTGACTCTTCATATCTTCTAAGGTTAATCCTTCAAGTGGCCGGTCTTCAAATTCGTACTTGAGGAGTATGCTGGTTCCAACATCTACTTGTACCTCAAGCTCGTATGACTTCCTGGTTACTCTTAGATTTTCTAAGAAAATCTTATACTGTGGATCCACTAAATCATCATTACCACTGCTGCTGCCACATCTATAAGCTTCCGAAGGCACGGAACCATAATTGTCATGATAACTTTCCAAGAAATTCAAATCTCCGTCATCTTTAAAGGAGTCAACCCTATCAGTTCTTTGTGGAGCGCTCTCAGGAGCACTATCCCGTAAAGAAGTATGCATTTCGATAGGGTCCTGCAAGCACCTTCTCTTCAATGGCCTTTCCAGTTGCTTTTCTCTATCAATATCGACCTCCATGCATGTCACACCCATTTTAACTATCAAACAACAGCTCCAAAATTTTTCACTTTACCAATAAACGAAGAATCTCCTTCATTGAGGCACTCCCTCCCGTATATCCCACTAATAGACCCTGCTTGCAAGATGCCAATAAGGTAAGAGAACTACATAAGAAATGAACCATGGACGTGCTTATATGCCACATTAAGACCAAAACAAGACCAAATTCTAGATAATTAGGGATAGACAGGGCCAAAAAAAAAAAAATCAGAACTTTGTTGAAACGAAAACACTAAAACTACAGCATCACAGATATTCCAACAATGTGGCACGAGAAATTTCTTCCATGCAATCATTCCCGCTCAGCCCAAAATCAAAACTTGCGCAGAGCATCGACTGAAGTCCGGATAAAAGGTGAAAAAAAGAAGAAGGACACGCGTCCCGACTCGTGAGTCGCTATGAAAAGAGGATCAGGCAAACCGGATTTCATAAGGAATTCGAGCAAAAAGAAAAACAGAGAACAGCCCATCAGAAATTTCCAGGAACCCGTGTGCTTTTTCTAGTGGGTTCTTCACAGGAAAAACAAAAAAGGGAAGACGCACCAAAGGGTCCTCCTCACCTGACCCGAAACCGGACGATTCCTTCTCTCGGAACAAGAGGAGCCTCAGGGAGACGCAAGAAGAAGAACAGACGGACGGAAAAAGGCCGATCCTGTACGGAACCGAAGGGCTTCTTCGGGCGATGTCCCGCCGGCGGGTGGGCGCACGACAGCCGAGATTCTATGACGACACCGATTTAGCAAATCTTGGGGAGAAGGGGAGAGAGAGGGAGAGAGCGTGAGAGCGAGAGTGAGAGTCGATGAACAAGGAAAGCCAAGTTATACTAAGGCAAAAACGACGGCCTTGTTTGTCGTTTCGGCTTCATGATCCGCGTCGGTGTGGAAAATTGGCTACCGGAAGTAATGGAGCGAAAAGACAACCCACTGATGTGGGATATTATGGCTTGTTTCTAGGGGGAGATCTGGAAATCACGGAATGCATTACTCATCCGAGCCTCGAAACCGCATCCAAAATTCTCGATCTGAAGTTTGTTGAGAGTTCACAACATACAGCAACAAAAGAGCATGAAAGCCTCTGCTCTCGGAATCCTTTGGACCTGTCTGCCCTTTAGATATCGAAACTGGGGAGCAAGCTACTGACTTTGTCTGAGAATGGCGTAAAGAAAACAAAAAGCAACTGAATCGTTAGATACCTGAGCCAGTATCAAAATTGTCCTTCTAGCAAAAACCCAAAGTTTCCTCCCCTGATATACCAGAAGCACTAGATTGAATTTGTTCAAATGACATGGAAGACTAGGCACATGCTGGGCCATTATGGTCGACCTTAGTGGCGTCAAACCTCTAAAAGCTTAGTCAAGATGAGGAACATGATGAACCAATCTCATGTTTCGATGCAGTGTGACGAATGCACTATAGCAGTCTTGGCCAGACTGCTGAAGGGGGCACAACAAACCACCTGATTTATCCATTAATTGTCGAGGAACCTAGACATCATAGTTAGTTACGATCATAAACTGTCATTAGTCATGAGCTGTCTTGAGCAAGATTTCCTGGAAGAAACTCTACCATCTCATCATGCTTAATAGGGTTCCGACCAAAAAAAAAAATCATGCTTAATAGGGTATGTACCATTAGGCTGAAAGATGTATGCTCTGGGTGCCTAAAGAAAATAGAACTACAGAGTCATATGACATATCTATAAGGTGAAGACACCTTTATAGAAGTTCCCTTAGGTAGCAACCATTGATAAATATGATTTACCTGATAATCCACACTTCCATCATCTCCAGAGTAAAAGCTGAATGATTGATAATGATAACATTGCACACATTCTTCAAAAGATTATTTCTCATCGCATAGAGAGCTGTGTCAAATTGCACCACTCTCATTCGTTAATAGCAGTGCCTTGGCATAATAGTTGTCATGTACAAATCTCGTGCCTCTATCTCATCTTGCTAACTCGAAGCAAGCTCAATTGTCTCCATCATATGATTATCATTTTTCTAATCTAAAACAAAAGTACATGTATCTCCGGTAAAGACATGTTGAGGCATACAACAAATTCACTGTCTTTCTCCTCCACCTTCTCCATCTCTCTAGGTCTTCCCCTACGCTTTCTTTCTATGTGTTCCTCTGCCCCCTTCTAACCTGAGCCTCCACCAGAGCTCTGCATGGCCGGACCATTGAGCTCCTTTGATCTTTTTTAGTTTTTTAGCCGGATTCTTGATTGGGTCCTTCAATTTGATTCATGATTGGCTCGACATTGTCTCCCGTCTTACCTAACATGATAAGATCATGAATCAATAAGAGTTAATATACCATCTAATCGACCATAGTTTGTATTGGTTTGAATGAATTGAAAAATCCAACCATGGATGATAAATACAACAAAGAATACATTAACTTGTGCTCTATCAAGTCACAAGTTAATGCAAGGGTTCAGAGATGATCTCGGAAACGGCATTCAAAAATTTAGATCGTAATTTAAATGGTAGGATTAACATTGAACCAACGTGGCCGACAATAACTTTTAAGCTAATATTTCCCATGAGTAAAATGATGACTACGATTCTTCTCTACAACCATAATAACCATTCCTGGGGCAAAAGATATTGATCAAAACAAATAAGTTGCCACTATTTATGTCACTTGAATTGATACTGTTGATAGAACAAAATCCTTCAAAACATATTTTGTTTGCAAAGGGGCAAATCATACTTCTTCTTTTTTTCATTGAGATGATTAGCATAAAATGTATGTATCTGTTTCGACATATTTGTAGTAAAAAGTTACATGTTGTTTATCTCACAAAAACTTGAAATGTCATTTAAAGTCTAATAGATATATGAAAAAGCCATATGTGAATTTACATGTCAACATTTAGATATTTTCTAAGGTTTCCGACATTTGAACTAAACAAAGTCAAGTAGCATGAACCACAAAAATGGACGGATGAAGTTCTTGTGACTTACTAGGTGAGCAACAGCAATTGGCGCATTGATCAGCTCTGAAGATGACGACCTTAAACTGAGCATTACCAGTAGGCATCAATTCAAAGACGCAAGCGTCACCCTTTTGCAATTCGTTGTCCACCACAAATGCTCTCCAACCGCTTTGGGCCCAAGCTTTTGGACTAGATCTATACAAGCCTAGTTGGTATTGGACAGTCCAGAACCTCCCGCTAGAGATGCACAGCTTCATATAACCTATTCCACTAGTCTCAGAGACATGCCTCATGAAGAACACAATTGGCTTATTCTGCAAATGAATTTGGAGGGGACAAAACATGTCATTTAAGGGGAAGAGAAATCTAAATTTCCTTCACATGTTTGGTCCTCTAATTGGTCTCATTTGTTCATTTGATCTTCTGAGTTTTTGCAAAACAAATCCTCTAACTCATTCATTTTGTGTTTCTGATAGGAGCATTCATGTTCTTACTAAATTTTAAGAGAAATGGCTTTACCATACAAATCAAATGTAACCACTATAATTGAAAGGCTAGAGAATAACATTGAACAAAAGGATAAGTAAAAGACCTAAAACTAGACAAAAAAATTATCATCAGTCAATGACCATTTCAAGGTGCATCAATGATGTTTTAGTTATGTCCCTTTTAAGCCTACACCAATGCCTTAAGGAATTCAAGAGGTACCCTTTGGGCATTTGCTTCCCTTAGCAACCAGAGTAAAATAAATCCTATCCTTGTTATACCACTTGGCTTCCTTATCTAGCTGGTCCAGAAGTACATGCTATGTTGAGCACTAGGTCCTTGCGGTGATAAAAGTGCGTGTATATGTATCACCACCCAAAGCTAATCAGAACATAATCAGGTGTACCAAACAAATTATGGTCCTACATAAATTCTAACGATCATAATGAGTATTCGGTTCATTCTGTACCATATGGAGACCGAAGATAGGATGGTTGCATGAGAAGTACGAAATACAGATTCCTGGCATTAAAAGAAGCAGCCCTTGATCGGACATTGACGATTTCCGCTATTCTGAACTGTCTAAACCGTTGGTTATTCAACAACTTCTCTGTATAAATCTCTGGCTTAGAGCCCTTTTCCAGAACCATCCCCTCATCTTCCAAACAACTGTCCTTCTTGGTCGACTGAATCTCTGCACAGCTCTGCAACCTAGCTCCAGAATATGACAGACACGAGTACGCATACAGAAATGAGAAAGCCAACAATGTTTGCACTTATACTAGAATCAAAATACAAGGATTTGGTGTTTGGTGCGACAAGATAGAAGAAGATCCATGACTAGAATAATGTCCTAAGAAGAAGGGAGAAAAAAGAGGATTATATTTGCAGGGCTACAGTCGTCAAATTCATCATCTTGTCAAACCACGCTAGGGGCAAAATAATCGCAATTTCTCGTTTCTCTGAAGTTTTCATCTTGAATAAAAAAAAAGCATGAAAGACCCTTGTAAGTAAAGCAGTTCTATTGAACCAGCTTCCCGAGATACATTCGCATGCATCTGAGCCAATGTCGTGTTCCTCTAAACTTCTAAGCAAAACGTTTCTCCATTCTATAACTCGTTTTCTCAGCTACCAAACAAACAATCTAACATCAGCCATTGGGGAAAAAAAGGCATCTCAACCGAGAAAAATCAAAATTTGTAGACTATAAAGGAGACATTTTTAACAAACAAAACGCACGAGTATCTTTACTTTAGCCACATAATTTCCATGAGATTTCTGCATTTTCCTCAGCGACCCAACAAACCATCAGACGGAATAGAAACTCACGACTCTTTCTCAGCACTACGACGACCCACCTGGAAGACCGTCGAAGGAGACCCAGCGGCTGAATTGGAGCGCGCTTTTCAGACGATTTGCGACATGGCTATGCCTATAATGGATGGAAGGACAAAATCCTGGCAAAAGCGAAACTAATTCTTTGCTCCACGGTAGTGCCGGTGGTTGGCGAGGCCGCCGATGGCAAGATTCGAGCAACAAGGTGAGGCCGCACTGCGACGGCATAGGGAATGAATGGTGCTAGAAGTTGGCGTTGTGGAAGTGGTGATTACCCGCCTCCTAACGTTTGGAATATCTGTTGATGGAAAAAGAAGAAGGTAGTCTTGAATTCCTTCACACTAGTTTTCTAACTTCTTTCTCTATAATTCTTGGGCCAGACCTTATAAAGAGCTAGCTTTTTTTTTTATGTGGCTTTTGGGGTCAAAGTATGAATGTATTGATTTAAATCCGTCTAAATAAATGATAAAACGTTTCTCAACTCAAAAAAACTTTCATATTCGGATAATTTTTGATATTACTAATGGGTACGTTCCATCATTTGTATGGAAAAAAAAATGTTATTAGGCCGAAATCGGCAATTTTATGTTGTGCAACACGAACCTTTTGCTAATGTTTGACAAATTACTTGTTTAACTTAAATTTCTACTTCCTCTATAAAATGAAGCTTTACACACATTGCTCTCCTTATCATCTCATCTTACAAAAATAACTAACGCTATCGTTGATGGCATCCCTGAAATTTAGTGTGCATTCATTGAAGATTAAAAAAAATAATAATAATAAAATTATCATTGTTAGTCTCCCCGTCAAGGCGAAGCGGGTGGGATCCACCACCACACCCCAAAAGCCGAGAAAATATTCATGTTTGCAATCGCCACCTCAATAGCTGATGTGGCGTGTGTTTATTTCCTGTTAACCAATCACAATTTGACACATGTGGTGACATGGAAATAGAGAAATTAATCAAAAATCCCCAAATCCAGTTGGACTTCTCTCTTCCTCCTCTTCCATCTGCAGCCACGAACCCAACCTCCGTGCCTCCTTCCGCCATTGCAACCGCCGGAGTCGCCGGCGTCGCATCTCTCCAACTTGGTTGTCTCCTCCGCCGGGTGCCTCACTTCCAATTGCGGCGGGGGGGCCTGAATTTGGTCGAAAGAGAATCCATGGCTAAAGCTGGTCTCTCCTTCCACCACTCAACACAAAATCCATGGATTGAAAGTTTGCAGATTTGTTCGTCGCGAGACAACCAAAACAGAAAACGATTGTGTAGAACTAGCCATTTGCGCCAGATCTAGAGCCTTGGCCACGAGCGATAATGGCTCGTTCACACAAGACGATAGAGAGGGTGATGTGAAGGTCGGTGAAGTCCAGATTTGGAACCGTCGTCGCTCCCGGCCATGGCTCCAGATCTGGAAGTTCGGCTAGATTTGGAGTCTTGGCCGTGAGACTGAGGGGGTGGACGCGGAGGTCGGCGCTCAAATCTGTGGACGAGAGGCCGTCCATGGCCGATCACCGCCCGCATCTCCATATCCGAGGACGAGCACTCGCGGCCAAGGCTTAGCCACTGGGACGGACGACGGAGAGTTCGGCCCGGACTTGACGATTGACGTTCACTCAACAGCCAGATCTGGTTTTGCTACTCAACAGCTTTGAGCTCGAGTCTTGGCTCGTCCATGGCTGCCGGCGACGAGCTCAATAGCTTTGCCGCGGACAATGGTGGCCACAGTGGGGCGGTAGCTCAAGGATGGCGGCGTTGGCGCCTTGGGTGTTTCAGATAACCAGGCCCAGTGGAGCGGAGTTTGAAGATGGAGGAGTAAAGGAGAAAAAAATTATTATTTTTTTAATTTTTATATTAGTATCCATGTGTCAAGATCTAATTGGATAACAGTAAATACATGCACGCCACGTCAACCATTGACGTGGCACTTGCAAACCACCGAATATTTTCGCATTCCCAGAGATTTTTACGTCCGCTTTGGGATTGGTTTTGTGTGATCAAGTCGTGATGAAGTGAGACTCTGTCCTTACCTTGCCAATCGTGTTACTCGGTCGAAGAAAAAGGGTTACAACTATCCAAGGAATTTAGGCTCGACTACAGTAGAACCGTTGAATCTACCCTTTGACAATAAGTTAAACAGAACTTTTTTCTTTCTTTCTTTATGATTGAACATCGATATTTGCACCGGATATTGTGCACTTGGGTTGGGAATCTAAACACCCATTTTCGATTATCTGGTAGCAGGTCGAGTATAAAGGTCGGGCCGAAATCTAGTGTTAAGGTAAATATGTCATAGTATAGTTTAAAATTTTTGATGGCTTTTGCCCATAATTTTAATACTTAACTAAGTTTTCAATATCTATATTAATTGGCTTTTGACTTAAAAACTCAATTAAGTTATCTGCAATTAGAGGTTGTCAAACGCATGCATCAAGTGCTAAAAAGCTTAGTTTTCTATGCTTAGTGTGATTATCAAACAAGCCATTTTTCATTAGGTAGAAAAAGTAACCGATGGCAACTAAATTCTTGCCAATTATAAAAATAAAACCTACCAATAATAATCACTATTGAATTACCTATTATTTCTATTCTTCAAACTTAAAATTGCCCACAATTAATATTCAATACTTAATTTTTCGACACTTATTTTCAATTTTATCAAATGAGCTCTAAGTGATGTAACAAATCCTTATTGGATATTTAAAGAAGTCAGTAATTAAATTCCTTGGTACAGTCTCAGGGACATTATCGGGGCTTGTTTGACAACCCAATCAAGGTTGAAAATTTCAAAGTTCATCCATTTGGTGAGAATGACCTTTATTTATTTATTAATATCGATAGTATTGACTTGAAAAATTCATTCGAATCATAAATCGCTTGATAGAATAAGCAAGGAAGGAATTGCCTAGGGCTCGTTTGATAAAATAGAAAAACAAGTGCTAAAAATGTAAGTATTAAATATTAAAATGTTTTACTTTCTTTACCAAAAGTGCACTAGAAATTCTTAATCTTATATGCGCATGACAATCGAGTATTAAACTTTTTGATCCACTCAACTAAGTGCTAAACCTTTTTTCAATAGTATAGTCAAGTCCTTTTGACAAAGAATACATTAATTGGCCTAGGTAAAACTTAGAAGTTGGCTATGCGATGTCTTTAATTTATACTTTTCAACATAAATTTCGAGCCCTAGTTGCAATTTCCAATCAAATTTTAAGGATTCAATCGAACTATTGAAAGTTTTAAAACTTAATTGTATTTCTTAGTTAAAGTTTAGAAATTTTTTCCGTGGAGTTGAAAATATGAAATTCGCTGGGCTTAAGACAAAGATTTGTTAATTTAATCAGTCCACCGGTGAAAACATGAAAATTTCATTATCATTATTGCACAAAATGCAGTAAATATTCGTTCACACGGATGGAGAGAGAGACGAAAACTCATAATATCTCCATAGAGATTCAATGTGAATCTTGCCAGTCCTTCGCGCGGATAGATACATTGTCTCCAAGCATTAGCCATGGTCAAAGATTATGTCGACATCACGAATTGGCTGAAATCTCGACTCAGGCTAAATTTCCCCCACACGACTCGGCCGAGAGCGACGTGTGCACGTCTCATCTTCTCGCGTCTCCAATGGGCGTGCCGTACATACAAAACAAAAGGCTACAAAGAGATTCCCAAAATTACCCGGACGCATCCGTCCATAGCAATTCCCAAAGACCATCCATCCCTTCCTGCACAATTTGATTCCTGCCTTGTCAAACGAACTTGCCAATCAACGTTCCAATCTATTGAAAGAACGAAACCCGGCAAGGACGCTAGCGAGACCCACGAAGCCAATCCAAACATCGGGAAGGAGCACGGCAGAATTTACTAAGACTTGGTTCCAGACCTTAGACCCGTGGCTTGGATCACGTTTTTCAGAGTCAAAAGCGCGGCCACGAAGGACGAACTTTCTTTCCAAGAATCATCTCGGAAGGTAAATGGCGTGGCGTGATTAATCAGATTAGAGAATAATAATAGTATATGTTAATGGTAGCATGCGAAGACCCAAGAGAGAAAAATACCCAAAAGCATATCAATTTTGCTATTATATTCTCTTGTCTAAAGTCAAGAACGTTCCAGATCAAGAAAATATCAAGTCAGCTTTTGCAATGTTGTTCTTCGACGAAGCTTCTTCCCAACTTCCATGAACCCCTAAAAGCCCCGAGCTTCTTCAAAGTCATGCTACCGCACGCCCGTAAAGATCCGTACCACGCAAGTTCGACGCGTTCTATAAATACGAGGAAGCTCCACCATGCAGTCTCTGGATTCAAATTGTCCTCCTCCCGTCCGGCGCCATTAGCATTTGCGCATATTTCTTCATTAGTTTCCCCAATCTGCTGCACGTACATATCCCACCATCGCATATGATGTCTCGCCTCAGAGCTAGAGAATTGCGTCGGATTTTCGAGAACCTCGACAAGAACGGCGATGGCCAGGTAAGCCTCGAGGAGCTCAACTGGTTGCTTGAGAAAATCGGTGTCCATCACAGCGCGGACGAGCTCGAATTTTCTGTAGGGAAACCGAGCCTCGACTTTGATGAGTTCTTGTACTTTTACAACTCTATATCGTCCGAAGGAACGACAGGGAGCAGCGGATTAGTATCACCAGAGGGCAACAAAGGAGATGGCGATCAAGAGACTGACCTTGCCGAGGCCTTCAAAGTGTTCGATTTGAACGACGATGGCTTCATTTCTTGTGAGGAGCTCCAAAGCGTCCTCTCAAGACTAGGGTTATGGGACGAGAGAAGCGGGAGAGACTGCAATAGCATGATACGTGCGTACGACACTAATAGCGATGGGAGGCTCGATTTTGAGGAATTCAAGAGCATGATGTTGATTACAATTTCTTGATTATATCTTGGATAACGTGAAGTCAGATTTGCTTGCATACATCTTACTGTTTCTATATACATTTATTGCTCCATTCTTTTATGTAGCTTCTACCATTCTCTCTCTCTCTATTCTTTAGCCGGTGTTTTGACCATCTCTACATTCCTATTGTCAATACTATTTCTAGTTTAAAATATGCGAGGCTAATATTACATGCACGGATGCGGGCGAGTCCAATACATATTTTTCCATTCAACAATATTAGTCCTTAGATAGACAAGCCTAACTTTACAGTCGACACTCTTATACATTTCCGAGTGATATTCAAGAGATCAACGTGGGTAAATTTGGAAAGAGAAGTGAGATGAAAGTGACTTTTGTCTTAGATAGACAAGCCTGTTTACACGCATTATGTTTGTGCCTGAGAATGAAGAGAATCAGATTATAATGTATTGTCTTCGGGGAGTGATTTTACAAAAAGTGATCAAACAGGGCCAATAAAACTACCCCTCAAATGCATAGAATGGCCGAGTTAGATTTTAGTGTTATAAGAATCACGGAATTTTAAGGGTGTTCTAATGAACTTGATGATAGACGCCAAATCCAAAAGTTCCCTATATATAGTGTACTTAAAGCCACATGAGTCAATTGATTCAATCGCTCACACACAACAAACGACTCAAATGCATACGTTTGGTACCAGCAATAATTGTTTGCTTCATAGCCTGGGACATTAGTTTATCCTGGGGAAAAAAGAGACAAAACATATTTTGTACCGGGGGCACGTATTTGTGCATGAAATAACGATAGAATGTTGGATGTGTCGTTAGTTATATGGACATCGGCCTTCAATTAAATTTCAGCTCAATATGGCTCCAAGAAAGAATTATTGACGAGTTGCCATAATGCAAACAATCATTTACTTATTATCTTTTCACCAAGAAAGGAGAAAAATTCTGGGTAGATTCATTCAGCATACATGCACTGGATATTATCTGATGAAAGTCTATTGCGTAATTGTATATATCAGTTTCGTAAATGAGTGTTAGTACATCTTTACTTACTCGCCTTAGTCTTGAGAACTCTCAAGCAATGCCCTTTAGCATGTTTGCAAAGCAAGATTATCGTGGTTGAGGGTTCGCAAATGGACTTTTGGAATATGATTAACTTAATTAACATCTTAAATGGAGTCTGGAGAGACAAATCATATTGACATTTGGAGGAAAACGGGGAGTAAGTTGCATCTCACTCTGCCGATGAAATAGAAAATGTGGGCATCATGTTTCCAAATGTTTAAACAAGTTGGACTTTGATTAATGATAGGAGATGTGTATGATGAATGAGATACTTTTTTCACATGTGATAGATAGATGTGTTAAAATGGGTCATAAACCCATATTATGACTTATTTTTAGTTAAATTGGTTAAATATAGGTCAATTGAAAGTTAAATATGGGTCAAGTGAAAGTTAAATATTGGTCAAATATGAGTCAAGTAAAGTTAAATATGGGTTGAGTGAGTCATTTAACATAGAGCTTAAAGTGAGTTTATGTTTCTCTACAATAATAATGGCTTTTAGCAATATGGGTCGGGTCGGGTGTGAGTCGGGTCGGGTATGGGTCACTAGATTTACATTATATGAATTTGGGTCAAAACGGGTTAAATGGGTCAATATGGGCCAGACCATTTTCGACTCGACCCAAATCTGACCCGACTCACCCATTTGACGGGTCTAGTGATAGATGATCTTACCCTATCGATCCATTCAAAACACAAACTAAGCCTGCGGGACTCTCAAGAGTTGCATGTCACCCTCATGTTAACAAATTACAAAGACAAGCCAATTGCCAAATTGTATTTCAAAATGGAAGAGCGAATTTTATACAATGGTTATAACCTGGAAAAGAGCAAATTAAAGTGATCTCGTTGAACATCATGTTATTCACACATATGTTCAAGAAATTACAAAAAGATGAAAAGGGCGTTGGCGTTAATATTCTACGAAACGCCCAAACAATTGAAATGTATTATCTGTCTTGACATTTTTGAATGTCCTAAACTGCATATAGTCTCTCTATCCGCAAGCATTTGATTTGTCTAAAAATTCTTGAACAGGGCTCGAATTTCAACTAAATCATAATATAGATGAATCTCATGACGGATTTCAACGTAGATATTTTATTCCCATAAAAAAACAAAGCATATTGGAACCTATTAAAGCCATTATTACATCCATCAAGCATTTATTGAGTACAATCAAGCATTGTCATGACATTGTGTGCGCACTTTGCTTCAATAAAAGTTCACTATTGAATCTGACAACACTTCAAATTGCATCCCTGAATAAGAAAAAGGCAATGAGATCTATAAACAAACCAGGCAGAAAAGGTTAGATGAAACTCAAAATTCCATCAATTGGGAACCAAAAATTGAAAATTCACCAACTGATTTTATTTGCCGTTCCAATTAAACAGCTTTGCAAGAATTACTTCGTATATCTCCATCACAAGGGGTGAGTCCTTTTTAATGAGTTTATATATAGGATGTTTTGAGAATTTATCCATGTTATCCATGATTAAGGACGGGGCAGCCTCAAGGAGATGCTTTACGTTGTGTTGATGCGTACAAGCATAGATTATGATCGAGTTGTCCTACTTTAATTTGGATGCCGAGATCATCTCACAATAAGCTTTGAGGTGCTCCACCTCGTATTTTCAGCCAATACTAGAAGCTCAAAAGCCATTTGCTCATGGAGCCATGCTTTAACAGAAAGATAGTCCACAAATGCTCGGAGGGCATCACACGATCTGTCACTTATCTTAATGGTGTTACTTTGGCGGCTTTCTTCCATCTCATTCTCGGGCATTGCTGTAAATACTGGGAACCAGCTGGCCTAATTGTAAATAAAAAATCAAAGAGGACCCGGCAACCCAATTCTTGCAGCCTGAAAACTGAGTAGTTTGATAGGAGATGTTTATGCATCAAATCTATGTGAGTCACAGTTTGCTAAATCGAAGCAACTCTGGACATGAATATTATGAGCATGCATGCAAAGCTTCTGAAACATGTGCTTGCTATCGTTATCAATTATATGAAAACTATGTTATGCTCGGAAGTCCCGTATGCCAAGGGGAAGACCATAACTCAAGCTTGTGTAATGTTTTGTGTTGATTCTCCAATGAAAAATGTACATGGCAGCAAGCAAAATGCATATGCGGTGGCTCAAGCGTCACTTAAGTCAAATTTCGTGAAAGAGTCAAGGTGATGACTGAAGTATCCAGCAACTCAATTACCCAACATGTCAATTCAAATAGAGATTAACATTCCATTCAACTCAACAAAGCCGCATTCCAGGTGAATAAAAGGAACACCTGCAAACTAAAATTGAGAATCTCTGATTTAGAAATTCAGTCTAAGCAAACAAATATGTACTTCTAATGTTTGAATAGATGAAAGCTAACAAAAAACTTCCAGATCAACCTAAGAGAGAGTATAACATTTGACTAGGAAGTAGAAGACATAATCTGTCAATGGAAATGTCTTATATAGGTGCATCTTTAGCAGCATGCACTTCTGAAAGTAAATACAACCCCCATTATCACCATATATATCCGGCAACAAACAAGTACAGTGGCAGATTTTACAGCACGTCTCTAGACAAAGAGTAGCAGAAATTCATATTGAGTTAATAATGCTGCTTAGCTCAACAACTGTTTAATCCACCTAATCTTCGGCATTACATCTTGAAAATTCAAGTAAACATAAGTTAAGGCTCAAGAAGAGAGAAGACCAAGACCATCATAGGCAATTATTGAGGCCAGAAGCGAAAGAAGAAAGCAGTCGAACATCCTTTTTTTAAGGCAGGATCACCAAAATATTGATCATCGAATGCTTGTGTTTAGGACTCATGGTGATTTAATGAGGAGTTGTCTGAAGAGGAAAGAAGAGACCTAACAGCACTTGTTTGGTAGCGACCTAACAGCACTTGTTTGGTAGCGGCCCAACTTGATAAAATATGAAGGCTGGCTTAACTGACGCAACCTGACGAGCAGGAGATAGCTAGAGGATTTTATTAAGCTATTAATGATATAATTATTGTTATTTAAGAAAATGGCATGCAAGCAAAGCTTCTGAAACGTGTCATCGCTCTCCTCATCAACAAATTTCCGTAAGTCTAATTGTTAACTAATAATTACAAAAATTAGAGATATGTATTCACTAGAGTAAATTGAAAATAAAAGAAATTTAGAACTTTACCTTATTATTAAAATTCTTAATCATAGTTTTAAGTGTGGCTTATTTGAGTATTGAAAAATCGTACTTAATAAATTTATTCTTATCAATGAAGAATGCACCGTTAAAAATAAGGAAAAAACTGTTAAAATGACTCTTTTTTTCAATTTAAATGGAAAAATGGAAAAACTAAGTAAATATTACTCACAAAACACGTTGTTTATCATTTAAAGAACATTCCATTTTATTTAAGTAATAAATATCAAGTAACAAAAATATTCGATTGATTTTACAAATGAACCGAATAAAAAATATAGATGGTCGTACTGGTTAATAGTTGATTGGACTAAATTGCCCTTAAAGCTCATGCACACCAACTCGAGCCAACAGTCGAAAGAAGTATAAACTTACTTTTAATTTTTGTTTCTACCATTTCTTATTGTGCATATTTTGCTTATTTAATCTTGTCGTAATATAAGAGTACTAATATTTATTCATCTAGATGTTAATTTTCATTAAATTTATATTATTAAATTATTGAATTAGATGGTACGTGACATTTGATTGTTATACTAATTTGAGGTTTTATAATATGTTTTTACAGATGTATTAGTTTGTGATTTTTTTTATATTAATTCAATTTAATGAAAACTAAAATAGGGTAAATTTATCAGAAATATATCAGTTCATAGATTTTGGTAATCAAAAAATTAGTTTGAGATAAATTTGTCATAATGTATCAATTTGAGATTTTTGGTGATAAAAAGAATTAGTTTGTCATAAATTTATCTCAGATATACTGTTTGGGATTTTTCATGGTATTAACCATAATATTTTTTTCATCTAGATATTACTGTCATAAGTTATTAAGGAAAAAAAACCAATATTCTTCAATATTGATTTAATTTAGGCATAAATTATTCAAAAGACAAACTATAAAACAATACGACAATGTATATATTTTATTCAATTTATTTGTAAAACCAGTTGAATATCTTTATTACTTGACATTCATTACTTAATTAAAATGAATATTTCTTTAAATTATAAGTGATGTGCTATGTGAATAATTTAGTTTTTCCATATCTCCATTTAAATTAAAAAGATGAGTCTTTTTAACGATTGTACAATTCGTTCAATCAATCAAATAAACCATGCTTAAAATTGCAAATGAATGTGGGTGTAGTAACAAGATAAGTTTTTCTTGATTTTTATCTTCACTTTTAGTATTTAGCAAAATAAAGATTTCTAATTTTCTTCAATGACTAAATTTTTATAATAATAATATTTAAATGTGTGCGAAATTTATTTACATAAGAGCTCCTTCTAACTAAACAATATATTTATAAGCTACATGTGTTTTATTGTTTACATTTTCATGCTATCACATGGTTGAGTGCAAAGAAGCGCACAAATAAAACGAAGAAGACAATTACGTCAAGAAAAAGAAGATACTTAGAATGAAAAAAAGGAAAGTATGGAAGAAACAAGGAAACAAAAGTGGGACTTGTCTTTATACTTGTTAGGATACTAAACTGGAAATTAATTGCCAGACGAGTTACGAGGGAAATTTAATCGATGTCTGAAAAAAGGCGGTTGGAGTAATCAAACCCAATTAGCTTCACACCGCCAGACCCGAATGAAGGTCCAAATTCATTCGGGTCGCATTGCAATCTTAAACCCGTGGCAGGCGGGAAAGGAAAAAATTTTTTTGCCGGACTAAAACCCTTAAAAATTTCGATCGGCTCGTCTCTCCGTTGTCTCCCCCTCAATCTGCAACTCAAACTGGACTTTCACACAACCCGTCCCCACCATCGCCCGCCTCCATCGCGTCTCTTTTCCCTTCCTCACAATCTAAGTAAGCCATCTCCATCACTGTCTGTTTTTTTTTTTTTTTTTAAGTTGTTTGATTCAGCGTTTGTGGTTTGAATCCAGAAAAGGTGTGGGTTTCATTGAGCTTGCCGTGGCTCTGAAACTGATTTGGGCGTTTCTTCTGCTTTGAGATGTTCGATTCTACATTTGTGGGTTTGAATCTAGATTTCTGATGAGGGTGTGGGTTTTAAGTTTAGGTTGAAGGAGGAAACTACGATTTTTAGTTTTTGAAGCTGCCTGAGTGGTTGCAATGTAATAGTTGCAATGTAGTAGCACGCAATGTAGTGGTTACATGAAATAGGAAGTTTTCTTATCTTCTATTCTTACTTATTTTTATATTCTATTTCTATTCTATATAGGCTTGGCTTGTTCTATGTTTGTATTTGTCGGGATTTTTTTGAATTTAATTAGATCTTAATGGAAATTAAATGAACCATAACTATGTAATCCTATTCCTAATAAATTGACCCCCAAATAGCATATCCAAATTATAAGAAAGCCTATAGAAGCCACAATTGCGCAATTTAAACTTTCCCAATTTTTATTTGTTCGAGTATGTAAATAAATTGCCGGGCCAATCTAGCGTTCCCTTCAACTTGTGCGGCCCTAGGATTTCTCCCAAGCAACCTTTCTCACTCAACTCATAAGGATTATAGAGAAAAGCTATGAATTCTATTACTCTTGTAGAATGAGATGGTACAAATGAGGGGAGGAGAGCCCTATATATACAAGTACATGATCCGTAGATCTCTTCTCAATTTAACGGTGGAGATCGTATCTCTCCAACTACCACCTACCCCATTAATTACATAAGTGTACAATTACCATATCGCCCACCCCTAGAAATATTCTAGAAGATTTAAGAAAATCCTAGGATTTAGGGATATTGGTTGAGGGTTGCTTGTTTCAAGGATCGGTCACGACGTCATGCAGGAACTCTCTCGGACCATTCATATCTTCGAGCCGTGACACAAGACTATGGTTGACCTGTAACATACCATTCATATCATTTGGATAAGGGACGAACTGCAAGTAACAAAATGCAGCAATGATTAATTCTGCATTAGAAAATATTAAAAAGTTAGTGAATAAAAGTTATGTTTTTCATCTGTAAATAGGATTCACTTGATCTTTGCTGTCTGAGTGGTTGCAATTTTGGGCGTGTGATGGTATCAAGCAGACCATGGTTACTTGTGACTGTGATTTTGTGTTCGTTTGGTTGGAATCGTTATGTTGATTTGTTGATTTTAGTTCTAGTTGAATCAACTCCAGTTGAATTCAGATATACATGCTGTTGAGGAAGTTAATTCAAATTACTAAATTGTGAAATATTCAATATGGGGTGCTAATGGATTTTAACTTTGCAAGCAACCTGCATTTTAGCGAAATGTTGCCGTCGCCACGACTGAGTGGGATGCAATTCCTTCGGGAGTATGTCCTATGAGAAGGAGGGCCTCATGCAAGACGCGTAGTTTTGCTAGGCGTGCTATGACAAGTTTACCACACACGCATTGGGGCTGAAGCGGAAGATAGACAATTTGGAGGCCAAGAAATCTTTTCTAAGTTCTTGGATTGGGACTCGGATTGATGACAACACTCTTAGTGGATTCGGCGACATCACCTTGGTTGCCGTTGAGGACTGTCCCGATAGAGTCCCGTCAACGCCGGTCTTGGCTCATAGGATCATACCGGTTAGTATCGTGTTGCTGTTTTTGTTTTGATTTGAATTTTGGGTTTTTTCTACTTTTACTATAGTCTCTAGGGGTGTAAACGGTTCCGTTCGGTTCGGTTTTCAAAAAAACCAAATCGAAACTGTCTCAAACTGAACCAAAAATGTGGTTCGGTTCGGTTCAGTTCGGTTCAGGATGGTTGTTCCATTTTTCTATTTTTGCTTTACTTATTGGGACCTAAATGAAGAAGAGACGATAATGAAGAGAGATTGTTTATTGCTACCACTAAATCACCACCTCCCCAAGTCAAACTAGTGGTTGTCCTGCTGAAAAAGCTTAGTAAGCTAGTCTTTTTTAATTAAGAATTTCGGTTTGGTTCGGCTAACCGAACCGAAAACCAAATCGAACAAAAAAGTTAATGGTTATTTTTCGATTAATCGAACCAAAATCGAACCGAACAAAAAATGCACAAAATTTCAGTTTGGTTCGGTTCTTAACACCCCTAGTAGTCTATTATGATTATGAGAATTTAAGAAGAGATGATAAGTTACTTTGTATTTCCAAGCTAGCTAGTCCGAAGTCTTTAAAGCCATGCTTGAGAGCGAGATGGAAGAATGCCGAAAAGGCATAATCAACATTGGAGAAAACCTGCTAGCTTCTAATGTTGGTAGAGAAGTATCAAGCGATATCCCTCAAAGCCCTTTGTGAAAATTTCATCATCTCCAATTTAAATTGGGACAACTCGCTCTCGAACTATGCCTTTGCGCATCAACAAAATGCAAAGGCTCTCCTTTGCCTTGTCAATAATCGTAGATGACATTGATGATTTCTATACACATTCTAAATATTTAGAAATTGAAGCGCAACTTGCAATGAAGATATATGAAGCATATTTTCGGAAGTGGAAAACAACTGTAGCACCCAAGGGTACTTTTGCTTTTACTGTAATCTCTTATGATTATGGGAATTTGAGAAGAGATGATGGGTTACTTTGTATTTCCAAACTAGTCGGTCTGAATGCTTGTGATAGTATTATGCATACTATAGTTAACCTATTTTAGGCTGAAGAGAGTAATTATGATTTTTCTATTGGTCTATCTCAACGATCTCATACCGTTGGTGGATGGGGAGAATAACGTTGGTAGGAGAGGTCACAAGAACCACGTCACATACGTCATTGTTTGTAATGTTTTTTTGTCTAACTCGACTTTTACATCAACGGAAAGCTTGCGTCTCAAACTTAATATTACAAAGTAATTTGTGTTGGTGTTTTTGTTTTGATTTGAATTTGGGGTTTTTTTTTCTTTTATTGTAATCTCTTATGATTATGGGAATTTGAGAAGAGATGATAGGTTACTTTGTATTTCTAGGCTAGACGGTCCGAAGGCTTGTGATAGTATCATGCATACTATGGTTGACCTATTTTAGGCTGAAGAGAGTGACTACGATTTTTCTATTGGTTTAGCTCAATGATCTCATATTGTTGGTGGATGGGGAGAACATCATTGGAAGGAGATGTCACAAGAGCCACGTCACATACGCCATTGTTGTAATGTTTTTTTTTTCTAACTCGATTTTTACTTCAACGGAAAGCTCACGTCTCAAACTTAATATTACAAATGTACACTATGATTCGTGTTGCTGTTTTTGTTTTAATTTGAATTTCGGGTTTTTCTGCTTTTACCGTAGTCTTTTATGATTATCAGAATTTGAGAAGAGATGATAGGTTACTTTGTATTTCTAGGCTAGACGGTCCGAAGGCTTGTGATAGTATTATACATACTATGGTTGAGCTATTTTAGGCTAAAGAGAGTGACTACAATTTTTCTATTGGTCTATCTCAATGATCTCATACTGTTGGTGGATGGGGATAATGGCATTGGAAGGAGAGGTCACAAGAGCCACATCACATATGCCATTGTTTGTAATGTTTTTTTGTTTAACTCAATTTTTACATCAACGGAGAGCTCGTGTCTCAAACTTAATATTACAAACATACACTGTGATTTGTGTTGTTGCTTTTGTTTTTATTTGAATTTTGGGTTTTTTCTACTTTTACTGTAATCTCTTATGATTATGGGAATTTGAGAAGAGATGATAGGTTACTTTGTATTTCTAGGCTAGTTAGTCTGAAGGCTTGTGATAGTATCATGCATATTATGGTCGACCTATTTTAGGTTGAAGAGAGTGATTATGATTTTTCTATAGTCTAGCTCAATGATCTCATACTGTTGGTGGATGGGGAGAACGGTGTTAGAAGGAGAGGTCACAAGAGCCACGTCACATACACCATTGTTAGTAATTTTTTTTTTTGTCTAACTCGATTTTTACTTCAACGGAAAGCTCACGCCTCAAACTTAATATTACAAATGTACACTGTGATTTGTGTTGCTGTTTTTGTTTTGATTTGAATTTTGGGTTTTTTCTGCTTTTACCATAGTCTCTTATGATTATGGGAATTTGAGAAGAGATGATATAGCCGGTCCGAAGGCTTGTAATTATATTATGCATACTATGGTTGACCTATTTTAGGTTGAAGAGAGTGATTGCAATTTTTCTATTGGTCTATCTGATTGGTGGATGGGGAGAATAGCGTTGGAAGGAGATGTCACAAGAGCCACGTTACATACGCCATTGTTTGTAATGTTTTTTTGTTTAACTCGATTTTTACATCAACGGAAAGCTCGCGTCTCAAACTTAATATTACAAACATACACTGTGATTTGTGTTGTTGTTTTTGTTTTGATTTGAATTTTTGGTTTTTTTTCTTTTATTGTAATCTCTTATGATTATGGGAATTTGAGAAGAGATAATATGTTACTTTGTATTTCTAGGCTAGTTGGTCCGAAGGCTTGTGATAGTATCATGCATACTATGGTTGACCTATTTTAGGCTAAAGAGAGTGACTACGATTTTTCTATCGATCTAACTCAACGATCTCATATTGTTGGTGAATGGGGAGAACAATGTTGGAAGGAGAGGTCACAAGAGCCACGTCAATATGCCATTGTTTGTAATGTTTTTTTGTCTAACTCGATTTTTACATCAACAGAAAACTCGCGTCTCAAACTTATTACAAACATACATTGTGATTTGTGTTGCTGTTTTTGTTTTGATTTGAATTTTGGGTTTTTTCTGCTTTTGCTGTTGTCTCTTATGATTATGGGAATTTGAGAAGAGATGATAGGTTATTTTGTATTTCTAGGTTAGCCGGTCCGAAGTCTTTAAAGCGATACTTGAGAGTGAGATGGAAGAAAGCCGAAAAGGCATAATCAACATTGGTGACACGTCACATGATATTCTCCAAGCTTTTGTGAAGTATCTGTACACTGCAGAGGTGTCCTTGGATGAGGAAAAGGTTTGCCAGCTTATAGTGTTTTCAAAGAAGTACCAAATGATGTCTCTCAAAACCCTTTGTGAAAATTTCATCATCTCCAATTTAAATTGGGACACTTGCTCTCGAACTATGTCTTTGCGCATCAGCATAATGCGAAGGCTCTCCTTCAGGCTGCCTTGTCGATAATCGTGGATAACATGGATGACTTTCTTATACATCTTAAATATTCAGAAATTGAAATGCAACTTGCAAAGGAGATATATGAAGCATATTTTTGGAAGCAGCAAACAGCTGCGGCACCCGAGGATACTTCTAACCAACAGGCAGATGAATTAGTTTCTAGATTTGCTAGTCATGGGATTTTCTAGTTTTTAAGATGATGGGTCAAATGACCGTTGCCCTTTTGTTGATCAGAGCGATACAACAACCCCTATTTCCTTTTTTTTTCTTGATCAGGGATACTATCTCCTTTGGCACATTGTTTTTCAACTTGAAATAGTGAACAATCACTGTTTCCTTTTTTTTTCATCAGGGATATAATCTCCTTTGGCACATTTGAAACAATGAACTTTAGTGTGAGTACTTACACGATGTTGCTGCCTGATCTTTTAAAATTTGATCTTACAAAATGGATCTAGATGGATATAACTGTAGTTTTTTCAGGTTGCCGAATGCTTTTTTTTTCCCCTTAAAAACAAACTATATATATTATATTTGGTCATTGCATTCATCTACACTATGATTTAGGTGAAATTTGAGCCTTGTACAGGAAATTTTGGACAAATTAATTTCTCGTTTTTCAATTGTAGACCTAAATTTAGGCTTCGCTTTCAAATTTACTTATTATCGGAGAAGAATTCTGGGTAGGTTCATTCAGCATTCATGCAGTGGATGCGTTGAAAGTCTATCGGGTGCTTTTATATTTCATTTTTGTAAATCAGTGTTGGTACATTTTACTTAACTCGCCTTACTTTCAAGAACTCTCAAGCAATGCCTTTAGCATGTTTAAAAAGTAAGATTATCGTGGTTGAGGGTTTCGCAAATGGACTATTGAAATATGATTAACTTAATCAACAACTTGAATGGAGTCTAGAGAGCCAAATCATGTAGACATTTGGAGGAAAAAGGGGGAATAATTTGCATCTTATTATGCCGGTGAAATAGAAAATGCGGGCACCATATTTTCAAATGTTTAAACGAGTTGAACTTTAATTAATGATAGGAGATGTGTGACGAATGACATACTTTTTGGTATGTGATCAATGATCTCAACCTATTGATTCATTCAAAACACAAACTAAGCATGCATGTGCAGGAATCTCAAGTTGCATGTCAACCCCACGTTGACAAATTACGAAGATAGGCCAATTGCCAAATTCTATTTCAAATGGGAAAGCCAATTTTATACAATGGTGATGACTGGACAGGAGCAAATAAAATTGATTACCATGTCATTCACACAATTGTTCAAGAAATTACAAAAGATGAAAGGGGCGTTGGTGTCAATATTCTGGGACCAAATAATTGAAATATATTATCTGTCTTGGACTTTTTGAATGTCTTATGCACCTTAATCACATCAAAGTTAGATGACCAAATAAATTATTGGGTTAGTTGGTTATTGGCCATCAAATAAACTGACTGAGAGCAACGTCAAAATTGAGCGATACTTTTGGAAAAATTAAATTGAAACATACCTTAGATGAAAATAGAATAAAGTTTGGTAACCCCAAATGTCAAGAGCCTAAACTACATCCGCAAGAATTATTCTAAAATTTCTTATTGACCACTTATTTACCATTGATCAGACACGCCCGCTATTGGAACTTGGAGCAAGAACAGAGAATTCGAACCAAGCCTACAAACTATTTTCTCTGTGCAGTAGACCTCGCGCCTCTTCTTATGTTCGCAAATTTCAAACCGATATCCGAGAAAAACAAACAAAACCCCAAAATTTAGACGGAGATAAAAAAATCCGAAATTTAAATGGAGATCAGAGAAAAATAAAAAATAAAAAAACCAAAATTTAAACGGGGAACAGAGAAGAACAACGAAAGATCCAAAATTTAAATGACGATGGGAGCAAAATCAAAGAAAAGTCCAAAATTTAGATCAAAGCAAGATCAGCAATGATATCAATGAACCAAGCAAAAGCCAACGCTCTCCAGAATGGCTCAGTGAGCCAGCACCGGCGTTGAGGTGCCTCCATTGTTGGAAATGTCCTCGCGCGGCGACCAAGAAGATATCAGTGAAACCGGGGCCGGAGCCATGGGAGCGACCACCGAGGTGGTTGGGGCCGGTTGGAGACCAGAAACTCAAGAAGGTTACTTTGTACTTTAAGCTGTCGATCTCTCGCTTGAGCTCTTGCTTGGTGTCTCTGGCCTCCCCAGAGCACTCATCCCCGTGTCAGCATCGAGGGCAACGCACCCCCTCCTCCAAGATGTGCACCGCATGGAATCGGTCTGCTCCATGCAGAGTTGATTCCATGCAGAGTCGCCGCATTTGCAGAGTCAAAGAGAATTTGCTTTGGAAACCTCTCGACTTATGAGATAGAGATAGAAAGAGATTCTGTAAAAGACAGCCACCAAGTGAATCAAATTAAATCCCAAAAGGGATAATGGTTAAACAGTCTTTTAAGTTTGATCCAACATGTAATTCAATTCATGAACTTTTTATTTATAATATTAACCTAATTTACAATGTGATCCTTGAACTTTTAATTTTTTAATGTAATTTATGAGCTTTTGGTACATAATTAATAGAGTTCCGAACCGTATGAAATTGTTCAATGTAGTCTCTAGTTTTGAATTAATGGAAAAAAATTACATTTAATATTTTCATATAGTTCAATGACTATATTGAATATGTACCAAAAATTATGAACTACATTGAATAAATTAAAATCTTAGGAACCATAAGTTCAGGCCAAATTGAACAAATTAAAAGTGTAGGAACTAAATTATACATTAAGCCAAAGTTCGGAAACTGATCGTGTCATTTTCCCAATATAAAAACTTGTTAGCCAATGTGGGCATAATGAAGCATGTAGGCATTATGTTCTACTTGTAACCTCCTAGAAAATTATCTCATATTTTACTTAGTGATAAAATTGGAATTGTGGATTTTAGATGTTAATTTTTCTTAATTTTATATCTTATATCTGCCATAAAAAATTAAAAAATCAGGAAATCTTTTGTAGCTCACAGTAAAGTAAAGACATGCAAAATGACCGGTGTTGACACCCGAATTTTTATTTATTTTGTTATAAATGCCCATTTACTTTGCTTCTATAAATACATATTAATTTCTAGAAAAGATAAAAAAATTTCGATAAAAAAAATCAAAAAAATTCGGATGGGCTCAGCCCAGCCCACTCCTCTACTTGTCCATCCCTTTTTCTTTTGTTTCCTTCGGCCCACCTCCCTTGGATTTTTGGCCCGGTCCATCGTCCCTTCTATTCTCTCTTCTCTCACACGCACGCGCAGGACAGAGACGCAGACGCACGCCCACGAAGGAAAACGGACACGCACAGAGAAGGGCGAGAAACAAGGGGGCCGTTCGGACGACCCCCACCGCAGAGACGAGGAGTAGAACGTGGGGGGAGAGGGCAACCACGCCGCTCGAATAACCCCCATCACCGAGAGAGATCGTGGAGAAGAAAAAAAGCCAAGAGGCGACGATTTTCGGAGAGGAAACGGAGAGAGAGGAAGGGAGGCAAGGATTTTTTCTTCTTCCCATTTTTTCTGGGTTTTGAGGGGATCATGGGGTGAGAGAAAAAAAGAAGAAGCGCAGACACAGAGGAGGATCGACGGGAGGAGGGTGCCAGTTTTTGGTTCTCGTAGAAAAAGGCACAGAGAAACAGAGAGACCGAGACAGAGGGTAGGCTCGAGTGGAAAAAGAGAGTGCCCGCCGCGTCCCAAACGTGACCGACGAGCCACCGACGCAGCTTCTTCCACTTCGCCGAAGCTCCTAGATCCGAGAGGAAGGTTCCGATAAAGAGGGTGAGCTCGAGAAGGGAGCTCCGAACGACGAAGAGAGGGACCCTTAGCGGTGTACTGACCCATTTGACGACCTCCCCGGTGATGTCCTCGAGCTGACTAGGTAAGTTCGGCTCCGCCCTTGCTCCGTTTTAGGCGCACCGGGCCGGAGCTCGCGGCCATGCGGCTCGCGCAAGCTTCGGCCCTCATCGACCTTGCATTTTGCTTCCACTTCCTTGTATTTCATGTCCGAAGACCCCTATAGCATGTTCGTGGCTCGATTGAGCCAGAAACCTTTGATTTGCGTAGCGGCCGTTAGGTGTTCAATGAAATGCCCCACTGAAATGGCCGAACTCAACCCTCGACCGGAGCTCGTCTTTTGTTTTTTTCTGCACCGCCAGGAGTTATATTGTTATCTCGCACCACATTCAACGTTTTTCTAGCTTTCCGGTGGGTTATCCCGCGCCGTTCTGGTAGATCTAGGTGGCTTGTATCTCGCCGGAATCAATCCGGCGACTTTCGGGAACGCCGGCCAACTAGTGGCCGCCGGAGCTCGGCGTCGGTCGGACGGAACGACCGACGCCGGACGACTGCATGGCGACCTTCCCAGGTTCGGCAAGGACTCGCGGTGGCGTCGGCGTCGGTTCAGCGAAAGGAGCGGCGGTCTTCGGGCGAGCGTCGGGGAAAGCATGAGGAACGTGCATGAAGAAACAAGGGGAAGAAGACCAAAGAGTAATAAAAAAAAGAAAGATAAGAAAAAAGAGGAAAAGAAAAATTGGAAAGAAAAGAATAAAAAGAAAAAAAAACAGAAGAAGAAGAAGTTGCAGGCGTGCATGGGGGAAGACGTGCATGGGGGCGTGCTGCAGTTGCGAAACAAGGGGAAGAAGACCAAAAGAGTAAAAATAATAATAATAAAAAAGAAAAAAGAAAATACATAAAAAAAATCAGAAAAAAAGGAAAGAAAAGAAAAAGAAAAAGGGGCGCCGGGCCAAGAGTTTGAATAGTAGTGGGGCTGGGCTGATTTCTAGTGGGCCGATTGTTTGATGTGGGCTGAAGAGGATTGGGCTGAAAATAGAAATAGGAAATGGGCTATCTTTTTAATTTCTTTCACTATTGGGCCATTTTAAAAGAAAATTCGATCGGGCCGTTCGGCTAGCCCGGTCGCCAGCCCGGCCCGGAAAATTAGGGTCCGGGTCGGTTTAGTAGGGCCGGGTCACGCGACCCGGTCCGAATCACCTTTTTTAATAAAAGTTTAAAAATTAAAAATCTAAAAAAATCCAAAATTTCAGAAAATCAAAAAATATAAAAATCTTAAAAAATCTTAAAATTTTTTTCGAAAAATCATCAAAAATTAAAAAAAGTTTTTTTAATTCCAGAAAGGTTTTAAAATTTTATTTTCAATTTTATTTTATTTTTCTTTTTCTTTGAATATTCAAAAATTCCAAAAAATTAAAAAATATTAGAAAATTCCAAAAAAAAAAAAACAGTAATTTTTTTTTCAATTTTCAGTAAAGTCAGAAAATATCAAAAAAAAAAAAATCTTGAAAGCTTGTTTTCTTTAATTTCGGAAAATTCGAAAATATAAAAATATTAAAAATATTAAAAATATAAAAAATATAAAAATTCAGAAAATTCAGAAAAAAATTGCAAAAAAAAAAAAAAAATAGAAAACCCTTAAAAAAGAAAAAGACCAAAATTGAATAAGCCTTTAGGGCTCTACAATAGGTTTTGCTAATTTACGATATTAGGTTATTCATGCACCTTGTTTTGCAATTATATTTTCGATACTATTTCCTTACCTTAAAATAGTTAGGACGGACCTTAATTTTCTCGAATACATTGCCGAGATCTCACTAATGCACGATCAAGTTAGGTACCGAAAGGATGTTAGTCGCATGACTAACGTAATCAAGTCCCCGATCCTAAACTCTCTAGTTACGTAGAAAGTAAGACACGCTCCCATGCCTCTCACTTTTTACGAACCCATAATGTAGACTAGTGGCGATTCCTTGTTTGAATATTTTTATGACTATCCCACGTCGCGCGGGGTATGAGCTTGGGAGAACCCAAGTTAATGAAGGATCGTCGGCCCGAAATTAATCAGTATCCCTAAACCTATTATATATTATATTTTGAAAATTTAGGTCGCGACAACCGGAAATATAATTATAATTATGGAAAGCAATCTCTCACGACCACTCTGAAATCTCTATCTGGATATGATTAATTTATCATTATAACCCATCTCCAATTAATTTCTGTGTAGATTCTTAACATTTGTGAAGACAAAAATACCCTCTTTCAACCACACGTTCGCTTTTCTTACCTCTGTTTTTTTTACCAAAAAAAAAAAAAAACCCTCTTTCAACCACCCACCTTGCAGGTGGCGTTGTTGGTTTCTTTCTCTTCCTCTCACAAAAGGTCGAGAGTTCGAATCCCAACTTTCAAATTGAATATATCATCAAGAAAAGTAAAATCTCACTTTTGTTTTCTTGCTTCTCCCATATTTTTTTTTCAACTCCAAATATCTTCTTCTCTTAACATAATTTTCCTTTTTTTGTTCTTGTTCCATTCGTGTGCTTTTTTGCACTCAACCACGCGATGCTAGGCTCATGTCACGGAAAGAACCTCGATAACCTTTAATTATTTGTGGCGAACTTTTGTTAATTTTCTCAAATTGGATCCTTTCTTAATTTTTCTAATTTATTCCATTATCTACTAATTTTTAATTCTATGTGGAAAATTATTTGTATTTGAAATGCATCTCTCCATCTGTCGTTATTCCCCGTTTACTGCTAGTGATTGTGCTTTGAATCACAAATTTATTAGTTCGATGTTCTATGAACAAACTAGCTGCTTTGTCCCGGAACTGATGAGCTTGATTTTTGTATCTTGGATAACCTAATAAGACTGAATTGGAATGTAGATACTTTTCTAAATACAGCTCTTTGACCTTTGAGGGCGTGTGGAGATTGATAGAGGACTTAGGCCTGGAGACGCATGCATTGGATGTTCATAACAGATTTATAATGAAATGTCTACCGGAGGTAACATTTGAAATTTGATTTTCTTGCTCCTGTTGTGGCACCCCATTATGAAATTCGCAATGATTATTGCTCATCCTCTTTGGCATAGTGTTTCAAGCCAGCTTCAAGTGTGTAATTTAAACTTTAAATTAAGACTAAAGAAAGTAACGAAACTTAAGCGCAATGATGATTGAACTGAAATTTAATTGAAGGCGCATGTCCACCCTCAAGTTCATTATAACATCCTAAAAATTCCCATGATTCTTATAATCCTAAAATCTAAATATGACATTCTATGCATTTGAGTGCGTAGTTTTTTTTTGGTAATGACGAAGTATGCCAGACAACACTAGGCAACACCTTTTTGCCCTCCAGGCTTTCCATCATATAAGGCACCGTGTGAAGAGTAATTTGGAAGTGCCACAAAGGTAAGCATAAAGCAACAAACACGACCACTTGCTCAAGGCGACTGTCCCATCTAAACATGATGAAAACCAATCCAGGACACCATGCGTTCCTAAAGATGGAGCCATGGGCATGGAGACCATGGTCATTTAGCCATGAATCAGTGGCGCATAGATGCTTAACTAGTCTGAAACTTTTGGTAAAAGTTATTTGAGTTATATTTTTCTATAGATTAACAAGGCCAGAACTAACTTCATCAAATTGGTTTACTCAATGGTATAGGTTGTAGAGACATAAATCAAGTTTATATGCATAAACCTTTAAGATAACATCCATCTCAACCAATGCTTCAAATCAGAAAATGATAATACCATCACCCAGATCAAGATCCAAAGTATCATCACAAGAAAACAAATTATCAAAGAAGTTAGTTTAAATGAAAGGAAAGCAGGAGTACAAATAAGAAGTTGCCACCCCAAGCCGGAATGGCAATAGGAAGTCATAGGTTGTGTCTCAATCAAAAATTTGTACTAGATCTTCTTGATCTATGAAATAAAAAAATTGGACCTAAGTACTTGCATCATCAACAAGTTTCCATCAGCCTATATCATGCACCCCTACATAACTTCTACATTTCCAATAGAGGATTTCTTCACTATAACATAATTGCCTTCTCAACGAAGTAGAAGGCAGGATTTTCAGGCAAGACACTTCTTTTACTAACAAAAGAACCACAAGAAAAGAGACAAATAAACTCCAAGCTCGGATGGCAAAGTTTCAAAGTTTGGTCCCTATCATACATCAATCAAAGAAACTCAAACGCATGGGACCGAACTTAAAGAATGGCTTCCACTGGTAAACCAAGAAAGCTCCCCAAAGCCATAGTCATCATAATCATCTGAGAATCTCCTTCCTGTAGGAAAAATATCATTAAAAAACTAAGAAAGCCCCCTTCTTGTGGATACGAAATTCCTTTCTCCAGACAAGACTATTATTTCACATGAGTATCCTTATTTATGTGCTGCATTATTTTTTCTGCTTTGCATGACATGCTTCATATAGCTCCACCACGAAGCGTGGATCCTTTTCAACAAGTTCCAAGTATTCTCGATGATTTCTGAGTTTATCCAAGTTCTCCCTGATTAAGGACAAGGCGGCCTCAAGGAGAAGTTTCGCGTTGTGCTGGTGCGCAAAGGCATAGCATATGATTGAGTTATCCCAATTTAATTTGGATACCAGGAACTTCTCACAATAAGCTTTAAGGTGTTCCACCTGGTACTTTTCGGCCAATACCAGAAGCTCACACGCCATTTGCTCATCGAGGCATGCTTCGGCATAAAGATAGCTGACAAATGCTCGGAGGGCATTGTATGACACGTCACTTATCTTGATGGTGCCATTTCGGCTATCTTCCTTCTCATTCTCAAGCATTGCTTTAAATACTGCAGACTGGTCAGCCTGATAGTAAAAAGAACATTGAAGAGCACTTAGAAATGCAATTCTTGCAGGGTGAAAACTCAGTAGATCAATAGGAGGTGTTTATGCGTCTTATTAATATGAGTCGGAGTATGCTAAATTCAAGAAACTCCAGAAATGAATATCATGAGCAGGCAAGCAAAGCTTTTGAACATGTCCTTGCTATTGTTATCATCTATAAAAATTATGTAAATTATGTTATGCTCATAAACCCTGTATGCCATGCGAAAGGCCATAACTCAAACTTTTGTGATTTTTGAGTTGAAAACTCCAATGAAATGCACCTAGCAGCAGGCAAAATGCATATCTGGTGGCTCAAGCATCGGTTAAATCATATCTTGTGAAAGAGTCATAATGAATGAAGTATCCAGCAACTCAATTACTAAACATGTCACTTCAGATAGGGATTAACATTCCACTCAACTCAGCAAAGCCACATTCCAGCAAATAAAAGGAAAACCTGAAAAATAAAATTGAGAATCTCTCTGATTTATAAAGCCAGCCCAAGCAAACAAATATGTACTTCTAATGCCTGAATGGATGAAAGCTAATATAAAAACTTCATGATCAACCTAAGAGAGAGTTCAACATCAGACTAGGAAGTAAAAGACAATCTGTTAGTAAAAATGTCTGATGTACGTGCATCTTTAGCAGAATGCAGTTCCAAATGTAAATGCGACCCCCATTTTCACCCTATATATCAGGCCACAAGCATGTAAAGTGGCAGAATTTTACAGCAAGTCTCTAGATATAGAGTTGCAGAAATTCATAGTGAGTTGATGATGCTGATTATACACGCTTAACAACTATTTACTCTGCTAACTTTGGCATTACGTCTTGAAAACTCAAGTAAACACAAAAAAATTAAGTTTATGCGAAGAAGAGAGAAGACTAAGACCAGTCCAAGCAATTATTGAGGCCAGAAAAGAAAGAAGGAAGAGGTCCCACGTTATTTTTGAGGCTGGATCACCAAAAATATCAATCAGTGAATGCACATGTTTAGAACTCTCGGTGATTTAGTCGAGACTTTTTTGTGGAGGAAAGAAGTGATCTAACTGAACTAGTTTGGTATTGACCCACTATATAAAATTGAAAGTGGACTAAAGGCATAAATCTAAGATGAATAATTGCAGTTTCATTTTAATTGTTTAGCTTTGCTCCAGTACACAACAATGAGGATAGTAATTGAGCGAATCTTTTATGCGACCCCTATCCAAGCATCTCTGAAGACTATCTTGCAGCAAGCACAGTCATTTCTGAAGCAAAGTTTGTTACATTACGTTGTTGCCAATTCTAGAGCGGCTGCTTCTAATTGATATTCTCATGCACAAGAAATATGAAGGCTGGCTTAACCGACCGGTAGGAGATAGCTAGAGGATTCCATTAAGCTACTAATACATAAGTGCTGTTCTTCAAGAATATGACAGCATGAAAGTTCAAGATGGCGAGCTTGTTAAAGGGGTCATTTAGACCTCCTCTGGGGCATCAGAAGCATTTAATCATGCAAGCCCTAACTCAATATCCTCAAGTAATATAACTTTTGGGGCACTCTTTGCTTTCAGACTGAAGCTACCAACCTGTCACAGACTTCCACGGGGCGAGGGCAGAGAGTGATCGCTGTCGACTAGTAAGCCATAGGTACCACTGTGCGAGCAACATCCCATGTTACCAAATTCTCACGACAACATAAAAGTCATCTTAAAAGTCCCACTGCAAATACACCGCAGGTTCCCCTAAATCTATCAGTATGAACCATCATCACTTGTTTGCAGGAATGCCCATGAGAGCCAAATGAAGATAAAACTTCTAAAGAAATCCTATATGAGCATTGCTCTTTCCCTCTCTTATAACTCCTCTCTGCCTCAACTAAGATCTGAGAAACCTTAGTAGCTCGACCCAGACAACCGAATTCATAACACTATGACCAAAGACCATCGTATATCCACTATAAGCTATCCCACATGAGTATGTCATGTCTTCCTTCCTCGGCATTATTTCACAATCAAGCCCATTAATTTTGCAGAAATTAAGACTATGAACAAAGATTCAGGATACAGTGACCGAACCTTCGTTGTCCAATGACTAAGGGAATTCATAAAGAAAGTGTTCCCGCATCCTATCTTCCCCACTCAGGGATTATTCTAAAATTTCTTTGTGACGTAATTGACCGCTTGTTTACCATTGATCACGAAACTAATCACCACCCTATGAGACACGCTGGCTGTCGGAACTTGGAGCAAGGAACAGAGCATTCGAACCCACCCAAAAATCAACCCCAAACTAACCGAAGCTCAGCGGCGCTTCTCCTGAAGTTCTACAATTCAAACGGAGATCAGAGAGAGGCTGAAGAAAAACCCAAAATTTAAATGGAGATAAGAGCAAAAACAAAGAAAAACACAAACTTTCGGTCAAAGCAAAATCAGCAATTCATCCTCACCAGAATAGCCCTATGAGCCAGCACCGGCATAGACGGGTCTCCGTCGATACCGTCCTCGGCGGCGACCAAGACTACGTCGGTGAACCCGGGGCCCTGGGAGCGACCGATGAGCTTCTGGTGGCGGCCGCCGTTCGGATACCAGAAACTCAAGAAGGCGACTTGGGACTTTAAATCCTCGATCTCTCGCTTGAGCTCTTCCTTGGTCTGTTTGGTCTTCTCGCAGCACTCCTCGGACGTGCTAGCATCGAGAGCGACGCAGTCCTTCTTACAGGATGTGCACCGCATGGAATCGGTCTCCTCCTCGCTGGGTCGCTGCATTTGCTGAGGGAAACCTAGCTAGCTAGCTACGCTTGCGAAACCTCTCTACTTCTGAGACGAAGAGGTTCTGCTGTAAAAAGACTCGAGTCAGGAGTCGAAGGAAAAGAAAATCTAAGCTAAGGTCGGATATCTTTTGCAGCGCACGGTCTCTCTCTCCAGGTGGAAAAAACACCAGGAATATAATTTATAATAATGGGAAGTGAATTCTCAGAACAACAATGAAATCTTTACTTTGATTTGATTAATTTGCCCTTTATAATTCATTCCCCATCAATTTCCGTGAAGATTTTTAACAATTGTGAAATATAAAAAATACCCTCCTCCAAATTGACTATGTTATCAAGGAAAGTACAAAATTCCAAATATCTTGTTCTCTCAACATAATTTTTATTTCCTATTCGCGTGCCTTTTTGCACTCAACCAAGCGATAGTACGAGGCAAACGCGAAGCGTTACAGCAAAAGGTTTATGTCAATCTATTTGATTTATAATAAATAAAATGAAAAGGCAAACATTAAAATACATATTGGCATATATTGTTTGGTAAAAAATATCGTAAAAAACAAATGGTTGTTGAAGCGAAGTGCACACACATTGTCATGATAGCAGCTTGATCTTGCTCAGTGAATGCTTGCCGGATGTAACTATAGCTTTTTAGGGGTTCCAACGTACTTTAATTTTTTGTTGAAATGGGTCACCTAATTATGATTTAGGCGAAATCTCAACAATGTCCAGAAAATTTTAGACAAACCAAATGCAATCCTATCCCAAATTTTCTTTTGCTAGGCCCATAGCCAAAAAGATCTAATTAAATTCAAAAAAATCCCGATAAATACCTGCGGATAAGAAAGACTATATTTCAATTTAGAGTGGTTACATTTAAGGTCATCAAACTTTGTTCTTATTTTTGGCTAGGGCATGTTGCAATTTAATTCTTTTCAATCGTATAGCTAAATTTCGACTTTGTTCTCAATTAATTTATTCAATTTTAGATATTCCGGCCAAACACCCAACCTAGGAAACTTCGTCTTGACATGAATAACATGTAGAAAACGTTCAAAAAAGTCGAGAGATGATGCAAGCATTATCCTCAAAGATAATTCTACTCTTCAATTTACAAAAACTCGTGCGTAAAGCTTTAGTGGCTATCTTCCCAAGATACAAACGTTATGTATATAACCAGCAATGAAAGGAAATATACGTAACGAGATAAGAAAAAAAAGAAAAAAGATATTCGGGTTTTGATATATCGATATCACTTTTCAATTGGTCATTGTTTGCACCTAATTTTGTTATGGCTATATCTTATACTCGTGTAAAATTGCAAATTTACACGTGAGATGTAAGAGAGGTGCTGAGCTATGTGCCGGATTATATATTGTGCATTAGTTTTGCGACTCCTTAAACTTCTGCAAAAGATTTTTTTTAATCTACAATAGACCTATAAAAGACAAATTCTTGTTGTTGAATCAAACTTTTACTGATTTTTCAGTTGCTCAAAATTAATTTCTGCCACTTAATATTTGGAAAACTTTTAGTGATTTTTCAAATTGGTCACTCAAAATTAATTTTAACCCGTTAATATTTGGAAACTTTCTTCTTCTTCATATTAATGAGGCATCTTCATGAAGCATCACACAATGCTGAGTTCAAAATTTTGCCACTTGTATATGATATGAATAGATCGCTCAGAAAATTGATCATCGTTCCTATTTAAGGTGCATCGATTGCAAAATGTTAAATAGTATAACAAGATATTAGAATTACAATTCGGTCACCTAATTTTAGACTTTAGCTGATTTACCTTATCCTGCTATAAGAAAATCTTTGGCATTTAACAGTAGCTATTTGATGGGACTAAATTCCCCTTAAAACTCGTGCACCTGGAAAGATTCTTGAAAATTGCAAAGAAAAAAAATATCCTATACCGAATCTCCAAGTATCCCAGCAATTGCACCTCCCGGCTCACCCTCGACGACAGACAACCGACATTCAGCTTAAAGGCGGCATCTTTAGGCGGTATCCACCGGGCAGGTTTGATATCCTTCTCTTTCCTCTTTGAATTTTCCGTGGGGTTCCGGAGAAGGTAACTATTATTTGCATTGCGGCCAAAGCTGCCTCTAGGGTTGAGCTTGGATTCGGTTTCGAGGCTCGGATGAGTAATGCATTCCGTGATTTCCAGATCTCCCCCTAGAAACAAGCCATAATATCCCACATCAGTGTGTTGTCTTTTCGCTCCATTACTTCCGGTAGCCATTCATCGATTCTTGTTATTCTGTATCTAGAAATCAGGATGTTCAGGGGCAAATCTAATCATATTTCTTTTGGCCATCGACATAGCAGGAACAGGTGTAGAGGTTTTGTAAACAAATTAGCTCTCTCGCTCAGCAAATGCAGCGACTGTGCGCGAGGGAGGAACACCAGGAGGAGACCAAGTCCATGCGCTGCATATCGGAGGGGCACGTCATGTGTGACGCCAGCGTGCGCAAGGAGTGCTACGAGGAGGCAAGCGAGACCGTGGAAGAGCTCAAGCGAGAGATTGAGGACTTGAAGGCCAAGGTCGCCTTCTTGATGTCACGCTCTCCAACCGACCACCAACACCAACTCAGTGGTCGCTCCCATGGCCCCAGGTTCACCGATGTCGTCTTAGTTGCTGCCGTGGATGGTTGCGAAGGAGGCCCATCGATGACGGTGCCTGTTCACAGTGCCATTCTAGTGAGCATTGCCTTTTTCTTGGATCATTGATTTGGTTGCTGGTTTTTCTTTGTTTTTCTCTGATCTCTGATTGAATTTGGGAATTTCAGAAGAGATGATTAAGCTTCGATTTTATTAGTTAATTTGTGGGTGGGTTCAAAAGTTCTATTCCTTGCTTCGAGTTCTCATAGTGGGCGTGTCTCATAGGTTGGTGATAAATTGCGTCTCAACGGTAAATAATTCTTCTCGAAGGGGTAGATTAGATGTTGAAACACTTCATTTATGAGTTTTCTTTCATCGGACAACACAGGTGCGGAGAACCACTGTATGCTGAACCTTTGTTCGATTGTCTAGATTTATGTAAAGTCGAGACACTTGATTTTGAAGCGATGCCTGAGTGAAGCAAGAAATGGAAGGAAAGATACTCTTTTGGGAGAGCTTATAGTGGATATGGATAGTCTGAAAACAGGGTTGGTCAGAGTGTCATGGAATTTAGTTGTCTGGGCCGAGCTATTAAGGTTTCTCACATCTTTCATTTTAGTCGAGGCAGATAGGAGTTAAAAGAGAGGGAAAGAGCAATGCTTATAGAGGGTTTCTTTAGAAGTTTTATCTTCCTTTGGCCCCTGTAGGCATGCCTACCAATAATTGTTATTGAAAAAAGGCTACTGTAACGGTAGTTTGTGCAGATAGAGTAAAGGAAGGCAGACCTACAGAGAGTTGGCACTTGGACTTTTAAGATGAGTTTTATATGTTAATGAGAATATGGTGACTCGACATTGACATGGGTGTGCTAACACAGTAGCACCTGTGGCTTACCAGTTGACAGCAATGGCTCTTTGCCTTGCCACTTGAAGTCCATGACAGAGCGGTAGTTTCAGTCCGAAAGCAAAGACTGCCCCCAAAGTAATATTACTTGATGGTAATGAGTTAGAGCTTGCTAATTATGTGCTTCTGTTGCCTCAGAGGAGGCCTATACGACACCTTTAACTAGCTCGCCATCTTGAACTCTGAAGGTCTCATGCTTTTTAGAGATGCTTGGATAGAGTGTGGGGTCGCGTAAATGATTCACACCATGACTATCCTAATTGTTATGTACCGGAGAAAAGCTAACCAAATGAAAAAGTAACAACAATTATTAATCTCAGATTTATGCCTTTTTGTCCACTTTAATTTTTTCAAGTGGACTGCTACCAAACAAGTCCTGTTAGATTGCTTCTTTCCTCTTCAAATGAGTCCTCATCAACTCACCGTGAGTTCTAAACATATGCATTCAATGATCAATGTTTGGGTGATCCGGCCCTAAAAAACGATGTTAGACCACTTTCTTCTTTTGCTTCTGGCCTCAATAATTGCTTATAGTGATCTCGGTCTTCTGTATTCTTGAGCCACTAATGTTTACTTGAGTTTACAAGATGTAATGCCGAAATTTAGGTGGATTAAATAGTTGTTGAGCGTATATGAGCAGCATTATAAACTCAGTATGAATTTCTGCATCTCTTTATCAAGGACTTGCTTTTAAAATTTTGCCACTGCACATGCTTGTGGCCAGATATATATGGTGATAATGGGGGTTGCATTTACTTTTGGTACTGCATGCTGCTAAAGATGCACCTATATAAGACTCTTTTACTCACAAATTATGCCTTTTACGTCCTAGTCTGATTTTGAACTCTCTCTTAGGTTGATCGTGAAACTTTTTTATTAGCTTTCAACTATTCAGGCATTAGAAGTACGTATTTGTTTGCATGGACTGGATTTCTAAATCAGAGAGATTCTCAATTTTGTTTTGCAGGTGTTCTTTTATTTGCCTGGAATGTGGCTTTTTTGAGTTGAGTGGAATGTTAATCTCTATTTGAATTGACATGTTTAGTAATTCAGTTGCTCGATGCTTCATTCATCTTGACGTTTTCACACGATTTGATTTAAGCAATGGTTGAGCCACTGTATATGCATTTTGCCTGCTGCCATGTACATTTTTCCATTGAAATATCAACTCAAAACATTACACAAGCTTGAGTTATGGTCTTCCCCTTGGCATAGGGGACTTCTGAGCATACATGGTTTTCATATTTTTGTTTGATAACGATAGCAAGGACATGTTTTAGAAGCCTTGCTTGCATGCTTATAATATTCATATCCAGATTTACTTCAATTTAGCAAACTCGGACTTACGTAGATATGATGCATAAACATCCTATCAAACTACTGAGTTTTCACATTGCAAGAATTGAGTTGCTGAGTCCTCTTCAATTTTCTATTTATTATCAGGCTAGCCAGTCTCCGGTATTTAAAGCAATGCTTGAGAATAGGATGGAAGAAAGCCAAAATGGCACCATTAAGATAAGTGATGCGTCATATGATGCCCTCCAAGCATTTGTCGACTTTCTTTCTGTTGAAGAATTACTTGATGAGCAAATGGCTTATGAGCTTCTAGTATTGGCTGAAAAGTACCAGGTGGAGCACCTCAAAGCTTATTGTGAGATGTTCTTGGTATCCAAATTAAACCGGGACAACTCGATCATAAACTATGCCTTTGCGCACCAGCACAATGCGAAGCATCTCCTTGAGGCCGCCTTGTCCTTAATCATGGACAACATGTTTGAATTCCCGGAACATCCTAAATATTCAGAACTTGCTAAAAAGGACGCAAGCCTTGTGAGCAAGATATACGAAGCACTTATTGCAAAGCAGTTTAATCGGTACGGCAAATAGAATCAATTGGTGAGTTTTCAATTTTTTTCTCCCAACTATGGAATTTTGAGTTTCATCCAATTATTTTGCCTGGTTTGTTGATAGATCCCATTGCCTTTTTCTTATTCAGGGATGCAATTTGAAGTGTTGTCATATTCAACAGTGAAATTTTATTGAAGCAAATTGCGCATGCGATGTCATGGCAATCGCTTGGTCTTACTCGATAAATGCTTGATGGATGTAATAATGGCTTCTATGGGTTCTAATATGCTTTCTTTTTTATAGGAATAGTTTATCAATGCTGCAATAGGTCATGAGATTTATGCATGTTATGATTTAGACGAAATTTGAGCGTTGTTCAGGAATTTATAGACAAACCAAATGCTTGTGGATGTAGTTTAGGGTCTTTACATTTGGGGTTATCAAACTTTATTCTTATTTTCATCTAATGCATGCATCTAGAAAGGATTCAAAGCAGAAATTTCAAATGTTACCTCCAGTAAACATCGCATTATAAATCTGTTATGAACATCCAATGCATGCGTCTCGAGGCCTAAGTCCTCACACGCCCATAAAGGTCAGAGCTGCATTTAGAAGAGTATTTACATTCCAATTCAGTCTTATTAGATTATCCAAGATATAAAAACCAATCTCATCAGTAGTCAGTGAATCAGGTAGTTTGTTTGTAGGACACATCGAACTAATAAGTTCGTAATTCAAAGCTCAATCACTAGCAGAAAATGGGGAATAAGGACAGAGGTGCATTTGAAATGCGAATGATTTTCCACATAGAATTAAAAATGACTAGATAATGGAATAAATTAGAAAAACTAGGAAAGGATCCAATTTGATAAAATTAGCAAAAGCTCACCACAAATAATTTGAGGTTATGAGTAGATAATGGAATAAATTAGAAAAACTAAGAAAGGTTCCAATTTGAGAAAATTAACAAAAGCTTGATGCTGGCACGGGCGAGGAGTGCTCTGGGGAGGCCAGCGAGACCGATAAAGAGCTCAAGCGAGAGATTGACAGCTTGAAGGACAAAGTAGCCTTCTTGAGTTTCTGGTCTCTGACCCGCCCCAACCACCTCAGTGGTCGCACCCATGACTCCAGCCCTGGGTTCACCGACACCGTCTTGGTTGCTGCCGAGGACAGTTCCAACAATGGAGGCTCCTCTACTCTAGTGCTGGCTCACGGAGCCATTCTGGTGAGCGTTGGCTTTTGCTTAGTTCGTTGATATCATTGCTGATTTTGCTTTGATCGAAATTTTAGACTTTCTTTGATCTTTCTCCCATCTTCATTTAAATTTTGGGTTTTTCTTTGTTTTTCTCTGATATCGGTTTCAAGTTTGGGAACTTCAGAAGAGGCGCGAGGTCCACGCCACAGCGAAAATAGTTTGTAGGCTGGGTTCGAATTCTCTGTTCTTGCTCCAAGTTCCAAGAGCGGGCGTGTCTGATCAATGGTAAATAAGTGGTCAATAAGAAATTTTGGAATAATTCTTGGTAAAAGTGCGGAAGATAATATTCGGGAACACGGTCTCTATCAGTTCTCTTGGTCCTTGGACGACGAAGATGTGGTAAACCATTGTATCCTAAATCTTTGTTCGATAGTCTTAATTTCTGCTAAGATAACGGGCTTGACTGTACGATAATGCATACTCATTTGGGAGAGCTAATAGTGGATATATGATGGTCTAAACACGGGAGGGGTAGAGCGTTATGAAATTCAGTTGTCTTGGTCAAGCTTTTTAGGTGACACATATATCAAAGATTCGAGTTTCAGTTTGGAGATTCGAGTTTGACTCTGAAACATTTCATGGAAGTGTTTGGTAATTGTCCAAATTTTCTATTCCCAGGATAAAAATGCATTTGGTAAAAAAATTATATTCTTTTGTGACTTATAATTTTTAAATTTTTTTTAATACTCTTATTATAATTTTCTGTTTCTAATTTTCTTTTTTCCTTTTCTTTTTTCATTTTTTCCTCTAGGCATTAGCTGGTCACTAGCCTTGGCCGGGTGACGTCAATCTCGCGGTGGCCCCACAAGGTCGAGCTCGCCCAGATTTGGTGAGGCCAAGCTCGCCTAGCTGTTGGTGAGGCTTCACCTCGCCAGGCCATCGCAAGCTCGGTTTTGCTTGGCTAATCTTGCGGTGGCCCTTTTGGTCAAGCCTCAGATTCATCCTTGTCCTTCCAGGGATTGTGCAAAGAGGAATTTGGAAGTGCCTTAATGGTAAGCACAAGGCAACAAAGATGTCCAAGCTCAGCATGTTAAGAACCAACACATAACACCATGCACTCCTATAGACCGAGCCATGGGCATGCGGAACTTCTTCATTTAGCTGTGACGTGTAGATGTTTACCTAATTTGAGAGCCTTTGGTAAAAGTTATTCTAAGTTATCTTTTCCCATTGATTAATAAGGCCAAAACTAACTCCATGAAATTGCTTTACTCAATGGCATAGGTTGTAGAGACGTATATGCAGCAACATTTTATATAACATTTCTCTCAACCAATGCTTCATATCACGGAATGATAATGCTATCACAAATATAAGGATCCAAATATTACTAGAAAACAAGTGTATTTTCAATGGTAGGAAAGCAGGCAAATGAGAAGGTGAAACCCCAAGCTGAAAAGGCAATGAGAAGAGTCATAAGTTGTCTTGGCAAAAATCCAAGTATGAAGAGATGAGTAAATTTTTGCTAGTTCTCTTTGATCTATGAGATGCAAAACATTTGCTATGATAACAAAATGAGAAGTTTCAGTCATCCTATATCATGCATAAGTAATGCATTCTTTTCATCCTTTGCAAGAAGACATGCTTCCAACATCTTCAATGCAATGGCTGGTTATCTTCAACAAGTCCTTTGGTTGTTTTTCAATTTGTTGTCCATGATTAATGACGTGGCTGAGAAGCTTCGTGTTGTGCTTGTGCGCAAACACATAACTCACACTATGAAATCCTCACAATGATCATTCAATTGCTTGATCTCCTACGGCTTCCAAGCCAGTTGGTCATCAAGGGATACTTCAGTTGAGTAAAGGTAGTCGACAAAGGGCTTGAGCCCTCATTTGACCTGTCCTTTATTATAATCGTCACCACTCTAGCTCTCTGCCATCAGATGCTCCAGCATTGCTTTGAAAACTAGGAGCTAGCTAGCCTTATTTTAAATAGAAAGTTGAAGAGAAAATCTAAACAGAGAGTCCCAGTAGTCGTAGACATTGATAATGCCACTCAACAACTATTCAATCCGCCAAGCTAGGTACGCCGCCATCAAGGCACACGACCAGACTCCGTCGATACCTTTTTTCACTCTAAATTATTTAAATTGTTTTAGGAGAGCTTATTTAGATATGGATAGTTTGAAAATGGGATTGGTTAGAGTAGTATGAATTTCAGTTGCCTGAGTCTAGACAAAGGGTACCTATGGCTAGTGGCTCTTTCCTCCTCGGACGAAACGGAGTTTTGTACAAGTCTTGATTCAATTGCCACAATATTATTAAGCATATGCTTCTAAATGCTTTATATTACTCAAATGTTTAGATAAATACAAATGAGGAGAGAGCTCCTCTATGTATATAAGAACTTCCGTAATTATAACCATTAATTAACTCTAGATCTAATGTTAGAGATCACATCTCCACATTCACCAACTATGCACTTCCAAATTCCTCTTTGCACGGTGTCGGGAAGGATAAGGAATAAATCTGGAGGGTAAAGAGGTGTTGCCTAATGTTGTCATTTTGAATTTAGATAACATCCATCGCAACAAAAGCTTCATATCACAAAATGCAAATGACATCACACTGATCAAGATCCAAAGTATTACTAGAAAATAAATGCCCCCACTAGAATTTGCAGGTAAGTTACTTTAAATGAAAGGAAAGCAGGAGTAAAAATAAGAAGTTACAACCCTAAGTCAGAAAGGTAGTGGGAAGAGTTAATTGAAAATACAATAATGAAGAGAATTTTTACTAGTTCTCTTTGATCTATGAAATAAAAAACATGTCCATTAACAACGAGATAATAATTTCGATATATCATGCTTCCTACATAACTCCCAAATGTCCATTAGAGGATTTATTCACTAGCATAATTGCCTTCTCAAAGAAGTAGAAGGCAGGATTTTCAGGATTAAGAACTTCTTTTACTAACAAAAAGAAAAACCAAAAGAAAAGAGATAAATGAACTCCGAGCTAGCAAATTTTCATAGCTTGGTCCTTATTATACATCAACCAAAGTAACCCAAATAAATAGTACCATGCCTAAAGATTGGCTTTCACTAGTAAATCAAAGGATGCTCTCGAAAGCCATAGTCGTCATGATCATGTGAAAATCTTCGATTGCTGTCGGAAAAATATCATTAAAACTAACAAAGGCCCCCCTTTCCTTGTGTGTATGAAATTATTTCTTCCAGATGTAGTAGTAACTTAAATCATACTAAGATCTTCCAACCTAAAACACTAAGCAGCACCATTAGCATATTCAGCTTGAAGAAATTGTCATCAAAATCATCCCATCCCTGTCCAGAACTAAGGATAAGCTTCCAAAACCCACTCGTATTGCCCAATAGATAACCCCTTTGGAGAACAATGCTATGCAATGATCATTCATCATAATAGCAAATGAAACCAAAAAATTCAAAATATAGATTTGATCTGTAATGTACAAACTAAGTTCCAACTCTTTGCCTTGACACCTAAACTTTCAAATGATGGCAGTATACGCATCATTTTTACTTGATAGGAAGAAAGCAATTCAAGTACAAATACTGGCAAATTTAGCTAAAATATTCCATGTCCAGAACAAACCCATTGCTCATTTTCCCACTCCTCGGATAAGAAATCTTCCTCATCATGGTACAGGTTTACCATTCTCTATGCCAATGTGTTTACCCATTAGAACCCTTAGGATTGCAACTCATAGACTAGTTAACAATACCGAATCATGTCAGAATCCAATATGTTGAGATAACTAAATGCAAATCATAGAAAACTTTTGATCACAATGTGGACTTAATTACATACAACAACTGATATGGAAATGACAATGCAATGCAAATAACAAGATCAAAATTCGTTTTTCTTTAACTTTCATTTCAGTCAACTTTTCTATATATCTGTTTTTCTTCACATTCTTTTTGCTTTTATGTAAACCTCAAACGTTTTTTTTTAAATTTAGATTTACTATAAATCATCCTTGATTGTGATAATTAGTCACGATAGCCACTACACAATTAATTTAAGTGCCATACGCGATATGTCTATTGATCACTGTTTACCTTGCTGATTATCACCTAAGTTTATTATGGCTATGTCTTATGTTCATATGTAAAAATAAAAGTTTACATCGTGGGATGTAAGAGAAGGCGTTTGCTACATGCTAGATAAATCTTGTGGACACATTTTCTGATGACTTCTATAAAAGAAACTAAAAATAAGTTTTAAAATAGCGAAGTATCAATAAAAACTATCTTGCTAGGCAAACTTGGGTATATTACCAAAAGAATCCACAACTTATTGTACAAACCTTTTAATATTGCCAATTGAGTCCTAAATTTTTTTACCTTTTATCAGTTGAGACTATCCAATCGATTTTAATTGGAATTCACCACGCTTGCCATGGTCGGCACTAACATGAACATTTTTTATTATTAATTTTCTTTCTTTTTTCTCTTCCAAGCCCTGTTAAGGTTACTAGCCAACCCTCGCCAAATATTTCAAAGGCCATCAAGCCCTTGCTGGTTGCGAGCAAGAGTTGTGGCTTCGCCTAGTGGTTGACGAGGGGTGCTGGCCCTTGCTCGTGGTCAGCAAAGATCTGCCAACCATTAATATGGCTTAGCCACTACGCCACAAAAGAGTAAGGAAATAATCAGAGGGCAAGCAATGAGCAATAGACATTTTGCATATGGCAATAAAATTAAAGGCGCAGTGGCTAATGGGGGTAATTATCATAATTGAAGATGACTTATATAGTAAATTCAAATAATGAAGCCGTTTAATTTACAAAAATGGAAAAAAATTTAATTTTGATCTTTTTATTTGCATTGCATTTTCATTTCTTTATCAATTCTTGTGTGTAACTGGACTCCTCCTAACATGATTCGTTGTTGTGATCAAAACCTTTGAATGCTTTGCATTAATTTCACTTTTTAGAAGAAAAAAATAGGATAATTAATAAATTAGTATACGAGATAATTTGAGGATCCCAATTAACACAAATCAAATAATGATGACTCGATTTACACTGAATTGAAAGAAATTTGCGACAAATTGGATCACTAAAGTCTGGTATCATAGTGTTGTAAATTGCCACAAAGAAAAATGATTGTGATTTCAAAACAATAGAATGTGAAGGATCGCTTTTGGAATTTTGATGCGATTAATCTCCCCCAAACAAATGGGTCCGAGATTTGGGTGTGCAAATCTCGTCTCTCCACATCTCCAATACGAGCGGCATACGTACAAAACAAAGAATACACAGAGATTCTCCCATAAACCCCCCTACAATATTTGTACATAACAAGTCCCAAGAATATCCATCAATCACTACATAATTTGATTCCGGCTTCGTCCTTATTAGCGTGCTAATTAATATTCCAATTAGTGAACGAACCCAACCAAGAAGCTTGTGAGATCCGTCAAACCAATAAATAAATTACAAAAAATAAACGAGAAGGAGCATGCCAAAGTTGAGTCGGATTCATTCTAGATCAGACCCGTGGCTTCTTGGATCACGTTTCTCCGCGTCAAAAGCGTGGCTTACCAAGGACCGGTCTTCTTTCCAAGAATCATCTCGGAAGATCAATGGCATGATTTTTGAAATTAGAGAATAATAACATTCCAAAACAAGAAACTTTAGCAAAAATTAAAAACTTTTCAAAACAAGAAAAAAATCAGTTCAGCTTTCTAAGGTAGTTTCTTCGGCGAAGCTTCTCGGTAACTTCCAAGAAACCCTTAAAGCCACAGATATCCTTCCAAATTCATGCGGTGCACATACGTACACAATCGGACAACTCCCCCTCGATGTGTGCATAAATAGACCGCAACTCCCCTTCGGAATCCTCGAATTCGACTTTTCCTCCTCTCGCAGCGCCATAAGCATTTCTACATATTTCTTCATTAGTTCCCCCAATCTGCACGTGCACATCAAGCATCGATTCATTGTATAATTATGTCTCTCCTCAGAACCGGAGACTTGCGTCGCATTTTCGAGAACCTCGACAAGAATGGGGATGGCCAGGTGAGCCTCGAGGAGCTCAATTGGCTACTCGAGAAAATCGGTATCCATTATAGCATGGATGAGCTGGAATCATCTATAGGTAAATCGAGCCTTGACTTTGACGAGTTTTTGTATTTTTACAATTCTATATCATCGGAAGAAACCATGAGGACCGGTGGATCAGAATCTCGAGACAGCAATGAAGGAGATGCCGATGAAGAGACTGACCTTGCTGAGGCGTTCAAAGTGTTTGATTTGAATGATGACGGCTTCATTTCATGGGACGAGCTCCAAAGTGTCCTCTCAAAACTAGAGTTATGGGACAAGAGAAGCGGGAGAGACTGTAACAGCATGATATGTGCATATGATACTAATAACGATGGGAAACTCGATTTTGAGGAATTCAAGAGCATGATGTTGTTAACAATTTCTTGATGATATGTTAAAAAAAAGTGACATGTCTTGAGTCAAATTTGCTTTTATACATCAGATCGATTCTATGTACTTTTATTACTCTATACTTTTGTTTAGCTTCTATCATTACTCTATGTTCCTACTTTAGCTCTCTCTCTCTCTCTCTCTCTTATTCTAATTAGGGGAAAATCATCTAAAAAGTCATCGAGTTATAAACCTGTTCAAGTTTTGTTAATTGTGTCGATATAATCAATTTTGGCTAAAAATCACTGATATAGATATTAGCACTCCTATGTGGTATAGTAGGTATTGACATGGATAGTTTTTAATAATAGATTAATTTTTTTGAATTATTTTATTCTTTTCTTTTTTTCCTTTTCATCTATTTTCTTTGTTTTTTTTACCAAGGACGGTGAAAGTTGTTGGGCCCTTGCTGGCCACTAGGCAAGGGCCACGACAGTCGCTCGTAGCCAACGAGGGCTTCTAGCCCTTGCCTAGACCATTGTAGCCATGGGCAAGAGTTGTTCAAAAAAGGAAAATAAATAAACGAACAATTCGAAATTTTTTTTATAAAAATTATAAAAAATTATCTACATCAACATTGGTGATGCCACGTGGAAGAACTGGTATATATATTAGTGATTTTCGGCCAAAATTGTTTAGATTGACTCAATTGGTAAATTGTCAAAAGTTTTAAGACTCGATTGGCAAAATTAAAAAATTTAGGATTAAATTAGCATAAATGCAATATGTTTAAAATCATTTGGACAATTTTCCCTTCTAGCTAGTATTTTGGTCATCTCTATGCTAATTCTATCTTTTAAACATGCAATGGTAACATTACATTACATGTGCCTAATGCGGCCGAGTCCTACACATACTTTTCATTTGACAATACTAATCCTCAACACCCACTCATGCCTCATATTTACTTACGCATTTTAATCACACGATTAAGGAAATTAATTGATTTCGCTTTTTACAATTTTAGACATTTCCTGGTAGGAGATCATTTAATTCTCAGTTCATAGTTAGAGGTAAATATTCAATTCGAGCGGAAGTAGTTAATTTTCAAGAGATTTTTCTCAAAATAAGATAATTGCCAAGACACAGGGTGTTAAACAAGTTGTTACACATGCGCTACGTGCGTGACTAAGAAGGGGTAATTTTAGCTTTGGTGTTAGTAACCACTACCAGTAAAACTGCATACTCAAATGCTCAAGATGACCAATTTAGATTTTACCATTAGCATATCAGTAAATTAATGAAGACATCAAATTCAAAAGTTCCCTATATATAGTTCGGATAAAACTCTACGGGATTAGCCAATTGATTCAATTGCTCACACACAGTTAAGAAGCTCAATTGCACGCGCTTGGGGCCAGCCGTAAATGTTTGTTTGCTTTTGACCTAGGGATGTTAACTTTTCCTAGGTATATATAAGGAGAAAAAAGAGAGACATATGATGGCATATATATGCAAATAATTACTTAATCGATCCTATACATATTATAAAGATGCTAATTTAGTATTAAACTTTTCAATTTGATCAATGCAATTTAAATCTTTTGCTAATTCTCCTATATAATACATTTAGCTTAAAAAATTATGATTTCATTGTCTAGTCAATGTTGAACACTGTAAATAAATTTGACGTTCCACGGCAAGAATTACATACCAGAAGGAAACGTGGATAGTGAAAAAATTCTTGAGGATCATTGTCAGTTATTGGGAATCGGAAAGGTACTTTTGTTGAATCACCAAGATAGTAATGATGATTGTTCTCGAATTTAGATTTATGAAGCAATCATTCGAATTCATCACGACCTATTCGATTTGGCTTTGTGAAAGAACCTTGGGCTCCTAAAGGACTTTAGCCAAATACAAACCCACTTGTTCGATTTTTTTTGGAGAGTTTGGCTAGATGCAATTACATCTCTAAAGGGCTCTAAAAGCCTCTTAGTTCAAAACAGGTTCTGAACTCTTTTGGGAAGTTATATCTTCGAAATGTAAGTTGGTACTATTCATGCAGGCGGTACTGCTCATAAGCCAACAATTGCCGGCCAAGAGGTCCCCGGCATCGACAACCGCCGCTTGAGAGGTCGCCCAACCCTAGCGACCATTGCCTAAGGTCGTGCAACCCAAGTGTCGCCTGAGGTTCGACGACCTCATGCAATGGTCGCCTGGGTCATGTGAACCTAGTTAAACGTCTACGTGGGCCGCCTGACCTCAAGTCGCTAGAGATTGAGCAGAGGCCACATCTAGCCATCAATGAGTAAATTAAAACTTTTTTATATAAAAAATTTAGCAAAAGTCATTTGCAAAATGTAGTATTTTTCAAACGGTATTTAGGCTAAAATTGTTTCGCAATACAATTTAAAATTATAATTTATCAAACGGTATTTACATTTCGAAAAAATTCTTTAATTCAAAGATATTTATATTTTTCTAAGGATATTTATTCAAAACCGTACCAAACAGAGCTACGTCGTCATTATTGGCTTTCGTTAAGAATCGTCGAAAGCCTTTCAAAGTGACAGATCGTCCAGGCGAATGTTTTCATTGAGGTATCGGGTTCTTGGCCCATCTCTTTTCAACCTACGGCCCCACCACGAGGGAGGTCATGCTCTGGCTTGAAATTTCCGCTGTTTGGGCTCGTTGAGCGTGCTCGAGTTTTTGCCGGCCACGCACTTCAGCTAAATCTTCTTTCGCATTTAGATTGGCAGACTCGTCTGCTATGACTTGCAAAGCAGTCTGATTGACTTTCAAACACTCCGAAGGTATGGTAGAAGAGACACCACTGCTGCATCCCTCAACGGGTTGAGATTTGAGTCTCGGAACAACCAATGAATGAGAAGACCGCCACACGAGAGAGTTCAAGAAATTCCAACGGTTCGTCCTTAACCATTTCGTCAAAATGACCTCCTAAGAAGAGGAACCTTTGGAAGTTGGGTCCATGGAGTCCACTATTGGCTGAGTTTAATAGCTTTGTGGCTTTTTTTTTTTTTCCAAAATAAGCTTTGGCCCCGGCCAAAATGTTTGAAGGGTTTCCTGCTTCGGCTTTGATTTGACTGTTCAGTCGAAGGAGAAAATGGCAACGGCATTGCTGAAGGGGAAGGTGGTCCTCCAGTGGGAGCTGAGGCTAGAAGAAGATCAGGAGCACCGACAGAAGCAGGAGTGGTGTCATTAGAAGTCATGGTAACAGAAGATCCCAAACTTATGACTTGACTTGCTGGTGACGATGAGGTTAATAAAGAAAACTCTACGTTGCCTGATGAGAACAAATATGCCGCCAATTAGTTTGGCCTACTTTACAGGATTAAATTTGTTTAAAAGAGGAAGTTTCGATTAATAAGGCTGCTTTGAAGTGTTGGTGGTATCCACTGGCATAGTTTGATTATTGAAGCAGGAAGTACATTTGTTTAAAAGAATTCAAAATCTTTTCAATTTATTTAAAAAGGGACATATGTTTATATTGAAAGTAACTCAATTAAGAAAGGCACGTGCTTTTGGCATGAGCATAAATGGTCACATGAAAGACATATGATCAAAATTGTCAATTTAATGGCAAGTGGAGGTTGACGTTTCAAAAACAGGGAACGTGAAGATTTAGCATAGAAATCGTTCGAAGAAAATGCAACCATCAAGAATAGTTGGAAGATAGTTACTTTTGGAGTCACTATAAATATCACGAGTCGTCCAACAAGAGACTCCCCCAAATATATATCAAGCAACTTGCATTATTGCTTTGTATCACTCTTTATTTCCTTAACATAGTTGTAGTTTCCGATTACCGTTGTCTATTAGATTTTAGAGTGTAATCACTTCCCTAAGTGCTTTGCCATCGATTAAATCCTGATACAGTATCTCTATTTTGGTTATATTCGCTCTTTGTCGTTAATTAAATTCCGAAGAAGTTTGTCTACATCCTATCTTAGTAACATCTATGGTACTTCCCATAGACAGCATTAGAATAATATAGTTGAGTCCTTCACCGTGAGATATTTTTTGTATGGAGTCACTACATAATCTAAAATTGGATGATATATTTTTTTCCCTCTCCAGGCAAAATTCCACATTTTTACGTCCTAAAATTTAGATAAACTATTTTAAGAACTTACTTAAGTTTGACAATTCCTTAACAAACTGTAAAGGAAAAAAATTACCTTATGCCAAATTAAGTCTATTATCAGGAAAAGTACATTCTCACTTTTGTTTCCTTGCTTCTCCCGCGTTTAGTATATTTTATTTTTAACTTTCAATTCTAAATATCTTCTTCTCTTAAAATAATTTTCTTTTTTTTTCCATTCGTGTGCCTTTTTGCACTCTACCATGCAACATTAGGCTCGTGCAGCGGAAAGAACCTCTAATTACAAGTGGCGAGCTTTTGTTAATTTTCTCAAATTGGAACCTTTCTTAATTTCTCTGGTTTATTATATTATATACTCATTTTAAATTCTACGTTGAAGATTACTTGTATTTGAAATGCATCTCTCCGTCGTCGTTATTTCACATTTTATGCTAATAATTATGCTTTGACTCTGAACTTATTTGTTTGATTTTATTTTACTGAAAATACCTCCCACGATAAATTATTTTTCTACTGAAAAAAATTCTTCAACTTTTAATTGAAAAAGATCAGATTGAGTTATCTGATGACTCGAGACAGAAATTAATTGAGGATGATCGGATTAGTTATAAGGATTAATTAATCATAATATAGATAGAGATTTTAGAGTCGGCGCGAAAGATTACTTTTCATAATTATAATTATATGTCCTGGGTCGTCTATGCACGTTTTTACTTGAAAAAAGATTTCCGAATTAGATTTTTATGTAATTCCCCTGCAAGCGAACTAGCTCTCCGCAGAAGAGATGATGATGCAGCGACCGTGCGAGGCGGCGGGGACCGACTCGGTGCCTTGCACGTCCTGCCGCACGGAGGAGGAGTGCGTCCAGCACACTGCCGGCACGAGCGAGGATTGCTACGAGGAGGCCCGAAAGACCATGGAAGAGCTCAAGCGAGAGATCGACGACCAAGGAAGAGCTCAATCACTTAAAGGCCAAAGTCGCCTTCTCGAGTCTCTGTTCTCCGGCCGGCCAGCACCCCACCACCCAAGTGGTGGTTGCTCCCGTGATCCCGGCGTCGTCTTGATCGCCGCCGAGGGCGGTCCTGATGGAGGCCCCACTATGCCGTTGCCGGCTCACAGGGATATTCTGGTGAGCATTGGTTCGTTGATATTTCGTTGCTGGTTTTGCTTTGATTTAAATTTTGGTCTTTCTTTGTTTTTGTTTTTCCTCTGATCTCCGTTTGAATTTGGGGATTTTCAGAAGAGGCGAGAGGGTTTAGGGCAAGGATTAGTTTGGAGTTAATTTTTTTGGGAGAGGGATCGTGTACTCTGTTCCTTGCTTCAAGTTCCAATAGCGGGCGTCTCTCATAGGGTGGCGATATTGATAAATTGTGTGATCAATGGTAAATAAGGGGTCAAATATTTCTCGGTGAAAGTGGGGAAGACAGGTTGCGGGAACACGGTCTTTGTGTGTTCTCTCAGTCGGCAAACCATTGAATGCTGAGTCTTTGTTCAACGGTCTTAATTTCTGCAAAGTTGACGTGCTTGACTGTGAAATAATGCCGGGAGGAAGACAAGATACTCTGGAGGGCTTGTGGTGGATATACGATGGTCTGAACGGGGTTTGGTCAGATTGTTATCAAATTCAGTTGTCTGGGTCAGTTGTTAAGCTTTCTCAGATTTCTTTAGAAGTTTTATCTACCTTTGGCTTTCGTGGTCATTCCTACGAACAATTGTTTTTGAGAAAAAAGGCCACTGCATTGATAGTGGGCATTCCTACAAACAATTGTTATTGAGAAAAGGCCACTGCATTGGTAGTTTGTGCTGATAAATTTAAGAAGGGAAACCTACTGTGAATTTGGTAGTTTTTTTCCTTGTGTTCATTAGAATTTGGTGCAGCATTTGGACATGGGATGTGCTAACATAGTGCTGACAGTGATAATGCCACTCAACAACTATTCAATCCGCCAAGCTAGGTACACTGCTATCAAGGCACACGACCATACTCCGTCAATACTTTTTTCGCTCTAAATTATTTAAATTGTTTTAGGAGAGCTTATTTAGATATGGATAGTCTAAAAATAGGATTGGTTAGAGTAGTATGAATTTCAATTGCCTAAGTCTAGACAAAGGGTACCTATGGCTAGTGGCTCTTTCCTCCTCGGACAAAACGGAGTTTTGTACAAGTCCTGATTCAATTGCCACAATATTATTAAGCATATGCTTCCAAATGCTTTATATTACTCAAATGTTTCAATAAATACAAATGAGGAGAGAGCTCCTCTATTTATATAAGAAATTCCCTAATTACAACCATTAATTAACTCTGGATCTAATGGTAGAGATCACATCTCCACATTCACCAACTATGCACTTCCAAATTCCTCTTTGCACAGTGTCGGGAAGGATAAGGAATAAATCCGGAGGGTAAAGAGGTGTTGCTTGATGTTGTCATTTTGAATTTATATAACATCCATCGCAACGAAAGCTTCATATCGCAAAATGAAAATGACATCACACTAATCAAGATCCAAAGTATTACTAGAAAATAAATGCCCCCACTAGAATTTGCAGGTAAGTTACATTAAATGAAAGGAAAGCAGAGTAAAAATAAGAAGCTGCAACCCTAAGTCGGAAAGGTAGTGGGAAGACTTAATCGAAAATACAATAATGAAGAGAATTTTTACTAGTTCTCTTATCTATGAAATAAAAAACATGTCCAGAAGCCAGAATTTTCAGGATTAAGAACTTCTTTTACTAACAAAAAAAAACCAAAAGAAAAGAGATAAATGAACTCTGAGTTGGCAAATTTTCAAAGCTTGGTCCTTTTCATACATCAACCAAAGTAACCCAAATAAATGGTACCATGCCAAAAGATTGGCTTTCACTAGTAAATCAAAAGATGCTCTCGAAAGCCATAGTCGTCATGATCATCTGAGAATCTTCAATTGCTGTCGGAAAAAGATCATTAAAACTAACAAAGGCCCCCTTTCCTTGTGTGTACGAAATTATTTCTTCCAGATGCAGTAGTAACTTAACTCATACTAAGATCTTCCAACCTAAAACACTAAGCAGCACCATTAGCATATTCAGTTGGAAGAAATTGTCCTCAAAATCATCCCATCCTTGTCCAGGACTAAGGATAAGCTTCCAAAACCCACTCGTATTGCCCGATAGACAACCCCTTTGGAGAACAATGCTATGCAATGATCATTCATCAGAATAACAAATGAAACAAAAAAATTCAAAATATAGATTTGATATGTAATGTACAAACTAAGTTCCAACTCTTTGCCTTGACAACTAAACTTTCAAATGATAGTAGTATGCACATCATTTTTACTTGATAGGAAGAAAGCGATTCAAGTACAAATACTGGCAAATTTAGCTGAAATATTCCATGTCCAGAACAAACCCATTGCTCATTTACTCACTCCTCGGACAAGAAATCTTCCTCATCATGGTACAGGTTTACCATTCTCTATGCCAACGTCTTTACCCATTAGAACCCTTAGGATTGCAACTCATAGACTAGTGAACAATACCAAATCATGTCAGAATCCAATATGTTGAGATAACTAAATGCAAATCATAGAAAACTTTTGATCATGATGCGGACTTAATTACATACAACAACTGATATGGAAATGACAATGCAATGCAAATAACAAGATAAAAATTCCTTTTTCTTTAACTTTCATTTCAGTCAACTTTTCTATATATATGCTTTTCTTCACATTCTTTTTGCTTTTATGTAAACCTCAAATGTTTTTTTTTTAAATTTAGATTTACTATAAATCATCTTCGATTGTGATAATTAGTCACGATAGCCACTACACCATTAATTTAAGTGCCGTATGTGATATGTATATTGATCACTATTTACCCTACTGATTGCCACCTAAATTTATTATGGCTATGTCTTATGTTCATATGTAAAAATAAAAGTTTACATCGTGGGATGTAAGAGAAGGTGTCTGCTACATGCTAGATAAATCTTGTGGACACATTTTCCAATGACTTCTATAAAAGAAACTAAAAATAAGTTTTTAAATTGCGAAGTATCAATAAAAACTATCTTGCTAGGCAAACTCAGGTATATTACCGAAAGAATCCACAACTTATTGTACAAACCTTTTAATATTACCAATTGAGTCCGAAACATTTTCACATTTCATCAGTTGAGACTATCCTATTGATTTTAATTGGAATTCACCACGCTTGCCATGGTCGGCACTAACATGAACAATTTTTATTATTAATTTTCTTCTTTTTTATTTTCTTTCTATTTTCTCTTCCAAGCCACGTTAAGGTTACTAGCCAACCCTTGCCAAATCTCACAAAGGCCATCAAGCCCTTGCTGGTTGCGGGTAAGAGTTGTGGCTTCGCCTAGTGGTTGACAAGGGGTGCTGGCCCTTGCTCATGGTCAGCAAAGATCTGCCAACCATTAATATGGCTTAGCCACTACGCCACAAAAGAGTAAGGAAATAATTAGAGGGCAAGCAAGGAGCAATAGTCATTTCAAGGCGTAGTGGCTAATGTGGGTAATTATCATAATTGAAGATGAATTATATAGTAAATTCAAATAATGAAGCCGTTTAATTTACAAAAATGGAAATTTTTTTAATTTTGATCTTTTTATTTGCATTGCATTTTCATTTCTTTATCAATTCTTGTGTGTAGCTGGACTCCTCCTAACATGATTCGTTGTTGTGATCCAAACCTTTGAATGCCTTGCATTAGTTTCACTTTTTGGAAGAAAAAAATAGGATAATTAATAAATTAGTATACGAGATAATTTGAGGATCCCAATTAACACGAATCATATAATGATGACTCGATTTACACTGAATTGAAAGAAATTTGTAACAAATTAGATCGCTAAAGTCTGGTATCACAGTGTTGTAAATTGCCACAAAGAAAAATGATTGTGATTTCAAAACAATAGAATGTGAAGGATCGCTTTAGGAATTTTGATGCGATTAATCTCCCCCAAACAAATGGGTCCGAGATTTGGGTGTACAAATCTCGTCTCTCCACATCTCCAATACGAGCGGCATACGTACAAAACAAAGAATACACAAAGATTCTCCCATAAAACCCCCTACAATATTTGTACATAACAAGTCCCAAGAATATCCATCAATCACTACATAATTTGATTCCGGCTTCGTCCTTATTAGCGTGCTAATTAATATTCCAATTAGTGAACGAACCCAACCAAGAAGCTAGTGAGATCCGTCAAACCAATAAATAAATTACAAAAAATAAACGAGAAGGAGCATGCCAAAGTTGAGTCGGATTCATTCTAGATCAGACCCGTGGCTTCTTGGATCACGTTTCTCCGCGTCAAAAGCGTGGCTTACCAAGGACCGGTCTTCTTTCCAAGAATCATCTCGGAAGATCAATGGCATGATTTTTGAAATTAGAGAATAATAACATTCCAAAACAAGAAACTTTAGCAAAAATTAAAAGCATTCCAAAACAAGAAAAAAATCAGTTCAGCTTTCTAAGGTAGTTTCTTCGGCGAAGCTTCTCGGTAACTTCCAAGAAACCCTTAAAGCCACAGATATCCTTCCAAATTCATGCTGTGCACATACGTGCACAATCTTACAACTCCCCCTCGATGTGTGCATAAATAGACCGCAACTCCCCTTCGGAGTCCTCGAATTCGACTTGTCCTCCTCTCGCAGCGCCATAAGCATTTCTACATATTTCTTCATTAGTTCCCCCAATCTGCACGTGCACATCAAGCATCGATTCATTGTATAATTATGTCTCTCCTCAGAACCGGAGACTTGCGTCGCATTTTCGAGAACCTCGACAAGAACGGGGATGGCCAGGTGAGCCTCGAGGAGCTCAATTGGCTACTCGAGAAAGTCGGTATCCATTATAACGTGGACGAGCTGGAATCATCTATAGGTAAATCAAGCCTTGACTTTGACGAGTTTTTGTATTTTTACAATTCTATATCATCGGAAGAAACCATGAGGACTGGTGGATCAGAATCTCGAGAGAGCAATGAAGGAGATGCCGATGAAGAGACTGACCTTGCTGAGGCGTTCAAAGTGTTCGATTTGAATGACGACGGCTTCATTTCATGGGATGAGCTCCAAAGTGTCCTCTCAAAACTAGAGTTATGGGACAAGAGAAGCGGGAGAGACTGTAACAGCATGATTCGTGCATATGATACTAATAACGATGGGAAACTCGATTTTCAGGAATTCAAGAGCATGATGTTGTTAACAATTTCTTGATGATATGTTAAAAAAAAGTGACATGTCTTGAGTCAAATTTGCTTTTATACGTCATATCGATTCTATGTACTTTTATTATTATATACTTTTGTTTAGCTTCTATCATTACTCTCTGTTCCTACTTTAGCTCTCTCTCTCTCTCTCTCTCTCTCTCTCTCTCTCTCGTGCTATTGTTCTAATTAGGGGAAAATCATCTAAAAAGTCATCAAGTAATTGTAATTTTGCCAATTATTTTTCAAAAATTTTCATTTTGCTAATTGAGTTATAAACCTATTCAAGTTTTGTTAATTGAGTCCATATAATCAATTTTGGCTAAAAATCACTGATATAGATATTAGCACTCCTATGTGGTACAGTCAGTATTGACATGGATAATTTTTAATAATAGATTAATTTTTTTGAATTGTTTTTTGAATTTATTTATTCTTTTCTTTTTTTCCCTTTTCATCTATTTTCTTTGTTTTTTTACCAAGGCCTGTGAAAGTTGTTGGGCCCTTGCTGGCCACTAGGCAAGGCCCACGACACTCACTCGTAGCCAACAAGGGCTTCTAGCCCTTGCCTAGACCATCGTAGCCATGGGCAAGAGTTGTTCAATAAAGGAAAATAAATAAATGAACAATTCAAAAAAAATTATAAAAATTATAAAAAATATAAAAAATTATCTACATCAACATTGGTGATGCCACGTGGAACAACTGGTATGTATATTAGTGATTTCCGGCCAAAATTGTTTAGATTGACTCAATTGGTAAATTGTCAAAAAATTTAAGACTCGATTGGCAAAATTAAACAATTTAGGATTAAATTAGCATAAATGCAATATGTTTAAAATCATTTGGACAATTTTCCTTTCTAGCTAGTATTTTGGTCATCTCTATGCTAATTCTACCTTTTAAACATGCAATGGTAACATTACATTACATGTGCCTGATGCGGGCATGTCCTACACATACTTTTCATTTAACAATACTAATCCTCAATGCCCACGCATGCCTCATATTTACTTACGCATTTTAATCACACGATTAATGAAATGAATTGATTTCGCTTTTTACAATTTTAGACATTTTCCTGGTAGGAGATCATTTAATTCTCAGGTCATAGTTAGAGGTAAATATTCAATTCGAGCGGGAGTAGTAAATTTTCAAGAGATTTTTCTCAAAATAAGATAATTGTCAAGACACAGGGTGTTAAACAAGTTGTTACACATGCGCTACGTGCGTGACTAAGAAGGGGTAATTTTAGCTTTGGTGTTAGTAACCACTACCAGTAAAACTGCATACTCAAATGCTCAAGATGACCAATTTAGATTTTACTATTAGCATATCAGTAAATTAATGAGGACATCAAATTCAAAAGTTCCCTATATATGGTTCGGATAAAACTCTACAGGATTAGCCAATTGATTCAATTGCTAACACACAATTAACAAGCTCAATTGCACACGTTTGGGGCCAGCCGTAAATGTTTGTTTGCTTTTGACCTAGGGATGTTAACTTTTCCTAGGTATATATAAGGACAAAAAAGAGAGACATATGATGGCATATATATGAGAATAATTACATAATCAATCCTATACATATTATACATATGCTAATTTAGTATTAAACTTTTCAATTTGAGCAATGCAATTTAAATCTTTTGCTAATTCTCCTATATAATACATTTAGCTTAAAAAATTATGATTTCATTGTCTAGTCAATGTTGAACACCGTAAATAAATTCAACGTTCCATGGCATGAATTACATACCAGAAGGAAACGTGGACAGTGGAAAAGTTATTGAGGATCATTGTTAGTTATTGGGAATCGGGAAGGTACTTTTGTTGAATGGCCAAGTTCTCCCATTTAGAAATAGTAACGATGATTGTTCCTGGATTTAAATTTACAAAGCAATCATTCGAATTCATCACGACCCATTCGATTCGGCTTTGTGAAAGAACTTTGGGCTCCTAAAGGACTTTAGCCAAATACAAACCCACTTGTTCGATTTTTTTTAGAGAGTTTGGCAAGATGCAATTACATCTCTAAAGGGCTCTAAAAGACTCTTAGCCCAAAGCAGGTTTGGAACTCTTTTGGGAAGTTATATCTTCGAAATGTAAGTTGGTACTATTCATGAGAGTGGTACTACTCATAAGCCAACAACTGCCGGCCAAGAGGTCCCTGGCATTGACGATTGCCGCTTGAGAGGTTGCCCAACCCCAGCGACCATTGCCTAAGGTCGTGCAACCCAAGTGTCGCCTGAGGTCCGGTGAGCTCAGGCAATGGTCACCTGGGTCACGTGAACTCAGGCAAATGTCTACGTGGGCCACCTGACCTCTAGCCTCTGGAGATTGAGCAGAGGCCAGATTTGGCCACCGATGAGTAAATTAAAAAAAAATTCAAAACTTTTTTATATAAAAAATTTAGCAAAAGTCATTTGCAAAATGTAGTATTTTTCAAATGGTATTTAGACTAAAATTGTTTCGCAACACATTTTAAAATTATAATTTATCAAACGGTATTTACATTTCGAAAAAATTCTTTAATTCAAAGATATTTATATTTTTCTAAGGATATTTATTCAAAACCGTACCAAACGGAGCTACGTGATTATTGGCTGTCGTCATGGATCGTCGAAAGCCTTTCAAAAGTGACAGATCATCCAAGCGAATGTTTTCATTGAGGTATCGGGTCCTTGGCCCATCTCTTTTCAACCTACGGCCCCACCACGAGGGAGGTCATGCTCTGGCTTGAAATTTCCTCTGTTTGGGCTCGTTGAGAGTGCTCGAGTTTTTGCCGGCCACGCACTTCAGCTAAATCTTCTTTCGCATTTAGATTGGCAGACTCGTCTGCTATGACTTGCAAAGCAGTCTGATTGACTTTCAAACACTCCGAAGGTATGGTAGAAGAGACACCACTGCTGCATCCCTCAACGGGTTGAGATTTGAGTCTCAGAACAACCAATGAATGAGAAGACCGCCTCACGAGAGAGTTCAAGAAATTCCAACGGTTCGTCCTTAACCATTTCGTCAAAATGACCTCCTAAGAAGAGGAACCGTTGGAAGTTGGGTCCATGGAGTCCACTATTGGCTGAGTTTAATAGCTTTGTGGCTTTTTTTTTGCCAAAATAAGCTTTGGCCCCGGCCAAAATGTTTGAAGGGCTTCCTGCTTCGGCTTTGATTTGACAGTTCAGTCGAAGGAGAAGATGGCAACGGCATTGCTGAAGGGGAAGATGAACCTCCAGGAGCTGAGGCTAGAAGAAGATCAGGAGCACTGACAGCAGCAGGAGTGGTGTCATTAGACGTCAGGATAACAGAAGATCCCAAACTTATGACTTGACTTGCGGGTGACGATGGGGTTAATAAAGAAAACCCTACGTTGCCTGATGAGAATAAATATGCTGCCAATTAGTTTGGCCTACGATACAGGATTAAATTTGTTTAAAAGAGGAAGTTTCGATTAATAAGGCTGCTTTGAAGTGTTGGTCGTATCCACTGGCATAGTTTGATTAGTGAAGCAGGAAGTACATTTGTTTAAAAGCATTCAAAATCTTTTCAATTTATTTAAAATGGACATATGTTTACGTTGAAAGTAACTCGATTAAGAAAGGCAGGTGCTTTTGGCATGAACATAAATGGTCACATGAAAGACATATGATCAAAAGTGTCAATTTAATGGCAAGTGGAGGTTGAAGTTTCAAAAATAGGGAACGTGAAGATCCAGCATAGAAATCGTTTGAAAAAAATGTAACCTTCAAGAATAGTTGGAAGAGAGTTGCTTTTGGAGTCACTATAAATACCACAAGTCGTCCAACAAGGGACTCCCCAAAATAAATATCAAGCAAGTTGCATTATTGCTTTGTATCTCTCTTTATTTCCTTATCATAGTTATAGTTGTAGTTTCCGATTACTGTTCTCCCATAAACCCCCCTACAATATTTGTACATAACAAGTCCCAAGAATATCCATCAATCACTACATAATTTGATTCAAGCTTCGTCCTTATTAGCGTGCTAATTAATATTCCAATTAGTGAACGAACCCAACCAAGAAGCTAATGAGATCCGTCATACCAATAAATAAATTAAAAAAATAAACGAGAAGGAGCATGCCAAAGTTGAGTCGTATTCGTTCTAGATCAGACCCGTGGCTTCTTGGATCACGTTTCTCCGCGTCAAAAGCATGGCTTACCAAGGACCGGTCTTCTTTCCAAGAATCATCTCGCAAGATCAATGGCATGATTTTTGAAATTAGAGAATAATAACATTCCAAAACAATCCTTACCAAAAACAACATTCCAAAACAAGAAAAAAATCATTTCAGCTTTCTAAGGTGGTTTCTTCGGCGAAGCTTCTCGCTAACAACCCTTAATGCCACAGATATCCTTCCACATTCATGCTGTGCACATACGTACACAATCGTACAACTCCCCCTCGATGTGTGCATAAATAGACCGCAACTCCCCTTCGGAGTCCTCGAATTCGACTTGTCCTCCTCTTGCAGCGCCATAAGCATTTCTACATATTTCTTCATTAGTTCCCGCAATCTGCACGTGCACATCAAGCATCGATTCATTGTATAACTATGTCTCTCCTCGGAACCGGAGACTTGCATCGCATTTTCGAGAACCTCGACAAGAACAGGGATGGCCAGGTGAGCGTCGAGGAGCTCAATTGGCTACTCGAGAAAATTGGTATCCATTATAGCGTGAACGAGCTGGAATCATCTATAGGTAAATCGAGCCTCGACTTTGATGAGTTTTTGAATTTTTTCGATTCTATATCATCGGAAGAAACCATGAGGACCGATGGATCAGAATCCCGAGAGAGCAATGAAGGAGATGTCGATCAAGAGACTGACCTTGTTGAGGCGTTCAAATTGTTTGATTTGAATGACGATGGCTTCATTTCATGGGACGAGCTCCAAAGTGTCCTCTCAAAACTAGAGTTATGGGACAAGAGCAGCTGGAGAGACTATAACAGCATGATTCGTGCATATGATACTAATAACGATGGGAAACTCGATTTTGAGGAATTCAAGAACATGATGTTGTTTACAATTTCTTGATGATATGTTTAAAACCGTGACATGTCTTGAGTCAGATTTGCTTTTATACCTCACGTTGATTCTATGTACTTTTATCACTCTATACTTTTGTTTAGCTTCTATCATTACTCTCTGTTTCTCACATCTTTCATTGTAGTCGTGGCAGATAGGAGTTAAAAGAGAGGGAAAGAGCAATGCTCATAGATGGTTTTTTTAGAAGTTTTATCTTCCTTTGGCCCCTGTAGGCATGCCTACCAATAATTGTTATTGAAAAAAGGCCACTGTAACGGTAGTTTGTGTAGATAGATTAAAGGAAGGCAGACCTACAGAGAGTTGGCACTTGGACTTTTAAGATGAGTTTTATATGTTAATGAGAATATGGTGACTCGACATTGACATGGGTGTGCTAACACAGTGGCACCTGTGGCTTACCAGTTGACAGCAATGGCTCTTTGCCTTGCCACTTGAAGTCCATGACAGAGCGGTAGTTTCAGTCCGAAAGCAAAGACTGCCCCAAAGTAATATTACTTGATGATAATGAGTTAGAGCTTGCTAATTAAGTGCTTCTGTTGCCTCAGAGGAGGCCTATACGACACCTTTAACTAGCTCGCCATCTTGAACTCTGAAGGTCTCATGCTTTTTAGAGATGCTTGGATAGAGTGTGGGGTCGCGCAAATGATTCACAGCATGACTATCCTAATTGTTATGTACAGGAGAAAAGCTAACCAAATAAAAAAGTAACAACAATTATTAATCTCAGATTCATGCCTTTTTGTCCACTTTAATTTTTTCAAGTAAACCGCTACCAAACAAGTCCTGTTAGATTGCTTCTTTCCTCTTCAAACAAGTCCTCATCAACTCACCGTGAGTTCTAAACATATGCATTCAATGATCAATGTTTGGGTGATCCGGCCTTAAAAAATGATTTTAGACCGCTTTCTTCTTTTGCTTCTGGCATCAATAATTGCTTGTAGTGATCTTGGTCTTCTCTATTCTTGTGCCACTAATGTTTACTTGAGTTTTCAAGATGTAATGCCGAAATTTAGGTGGATTAAATGGTTATTGAGCGTATATGAGCAGCATTATAAACTCAGTATGAATTTCTGCATCTCTTTATCTAAGGACTTGCTGTAAAATTCTGCCACTGCACACGTTTGTGGCCAGATATATATGGTGATAATGGGGGTTGCATTTACTTTTGGTACTGCATGCTGCTAAAGATGCACCAATATAAGACTTTTTTACTACAAATTATGCCTTTTACGTCCTAGTCTGATTTTGAACTCTCTCTTAGGTTGATTGTGAATCTATTTTTTTAGCTTTCAACTATTCAGGCATTAGAAGTACGTATTTGTTTGCTTGGACTGGATTTCTAAATCAGAGAGATTCTCAAGTTTGTTTTGCAGATGTTCTTTTATTTGCCTGGAATGTGACTTTTTTGAGTTGAGTGGAATGTTAATCTCTATTTGAATTGACATGTTTAGTAATTCAGTTGCTCGATACTTCATTCATCATGACGTTTTCACACGATTTGATTTAAGCAATGGTTGAGCCACTGTATATGCATTTTGCCTGCTGCCATGTACATTTTTCCATTGAAATATCAACTCGAAACATTACACAAGCTTGAGGTATGGTCTTCCCCTTGGCATAGGGGACTTCTGAGCAACATGGTTTTCATATTTTTGTTTGATAACGATAGCAAGGACATGTTTTAGAAGCCTTGCTTGCATGCTTATAATATTCATATCCAGATTTACTTCAATTTAGCAAACTCTGACTTACATAGATACGATGCATAAACATCCTATCAAACTACTGAGTTTTCACACTGCAAGAATTGAGTTGCTGAGTCCTCTTCAATTTTCTATTTATTATCAGGCTAGCCGGTCGCCGGTATTTAAAGCAATGCTTGAGAATGAGATGGAAGAAAGCCAAAGCGGCACAAGTAAGATAAGTGATGCGTCATATGATGCCCTCCAAGCTTTTGTCGACTTTCTTTCTGTTGAAGCATTGCTTGATGAGCAAATGGCTTATGAGCTTCTAGTATTGGCCGAAAAGTACCAGGTGGAGCACCTCAAAGCTTATTGTGAGATGATCTTGGTATCCAAATTAAACTGGGACAACTCGATCATAAACTATGCCTTTGCGCACCAGCACAATGTGAAGCATCTCCTTGAGGCTGCCTTGTCCTTAATCATGGACAACATGTTTGAATTCCCGGAAAATCCTAAATATTCAGAACTCGCTAAAAAGGACTTAAGCCTTGTGATAGAGATATACGAAGCACTTATTGCAAAGCAGTTTAATCGGTACAGCAAATAGAATCAATTGGTGAGTTTTCAATTTTTTTCTCCCAACTATGGAATTTTGAGTTTCATCCATTTATTTTGCCTGGTTTGTTGATAGATCCCATTGCCTTTTTCTTATTCAGGGATGCAATTTGAAGTGTTGTCATATTCAACAGTGAAATTTTATTGAAGCAAATTGCGCATGCGATGTCATGGCAATCGCTTGGTCTTACTCGATAAATGCTTGACAGATGCAATAATGGCATCTATGGGTTCTAATATGCTTTCTTTTTTGTAGGAATAGTTTATCAATGCTGCAATAGGTCATGAGATTTATGTATGTTATGATTTAGGCGAAATTTGAGCGTTGTTCAGGAATTTTTAGACAAACCAAATGCTTGCGGATGTAGTTTAGGGTCTTTACATTTGGGGTTATCAAACTTTATTCTTATTTTCATCTAATGCATGCGTCTAGAAAGGATTCAAAGCACAAATTTCAAATGTTATCTCCAGTAAACATTGCATTATAAATCTGTTATGAACATCCAATGCATGCGTCTCCAGGCCTAAGTCCTCTATCAATTTCCACACGCCCTTAAAGGTCAGAGCTGCATTTAGAAAAGTATTTACATTCCAATTCAGTCTTATTAGATTATTCAAGATATAAAAACCAATCTCATCAGTAGTCAGTGAATCAGGCAGTTTGTTTGTAGGACACATCGAACTAATAAGTTCGTAACTCAAAGCTCAATCACTAGCAGAAAACGGGGAATAAGGACAGAGATGCGCATTTCGAATACGAATGATTTTCCAGATAGAATTAAAAATGAGTAGATAATGGAATAAATTAGAAAAACTAGGAAAGGTTTCAATTTGATAAAATTAGCAAAAGCTCGCCACAAATAATTTGAGGTTATGAGTAGATAATGGAATAAATTAGAAAAACTAAGAAAGGTTCCAATTTGAGAAAATTAACAAAAAGCTTGACGCTGGCACGGGCGAGGAGTGACCAGGAGAAAATTATGTCCAGAAGCAAAATTCGAAATGACAACAACAGGCAGCACCTTTTTACCCTCTGGACTAATTCCCTGTCCTTCCAGGCACCGTGCAAAGAGGAATTTGGAAGTGTCTTAATGGTAAGCATAAAGCAACAAAGTTGTCTTAGCTAAGTCTGATAAAAATCAACACGGGACACCCTGCGCTCCTACGGACTGAGCTATGGGCATGGTAACCTTACTCATTTAGCCGTGACTTTTGTGACTTGTGGATGCTTATCTAATATGGGAACTTTTGGCAAAAGTTATTCAAGTTATCTTTTTCTAATGATTAATGAGACCAGAACTAGCTTAACTTAATTTAATAATTAGTGACGTCAACCATTATGTCGTTAATTTGACCGTTGTAGGTGATATGTCTATTAGTCATTGTTTGCACCTAATTTTGTTATGGCTATATCTTATACTCATGTAAAAATGCAAATTTACACGCGAGATGTAAGAGAGGTGCTGGGATTATATATCGTGCATACATTTTGCGACTCCTTAAACTTCTGCAAAAGAATTTTTTTAATCTACAAAATACCTATAAAAAGGCAAATTCTTGTTGTTGAATCAAACTTTTACTGATTTTTCAAATGGGTCACTCAAAATTAATTTCAGCCACTTAATATTTGGAAATCTTTTAGTGATTTTTCAAATTGGTCACTCAAAATTAATTTTAACCCCTTAATATTTGGAAACTTTCTTCTTCTTCTTCATATTAATGGGGCATCTCCATGAAGCATTTTACACAAGGCTGAGTTCAAAAAATTTGCCACTTGTATATGATATGAGTAGATCGCTCACAAAATCAATCATGGTTCCACTTAAGGTGCATCGATTGCAAAATGTTAAATAGTATAACAAGATATTAGAATTACAATTCGGTCACCTAATTTTAGACTTTAGCTGATTTACCTTATCTTCCTATAAGAAAATCTGTTGCATTTAACAGTATCTATTTGATGGGACTAAATTCCCCTTAAAAATCGTGCACCTTGAAAGATTCTTGAAAATTGCAAAAAAAAAAAATCCTACACTGAATCGAGTAAATAGTCAGAGCACCCAAATTGACCTTTTTTATTCTTTGTTTCTACCGTATTTCATTGCACATCTTCTATTTATCTAATCTTGCTGTAATCTAAAGGTATGTTCTAAAAAATCACTGAGCGATTTTTTTATTTTAAGAACCCCATATATTTTCACTTCCAATTTATTTTAAACATAAATAATTCAAAACATAATACAAGCTACAGACCAATGCGAACATCTATATTTTCTACTCAAATTTTTTGTGAAGTCAATCGAATATCTTTGTTGCTTGATATTTATTAATTAAAATCCATTCTTTAATTTATAAGCAACATGATTTGTGTGAGCGATTGAATCAATTGTCTTCGGGGAGTGATTTTACAAAAAGTGATCAAACAGGGCCAATAAAACTACCCCTCAAATGCATAGAATGGCCGATTTAGATTTTAGTATTATAAGAATCATGGAATTTTAAGGGTGTTCTAATGAACTTGATGATAGACTCCAAATTCAAAAGTTCCCTATATATAGTGTACTTAAAGCCACATGAGTCAATTGATTCAATCGCTCACACACAACAAACGACTCAAAGGCATACGTTTGGTGCCAGCAATAATTGTTTGCTTTATAGCCTAGGACATTAGTTTATCCTGGGGAAAAAAGAGACAAAACATATTTTGCACCGGGGGCACGTATTTGTGCATGAAATAACGATAGAATGTTGGATGTGTCGTTAGTTATATGGACATCAGCCTTCAATTAAATTTCAGCTCAATATGGCTCCAAGAAAGAATTATTGACGAGTTGCCATAATGCAAACGATCTTTTACTTATTATCTTTTCACCAAGAAAGTAGAAAAATTCTGGATAGATTCATTCAGCATACATGCACTCATCTGATGAAAGTCTATTGCGTAATTGTATATATCAATTTCGTAAATGAGTGTTAGTACATCTTTACTTAACTCGCCTTAGTCTTGAGAACTCTCAAGCAATGCCCTTTAGCATGTTTGCAAAGCAATGGTTGAGGGTTCCCAAATGGACTTTTGGAATATGATTAACTTAATTAACATCTTAAATGGAGTCTAGAGAGCCAAATCATATTGACATTTGGAGGAAAACGGGGAGTAAGTTGCATCTCACTCTGCCGATGAAATAGAAAATGTGGGCATCACGTTTTCAAATGTTTAAACAAGTTGGACTTTGATTAATGATAGGAGATGTGTATGATGAATGAGATACTTTTTTTCACATGTGATAGATGATCTTAACCTATCGATCCATTCAAAACACGAACTAAGCCTGTGCGGGACTCTCAAGAGTTGCATGTCACCCTCAGGTTAACAAATTACAAAGATAGGCCAATTGCCAAATTGTATTTCAAAATGGAAGAGCCAATTTTATACGATGGTTATAGCCCGGAAAAGAGCAAATTAAAGTGATCTCGTCAAACATCATGTTATTCACACATATGTTCAAGAAATTACAAAAAGATGAAAAGGGCGTTGGCGTTAATATTCTAGGAAACTCCCAAACAATTGAAATGTATTATCTGTCTTGACATTTTTGAATGTCCTAAACTGCATATAGTCTCTCTATCCGTAAGCATTTGATTTGTCTAAAAATTCTTGAACAGGGCTCGAATTTCACCCAAATCATAATATAGATGAATCTTATGACGGATTTCAGCGTAGATATTTTATTCCCATAAAAAAAAAAAAAGCATATTGAAAACTATTAAAGCCATTATTACATCCATCAAGCATTTATTGATGACAATCAAGTGACTGTCACGACATTGTGTGCGCACTTTGCTTTAATAAAAGTTCACTATTGAATCTGACAACACTTCAAATTGCATCCCTGAACAAGAAAAATGCAATGAGATCTATAAACAAACCAGGCAGAAAAGGTTAGATGAAACTCAAAATTCCATCAATTGGGAACCAAAAATTGAAAATTCACCAACTGATTTTATTTGCCGTTCCAATTAAACAGCTTTGCAAGAATTGCTTCGTATATCTCCATCACAAGGCGTGAGTCCTTTTTAATGAGTTTATATATAGGATGTTTTGAGAATTTATCCATGTTGTCCATGATTAAGGACGGGGCAGCCTCAAGGAGATGCTTTGCGTTGTGTTGATGCGTACAAGCATAGATTATGATCGAGTTGTCCTACTTTAATTTGGATGCCGAGATCATCTCACAATAAGCTTTGAGGTGCTTCACCTCGTATTTTTCAGCCAATACTAGAAGCTCAAAAGCCATTTGCTCATGGAGCCATGCTTCAACAGAAAGATAGTCCACAAATGCTCGGAGGGCATCACACGATCTGTCACTTATCTAAATGGTGTTACTTTGGCGGCTTTCTTCCATCTCATTCTCGGGCATTGCTGTAAATACTGGGAACCAGCTAGCCTAATTGTTAATAAAAAAATCAAAGAGGACCCGGCAACCCAATTCTTGCAGCCTGAAAACTGAGTAGTTTGATAGGAGATGTTTATGCATCAAATCTATGTGAGTCACAGTTTGCTAAATCGAAGCAACTCTGGTCATGAATATTATGAGCATGCATGCAAAGCTTCTGAAACATGCGCTTGCTATCGTTATCAATTATATGAAAACTATGTTATGCTCGGAAGTCCCGTATGCCAAGGGGAAGACCATAACTCAAGCTTGTGTAATGTTTTGTGTTGATTCTCCAATGAAAAATGTACATGGCAGCAAGCAAAATGCATAAGCGGTGGCTCAAGCGTCGCTTAAGTCAAATTTCGTGAAAGAGTCATGATGATGACTGAAGTATCCAGCAACTCAATTACTCAACATGTCAATTCAAATAGAGATTAACATTCCATTCAACTCAACAAAGCCACATTCCAGGCAAATAAAAGGAACACCTGCAAAATAAATTTGAGAATCTCTCTGATCTAGAAATTCAGTCTAAGCAAACAAATATGTACTTCTAATGCTTGAATAGATGAAAGCTAACAAAAAACTTCCAGATCAACCTAAGAGAGATTATAACATCTGACTAGGAAGTAGAAGACATAATTTGTCAGTGGAAATGTCTTATATAGGTGCATCTTTAGCAGCATGCACTTCTGAAAGTAAATACAACCCCCATTATCACCATATATATATCCGGCCACAAACAAGTACAATGGCAGATTTTTACAGCGCACGGCTCTAGACAAAGAGTCGCAGAAATTCATATTGAGTTAATAATGCTGCTTAGCTCAACAACTGTTTAATCCACCTAATCTTCGGCATTACATCTTGAAAATTCAAGTAAACATAAGTTAAGGCTCAAGAAGAGAGAAGATCAAGACCATCATAGGCAATTATTGAGGCCAGAAGCGAAAGAAGAAAGCAGTCTAACATCCTTTTTGATCACCAAAATATTGATCATCGAATGCTTGTGTTTAGAACTCATGGTGATTTAATGAGGAGTGGTTTGAAGAGGAAAGAAGAGACCTAACAACACTTGTTTGGTAGCGGCCGACTTGATAAAATATGAAGGCTGGCTTAACTGATGCAACCTAACGAGGAGGAGATAGCTAGAGGATTTTATTCAGCTATTAATGATATAATTATTGTTATTTAAGAAAATGGCATGCAAGCAAAGCTTCTGAAACGTGTCCTTGCTCTCCTTATCAACAAATTTCCGTAAGTCTAATTGTTAACTAATAATTTAAAAAATTAGAGATATGTATTTCACTAGAGTAAATTGAGAATAAAAGAAATTTAGAACTTTACCTTATTATTAAAATTCTTAATCATAGTTTTAAGTGTGGCTTATTTGAGTATTGAACAAATCGTACTTAATAAATTTATTCTTATCAATGAAGAATGCACCGTTAAAAATAAGGAAAAAACTGTTAAAATGACTCTTTTTTTCACTTTAAATGGAAAAATGGAAAAACTAAGTAAATATTACTCACAAAACACGTTGTTTATCATTTAAAGAACATGCCATTTTATTTAAGTAATAAATATCAAGTAACAAAAGTATTCGATTGATTTTACAAATGAACCGAATAAAAAATATAGATGGTCATACTGGTTAATAGTTGATTGGACTAAATTGCCCTTGAAGCTCATGCACACCAACTCGAGCCAACAGTCAAAAGAAGTATAAACTTACTTTTAATTTTTGTTTCTACCATTTCTTATTGTGCATATTTTGCTTATTTATTCTTGTCGTAATATAAGAGTAATAATATTTATTCATCTAGATGTTAATTTTTGCTAAATTTATACTATTAAATTATTGAATTAGATAGTACGTGACATTTGATTGTTATACTAATTTGAGGTTTTATAATATGTTTTCATAGATGTATCGGTTTGTGATTTTTTTATATTAATTAAATTTAATGAAAACTAAAAGAAGGTAAATTTATCAAAAATATATCAGTTCACAGATTTTGGAGGTAAAAAAATTAATTTGAGGTAAATTTGTCATAATATATCAACTTGAGATTTTTGGTGATAAAAATAATTATTTTGTCATAAATTTATCTTTGGTATACTGTTTGGGATTTTTCATGATATTAACTATAATATTTTTTTCATCTAGATATTATTGTCATAAGTTATTAAGGAAAAAAAAAAAAAGAAACCAATATTATTAAATATTGATTTAATTTAGGCATAAATTATTCAAAAGGAAAACTATAAAGCAATACGACGATGTATATATTTTATTCAATTTATTTGTAAAACCAATCGAATATCTTTATTACTTGATATTCATTACTTAATTAAAATGAACTGTTCTTTAAATTATAAGTAATGTGCTATGTGAGTAATTTAGTTTTTCCGTATCTCCATTTAAATTAAAAAGACGAGTCGTACAATTCGTTCAATTAGTCAAATAAACCATGCTTAAAATTGCAAATGAATGTGGGTGTAGTAACAAGACAAGTTTTTCTTGATTTTTATCTTCACTTTTAGTATTTAGCAAAATAAATATTTCTAATTTTCTTCAATGACTAAATTTTTTTAATAATAATATTTAAAAGCATGCAAAATTTATTTACATAAGAGCTCCTTCTTAGTAGACAATATATTTATAAGCTATATGTGTTTTATTGTTTACATTTTCCTTTCATGCCATCGCATGGTTGAGTGCAAAGAAACGCACAAATAAAACAAAAATGAAGAAAAGGAAAGTATGGAAGAAACAAGGAAACAAAAGTGAGACTACTTGTCTTTATACTTGTTAGGATACTCAATTTGGCAGAGGGTATTCTTGTCTTTATACTCGTTAGGATACTTAACTGGAAATTAATCGCGGTTCCGGACGAGTTACGAGGGAAATTTAATCAATATCCGAAAAAAGGCGATTCGGGTAATCAAACCCAATTAGCTTCACACCGCCAGACCCGAATGGAGGTCCAGATTCATTCGGGTCGGATCGCAATCTTAAACCCGTGGCAGCCGGAAAAGGAAACCCTATAAAAATTCCATCGGCTCGTCTCTCCGTCGTCTCCCCCTCGATCTGCAGCTCCGTCGCCCGCCCGCCTCCGTCGCCCACCCGCCTCCGTCGCGTCTCTTTTCCCTTCCTCACGATCTAAGTAAGCCATCTCCATCGCTCTATCTTAGTTTTTTCGTTCTGAGCTGTTCGATTCAGCGTTTGTGGTTTGAGAATCCAGAAAAGGTGTAGGTTTCATTGAGCTCGCCGCGGCTCTGAAACTGATTTGGGCGTTTCTTCTGCTCTGAGATGTTTGATTCTGCGTTTGCGGTTTGAATCTAGATTTCTGATGAGGGTGTGGGTTTCATTGAGCTTGCCGCGGTTCTGAAACTGATTTTGGGCGTCGATTCAGCGTGTGGGTTTGAATCTAGGGTTTAGGGTTTCTGATGAGGGTGTGGGTTTTAGGTTTAGGCTGAAAGAGGAAAGTACGATTTTAGTTTTTGAAGCTGCCTGAGTGGTTGCAATGTAGTAACAGGCAGACTATGGTTGACCTGTAACATACCATTCGTATCATTTGGATAAGGGAAGAACTGCAAGTAACGAAATGCAGCAATGATTGATCCTGCATTAGAAAATATTAAAAAGTTAGTGAATAAAAGTTATGTTTGTCATCTGTAAAGAGGATTCACTTGATCTTTGCTGTCTGAGTGGTTGCAATTTTGGGCGTGTGATGGAATCACGCAGACCGTGGTTACTTGTGACTGTGATTTTGTGTTCGTTTGGCTGGAATCGTTATGTTGATTTGTTGATTTCAGTTTTAGTTGAATCAACTCCAGTTGAATTCAGATATACATGCTGTTGAGGAAGTTAATTCAAATTACTAAATTGTGAAATATTCAATATGGGGTGCTAATGGATTTTAACTTTGCAAGCAGCCTGCATTTTAGCAAAATGCTGCCGCCGCCACGACTGAGTGGGATGCAATTCCTTCGGGAGGATACTGAGTCCATGTGGTGTATGTCCTGTGAGAAGGAGGGCCTCACGCAAGATGCGTGGTTTTGCCAGGCGTGCTATGACAAGTTTACCACGCACGCACTAGGGCTGAAGCGGAAGATAGACAATTTGGAGGTCAAGAAATCTTTTCTAAGTTCTTGGATTGGGACTTGGATTGGGACTGATGGGACTGGGATTGATGATGACTAGGATGTTCATGGAAGTCATCTATGTTATCCAAGATTATCGACAAAGCAGCCTGAAGGACAGTCTTCGCATTATGCTAATGTGCAAAGACATAGTTAGAGAGCGAGTTGTCTCAATTTAAATTGGAGATGATGAAATCTTCACAAAGCGCTTTGAGGGATATCACTTGGTACTTCTTTGCCAACGCTAGAAGCTGGCAGGCCAACTCTTCATCCAAGGACACCTCTGTAGTGTAGAGAAACTTTACAAATGCTTGAAAAATATTTGCTGTCAAGGACGGTCCCGATGATAGGTTACTTTGTATTTCCAAGCATGATAGGTTACTTTGTATTTCCAGGCTAGTCGGTCCGAAATCTTTAAAGCGATGCTTGAGAGCGAGATGGAAGAAAGCCGAAAAGGCATAATCAACACGTCACATAATATTTTTCAAGCATTTGTGAAGTTTTCTATACTGCAGAGGTGTCCTTGGATGAAGAGAAGGCTTGCCAGCTTCTAGCGTTGGCAGAGAAATACCAAGTGATGTCCCTCAAAGCACTTTTGTAAAGATTTCATCATCTCTAATTTGAATTGGGACAACTTGCTCGAACTATGTCTTTGCGCATCAGCATAATACGAAGGCTGTCCTTCAAGTTGCTTTGTCGATAATCTTGGATAACATAGATGACTTTCATGAACATCCTAAATATTCAGAAATGGATTTGCAACTCGCAAATGAGATATTTGTAGCGCATTTTCGGAAGTGGAAAACAGCTGCAGCACCCAGGGGTAACAATGGACGAATTAGACGGGTCTCCGTCGGCACCGGCATAGACGGGTCTCCGTCGGTACCGTCCTCGGCGGCGACCAAGACTACGTCGGTGAACCAAGGACCCTGGGAGCGACCAATGAGCTAGTGGTGGCGGCCACCGGTCGGATACCAGAAACTCAAGAAGGCGACTTCGGCCTTTAAATCCTCGATCTCTCGCTTGAGCTCTTCCTTGGTCTGTTTGGTCTTCTCGTAGCACTCCTCGGACGTGTGCTAGCATCGAGAGCGACGACGACGCAGTCCTTCTTACAGGATGTGCACCGCATGGAATCGGTCTCCTCCTCGCTGGGTCGCTGCATTTGCTGAGGGAAACCTAGCTAGCTAGCTACGCTTGCGAAACCTCTCTACTTCTGAGACGAAGAGGTTCTGCTGTAAAATACTCGAGTCAGAGTCGAAGGAAAAGAAAATCTAAGGTCGGCTATCTTTTGCAGGTGGAAAAAAGAATGGGAAGTGAATTCTCAGAACAACAATGAAATCTTTACTTTGATTTGATTAATTTGCCCTTTATAATTCATCCCATCAATTTCTGTGAAGATTTTTAACAATTGTGAAATATAAAAATACCCTCCTCCAAATTGAGTATGTTATAAAGGAAAGTACAATTCCAAATATCTTGTTCTCTTAACATAATTTTCATTTCCTATTCACGTGCCTTTTTGCACTCAACCAAGCGATAGTACGAGGCAAACGCGAAGCGTTACAGCAAAAAGGTTTATGGCAATCTATTTAATTAAAATCCATTCTTTAAATTATAAGCAACATGATTTGGGCGATTAATATATACTTAGTCTTTCCATAATTCCAATGTTTTTTTGGTCGAAAAGGATATCCCCGTCGTGAAGAGCTGGGCTTCAGCTTCTTCGGCTGTGGGAGAAATTGCCGATTTCGCAAACCCGTCGACAACGGTCCCTCGACGACACACCACCGACATTCAGCTTAAAGGCGGCATCTTTAGGCGGTATCCACCTGGCAGGTTTGATATCCTTCTCTTTCCTCTTTGAATTTTCGTGGGGTTCCGGAGAAGGTAACTATTATTTGCATTGCGGCCAAAGCTGCCTCTAGGGTTGAGCTTGGATTCGGTTTCGAGGCTCGGATGAGTAATGCATTCCGTGATTTCCAGATCTCCCCCTAGAAACAAGCCATAATATCCCACATCAGTGGGTTGTCTTTTCGCTCCATTACTCCCGGTAGCCATTCATCGATTCTTGTTATTCTGTATCTAGAAATCAGGATGTTCAGGGGCAAATCTAATCATATTTCTTTTGGCCATCGACATAGCAGGAACAGGTTTAGAGGTTTTGTAAACAAATTAGCTCTCTCGCTCAGCAAATGCAGCGACTGTGTGCGAGGGAGGAACACCAGGAGGAGGAGACCAAGTCCATGCGCTGCATAGGGGCACGTCATGTGTGACGCCAGCGTGCGCAAGGAGTGCTACGAGGAGGCAAGCGAGACCGTGGAAGAGCTCAAGCGAGAGATTGAGGACTTGAAGGCCAAGGTCGCCTTCTTGAGGTCACGCTCTCCAACCGACCACCAACGCCAACTCAGTGGTCGCTCCCATGGCCCCAGGTTCACCAATGTCGTCTTAGTTGCTGCCGTGGATGGTTACGGAGGAGGCCCATCGATGACGGTGCCTGTTCATCCATGGTTGGATTTTTCAATTCATTCAAACCAATACAAACTATGGTCGATTAGATGATATATTAACTCTTATTGATTCATGATCTTATCATGTTAGGTAAGACGGGAGACAATGTCGAGCCAATCATGAATCAAATTGAAGGACCCAATCAAGAATCCGGCTAAAAAACTAAAAAAGATCAAAGGAGCTCAATGGTCCGGCCATGCAGAGCTCTGGTGGAGGCTCAGGTTAGAAGGGGGCAGAGGAACACATAGAAAGAAAGCGTAGGGGAAGACCTAGAGAGATGGAGAAGGTGGAGGAGAAAGACAGTGAATTTGCTGTATGCCTCAACATGTCTTTACCGGAGATACATGTACTTTTGCTTTAGATTAGAAAAATGATAATCATAGGATGGAGACAATTGAGCTTGCTTCGAGTTAGCAAGATGAGATAGAGGCACGAGATTTGTACATGACAACTATTATGCCGAGGCACTGCTATTAATGAATGAGAGTGGTGCAATTTGACACAGCTCTCTATGCGATGAGAAATAATCTTTTGAAGAATGTGTGCAATGTTATCATTAGCAATCATTCAGCTTTTACTCTGGAGATGATGGAAGTGTGGATTATCAGGTAAATCATATTTATCAATGGTTGCTACCTAAGGGAACTTCTATAAAGGTGTCTTCACCTTATAGATATGTCATATGACTCCGTAGTTCTACTTTCTTTAGGCACCCAGAGCATACATCTTTCAGCCTAATGGTACATACCCTATTAAGCATGATGAGATGGTAGAGTTTCTTCCAGGAAATCTTGCTCAAGACAGCTCATGACTAATGACAGTTTATGATCGTAACTAACTATGATGTCTAGGTTCCTCGACAATTAAGTGGTGATCACTGGTGGATGAAATACATCAAGGAAACAATTAATGGATAAATCAGGTGGTTTGTTGTGCCCCCTTCAGCAGTCTGGCCAAGATTACTATAGTGCATTCGTCACACTGCATCAAAACATGAGATTGGTTCATCATGTTCCTTATCTTGACTAAGCTTTTAGTTTGACGCCACTAAGGTCGACCATAATGGCCCAGTATGTGCCTAGTCTTCCATGTCATTTGAACAAATTTAATCCAGTGCTCCTGGTATATCAGGAGAGGAAACTTCGGGTTTTTGCTAGAAGGACAATCTTGATACTGGCTCAGGTATCTAACGATTCAGTTGCTTTTTGTTTTCTTTACGCCATTCTTAGACAAAGTCAGTAGCTTGCTCCCCAGTTTCGATATCTAAAGGGCAGACAGGTCCAAAGGATTCTGAGAGCAGAGGCTTTCATGCTCTTTTGTTGCTGTATGTTGTGAACTCTCAACAAACTTCAGATCAAGAATTTTGGAAATGCTCCAAGGATTTCCTCTTCTCCTTCTTCTTCCAATCTTACTAGTTATCTTTCTACATAAGTTACAATTGTCCAACATGATATCTTCATCCAGTTTACAGTGGTTTACAAAAGAGCCGATTCATGCTGCAGGACCTAGCAACAGCCCTTGACAGACTCAGGTGGAAGAATGTACTGGTTGGTAATCCACTAGTTTAAATTTATATTTTCCAATTATGTTGGGGCAGGCATAATTTTTACTATCTATCCTATTTAAGATTCGATCCACCATCAAGTTTTTCTCCTAGTTTCTTGAACTATTTTTCTCACCATAAATGTTCCTATAAATCATTCTTATTTGCTAGATACATGTTACACTACGCAACAATAGTTAAAATCCCCTTCATGGAGATACATGCCACCCATTTGATATGTGATAACTTGATTATTAAGATGTGCACAAAGCCAATTATAGGAAAAAATATATATTATTTGCATTTACGACACTTATTAAGAAGTCAAATAGAAAGTTGGTCAACTTTTGAAATACTATTTATTACTATTATTATTATTGGCCGCGGCGTAAGTTGGTAAATCTATAAGAAACAGGACTCTTTAAAGACTCACGGTCCATAATTCCAATGTTTTTTTTTTTGGTCGAAAAGGATATCCCCGTGAGTTCAGCCTGCAGGTCGGGGGGCTTCGCCACTTCCGGTTCGTGCGCTCGGATCAGGGAGTTTCTCGGAGAGAGAGAGAGTTCTTCGTGAAGAGCTGGGCTTCAGCTTCTTCGGCTGTGGGAGAAATTGCCGATTTCGCAAACCCGTCGACAACGATCCCTCTTGAATCTCCAAGTATACCAGCAATTGCACCTCCCGGCTCACCCTCGACGACAGACAACCGACATTCAGCTTAAAGGCGGCATCTTTAGGCGGTATCCACCGGGCAGGTTTGATATCCTTCTCTTTCCTCTTTGAATTTTCCGTGGGGTTCCGGAGAAGGTAACTATTATTTGCATTGCGGCCAAAGCTGCCTCTAGGGTTGAGCTTGGATTCGGTTTCGAGGCTCGGATGAGTAATGCATTCCGTGATTTCCAGATCTCCCCCTAGAAACAAGCCATAATATCCCACATCAGTGGGTTGTCTTTTCGCTCCATTACTCCCGGTAGCCATTCATCGATTCTTGTTATTCTGTATCTAGAAATCAGGATGTTCAGGGGCAAATCTAATCATATTTCTTTTGGCCATCGACATAGCAGGAACAGGTGTAGAGGTTTTGTAAACAAATTAGCTCTCTAGCTCAGCAAATGCGGCGACTGTGCGCGAGGGAGGAACACCAGGAGGAGACCAAGTCCATGCGCTGCATATCGGAGGGGCACGTCAGGGATGCAATTTGAAGTGTTGTCATATTCAACAGTGAAATTTTATTGAAGCAAATTGCGCATGCGATGTCATGACAATCGCTTGGTCTTACTCAATAAATGCTTGATGGATGTAATAATGGCTTCTATGGGTTCTAATATGCTTTCTTTTTTATTGGAATATTTTATCAATGCTGCAATAGGTCATGAGCTTTATCTGTGTTATGATTTATGCGAAATTTGAGCGTTGTTCAAGAATTTTTAGACAAACCAAATGCTTGGGGATGTAGTTTAGGGTCTTTACATTTGGGGTTATCAAACTTTATTCTTATTTTCATCTAATGCATGCATCTAGAAAGGATTCAAAGCAGAAATTTCAAATGTTACCTCCAGTAAACATTGCATTATAAATCTGTTATGAACATCCAATGCACGCGTCTCGAGGCCTAAATCAATTTCCACACGCCCTTAAAGGTCAGAGCTGCATTTAGAAAGTATTTACATTCCAATTCAGTCTTATTAGATTATCCAAGATATAAAAACCAATCTCATCAGTAGTCAGTGAATCAGGTAGTTTGTTTGTAGGACACATCGAACTAATAAGTTCGTAATTCAAAGCTCAATCACTAGCAGAAAACGGGGAATAAGGACAGAGAGGTGCATTTCAAATACGAATGATTTTCCAGATAGAATTAAAAATGAGTAGATAATGGAATAAATTAGAAAAACTAGGAAAGGTTCCAATTTGATAAAATTAGCAAAAGCTCGCCACAAATAATTTGAGGTTATGAGTAGATAATGGAATAAATTAGAAAAACTAAGAAAGGTTCCAATTTGAGAAAATTAACAAAAGCTTGATGCTGGCACGGGCGGGGAGTGCTCTGGGGAGGCCAGCGAGACCGATAAAGAGCTCAAGCGAGAGATTGACAGCTTGAAGGACAAAGTAGCCTTCTTGAGTTTCTGGTCTCTGACCGGCCCCAACCACCTCAGTGGTCGCTCCCATGGCTCCAGCCCTGGGTTCACCGATACCGTCTTGGTCGCCGCCGAGGACAGTTCCAACAATGGAGGCTCCTCTACGCCAGTGCTGTCTCACGAAGCCATTCTGGTGAGCGTTGGCTTTTGCTTGGTTCGTTGATATCATTGCTGATTTTGCTTTGATCGAAATTTTGGACTTTCTTTGATTTTTCTCCCATCTTCATTTAAATTTTGGGTTTTTCCTTTGATTTTGCTCTGATCTCCATTTAAATTTCGGATTTTGCTTGTTTTTCTCTGATCTCCGTCTAAAATTTGGGTTTTTCTTTGTTTTTCTCTGATATCGGTTTGAAGTTTGGGAACTTCAGAAGAGGCACGAGGTCTACTCCACAGCGAAAATAGTTTGTAGGCTGGGTTCGAATTCTCTGTTCTTGCTCCAAGTTCCAAGAGCGGGCGTGTCTGATCAATGGTAAATAAGTGGTCAATAAGAAATTTTAGAATAATTCTTGGAAAAAGTGCGGAAGATAATATTCAGGAGCACGGTCTCTATCAGTTCTCTTGGTCATTGGACGACGAAGATGTGGTAAACCATTGTATCCTGAATCTTTGTTCGATAGTCTTAATTTCTGCTAAGTTAACGGGCTTGACTGTGAGATAATGCATACTCATTTGGGAGAGCTAATAGTGGATATATGATGGTCTAAAACGGGAGGGGCAGAGCGTTATGAAATTCAGTTGTCTTGGTCGAGCTTTTTAGGTGACACATATATCAAAGATTCGAGTTTCAGTTTGGAGAATCGAGCTTGACTCTTCATCGAAACATTTCATGGAATACTTGGCATAAATTAAGGAAACGAAGGACCTCAGGCTCATCCGTGGCTCAAGCTTGAGCCGAGACTCTTAATAGGCATATCGGAACAGAATGAGCGAACCAAAGGACACAGCACAATGACCTTAACGGGGGTTTGGTGTGGCCGAAGTTTGCGTGAGCCAAATGGCCACAAACTCTAGCCCGGCGTACCCTAAAACAGTACACTCACAGACGAGGAGAGGCCTACCTGGTTCGGGCAAGGTGTTGTGGCAGCCAACGACTGAGCTTCCCCAACGAACGCGAATCCCTCTCTTTTCTCGCTTTCTTACTCTGCTCACTCTCCCGGTCTGTTCACTCTCTTATTCTGCTCACTTTCTCGGCTTAACTCTCTAAATCAAGCCGAAGAACCTCCCGAAAGCATTCCCCTTGGCGCGAGCAGCTCTCTCTCTCTCACTTTCTACCCTCCATTCTTACTCCCTTTCTGTTCTTTCTTTGTGTTCGAGAAAGACCCCCTGACATACCATCCGAACCCTCCTATTAAGAATGCCCGGTAGGCGATCATGGCCTCTGCCATTGCTGACTCACCATGTTGGCCTGGCCCCGACCCAAGAGTTGTGCTCCTCTCTCCCCGTCTTACCATTGCCCTCTGCTTTTATCCTTCGACCTCTCTTCCCTTTTCTGCAAAACGTGTGAGAGCATGAGAGATTAGCAGGGATGAGTGTGGTCTTATGGTAGAACCTATAACTTGAGAGCTTGTCATGTCTCGGACTCCCTTAGCCGTGGGAATGTGACCAGTAGGAGTTATTTTGTGACGTCCCAAGAGGCGTCGCCGTACGGTTATTTTTATCTTTCAATTAAATACATGTAGAAGTGTTCAACTACGTCTCCCAAATAACAATAATCAGCTAGTAAGGAAAACACATACACCGACATACGAGTCATATTATACTTCTTTATGCTTATCAAAAGTTATATTTACAGGCCCGTTGGTTCCAGGCCGTTTTCGACTACATCAAAAGCGAAGGTCGGGGTTAGTCCTAACTCCTCTACAATCTCCAACATATTCACTTTCACTTTTCCAAGCGCACCAAAGCGAACGGGAGGGGTACTCATACCTACGGGCCGGGAAAAAGAGGGAAATAACAACAAATGAGTTGAAAACTTAATGAATAAATTACCTAATCCTCGTATAGGAGGAAGCCTCATATTGGCAACATGCAAATCTTGGCACCTAATATGTTGATGGCAGGTAATAGCAAAGCTCTTGCTTTGCCTTGATTATGTACAAGAAAATGGCTCTCAAGTACCTAAAGTACACACAAGTATATATATTACTGAATGATTGGCAAATACATGAGACGATTGCTTTAGTAATTCAAGATTTTTCAGACATTTAAATTTCTATACTCTCTCGTTCAAACCCAGTCATCTTCATTCTGGATGACTGATGTTAACACGGGAAGAAATTGATGTTCTTTTCCGAGAAACTAATAGCCAAGCATGTATATCCCTCCACATCATCTGAAAGACTATCAAAGCTAGTTATATTCAGTAATACTTCGTTTTTGTCCATCTAGTTCTCTTCTTAACTTGAGATAGTTACAAGATGTGAACCTTTTAGTGAAAAGCGATTGGGAACAATACAACATATTAGCAATCTCGGTAGCCATAGGATTAGAACATATCAATCTTCGACCACAATAACTTCTGGAAGACATAGAAAACCCAGAAGAAAAGGACAACCACAAAGTGAATTGATGCAGCTAATGACACTTCACACTTAGGGTGCAAATTGTAACTATTATGTTCTCGGGAACAATTTCTTTTCAGAAATGATTTTTTTTTTTATTCTGATCCCGAGAACAATTTCTAAACATTTGAAAGTGTTTGGTAATTGTCCAAATTTTCTATCCCCGAGATAGAAATGCATTTGGTAAAAACTTTATATTCTTTTGTGACTTATAATTTTTTTTAAAAATTTAATACTCTTATTATATTTTTCTATTTCTAATTTTCTTTTTTCCTTTTCTCCTCTAGGCATTAGCGGTCACCAGGCTTGGGGTGGCTAGCAACCTCACAGGAGGGTCGCTGGCCCCTGATGAAGCTTGGCCTTGCCTTGACTGGGTGAGCTCAACCTCGCCAAGCCACCGTGAAGTTGGCTTTGCCTTGGCTGGGTGACGTCGACCTCGCGATGGCCCCACAAGGTCAAGCTTGCCTAGATTTGGCGAGGCCAAGCTCGCTCGACTGCTAGTGAGGCTTGACCTCGCCGAGCGTCAAGCCTCATATTCATCCCTATCCTTCTAGCGATTGTGCAAAGAGGAATTTGGAAGTGCCTTAATGGTAAGCACAAGGCAACAAAGATGTTCGATCTCAACATGATAAGAACCAACACATAACACCCTGCACTCCTACAGACCGAGCCATGGGCATGGGGAACTCCTTCATTTAGCTGTGACGTGTAGATGTTTACCTAATCTAAGAGCCTTTGGTAAAAGTTATTCTGAGTTATCTTTTCCCATTGATTAATAAACCCAAAACTAACTCCATGAAATTGCTTTACTCAATGGCACAGGTTGTAGAGACATATATGCAGCAACATTTATATAACATTTCTCTCAACCAATGCTTCATATCACGGAATGATAATGCCATCACAAATATCAGGATCCAAATTTTACTAGAAAACAAGTGTATTCTCAATGGTAGGAAAGCAGGCAAATGAGAAGGTGAAACCCAAGCCGGAAAGGCAACGAGAAGAGTCATAAGTTCTCTTGGCAAAAATCCAAGTACGAAGAGATGAGTAAATTTTTGCTAGTTCTCTTTTATCTATGAGATGCAAAACATTTGCTATAATAACAACACAAGAAGTTTCAGTCATCCTATATCATGCAGAAGTAATGCATTCTTTTCCTCCTTTTCAAGAAGACATGCTTCCAACATCTTCAATGCAATGGCCGGTTATCTTCAACGAGTCCTGTGGATGTCTTTTCAATTTACCCAAGTTGTCCATGATTAATGACGCGGCTGAGAAGCTTCGTGTTGTGCTTGTGCGCAAGTATCAAGTTCTCCCAACTTAGGTTGGACACTATGAAATCCTCACAATGATCCTTCAATTGCTTGACCTCATACCTCTCAGCTAACACCAACAGCTTCCAAGCCAGTTGGTCATCAAGGGATACTTCAGCTAAGTAAAGGTAGTCCACAAAGGGCTTGAGCCCTCATTCGACACGTCCTTTATTATAATCGTCACCACTCTAGCTCTCTGCCATCAAATGCTCCAGCATTGCTTTGAAAACTAGGAGCTAGCTAGCCTGACTTTAAATAGAAAGTCGAAGAGAAAATCTAAACAGAAAGTCACAGCAGTCGTGGACATTGATAATGCCACTCAACAACTATTCAATCTGCCTAAGCTAGGTACACCGCCACAAGGCACACGACCAGACTCCGTCAATACCTTTTTTTCACTCTAAATTATTTAAATTGTTTTAGGAGAGCTTGTTTAGATATGGATAGTCTGAAAATGGGATTGGTTAGAGTAGTATGAATTTCAGTTGCCCGAGTCTAGACAAAGGGTACCTATGGCTAGTGGCTCTTTCCTCCTAAGACAAAATGGAGTTTTGTACAAGTCCTGATTCAATTGCCACAATATTATTAAGCATGTGCTTCCAAATGCTTTATATTACTCAAATGTTTTGATAAATAAAAATGAGGAGAGAGCTCCTCTATTTATATAAGAAATTCCCTAATTACAACCTTTAATTAACTCTAGATCTAATGGTAGAGATCACATCTCTACATTCACCAACTATGCACTTCCAAATTCCTCTTTGCACAATGTCGGGCGGGAAGGATAGGAAATAAATCTGGAGGGTAAAGAGGTGTTGCCTGATGTTGTCATTTTGAATTAAGATAACATCCATCGCAACAAAAGCTTCATATCACAAAATGAAAATAACATCACACAGATCAAGATCCAAAGTATTACTAGAAAATAAATGTCCCCACTAGAATTTGCAGGTAAATTACTTTAAATGAAAGGAAAGCAGGAGTAAAAATAAGAAGTTGTGACCCTAAGTCGGAAAGGTAGTGGGAAGAGTTAATCGAAAATACAATAATGAAGAGAATTTTTACTAGTTCTCTTTGATCTATGAAATAAAAAACATGTCCATTAACAACAAGATAATAATTTCGATATATCATGCTTCCTACATAACTCCCAAATGTCCATTAGAGGATTTATTGACTAGCATAGTTGCTTTCTCAAAGAATTGGAAGGTAGGATTTTCAGGATTAAGAACTTCTTTTATTAACAAAAAAAAAACCAAAAGAAAAGAGATAAATGAACTCCGAGCTGAGATGGCAAATTTTCAAAGCTTGGTCCTTATCATACATCAACCAAAGTAACCCGAATAAATGGTACCATTCCTAAAGATTGGCTTTCATTAGTAAATCAAAAGATGCTCTCGAAAGCCATAGTCATCATGATCATCTGAGAATCTTCAATTGCCATCGGAAAAAGATCATTAAAACTAAGAAAGGCCCCCCTTTCCTTGTGTGTAGGAAATTATTTCTTCCAGATGCAGCAGTAACTTAAATCATACTAGGATCTTCCAACCTAAAACACTAAGCAGCACCATTAGCATATTCAGCTTGAAGAAATTGTCCTCAAAATCATCCCATCCCTGTCCAGGACTAAGGATAAGCTTCCAAAACTCACTCGTATTGCCCGATAGATAACCCCTTTGGAGAACAATGCCATGCAATGAACATTCATCAGAATAGCAAATGAAACAAAAAAATTCAAAATATAGATTTGATCTGTAATGTACAAACTAAGTTCCAACTGTCTACCCTGACAACTAAATTTTCAAACAATGACAGTATGCGCATCATTTTTACTTGATAGGAAGAAAGCAATTCAAGTACAAATACTGGCAAAGTTAGCTGAAATATTCCATGTCCAGAACAAACCCATTGCTCATTTTCCCACTCCTCGGACAAGAAATCTTCCTCATCGTGGTACAGGTTTACCTTTCTCTATGCCAATGTCTTTACCCATCAGAACCCTTAGGATTGCAGCTCATAGACTAGTCAACAACACCGAATCATGTCAGAATCCAATATAATGAGACAACTAAATGCAAATCATAGAAAACTTTTGATCACGATGCGGACTTAATTACATACAACAACTGATACGGAAATGACAATGCAATGCAAATAACAAGATAAAAATTCCTTTTTCTTTAACTTTCATTTCAGTCAACTTTTCTTTATATCTGTTTTTCTTCACATTCTTTTTGCTTTTATGTAAAACTCAAACGTTTTTTTTTTTTTTTTTTAAATTAGATTTACTATAAATCATCTCGATTGTGATAATTAGTCACGGTAGCCACTACACCATTAATTTAAATACCATATGTGATATGTGTATTGCTCACTGCTTACCCTGCTGATTATAACCTAAGTTTATTATGGCTATGTCTTCTATTCATATGTAAAAATAAAAGTTTACATCGTGAGATGTAAGAGAAGGTGTCTGCTACATGCTAGATAAATCTTGTGGACACAATTTCTGATGACTTATATAAAAGAAACTAAAAATAAGTTTTTAAATTGTGAAGTATCAATAAAAACTATCTTACTAGGCAAACTCGGGTATATTACCAAAAAAATCCAAAACTTATTGTGCAAACCTTTTAATATTGCCAATTGAGTCATAAACATTTTCACATTTTATCAATTGAGACTATCCAACCAATTTTAGTTGGAATTCACCAATGTGGTGGCTTGCCATGACCAACACTAACACGAACAATTTTTATTATTAATTTTCTTATTTTTTATTTTCTTTCTTTTTTTCTCTTCTAAGCTCTACTAAGGTCACTAGCCAACCCTCACCAAATCTCACAAAGGCCATCAGGCCCTTGCTAGTTGCGGGCAAGAGTTGTGGCCCCGCCTATTGGCTGACGAGGGCTGCTAGCCATTGCTCGTGGTCGGCAAAGATCGACCAACCATTAATATGGCTTAGCCACTATGCCACAAAAGAGTAAGGAAATAATTAAAGGGCAAGCAATGAGCAATAGACATATCGCATATGGTACTAAAATTAAAGGCAGAGTGGCTAATGGGGCTAATTATCATATTTGAAGATGACTTATATAGTAAATTTAAATGATGAAACCGTTTAATTTATAAAAATGGAAAAGAATCTGAAGAAAAATAGATAAATAGAAAAGTTAACTTAAATGAAAATTAAAGAGAAAGGAACAATTTAATTGTGATCTTCTTATTTGCATTGCATTTTCATTTCTTTATCAATTCTTGTACGTAACCGGAGTCCTCCAGACATGATTCATTGTTGTGATCAAAACTTTTCAATGACTTACATTAATTTCACTTTTTAGAAAAAAATAGGAAATTTAATAAATTAGTATACAAGATAATTTGAGGGTCCCAATTAACACAAATTAAATAATGATTACTCAATTTACACTGAATTGAAAGAAATTTGTGACCAAGTTGGATTGCTAAAGTTAGGTATGACGGTGTTCTAAACTGCCACAAAGAAAAATGATTGTGATTTCAAAACAACAAAATATGAAGGATCGCTAAAGTTTGGAATTTTAACGCGATTAATCTCCCCCAAAATAAATCGGTCCGAGATTTGGGTGTGCAAATCTCGTCTCTCCACATCTCCAATACGAGCGGCATACGTAACAAAAAAAAAATACAGAGAAATTCCCCCCATAAACCCCCTACAATATTCGTACATAACAAGTCCCAAGAACATCCATCAATCACTACATAATTTGATTCCAGCTTCGTCCTAATTAGCGTGCTAATTAATATTCCAATTAGTGAACGAACCCAACCAAGAAGCTAGTGAGATCCGTCAGACCAATAAATAAATTAAAAAAATAAACAAGAAGGACCATGCCAAAGTTGAGTCGGATTCGCTCCAGATCAGACCCATGGCTTCTTGGACCACGTTTCTCCGCGTCAAAAGCGTGGCTTACCAAGGACCGGTCTTCTTTCCAAGAATCATCTCGAAAGATCAATGGCATGATTTTTGAAATTAGAGAATAATAACGTTCCAAAACAAGAAACTTTACCAAAAATTAAAAACATTCCAAAACAAGAAAAAAATCATTTCAGCTTTCTAAGGTAGTTTCTTCGGCGAAGCTTCTCGGTAACTTCCAAGAAACCCTTAAAGCCACAGATCTCCTTCCAAATTCATGCTGTGCACATACGTACACAATCGTACAACTCCCCGTCGATGTATGCATAAATAGACCGCAACTCCCCTTCGGAGTCCTCGAATTCGACTTCTCCTCCTCTCGCAGCGCCATAAGCATTTCTACATATTTCTTCATTAGTTTCCCCAATCTGCACGTGAACATCAAGCATCGATTCATTGTATAACTATGTCTCTCCTCGGAACTGGAGACTTGCGTCGCATTTTCGAGAACCTCGACAAGAACGGGGATGGCCAAGTGAGCCTCGAGGAGCTCAATTGGCTACTTGAGAAAATCGGTATTCATTATAGCGTGGACGAGCTGGAATCATCTATAGATAAATCGAGCCTCGACTTTGACGAGTTTTTGTATTTTTACAATTCTATATCATCAGAAGAAACCATGAGGACCGGTGAATCAGAATCCCGAGAAAGCAATGAAGGAGATGTCGATCAAGAGACTGACCTTGTTGAGGCATTCAAAGTGTTCGATTTGAATGACGACGGCTTCATTTCATGGGATGAGCTCCAAAGTGTCCTCTCAAAACTAGAGTTATGGGACAAGAGAAGCAAGAGAGACTCTAACAGCATGATTCGTGCATATGATACTAACAACGATGGGAAACTCGATTTTGAGGAATTCAAGAACATGATGTTGTTTACAATTTCTCGATAATATGTTAAAAAACGTGACATGTCTTGAGTCGAATTTGCTTTTATACATCGCATTGATTCTATGTACTTTTATTACTTTATACTTTTGTTTAGCTTCTATCGTTACTCTCGGTTCCTACTTTCGCTCTCTCTCTCTCTCTCTCTCTCTCTCTCTCTCTCTCTCTCTCTCTCTCTCTCTCTCTCTCTCTCTCTCTCTCTCTCTCTCATGCTATTGTCCTAATTAGGGGAAAATCATCTAAAAAGTTATAAAATTATTGTAATTTTGCCAATTATTTTTTAATTTTACTAATTGAGTTCTAAACCTGTTCAAGTTTTGTTAATTGAGTCCATATAATAAATTTTGGCTGAAAATCACTGATATAGATATTAGCACTCATATGTGGTACGGTCGGTATTGATATGGATAATTTTTAATAATAGATTAATTTTTTTGAATTTTTTTGAATTTATTTATTTATTTATTTATTCTTTTCTTTTCTTTTTTTCCTTTTCTTCTATTTTCTTTGTTTTTTTTACCATGGCTGGTGAAAGTTGTTGGGCCCTTGCCGGCCACTAGGCAAGGGCCACGACACTAGCTCGTAGCCAACAAGGGCTTCTAGCCCTTGTCTAGACCATCGTAGCCATGGGCAAGAGTTGTTCAAAAAAGGAAAATAAATAAATGAACAATTCGAAAAAAAATTATAAAAATTATAAAAAATTATCTACATCAACATTGGTGATGCCACGTGGAACAACTGGCATATATATTAGTGATTTCCGGCCAAAATTATTTTGGTAAATTGCCAAAAGTTTTAAGACTCGATTGGCAAAATTAAAAAATTTAGGATTAAATTAGCATAAATGCAATATGTTTAAAATTATTTGGACAATTTTCCCTTCTAGCTATATTTTGGTCATCTCTATGCTAATTCTACCTTTTAAACATGCAATGGTAACATTACATTACATGTGCCTGATGCGAGTGAGTCCTACACATACTTTTCATTTAACAATACTAATCCTCAACGCCCACGCATGCCTCATATTTACTTACGTATTTTAATCACACGATTAAGGAAATGAATTGATTTCGCTTTTTACAATTTTAGACATTTTCCCGTATAGGAGATCATTTAATTCTCAGGTCATAGTTAGAGGTAAATATTCAATTCGAGCGGGAGTAGTTAATTTTCAAGAGATTTTTCCCAAAATAAGATAATTGCCAAGACACGGGGCATTAAACAAGTTGTTACACATGCGCTATGTGCATGACTAAGAAGGGGTAATTTTAGCATTGGCAGTAGTAACCACTACCAGTAAAACTGCATACTCAAATGCTCAATATGACTAATTTAGATTTTACTATTAGCATATCAATAAATTAATGAGGACATCAATTCAAAAGTTCCCTATATATAGTTCGGATAAAACTCTACAGGATTAGCCAATTGATTTAATTGCTCACACACAATTAACAAGCTCAATTGCACATGTTTGGGGCCAACCGTAAATGTTTGTTTGCTTTTGACCTAGGAATGTTAACTTTTCCTAGTTATATATAAGGACAAAAAAGAGAGACATATGATGGCATATATATGCGAATAATTACTTCATCAATCCTATACATATTATATAGATTTTAATTTAGTATTAAATTTTTCAATTTGATCAATGCAATTTAAATCTTTTGCTAATTCTCCTATATAATACATTTAACTTTAAAAATTATGATTTCATTGTCTAGTCAATGTTGAACACTGTGAATAAATTCGACGTTCCATGTCAAGAATTACATATTAGAAGGAAACGTGGATAGTGGAAAATTTCTTGAGGATCATTGTTAGTTATTGGTAATCAGAAAGGTACTTTTCTTGAATCACCAAGTTCTCCCGTTTAGAAGTAGTAATGACGATTCCTGGATTTAGATTTATGAAGCGATCGTTCGAATTCATCACAGCCTGTTTAATTTGGTTTTGCAAAAGAACTTTGGGCTCCTGAAGGACTTTAGCTAAATACAAACCTTTTTGTTTGATTTTTTTGGGGAGTTTGGCCAGATGCAATACATCTCTAAATGACTCTAAAAGCTTTTTAGCCCAAGGTAGGTTCGGAGCTCATTTGGGAAGTTATATATTCAAAATGTAAGTTGGTATTATTCATGTGGGCGATACTGCTCATAAGCCAACAACCGCCAACCAAGAGGTCCCTAGCATTGATGATTGCCGCCTGAGGGGTTGCCTGACCCTAGTGATCGTCGCTTGAGGTCACACAACCTAGGTGTTGCCTGAGGTCCGGCAACCTTAGGTGATGGTCACTTGGGGTCGCACGAACCCAGGTGATCCTCTAACTAGGCCGCCCGACCTCTAGCTACTAGAGGTTGAGCAACAGCCAGATCTGGCCATCGATGAGTAAATATAAAAAATTTAGCAAAAATCATTTGCAAAATGTAGTATTTTTCAAATGGCATTTAGGCTAAAATTATTTCGCAATACAATTTGAGATTACAATTTATCAAATGCTATTTACATTTCGAAAAACCTTTTAATTCAAAAATATTTTTTTCCTCCTAGGGGTATTTATTCAAAACCGTACTAAACGGGGCCACGTCATTATTGGCTGTCGTTAAGGATCGTCGAAAGCCTTTCAAAAGTGACAGATCGTCCAAGCGAATGTTTTCATTGAGATATCGGGTTCTTGGCCCATCTCTTTTCAACCTACGGCCCCACCACGAGGGAGGTCATGCTCTGGCTTGAAATTTCCTCTGTTTGGGCTCGTTGAGCGTGCTCGAGTTTTTGCCGGCCACGCACTTCAGCTAAATCTTCTTTCGCATTTAGATTGGCCGACTCATCTGCTATGACTTGCAAAGCAGTCTGATTGACTTTCAAACACTGGATGGCCTCTTCGATGGCATGATCTCCTCCCGAAACAGTCAATGGGAGACTTGTCTCGTGGCTGCGTCGGTAGAACATCCACCTCATCAGAAAAGCCGTTCAGGAAAATATTCACACTTTTGCCCGAGCTCCGAAGGTATGGTAGAAGAGACACCACTGCTGCATCCCTCAACGGGTTGAGATTTGAGTCTCGCAACAACCAATGAATGAGAAGACCGCCACACGAGAGAGTTCAAGAAATTCCAACGGTTCGTCCTTAACCATTTCGTCAAAATGACCTCCTAAGAAGAGGAACCTTTGAAAGTTGGGTCCATGGAGTCCACTATCGGCTGAGTTTAAAAGCTTTGAGGCTCTTTTTTTTTTTTTTTTTTTTTTTTTTTTTTTTTTTCCAAAATAAGCTTTGGCCCCGGCCAAAATGTTTGAAGGGTTTCCTGCTTCGGCTTTGATTCGACTGTTCAGTCGAAGGAGAAGATGGCAACGGCATTGCTGAAGGGGAAAATGAACCTCCCGCGGGAGCTGAGGCTAGAAGAAGATCAGGAGCACTGACAGCAGCAGGAGTGGTGTCATTAGACGTCAAGATAACAGCAGATCCCAAACTTCTGACCTGACTTGCGGGTGACGATGAGGTTAATAAAGAAAAATCTACGTTGCCTGATGAGAACAAATATGCTGCCAATTAGTTTGGCCTACTTTACAGGATTACATACGGGAAAGAGATGGCAGGTGCATACCTTGTTCTGGTGCTGGAAGAAGTGAAAGAGGAAGTTTCGATTAATAAGGCTGCTTTAAAGCGTCGGTGGTATCCACTAGCATAGTTTGATTATTGAAGCAGGAAGTACATTTGTTTAAAAGAATTCAAAATCCTTTCAATTCTTTTGAAAAGAGACATATGTTTACACTGAAAGCAACTCAATTCAGAAAGGAACATACTTTTGGCATGAGCATAAATGGTCATATAAAAGACATGTGATTAAAAGTGTAAATTTAATGGTAAGCAGAGGTTGAAGTTTCAAAAATAGGGAACGTGAAGATTCAGCATAGAAATCGTTCGAAGAGAATGCAACCATCAAGAATAGTCAAAATGTAGTTACTTTTGGAGTCACTATAAATACCACAAGCTCTCCAACAAGGGACTCCCTCAAAATAAAAATCAAGCAAGTTGCATTATTGCTTTGTATCACTCTTTATTCTTTGACATAGTCATAGTTGTAGTTTCCTATTAGCGTTGTCTATTAGTTTCAGGAGTGCAATCACTTCCCTAAGTGCTTTGTCGTCGATTAAATTCTAGTATAGTATCTCTATTTTGGGCTATATTCGCCCTTTGTCATTAATTAAATTCCGACAAAGTTTGTCTACATTCTATCTTATTAGCATCTACGTTACTTCCCATAGACAGCATCAGAATAACATAGTTGAGTCATTCACTGTGAGATATTTTCTGTATGAAGTCACTAAATAATCTACAATTTGAGGAAATATTTTTCTTTCCTCTCTCCAGCCAAAAATCTGTATTTTTATAGTTCCAAAATTCAGACCAAACATTTTAAGAACTTATTTAAGTCCAACAATTCCTTAACTATAAAGGAAAAAAAATTACCTTATGCCAAATTGAGTATGTTATCAAGAAAAGTACATTCTCACTTTTGTTTCCTTGCTTCTCCCGCGTGTAGTATATTTTATTTTTAATTTTCAATTCTAAATATCTTCTTCTCTTAAAATAATTTTCTTTTTCTTTTCTCTCATTCGTGTGCTTTTTTTGCACTCTACCATGCAACAATAGGCTCGTGTCGGAAAGAACCTAGAGAACCTCTAATTACAAGTGGCGAGCTTTTGTTAATTTTCTCAAATTGGAACCTTTCTTAATTTCTCCGATTTATTCCATTGTATACTCTTCTTTTTCAATTCTATGTGGAAGATTACTTGTATTTGAAATGCATCTCTCCGTGCTCGTTATTTCACAATTTTATGCTAATAATTATGCTTTGACTCGAACTTATTTATTTGATTTTATTTCGCTGGAATTGCCTCTCACGATGAAATATTTTTCTACCAAAAATAATTCTTCAGCTTTTAATCAAAAAAGACCAGATCCAGTTATTTGATGACTCGAGACAGAAATTAATTGAGGATGACCGGAGGAGTTATGAGGATAAATTAATCATAATCTAGATAGAGATTTTAGAGTCGGCGTGAAAGATTACTTTTTCATAATTATAATTATATGTCCTTGGTCGTCTTTGCACGTTTTTACTTGGAAAAAATTTCCGAATTATTAGATTTTTATGTAATTCCCCCTGCAAGCGAACTAGCTCTCCGCAGAAGAGATGACGATGCAGCGACCGTGCGAGGCGGCGGGGACCGACTGGGTGCCTTGCACGTCCCGCCGCACGGAGGAGGAGTGCGTCCCGCACGCTGCCGGCGCGAGCGAGGATTGCTACGAGGAGGCCCGAAAGACCATGGAAGAGCTCAAGCGAGAGATCGAGGACGCCAAGGAAGAGCTCAAAGAGCTCAATCACTTAAAGGCCAAAGCCGCCTTCTCGAGTCTCTGGTCTCCGGCCGGCCACCACCCCCACCACCCAAGTGGTGGTGGTTGCTCCCTTGATCCCGACGTCGTCCTGATCGCCGCCGAGGGCGGTCCCGAGGGAGGCCCCTCTACGCCGTTGCCGGCTCACTGGGATATTCTGGTGAGCATCGGTTCGTTGATATTTCGTTGCTGGTTTTGCTTTGACTTAAATTTTGGGTCTTTCTTTGTTTTTGTTTTTCCTCTGATCTCCGTTTGAATTTGGGGATTTTCAGAAGAGGCGAGAGGGTTTAGGGCAAGGATTAGTTTGGAGTTAATTTTTTTGGGAGAGGGATCGTGTACTCTGTTCCTTGCTTCAAGTTCCAATAGCGGGCGTCTCTCATAGGGTGGCGATATTGATAAATTGTGTGATCAATGGTCAATAAGGGGTCAAATATTTCTCGGTGAAAGTGGGGAAGACAGGTTGCGGGAACGCGGTCTTTATGTGTTCTCTCAGTCGGCAAACCATTGTATGCTGAGTCTTTGTTCAACGGTCTTAATTTCTGCAAAGTTGACGTGCTTGACTGTGAAATAATGCCGGGAGGAAGACAAGATACTCTGGAGGGCTTGTGGTGGATATACGATGGTGTCTGAACGGGGTTTGGTCAGATTGTTATCAAATTCAGTTGTCTGGGTCAGTTATTAAGCTTTCTCAGATTTCTTTAGAAGTTTTATCTACCTTTGGCTTTCGTGGGCATTCCTACGAACAATTGTTATTGAGAAAAAAAGGCCACTGCATTGGTAGTGGGCATTCCTACAAACAGTTGTTATTGAGAAAAGGCCACTGCATTGGTAGTTTATGCTGATAGATTTAAGAAGGGAAACCTACGGTGAATTTGTATTTGGATTTTTAAGATGTTTTTTTTTTTTCGTATGTGTTCATTAGAATTTGGTGCAGCATTTGGACATGGGATGTGCTAACATAGTGGTACCTATGTCTTACTAGTGGAAAGCGATCCCTCTTTGCACTCACCACTTGGAAGTCCGTGACAGGGTGTTAGTTTCAGTTCGAAAGCAAAGAGTGCTCCCAAAAGTGATTTCCTTGAAGATAATGAGTTAGGGCTTGCGTGATTCAATGCCTACATTGCCCCACAGGAAACCTACATGACCCCTTTGGCTAGCCCACCATCTTGAACTTTTATGCTGTCATATTCTCGAAGAACAGTACTTATATTATTAATAGCCAAATGAGATCCTCTAGCTATCTCCTGCTTGTTGGGTTGCATCAGTTAAGCCATGCTTCATATTTTCTTGTGCATGAGGATATCAATTAGAACGCAGCCACTCTAGAATTGGCAACCATGTAATGCAACAAACTTCCTTTTGTAAATGACTACGCTTTCCGCAAGATACTCTTCAGAGATGCTTGGATAGAGTTTGGGGTCACGTAAAGGATTTACATAATTATTATCCCAATTGTTGTGTACTGGAGCAAACCTAACCAATTAAAAAGAAACTGCAATTATTCATATTAGATTTATGCCTTTTTGTCCATTTGAAATTTTATCAAGCGGGTCACTACCATACAAGTTCTCTTAGATCGCTGCTTTCCTCCTCAGACAAGTCTTGACTAAATCACCAAGAGTTCTAAACATATGCATTCAAGGATCAGTCTTTTTGGTGATCTGGCCTCAAAAAAAGAATGTTGAACCTCTTCCTTCTTTCGTTTCTGTCCTCAATAATTGCTTGGAGTGGTCTTGATCTTCTCTCTTCTTCAGCCTAAACTTAACTTTCTTATATAAAATGCAATGCCAAAGTTAGTGGAGTAAATAGTTGTGGAGCGTGTATCGGCAATATCAACTCAATATTAATTTCTGCAATGCTTTATCAATAGTCTTGCTGTAAAATTCTGCTGCTGCACATGCTTGTGGCCGGATATATATGGTGAAAATGGGGGTTGCATTTTCATCTAAAACTGCATGCTGCTAAATATGCACCTACGTAAGACATTTCGACTTCTTAGGTTGATCTTGTAGGTTATTTTTTTAGCTTTCATCTATTCAGGCATTAGAAGTTCAAATTTGTTTGCTTGGACTGGAATTCTACATCAGAGATTCTCGATTTTTTTTTTTTTGCAGGTAATTGTTTCCTTTTATTTGCTTGGAATGAGGCTTAGTTGAGTTGAGTGATATTTTAATCTCTATTTGAAGTGACATATTTACTAATTGAGTTGCTGGATACTCCATTCATTATGACTCCTTCACAAGATTTGATTTAAGCAATGCTTGTGCCAGCGGATATGCATTTTGCCTGCTGCTATGTGCATTTCATTGGAGTTATCAACTCAAACATCACAAAAGCTTGAGTATGGTTTTTCGCTTGGCATAAGGCACTTATGAACACAACATAGTTTTTCATAATTTTGGTAATTAATAACGATAGCAAGGACATGTTCAAAAGCTTTACTCACATGCTCATAATACAATATCTTCGATCTAGCAAACTTCAACTCTTATAGATAAGATGCATAAACCTCTGTCAAACTACTCAGCTTTCACACTGCAAGAAACGCACTTTCTAAGTGCTCTTCAATTTTCTTTTTACTATCAGGCTAGCCGGTCCCCAGTATTTAAAGCAATGCTCGAGAATGAGATGGAAGAAAGCCGAAGTGGCACCATCAAGATAACTGACATGTCGTATGATGGCCTCCGAGCATTTGTCAGCAGTCTTTATGCCGAAGCATACCTCGATGAGCAAATGGCTTGTGAGCTCCTGGTGTTGGCCGACATGTACCAGGCGAAGCCCTCAAAGCTTATTGTGAGCTGTTCTTAGTATCCAAGTTAAACTGGGACAAGTCGATCATATATTATGCCTTTGCGCGCCTGTACAACGCGAAGCTTCTACTTGAGGCTGCCTTGTCCTTAATATCAGAGAACAGGAAAAAGCTCAGAGAACATCAAGAATACTCGATACTCGAAAATGACCCACTCCTTGGGTTGGAGATATTTGAGGCATGTCTTGCAAAACGAGACAGCACCTGAGGATGCTTCTGCGAAGTGAGAGTCTTGTTTGGAGAAAGGAATTTCATATCCACAAGAAAAGGGGCCATTGTTAGTTTGTTAGTTTTAATAATCCTTTTCCTGCAGCAATTGGAGGTTCTCAGATGATTATGATGACTTTGGCTTTGGGGAGCATTTTTTGATTTACTAGTCAAAGCCATTCTTTAGGTTCGAGACCATCCTTTTGATTTACTTTGCTTAATGTACTCGGAGTTCATTTGTCCCTTTTCTTTTGGCTCTTTCGCTAGTAAAAGAAGTGTCTAAGCCCGAAAATCCTGCCTCCTACTTCTTTGAGAGGGCAAATATGCTGATGAAGAAATCCTCTAATGGACATTTAGAAGTTATGCAGGACCCATGATACAGGCTGACAAAAACTTATTATCTTGTTGTTGATGCAAGTGTTTTTTTTATTTCATGGATCAAAGAAAACTAGTAATATTCTCTTCATTCTCGTATCCTCATTTGAGACAACTTATGACTTTTCCCATTGCCTTTCCGACTTGTGGTTGCAACTTCTTATTTTTACTCCTGCTTTCCTTTCATTTAAAGTAACTTACCCTTTGATAATCCCGCAACTTCTAGTACAGACATTGGTTTTCTAGTAATCCTTTGGATCTTGATCTGTGCGATGTTATTTATCATTTTGCGATCCGAAGCATTGGTCAAGATGGACGTTATTTAAATGTCTTTGCATGTAAACTTGATATATGTCTCTACAACCTATACCATTGAGTTGAGGTTGGTTCCGGCCTTGTTAATCAATAGAAAAGATAACTTGAATAACTTAACCAAAGGTTGTCAGATTAGGTAAGCATCTACGCGCCATTGATTCACAGCTAAGTGAACAAGTTCTCCATGCCCATGGCTCAGTCTTTAAGAATGCATGGTGTCATGTATTGGTTTTTATCATGCTTAGTGCCTTGAGCAAGTGGTGGTTTTTGTTGCTTTGTGCTTACCATTAAGACACTTCCAAATTCCACTTCGCACGGTGTCTGGAATGGCGGGGAGTTAGTCTGGAGGGCAAAAAGGTGTTGCCTAATGTTGTCATTACAGATTTTACTGCTGGACATACTTGTCTCCAGCTCTCATCGGCTCAGATGTGTGAGGAAATAATCCATGCTACTCATTTGGTAATATGTGTCGAAAGGTCCGTGACTAAATGAAAGTCAATGTTCTGGTGCCATTAGAGTTACTCGTTACGTATTGTCGCTTTAAATGAAAGTCTCATTTGACTGGTGGCACCCTGTTTTCAAGATTTTAAGCAAGCTTAACTTTGACTAAATGATATGTGGTGTATCTGATGTATAAATTACTTTCTGATACGTGATAGATGATATTCACATGTAGATTCATCAAAAGCACATGCCAAGCATGCATGAGTGGATTATCGAGACTCGCACATCATCCTCCGGTTGAAAAAAAACACAAAGTCGTGATTAAAATAAAAAAGTTAATTCTAAGCGACGGTGATGATCTGGAGCTAGTCACATTCATCTCATCAGACATCATGTCCTTTGCACCAAACCGTTCAAGAAATTTCGAAGATGTATAAAAGAGGGCGTTAATTTTCTAAGAAACCTCCAAACAGTCAACTGCCCAAAGAATGTCACCAACAAGTCTTAAACTAATGAGATTTATCCTCTTATCGTCACTTTGTTGAATGTCTCCTGGACGTTACTGGCATAAAAGTTCAAAGAAAGTTTTGGGTTGGTTGTTGGCCGGAATATCCAAGGTCCAATGAACCAATTGAAAGCCAAGTCAAATTTTAGTGATATAATTGAAAAAAAAAAAGTTCAAGAAAGAAATATACACAAGATGAAAATAAGAACAAATTTTGATGGCCCTAATGTAAATAAAACCCTGAAGTGAAATGCAGTCTCCGTTACTGGCAAGCACTTGGTTCGTCCAAAATTTCTTAGACAAGGCTCAAATTTCCCTGGATCATAGTACAAATGGATACGATGACCAATTTTAGCATAGATGATTTGTAATGACATTGAATGAGCACTTTGAATCAATAAAAGTTCACCGTGGAAGCTGAAAACACTTCAATCGGAAAATGATACCAATATGACGATGCCAGAGGTTGTATCCCTGAATAACACAAAGCCAATCGGATCTATTAACAGAACCATGCAAAAAGTTTATCGCACTCCTGTTCCTTCAAACTCAAAATTCCATAATATTGAAAAGTCTTTCTCCCAACTGATTTTTCTTAACCTGTACAAGACAAGACTATGACTTTGCAGAAGTATCCTTGGGTGCTGCAGTGTTTTCCTGCTTTGCAAGACATGCTTCATATATCTCCACCACAAGGAGAGGGTGCTTTTCAACAAATTCCGAATATTCTTGACGTTTTCTGAGTTTATCCATATTGTCCAAGATTAACGACAAGGCAGCCTCAAGGAGAAGTTTCGCATTGTGCTGGTGCGCAAAGGCATAGTTTATGATCGAGTTGTCCCAGTTCAATTTGGATACCAAGAACTTCTCACAATAAGCTTTGAGGTGCTTCACCTGGTACTTTTCAGCCAATACTAGAAGCTCACAAGCCATTTGCTCATCGAGCGATGCTTCAGCAGAGTAAAGATAGTTGACAAATGCTTGAGGGCATCATACGACACGTCACTTATCTTAATCGTGCCGCTTCGGCTTTCTTCCATCTCATTCTCAAGCATTGCTTTAAACACTGGGGACCGGTTAGCCTGATTGTAAATACAAAATCGAAGAAGAGTAAAGAACACAATTTTTGCAGTGCGAGAAAACTCAATAGTTTGATAGGAGATGTCTGTGCATCTATTCGATATGAGTCAAGAGTTTTCTAAATCGAAGGAAAACCTGATATGAATTTTACGGAGCTTGTGATCAAAGCTTCTTAGCAATGTCCTTGCTAAATTAATCAATTGCAAAAGTTATGAAAACCATGTTGTGCTCATAAGTCCCCTATGCCAAGCGAAAAAACTTCAAAACTCAAGTTTATGTAAATTTCAAGTTGATAACTCCAATGAAATTACATTGCAGCAGGCAAAATGCATATCTGGTTGGTCAAGAAATGATTAAATCAAATACTGTCAAAGAAAGTCGTAATCACTGAAGTATCCAGCGACTCAATTACCAATTATTCCACTCAACTCAACTAAGCCTCATTCCAAGCAAATAAAAGGAATCAATCATGATCTGCATAAAAAAATCGAGAACCCCTCTGACTTATATATCTGGTCCAACCAAACAAATACGGTAGTTCTAATGCCTGATTAGATGAAAGCTAATACAAAAACTTCAAGATTACCCTAAGAGAGAGTTTAATAACAGACAAGAAAGTAAAAGAAATAATCCGTTAGTGGAAATGTCTTATGTAGGTGCATCTTTACCATTATGCAGTTCCAAAAGTAAATGCAACCCCCATCATCACCATATATAATCCAGTCAAAAGCTTGTACAGTGGCAGAATTTTTCAGCAAGTCTCTAGATAAAGAGTCACAGAGATTCTATTAATTTGATATTTTTGATATATATGCTCAACAACTATTTAATCTGCCTAAACTCTGGCATTACATCTTGAAAACTAGAGTAAACATAAGAAGGTTAAGTTGAGGCTCGAGAACAGAGAAGATCAAGACCAATCCAAGCAATCATTGAGGCCAGAAACAAAAGAAAGTGGCCTGACATGCTGTTTCAAGGCCAGATCAAAGATAAGATTCGTTGAATACATATGTTTAATAAACTCATGGCGACTTAGTCAGGAATTGTCTGAAGAGAGAGGAAGCGATCTAAGAGAACTTGTTTGGTTAGCGTTAATTATTCGAATCATTTATTTGATCCCCCACTCTATCCAGGCATCTCTGTAGAGTATTTTGTGGCAAAGCCTAATCATTTACTACAGCAAGTTTGTTATGTCACACGGTTGCCATGTCCAGAGTGGCTGCCTTCTACTTTATATCCTCATGCACAAAAAAATATGAAGGCTGGCTTTTGGTGATTAGAATTGACTCAGTCTCACGAGCAGGAGATAGCTAGAGGACTTCATTCAGCCATAAGTAACACAAGTACTGACAGCATTAAAGTTCAAGATGGCGAGCCAGTTAAAGGTCTCATATAGCCTTCCTCTGAGGCATCAGAAGCATTTGATCAATCAAGCCCTAACTCATTATCCTCAGGTAATATCAATTTTGGGGGCAATCTTTGTTTCCAGACTGAAACTACCACCCTATCATGGACTTCAAGTGCCAATGGTAAAGAGTGATCGCTATCAACTAGCAAGCTGAAGGTACCACTGTGCTAGCACACCCTTGTCAATGTCGAGTTACCGAATTCTCATAAACACATAAAAGTCATCTTAAAAGTCCAACTGGGAATTCTCCATAGGTCTCCCCTCCTTAAATCAATCTGCACAAATTTCTCAGTAACAAACGAAGATAGAACTTCTAATGAAATCCTCTGTGAGCATTACTCTTTCACTCTCTTGTAACTTCTCTCTGCCTCAATTAAAATGAAAAATCTGAGAAACCTCAATAGCTCGACCCAGACAACAGAATTTCATAACACAATGACCAACCCCGTCTTTAGATCATCTATATCCAATATAAGCTCTCCCAAAAAGAGTATCCTTCCTTCCATTTCTCACTTCATTCAGGCCTCATTTCAAAGTCAAGAGTCTCAACTTTCCATAAATCAAGCTACCGACAAAGGCTCAGCATACAATGGTTCTCCACACCATTGCCATCCAATGACCGAAAGAAAACTCATAAAGGGAGTGTTCCTGTATCTAATCTACCCCTTTTATTGCAAAATTTCTCCATGACATGATTGACCACTTATTTTACCATCGAGACACAGTTTATCACCTTCCTATGAGAGACGCCCACAATTAGGGAGCAGAACATTTGAACCCACCTGCAAATTAACGACAAACTAATCGAAGCTTAACCACAGTGGACTAAACCTTCTCATCCTTTCTAAAATTCCCAAATTTAATCGGACATCAGAAGAAAAACAAAGAAAAACCCAAAATTCAGATCAAAGGAAAACCGGCAACCAAATCAACGAACCGAGCAGAAGGCGATAGCTCACCAGAATGTTCCTGTGAGCCGACACCGGCATCGACGGCCCCCCGTCGGGACCATCCTCGACGGCTACCAAGACGACGTCGGTGAACCCAGATCCATGGGGGCGACCACTGAAGAAGGCCGGAGACCAGACGCTCAAGAAGGCGACCTTGGCCTTCAAATCCTCGATCTCTCGCTTGAGCTCCTCCTCGGTCTCGCTCGCCTCCTCGTAGCACACATTGCAAGTGCCGGCGTCGCTCCTGCCGTACTCCTCCTTGCAAGATATGCAGCGCATGCGCACGGACTCGGTCTCCGAATCGGTCTCCGACGACTCGGTCTCCACCTCCAGATGATCCAGCCTCGCGCACCGTCGCTGCATTTTCTGCTGGGCTGAGAGCTGATCAGCGAAACCTTTCCTCTTCCTTCCCTCGTACTCACGTCATTTGCAGCGCACGCTTAAAATGAAAAAAAGAAAAAAGAAATTATGACTATAATTAGGGAAATAAGAATTCCATAACTAAAAGGGTTCTCCCACACAACTTTTTTCTAAATCTTAATTTTGATTCGATCAATTTTTCCCTCAAAATTCAGCCACAATTAATTTGCTTAAATATTATTAAATAATTATAAAAGGTTATGGAAGAATACTTTTTGGTCGTGAAAACATTATTTTCCAACTAATTATTATTTTCGCCCAAAAAAACTAATTATTGTTTGAATGCAAATGATTTACTTAAAGCAACATAAGATAAATCCTTTGGCATCCGCTTAGGTTTAGTGAATATTTCAATTAAGCAACCGAATTCTATTTCAATATCTTATTATGCTATTTAGTATTTTACAATTGATGCATTTTGATCAAACCCGATTGATCTTTTAACGAGCTACTTATGACATAGGCAAGTGGTAAATTTTTTAGATGCCATAATATGGCACACTTAATGAGGACACCACATTAAGATTTTTCTTAAGAATTCAGATTTTGATCAAGGGACATAAAACAAAAAAAATAGAAACGCTAAGTGATATGATTGGAAGATAGTTTTTATTGATCTTTCGTAGATTAAAAACCAATTTCTAGCTTTATTCATAGACATTAGGGTAGAAGAAGTTTAGGATTGAAATATGGCTTACAATTGTGTGTTTTATACATGAAGAAAAGGTATTGACAAAGCAAAAATTAGTTGATAATCGGGAAGCAAATAATGTACTATTGACGCATCACAATTCACATATGCTGGTCAATTTGATGAGATAGTGACTAATGTGGTTAATCATCACGATTGATGATTGCTAAAACCGTTTAATTTTTTAAAAAGAGAAAAAAATTAAAGATAAATAGAAAAGTTAATTGAAATTAAAATTATAGAAGAGGGAATTATTCAATTTTGATCTTCTCATTTGCTTTGCTTTTTCGTTTTCCTTGTTAGTTCTTATATGCAATAGAGTCGCCACATGATTCGATCTCGTGGTCAGATTTTTTATTTTATTTTTATAATGACTTACATTTACTATTTTCATCAAATTGACTATTGGCGTTGCCTACCTAATTTCACTTTTCTAAAGGAAAAATAGGGAGTTTAATAAATAAGTATATACGACAACTCGATGGTGTAGATTTTGTACACAAAACTAATGACGGCGATTTGATCTGTACATTCCGACAAATGCAATTACTACTTCTTAAAGTTTAGTAACGCACTGTCATAAACCGCTACACATTAAAGGAAAAAAAAACGACGTGACAAAAAAAAATCAGAATAGGAAGGAACGAGTTAAAACCACTTCATAGATTCGTCTTCCAAGATTAAATATTTTCGACGGCGTGATTTAAGAAATAAAAAGCTTCTAATCATAGCGCCGCATCAATTTACATGCATCGTCGTAAAAATTGACGTGATCAGAAAACATCATAATAGGAAGGAAAGATTTAAAACTATCTCATAAATCGGTTTTCCAAGATTAAATATTTTTAACGGCACGATTCAAGAATTAGAAAGCTTCTAATCATAGCGTCGCATCAGTTCAGATGCACGGCACCCTCGCTTCCACCAGGCGAACCTATGTCCTATTACTTGACATGAAAAATAGTAGTTATCATGAGGTTTGGTCGTAACAACATCACAACACAAAAGAGAAGAAGAAGGAAGAAAAAAATAAAAATAAAAAACCCCATGTAGGCTTCCCAAAATTATTGAACCGAATCGAATCCATCAAAATCTGATATGGGGATCTGTCTCTCCTTGCTGCAAAGGGTCAAAGCCAGCGCCCCTCTCTCTGACCGCTCCCCCATTGGTGGCCGGAGCGCCACGTGGCGATGTCGTTTAAACCGGGAAGTTCAAACCCATTTCACCACCAAGATCCAAGCACATTGCAATAAAACGAATAATATAATAACTGAACTACCGAAAGGAGAAAGGGTATTGAAAGGATTATCGATTTTTAAAAAGAAAATTCATCCGGAGGAGATAGAATTACAGCAAAGATCCAACCCTTTTTTCCCTTATGGCCGAAAATGCACAAAATGGAGAAAAGATAACAAATGGGGCTCCCATTTTCCAAATATTCTTTTTCATTTCCGGAAAATAAAATCGCCTTGCAGGGATAAAAAAAAACGAAGAGAGAGAGAGAGAGAGAGAGAGAGGGGAGAGAGGAAAATCCAGTTGAAGTTGCAGCGACCCAGAACTGAAAAAGCGAGTACCAGTTACGAACTTTCTCCTCCTTCTCCTCCGAAAGATTCAACCCCCGCTGAAAGGACGCCCGAGGTGAGAAAAGTTCTCTCCTTTTTCGAGTTCCTGCGCTCGTCAACTGCTCTGTTCGCTTCGTTTATGGCTGAGTAGTTCGTGTTTGCGGAGACAATTTGTTGGGATTGTATGTTTTTCTTTTTTTTGGGTCAATACATGCATTGCTTCCTGCATCGCTTCTTGCGAAGTTTTCGAGTTTATATGTTGAATCAGCACTTTCGGTGAATTGGGTCTTCCTTTGAATTGGATGAGAAGCCGTGGTTGCGGGGAACTCGTCATGGTGTTTGTGAATGTGAATTTTTTGTTTTCTGCTTGAAGTCTTCCTTTTTGGGGCTGGGAAGAGTGTAAGATGGTGAATTGGCCGGCTGAATCTTCTTGGTATTGATGAAATTAGGATTTTTTCCTGTGAAAACGTATGAATATTTTGACTTTTGGCTTTGGAAATTTGGATTTTGAGGTTCTCTCTTGAGCCCTAATCCGGTGCTTAGGGTTTGGAGTTGTGGATTCAGGTTTCCAATGGGTGGTGAAGACAATGGCGTAGAGGGAGATACACCTGCCTTGGTCAACAGCCGTGATGCCGAGAGTTCTTGCCTGAGGAGTGCGAAAATGAGTAATGGTTTTGTCAATGGCCATGATAGTGATGTTGCCGAAGGGAGTTCTGGTGGTAGCGAGTGTGTTCGGACTTACAAGAGGCGAAAGCAAGTGAAGTTGGAAAGTAAAAGTGGTGAGGATGAGAGAGCTACCACAGGAGCTTCAACTATTTCGGCAAACCAGGTTTGTCCTGTACCCTTTTTCTATTTGTTGCAGGTTAATTGTTCCTTGTCTTGGATTTCTGGTCTGTGCTGCACACGGAATGTTTCAGTAAAAGAATTTTCGAAGCATGAAAATCCCGCCTTCTACCTTTTGAGAAGGCATTTATGCTGGTGAAGAATCCTGTAATAGACAGTTAGAAGTTATGTAGGAAGCGTAACATAGGCTGACAGAAATTTATTTTCTTGTTGTTGATGAAGCTTTTTTTTTTTAAGATCAAAGAGGAAAAAAAGTTCTTGTCTCTTTGTTCTTGAATTTTCAATTGAGACTCAATTTTATGACTTATGAGTCTTCAATGCCTTTCTAACTCAGGGTTGCAGCTCTTATTTGTACTCCCTGCTTTTCTTTCTTTTGAAATAACTTACCTTTTGATGATTTTGTGGAACTTCTTTCCTGTCTTGAGCAAGCGGTGGTGTTTATTGCTTTTTGCATACCGTTAAGACACTTCCCAGAAGTGTGAGCAAATAATTCATGCAACTCATTTGGTTTGAATGTCGCTGAAAGAACCGTGACTTTGCCTGGTTAGAGTCTGATTTATGGTGCTATAGTTTTCTCTCGGATGCTTATTTGGTTTATTGCAGATTTCAAGGGAACCAATAGTTGGATCTTCAGATTTTCATGTGTCTGAGCACCTTCATGATCCTTCTGTGGTCCATCGTGCTGTTGAAAATGGTCACAATGAGCACTCGCAGAGCCAGTGCAGTAACATTGTGTTGGAGCACATATTCCAGTCATTGAGTGATGAAGGTGGTATAAGACAGTGCATCCAAAATGCCCTGGCATGTCATGCTAGAGAAATTGATAATATGAAAGCAAAGGTTTTGGTGCCATCAAAACTACTATTTACTCATTGTTACTCTACACCTAATTCTACATTGCATCTCATTTTAACAGGTGGCTGTTTTTTGGTTTCTAAGCAGGATAACCAGTTGAAAGATCAGCATAGGCTGGGCACCTCTACCCAAGCTGCAGGGGTGCAGAATGGAATTGCTGCCAGCAGTGCTGACCCTACATCTAAGGCCTCTATGAATGGATCTAACCATGAGATGATCACCGAATTGAGTCAACGTACATTTTACAACATAATAATTTCAGGAAAATTCAGCCAATTATGCAAGCTTCTTTGTGAAAACTTTCCAGAAACCAAGATTGACAGAGTGTTGGATTTTCGCCTCATTAACTCACGGATGAAGGAGGGAGCTTATGAACAATCCCGATTGCTTTTTCTCTTCGGACATATCACAGGTATAATGTCATTGGTAGAACAGATGTGTTGCTGATTGTAGTAAAGTATCTTGACATGGATGTGTTGACAAGGTTCATGTGACTGTTCAATATATCTGTTGGCGAAAGTGATTTGCGGTCTCATGCTATACAATGGGAAGTCCTTCAATTGTTTATAATTGCGCTCCTTCGGTTATATCTTTTGGTTATTATATTTAACTGAAAGAAATTCCACTTTGTATGCTCTGTCACATTGACTTTGATGACCAGCAACTACTGTGCATGTAGTTGATTGAAATGTCAAATTTGGGGAGGAATTTGCACTTCTTTTGGTTTTCTTTTTCTTCTGTGAGTAGTGCTCAAAGCAGATCTAGGATGGATTCTTTCTGCTGGCCAACAGCTGAAAAGCTTAGACGGCTACTTGTCATTATCATGTACATCCACTCCTTTTGTTTTCTAAAACTACATAAACACTTGACCATTCATTCTTTAGCTTAAATTCCATTTGACTCTTGATCTTGGGAAAACTCTCTTTTTGCTTAAGAATTTGTTGGATAGAAATATTTTCTTTCTCCCTTCCTTCTTACTAGATAGAATGGTCAATGTTTTTTAACTGGCAGAATAACAGTAAAATCCAGATATGCCTTATAAATATCTGTTGTCTTCTAAAGAATTACTTCTCCAATTCTCTGGGGCCTTTGTAACTGTGGTGCCAACATGCGATAGCTGGGACGTTCATTGTTGATGTTTTTCTCATGATGAAACCCTTCTTCGCAATCTTCCTTCCAATGTGTTACTTTTTTGTCTGATGTCCAAAGTGAGTTATATCTAGATTTAAGTAAATTGTCAAGCTTTTATCTATGGTTCAACATTCTTAAATCTGTCTCAACTTCTAGCTCAAGTCTCGAGCTTAAAGGGTTAATTTGTATAGGTCAACATAAATGTATTCTTTGTCAGAACTTTTGCACTGTAGGATTGTAGGGCATCTTACATTGAACCAATGGATTGCATTTTTCCATGTCTCTTTCAAGAATTCGAAGCATATTTTCAATCTCTTAATGTTCTTGTAAACCTAAGTTGCAGTTCTATAATACAAAATGAAGGTCCCATGTTGGATATAGATGAATGTCCAGTGTAAAATAATCGATGATTTTGTCTAAAATTGCTACTTTTTTAGGTACAACTTTCAGAGAGAATCTACTTATGAAATATATTTCATTTTGACTGGGCTATGACTTCAGATTTGTTATAGTATTTTCTTTAGTTCTGTAGGATTAGATTTAAATTGAATCTTTGAGAAGTCATTTGAAGGAAACACCTTGCTTTAATGATGTTTCTGGGATGTATAGGAGAATGGAAGGTAATTGTAGTGAGTTGTGATGATCTAAAGGGCGGGAAAGCTTCCAGTTGGAAATGTGCTATACATGCAGGAGCTATGTGGAAGAGTCTGGTGGAAGTCAAACTTTTATGTCATGTTTTAGTCCCATTCATGTTAGCTGCTCTATGTTAGAAACAGTGTAAAAACTCTTTTTTCCTATTTACATTCTGTAAATCTTTTGCCTGAGAGTGTCTGAACTCCAAAGGGTTTTGTTTGTGACTTATGTCCTTGGTGGTTTATATCTTCCCTAGATTCTTTTTAGTTTGTGACTTATGATGTTTGTTCTTGAGCATCTTGATTTGGGTGGGTGATCTCTGCCAGTTCTTCAAATATCTGTTGCAGTTTTTGATTTATATTAGTGGACTTCTAAATTTCCTTTTATCAAACTTGTATGTTAAAAGTTACCTTGTTGTATAAGCTGCATGGCATATCTAAATCCTTGTAAAATGTCACAGGTTTGGAGGAAGCTTGAACAGATTGGCACTGAATTAGCTTCTTTGGCAAAGAGTCTCGCTGACATATCTAAGGAGTATTGCAAATATGTGAGATTTTTGTAGTATTTTGAAATATGCATTTTGACAGTCTTTGCAGTCATTTTTTTCTTTGAAGGTAAGTCTGAAATTGTCTCTGTTTCTCCCAGGGGCAAATGCAGACAAAAGCTATTCTGATGGAGGAAAATTCGAGGTAACTTTTTCTGAATTGCTGAGTAAATTATTTTTGGTGCATTATGCTGTTGCTGGTGCATGATTATAATGGATTAAGATTTGCAAATAATTGTCTTTGTAGATTAGATTCTTCTGTTCTGTATTTACTGTACACAGACTGACAGAAGATGCTTAAGGCATGATGAATCACTCCCTCAATTTCCATGTTTGCTAAGAAATGGCATTTATGTGGATTCATTATATGGGAGTCTTTGTGCATGTTGTAACTCTGTATAATTGAAGGCCATGGATTCGTTATATGTGAGTCTTTTGTGCATGTTGTCATTCTATGTAACTGGAGGCCATTGAATTTTTTTCATTCTTTGATCTGAACCAGTGACTTTGCTTTTGTTATCTTGCACAAAACATTAGTGTTTGCAGGTTAGGTGGTAGTGATGTTGCTATCCGACTTTTTTTCAGCCACTGTTTGGTTTTTATTTTCTTTTGTACTTTCATTGCTATTGTATTCCTTGTGTAATCTTTGATGCCTCTGTCTAGGAGTTTAACTTATGTATTTTGTGAATTTGAAACTTATTGATGAATCTAATAGTTTGTTCACCCAATGTTTTATGGTATTTGCATTATGAGATTGGTACATCTAGAGCTTTAGCAGGAGCTATTATCAGGATCATGTTGAATCCTCTCAGACTTGAGTTCTTGAAATGATGATTTTGTCAATTCTGATTATGACTTGACAAGTTGTTTATTTGAATAGGTCTCTGGGAGGGATGCTCTCGTTGATGCTAAATTGGAGCAAACAGAGGAATGTGGTGCTTATAATGTAAGAACCTGTCGGCATTGTGAACTAAAGGCTGATGGAATGGAATGTTTAGTTTGTGATTCATGCGAAGAAGTATACCATGTCTCTTGCATTGAGCCAGCAGTGAAAGAGATTCCACCTAGAAGTTGGTACTGTGCTAGTTGCACGGAAAGTGGAATCACGTCTCCCCACGAGAACTGTATTGTCTGCGTAGAGATTGAATGCTTCCAGGAGTGCCGTCAATGGGTTTGCTGATGAAGAAGCCTTTACTACGTTGGAAGATGCAAACTGCAGCTCAGATTTGGGGATTAACCCATTTGAAGAGACCAAAATCTCGAGTACCTGCAAAATATGGGGAACGAGATTGAAAACGGGATAAGTTCAGGATGTGTGAGCATTCTTTTTGTCCCAGTAAGTATTATCATAGGAGGTGCTTGACAACTAAGCAGTTGAAGTCTTACAGTTCCCGTTGGTACTGTCCTTCTTGTTTGTGTAGAGCCTGCCTCACAGATCAAGATGATGATAAAATTGTTTTGTGTGATGGTTGTGATCAAGCTTATCATATCTACTGCATGAAACCGCCACGCACCTCAATTCCAAGGGGAAAATGGTTTTGTAGAAAATGTGACGCTGGGATTCAAGCAATACGCAGGGCGAAGAAGGCGTATGAGAATTTAGAAAATAAACAAAGGAGGAAAGTTGTAGAGAATGGGGAATGCCAGACACTGGACAAGAAGCCAAATGAGAAAGGTGAAGAGGACGCGGACAAAGGTAGAGGTGGAATGGACATGCTTTTAATTGCAGCCAACACTCTCAATAATGAGGAGAAATTGGCTGGTGTAGAGATGAATTGTTGAGAACGTTATATGGCTGACTTCGTTCTTGGGAGGAACAGTATCATTGAGTCATGATTTTTGTACTCTAGCAACCAATTTTCTGAAAATGTGCTTTTAGGATGATCAGTGATATTCCTGAGGAGTTTTAGTGGGGTCTTGCTGACTTCTGGTTGCACAACATTGGATGGCATATCATTGTGAAAGCTGTGCATTATTTGACAGTATCTCTCGATTCAACGGCAACGGAATATGAAGGTGATGAGGAAATATTGCTAACGCGTTTGTTGTTTTTGGTCTAGCAACAGCTATTGTAGTTTCCGGAGCTTGTACCCTGTTGTGCGTTTAGTTGTACCATGATAGCATCAAGAAGCTGGTGACTCTCTGATATGTTGTAACAGAATAACTGTCCAGCTGCATTTTTTTTCTTTAACATCAATTTAGAGTAAGCTCTCTTTTTTGTTTTTTTTCCCCTTGAGACATCAACCTGTGAATTCACTTTTTAGATCTTGGTGGAGACATTGCTTTGTTGCTCACTCCATTGATACAGGATTCTTGTAGTGTGGTATTTTAATATCATGGATCAAGTCTCTCAATAAGATGCAGCAATGTCCATTTTATGCATGCTCTCTTTGTTACGCTCTTTGATATCCTTCCAGTTTTATGCATATCCAACTTTTTTCTGTTGTTGGGTCTGTGCTCCTTTTTGCCCCTCTGACTCATGGCGCAGGTTTGTGAAAGTGAAACGGTGCATACTGTTTTGTCTGGTGAATTGTTCTCAATTGAGATCTTGTAGCGGTGCTGGTGCTTGTGGTTGTGGTAGCAGGGTTTTGAGCCCCTCCTGCTTTCCTTCACCTTGTGTCATGTTCTGTTTTGGGGATGAAGTTCGCATTGTGTCACGTCCGAGGAGTTCCCTTGACTGAAGGAGCTACATTCGTAATTACCTATGTCAGTGGAGAGTATAACATAAAATACGTTCTCTGACTAATCTTTTTTTATTTTATTAAATTTTATTTAACGAAAGATAAAATACTGATATTCTTTTGACAAAACTTTATAATTTATCCTTTTTCAAGTATAAACTCAGCGTTTTGTACACCTCCTTTTTAATTATTTTAGTTATTAGTTAAATGGTAATACTGTGTCAAGTGACATACCTAGACTTATTAAAATAAGTCATAGATCAATTTCTTTACTCATATTTGATAGGATGGAATATTATATACGTTAATTATATTTATTAAATGGGTTTAGAATGGTAAAACTCGAAATAATATGAGTGTTAAGTAAGTTCACAACTTACTTAAAACTAATCCTCCTCTATGATTCACTTTACTTTCTCTAGCCCTCACTCAATCTTGTGCTCGTTTACATTATGTGGTCTTACCTTAATTTGAGTATAATTTATTTTAGATTAGGTTAAATATGTAAGTGTTTTGACAATATGGATTGGATTGAGTATGACTTACCAAATTTGTATTGTATGAAAATGGGTCAAAACAAATTAAATAGATCAATTTGGGTCGGATCATTTCTACTCAATCCAAAACTAATTCGATTAACTCATTTGACAAATCTAGAAGTCATACCATAATTGATTAGTAGTTACTAAAATATCATGTGGCGGCCACATGTACATGTATATAACGATTAGTAATTACTTCTCTATGATGGGTCCCTAATTGTTATAACAAAATTATCGCGTGATGAGTATCTAATAATAGATAAATGAAAGGAAAGTATAATTAAACAATTTTTAATGCATCTTTTGGAGTGAATCCGGCCAAAGCACATGCATGATAACTAGCGTTTGCATAAATCTAATGACGAGAAATTGTGGATAAAGCCATCAGGAATCAGTTATACTTTCCCTTTCAAGATGTCAACCCAGCCCAGCTCTAGTTATTATTCTGCTTGTGTCAGCCTCGTTGACTTACCAACTTGTTCCAAGCCCGCTCGATCAGCTTCTGCTCTTGTCTACGGTGCGTCCCGTCTCTCTTTACTTGTTCTACATCGACTTTGACACAATCAGTTCTGGTTTACTCTGCCCAATTGCAGTCCCTCCTCGCGTCACCAACTGTAACATCCCCTTCCCCTCACCACCGCACAGCTGGCGAGTTTCTTTGTTGTGCATTTAGTTCTACCATGATAGCATCGAAAATCTGATAACTCTGAGATATGTTGTAACAGAATAACTGTGCAGCTGCATTTCTTTTCTTCAACATCAAGAAGAGTAAGCTCTCTTTTTTCCCCCCCTTGAGACATCAACCTGTGAATTTATTTTTCTGATCTTGGTGGAGACATTGCTTTTGTTGCTCACTCCATTGATACAGGATTCTTGTAGTGTGGTACTTCAATATTGTGGACCAACTCTCTCAATAAGATGCAACATTGTCCATTTTATGTGCTCTCTTTGTTATGCTCTTTGATATCCTTTCCAGCTTTATGTAAATCCAACTTTTCTATTCCGTAAAACTTGAACTTGAGAACCGACTAATGAACTTCAGAGTGCTCCAAAGTTCTAAGGTATGTAGGTAGATTTTAGGTTTCAAAATTTTAGGAACCTGTTTCAAAGGGTAGATTCTAGGTTCTAGGTTTGTAGAACTTGGAACTTGAACCCAGAACCTAGAATCTAAAACAAGTTTTTGTGTTTTTTAGTCTATGTCTTTACACAATTCTAAGGTATTTCATGGTATTTGATGACAGATATAATTTAAAACCACTAGCCCGAACTTTCATTTTATAACCGAGAATATTATTTTCGTAGACCATGAGATTGATAAAAGCTCTAATCAAGCTTCTTTGGTGCAATTATGTTCAAGTAATTGTTTTTTTAAGGTAATGATTATATAATACAAGAGCAATCGATACATTAAAAATCATAAAATTTCCTTAATACTATTCAACAAGTACATATGGACACTCGCTCTAGGCAATTGATAATAAAATGCTTATTTATTTTTATAATTGTGTTTATTTTCGTTTTGCTTAATTAAAGTTAAAAAAAAAAAAAAAGAACCCGTTATAACCTAAAACCAACCCTGGAGGTTCCAACTTTTGATGGATAGATTTTATGTTCCAAAAAAAATGAAAACCTGTACCCAATGGTAGGTTCTATATTTTAGGCGGAACTTGTAAAGAATTTGGAATCGCTACCTCTAGTTGGGTCTACGCTCCTTTTGCCCCCACCGACTCATGGCTCAGGTATATGAAAGTGAAACGGTGCATACTGTTTTGTCAAGTGAATTGTTCTCAATTGAGATCTTGTAGTGGTACTTGTGCTTGTGCATGAGGTAGCAGGGTTTTAGCCCCTCCTGCTTTCCTTCACCTTGGGTCATGTTCTGTTTTCGCGGATGAACTTCGCTTTGTGTCACGTCCAAGGAGTTCACCTGACAGAAGCAACTGCATTCATAATAACCCATGTCAGTGTAGAGTATGATATAAAATACTTTCTCTAATTAATTTTTTTAAAGTTTTAGCTTAATGAAAGATAAAATGCCGATATTCTTTTGACAATAATCTCTAATTTATCATTTTTTTTCAAGTATAAACTCAAAATTTTGTATATCTCCTTTTTAATTATATTAGTTAGGGTTAAATAGCAATACTATGTCAAGCGGCGTACCTATATTTTTTAAAAAGGTTATAAATCCATTCTTTAACTCGATAGATTGCATTGTTATTTAAATTAGTAATATTCAGTAAATGAGTTATAAAATGAGTCTAGAATGGTAAAACCCTAAATAATATGTGTTAAATAAGTTCATAATTTACTTAAATCTAATGAACTTCTATGACTCGACACTTTCTCTCCTCTTACTTGATTTTGCGCTCACTCACTCCATTCTTTCATCGCATTTTAAGCATAATTTTTCTAAATTAGGTTAAATATGGAAGTATTTTTAACAATATAATTTGAGTAGGGTCGTCGGGTATCACTTACTAAGTTTGTATTGCATGGAAAATGGATCAAAACATGTTACATATCTCAATTCTGGGGTTTCGACCATTTTCAACCTCGACCTCTCAACCCAAACCCGACTTGACTCACCTTTTTAGGGATCTAGAAGTCATACCGTAATATTTGATTAGTAGTTAAAGAAATATCACATGGTGCACACATGCGTGAAGACTTCGTCAGCTCCGGTTTCTTATTATGTATATAACGATTAGGAATTATGTAATCTATCACGGGTCCCTCACTGTTATGACATAATTATTTTTGCGATGAGTATCTCATAATTGATAATTGATACCTATTATAATTAAACAATTTTTTAGTGGATCTTTTGGAGTGAATCCGGCTAAAGTACGGGCATGATGACTAACGTTTGCATAAATCTAATGACGAGAAATTGTGGATGAAGCCACCGGGAATAAGTTAAACTTTCCCTTTCAAGATGTCAACCCAGCTTCTGTTATTATTCTGCTTGTGCCAGCCTCGTGGACTTTCCGACTCGTTCCAAGTCCCACTCGATCTGCTTCCGCTCTGGTCTACGCTGTGCCCTCCCTTCTCTTTACTCGTTCTTCTTCGACTTTTTGACCCAATTAGTTCTTGTTTACACTGCCCAATTGCTGGCCCTCCTCGCGTCACCAACCGTAACATTGCCTTCCGTCACCACCGCACTGCTGGCGAGATTCTCTGTTAGCTGGTCCTCAAGAACAAGAATGATACAATGTTGAAGTTCCAGAATTGATTTGGCAGACGTATTTTTATAAAAGGTTGGGCCGAGTCCACGCTGCCGTGGGCGAAAGCGCTGCAAATTTGCTGTGCTTACATCTTACGGTCGATGATGACAGGTTTTGGATCGAACGGCTGACAACACGCACGACCCCACGGCTGACAATAAAAAACGCTTGGAACTGTTTGCGGACGAGGTCGTCCGCAATTTTCCAGTGCACGAGCTCACGGCAGGTGATCTGTGGTTCGTACGCGACTTACTTGTTTATATTCCCACTGAAAGCCCTTTGATTAATTACTAATTATATACTATTTGGCTTTTTAGAAGCTCCATCGTCACCTATAAGGGTTGTCATCAAGCTATGAAGCTCGTCATCTTGTTGCAAAACATCATCTCATTTCAGGAAGAATATGGGTGAATCCATGTTGCTCCATAGACTTCCTTGAGAGTTGTATTGTTGTGGTGCACATCAGTGGCTCTATTCTCAATAGTTACAGCGGATATAGTCCAAACAACAAAGCCCGGATGTGCAAATAGATGTGGCAACCTCACCGTCTCATATCCATTCGGGATGAACAACACTGGCGACGATTGCTACTTCAAAGAAAAGTCAGATTCTTTCCTCATCTTTTGCGATGATTCGACTAATCCTCCTACTCCTTATATCTTCGATAAAAGTTCTAATATCACCATAGTCAGTACATCTATTGAGAAGCATGAGATTAGTATAATGATGTTTGTGGCCAAAGATTGTTATAATTCGTCTGGTGGATCCTCATACAAGAATGATCCTTCGATCTATCTTCCCATATTCCCTATATCTCCTACCAAGAACAAATTTATCGCCGCGGATGCGACACGTGAGGCAGTTTTTAGAGGCCGATACGGAAGTCAGTATGCGACAGGGTGCTTGTCCGTATGCGAGAGCATGTCGGACGTGATTAACGGGTCGTGCTCAGGCATCGGGTTGCTGCGAGACTAGCATACACCCCGAGACGCCAACCAATACAGCGTCTCTGTCACTAGCTACTACAATCATAGTGGCATCTGGGAATTCAATCCGTGCGGGTACGCTTTTGTTGCCGAAGATGGCTTCTTTTAACTTCTCTACCGGCGATCTATCCGTGCCGCCATTTGGTGCGGTCCCTATAGTTGTTGATTGGTCAATTCCAAATAAAAATGCGATGATGCAAAGAAGAATACAACGACCTACATGTGCCAAGAGAACTCCACTGTACAGATGCTGAGAACGGGAATGGGTACCAGTGAAAACTGCGAGGTTTTCATGGAACCCTATCTCCAAAATGGTTGTCAAGGTACCTTTTCTAGTCTTTTCATTAGACCTGGGCGTAAGGATAGTGACCTTTACAAAGGGCGATGATGTATTGCAATCTCAGAAAGTAAATTGACTCAATTTCCCCAAAATTGAAAGTATTGTCAAATCATAAAAATCCTGTTTACCTTTTTCAAGTTTTTTTTAATGATGACAGAATTATTTCTTTTTCTATTTGGAATATATTCCTACAGATATCAATGAATGTGTGATTTCACAACTCTGCATTGGTTTATGTACAAACTTGCTGGGAAGGTATAATTGTTCATGTCCAGAGGGATCCCAAGGAGATGGAAGAAAAAGATGGTAAGGGGATGTACTCCTATCATCCATGAAAAGAGGTTTCGCTCAATCGACGTCGCGCTGGTTAGTAAGTAGTACATTGCTGAATCTTTTTCATCATAACAACTTCTTTATCTGATAAATTATTCACATTTCTTGAATGGTGCTCGTGTCTTTGTTCTATCTTTTGCTATTAGTTATTGAGATTTATCGGACGTAAATCTTCTTCTTTGTATTAGTTGTGTCGGTGAAAGAAACCTTGACGAGACCGTTGTGATTCACTTGTGATGTCGCAATCAATTGTCGACTTGCAAATAATAAAAATAATAAAAGTCGTAGAGAACGGGGAATGCCACCGGACAAGGAGCCAAATGAGAAAGGCGAAGAGGATGCGGACAAAGGTAGAGGTAGAATGGACATGCTTTTAATTGCGGCCAGCACTCTCAATAACGAGGAGAAATTGGCTGGTGTAGAGATGAATTGTTGAGAACATTATATGGCTGACTTCGTCTTGGGAGGAACAGTATCATTGAGTCATGATTTTAGTAACTCTACCAGCCCAATTTTCTGAAAATGTGCTTTTAGGATGATCAGTGATATTCCGAGGAGTTTTAGTGGGATCTTGCTGACTTCTGGTTGCACAACATTGGGCAGCATATCATTGTGAAAGCTATGCATTATTTGACAGTAGCTCTCGATTCAATGACAACGGAATATGAAGGTGACGAGGGAAATAATGCTAACGCTTTTGTTGTTTTTGGTCTAGCAACAATAGTTTCCGGAGCTTGTACCCTGTTGTGCATTTAGTTGTACCATGATAGCATCAAAAAGCTGATAACTCTCTGAGATATGTTGTAACAGAATAACTGTCCAGCTGCATTTTTTTCTTTAACATCAAGAAGAGTAAGCTCTGTTTATTTTTATTTTTTTATGCCCCTTGAGACATTAAGCTGTGAATTTACTTTTCTGATCTTGGTGGAGACATTGATATGTTGCTCACTCCATTGATACAGGATTCTTGTAGTGTGGTACTTCAATATTGTGGACCAAGCCTCTCAATAAGATGCAACAATGTCCATTTTATGCATGCTCTCTTTTTTACGCTCTTTGATATCTTTCCAGTTTTACGCAAATCCAATTTTTTTCTGTTGTTGGGTCTACATTTCTTTTTGCTCCATTGAGGCCCATGGCTCAGGTATATGAAAGTGAAACGGTGCATGCTGTTTTGTCTGGTGAATTGTTCTCAATTGAGATCTTGTAGCGGTGCTTGTGCTTGTGGTAGCAGGGTTTAAGCCCCCTCCTGCATTCCTTCACCTTGTGTCGTGTTCTGTTTGCGGAGGAAGTTCGCTTTGTGTCCCGTCCAAGGAGTTCCCTTGACTGAAGGAACCACATTGATTATAACCCATGTCAGTGGAGAGTATAGTATAATTTTTTTCTCTAACTAATCTTTTTTATTTTATTGAAGTTCATTTAACGAAAGATAAAATACCGATATTCTTTTGACAAAACTCTCTAATTTATCCTTTTTCAAGTATAAACTCAACATTTTGTATGCCTCCTTTTTAATTATTCTAGTTATGAGTTCAATGGCAATACTATGTCAAGTGGCATACCTAGAGTTATTAAAATAGGTCATATATCAATTTCTTTATTCATATTTGATAGGTTGAATTATTACATGCATTAATCATATTTATTAAATGGGTTTAGAATGGTAAAATTCAAAATAATATGGGTGTTAAATAAGTTCACAACTTACTTAGACCCAATCCTCATTTATAGCTCACTCTTCACTTTCTCTTGTCCTCACTTGATCTTGTGCTTGTTCACTCCACGCTCTAACTTCGTTTGGGTGTAATTTTTTTTAGATTTGTTTAAATATAGAAGTGTTTTAACGATATAGGTTGAGTTAAGTATGACTTATTAGATTTGTATTGTATAGAAATTGGTCAAAAGATATTAAATAGATCAATTTGGGTTGAACCATACTCAACTTGACCCAAAACCAACTCAATTCACTCGTTTGACATGTCTAGAAGACATATCATAATTGATTAGTAGTTAATAAATTATTACTTGGCAGACACATGCATGAAGACTCCGTTAGCTTTAATTGCTTATTATGTATATAACAATTAGTAGTTACTTCTCTATCACGGATGCCTAACTATTATAACAAATTTATTGTGTGATGAGTATCTAATATTAGATAATTGATACCTATTATAATTAAACAATTTTTTAGTGGATCTTTTTGGAGTGAATCCGGCCGAAGTACGAGCATGCTAACTAGCGTTTGTATAAATCTAATGATGATAACTTGTGGATGAAGCCACCAGGAATCAGTTATACTTTCCCTTTCAAGATGTCAACCCACCTTCAATTATTTTTCTGCTTATGTCAGCCCCGTTGACTTACCGACTCGTTCCAAGTCCCGCTCCATCAGCTTGCTTCTGCTCTGGTCTGCGCTGCGTCCTGTCCTTCTCTTTACTCGTTCTACTTCGACATTTGACACAATCAGTTCTTGTTTACTCTGCCCAATTGCAGTCCCTTTCGCGTCACCAACTGTAACATCACCTTCCTCACCACTGCACCGCTGGCGAGATTCTCTATTAACTGGTCCTCAAGAACAAGAATGATAGAACGTTGAAGTTCCAGAATTGATTTAGCAGACATATTTTTATAAAAGGTTGGGCCAAGTCCACGCTGCCGTGGGTGAAAGCGCTGCAAATTTCCTGTGCTCAAATCTTACGGTCGATGATTGCAAGTTTTGGATCGAACGGCTGACAATACGCACGACCCCACGGCTGACAAAAAAAACGCTTGGAACTGTTTGCGGAGAAGGCCGTCCGCGATTTTCCAGTGCACGAGCCCACGGTAGGGGGATCTGGGGTTTGTATGCGACTTACTTGTTTATATACTCACAGAAAACCGTTTGATTAATTACTAATTATATACTATTTGGCTTTCTAAAAGCTTTTTCATCACTTATAAAGGTCGTCATCAAGCTATGAAGCTCGTGGTCTTGTTGCAAAACATCATCTCATTTCAGGAAGAATATGGGTGAATCCATGTTGCTCCATAGACTTCCCTTGAGAGTTGTGCTATTGTTGTGCTCATCAGTGGCTCTGTTCTCAATAGTTACGGCGGATGCAGTCCAAACAACAAAGCCTGGATGCACGAATAGATGTGGCAACCTCACCTTTTCGTACCCATTCGGGATGAACAACACCGGTAATGACTGCTACTTTAAAGAAGAATCAGATTCTTTCCTCATCTTTTGCGATAACTCGACTGATCCTCCCACTCCTTAGATGTCCGGTAGAAGTTCTAATTTCCAAATACTCAATATATCCATTGAGAATCATTAGATGAGTGTAACGACATTTGTGGCCGAAGATTGTTATACTTCGTCCGGCGTATCCCCACAAAAGAATGATCCTTCGCTCACTCTTGCCATATTCTCCATATCTCCTGCCAAGAACATATTTGTCGCCGTGGGATGCGACACATATGCGACTTTTAGAGGCCGACAAGGAAGCGCGTACACAACGGGGTGCTTGTCCTCGTGCGACAGCATCTCGGATGTGATTAATGGGTCGTGCTCGGGCATTGGTTGCTGCGAGACTAGCATACCTCGAGACGCCCGCCGATACAACATCTCTGTCACTAGCAACAACAATCATTCCGGCATCTGGGGATTTAATCCGTGCGGTTACGCTTTCGTTGCCGAAGACGGCTTCTTTAGCTTCTCTACTAGCGATCTGTACAAGCCGCCATTTGATGTGGTCCCTATAGTTCTTGATTGGTTGATTCCAAATGAAACATGCGATGATGCGAAGAAGAATACAACGACCTACATGTGCCAAGAGAACACCAATTGCACAGATGCTGAGAACGGAAACGGGTACCAGTGCAACTGCTTGGAGGGTTTTCAAGGGAACCCCTATCTCCGAAATGGTTGTCAAGGTATCTTTTCTAGTCTTTTCATTAGACCCCAGGATAATGGTAACGACTTATTACCCAAAAGTGCGGTGCGGTGGTGTATTGCGATATCAGAAAAAGCAAATTGCCTCAATGTCCTGTCAAAATTAAAAGTATTATCAAATCATGGAATTCCATTTACCTTTTCAAGTTTTTTTTAATGGTGATAGAATTGCTTCTTCTATTTGGAATATATTCCTACAGATATCAATGAATGTGTGATTTCACAACCCTGCATTGGTCTATGTACAAACTTGCTGGGAACGTATAATTGTTCATGTCCAGAGGGACTCCAAGGAGATGGAAGAAAAGATGGCAAGGGTTGTACACCTATCATCCATGAAAAGAGTTTTCACTCAATCAACGTTGTGCTAGGTTAGTAAGTAGTACACATTGCTCAATCTTTTCATCATAAAAATTTCTTTTATCCAATAAATTATTCACATTTCTTAAATGTTGTTCTCCTATCATTGTTCCATCTTCTCGCTATTAGTTATTGAGATTTATCGGATGTAAATCTTTCTCTTTGATTTAGTTATGTCTGTGAATTACATTGATATTATATATATACATATATATATATATATTATATTGTCATCTCAAATTATTCAATTTATATTAATAAAATCAACCCCTTGCTCTTTTGTTGCTGGAAAAGAATTAAACAGGTTATATCCCCTTTATATATTGAATCATTCCTATTATCATAAGATACTCTCAGCAAAATTATATGTTTAGGTTTAATTCACTATTATGAAGGTTTGTCTTAATAAAAAAGCTTCAAGTTGATGAAGGAAAATATAAAATAGAACAGAGAAGTTAATTAACACAAAGATTGTTTGAGTAATGAAAAAGAAAGAGTTAAGCATATTTCTATAACAATTTTTCTTTTCTTTTCTTGGTTGTATGAACCATTTTTAGTGTGATGGACACCTGATTTGTTTGTACACCGAATGTAATGTCTTTTCCTAGGTGTGAGCATAAGCTTCTTGCTGTTTTTTTTGGTCATTTCCTGGTTATATTGGGGGCTGAGAGAAAGAAATATCAGCAGACAGAGAGAGAAGTTCTTCCTAGAAAATGGGGGCCGCCTCATGTTGCAGAGACTTCTTTCTGAGCACGAAGGCTCCATTGAATCGGCAAGAATATTCACTGACGAAGAGCTCAAGCAGGCCACGGACCATTACCATGAAAGCCGAATCCTAGGCCGGGAGGCCAAGGAACAAAGTATATCGAGGGATCTTACCAAACAACATGGTTGTCGCCATCAAGAAGGCTAAGATTTTGGACCGAAGTCAAGTCGAAGAGTTCATCAACGAGTTGATCATCCTCTCCCAAATTAATCACCGCAATGTGGTTAAGCTAATCGGTTGTTGCTTCGAGACAGAGGTCCCGTTGTTGGTCTACGAGTTCGTGACCAATGGCACCCTTTCTGACCACATACACAAGTGTGGCCACGAGTCCACATTATCCTCGGGGGCCTCGCGCATTCGGGAGACCGCAGGGCGCTCTCGTACTTGCACTCCGATGCATCCGCTCAGATTTTGCATAGGGACATAAAGAGCACAAACATATTGTTGGACGAAAACTACACTGCAAAGGTCGCCGATTTCGGGGCCTCCAGGCTAGTCCCCCTTGACCGGACGCAGCTGACCACGCTGGTGCAAGGCACACTCGGTTACTTGGACCCTGAGTACTTCCACTCGAGCCAGTTGACCGTGAAGAGTGATGTCTATAGCTTCGGGGTCGTGTTGGCTGAGTTGCTGACTGGACTGAGGGCATTGTCCTTCGAGCGGGCTGAGAGTGAGAGGAACCTGTCTTTGTATTTTGCTTCTGCAATAAAGGGGGAGAGGCTTTTTGAAATCATCGACCTGAGGGTGCTGAACGAGGGTAATCCCGAAGAGATTAAGGAAGTTGCGATCTGGCAAGCCGATGCCCGAGGGTGAAAGGGGAGGATCGGCCGACCATGAAGGAAGTGGCAATGGAATTGAGGGACTGATGAGGGTGATGGACAGGTATCTATGGGTGAATCAGAGCTGTGACCTTGAAGAAGCTGAACAATTGCTTGGCGAGAGATCAAGCAAATGTGATGGCATCCTCAAAAGCAACGCATCGGGAAATGATGATAGCATAAGTAACCAAGTGCCCTTCGAAATTGAAAGTGGAAGATGAGACTTCATGGCAATGTTGGCCCCTTGTCCTACTATTCGTTGCTGTTGCTGTTTGTTTTTTTGGGTATTTCCTTGTTTTTTTTTTGTCTCGTTTAGTTGCTTGTTCTACGTGCTCAAAGTTCGAGATGCTACGTCCAAATAGAGTACTTGGCCTTCGTTTGTGTAACATAACATTCTGACGATATTTGAATAATGGAAAATTCCAAAAACATTCTCGAGTTTTCATCTCATTCAGCGAAGTAAGGATTGGCCAACTTTCTATTGCCTCCGTCTTGCTAAGATCTACTCTAACACCATCCTTGGAGACAATATAGCCTATGAAAACGAGGCTACTTGTGCAAAAGTGACTTCTTCAGGTTGGCATGCAAGCGTTGTTCCATAGCACTTGAATTTGATGTTCCAAAGGCTCCACTTGCGTCTTGCTATGGTATAAATCATGATGTCATCAAAGTACACGACGACAAACTAGCCAACGAAAGGTTTAAAGACATGATTCATAAGATGCATAAAAATACTAGGAGCATTAAAACGTCAAGGGGCATCAGCATGCCTTCAAGAAGACTGTTCTTAGTTTTGAAAGCGATCAACCTTGCGACTCCTAATTTCATCTCACTTTGACGATAGCTGCCTCCAAGATAGATCTTAGGAAAGCACAGAAGCTCCATGAAATTGATCAAGCAAGTACCAAGGCAAGGAAAAGGAAAAAAATTGATGGTTTTTGTTGAGAATATGTCTCGAGTTTGAGCCCAAAGAAAAATCCTAGTAGATGTGGGTTTCTTAATTTATTCTTTCCTACTCCAAGTAGGAGTGACTTTCAAGAATTGAAGAGTTCTCAAGTTCCCTATATATATGGTCATGCGTGGAGAAGGATTGGGCCGTTGTTGATGCAAGAGGTCTTGAAGCGCCGATTCGTCATCGAATGCTTGGGAGGAGTTTTCTCCGTTGATGCCGTTCGAGCAATTACGCCAAGAAGAGTCAAGTGTTTGTAGCCGATTAAATTCATGTATAATTCCTTTGTAAAATTGAAAGATTATTTCACTAGAAATTGTGGGGCTAAACACTGCGTGAGTTATTGGGTGTAATTGGGGCTTGGGAAACATTGAGAGTGTTTGAGTAACTCGAGTGCGTAATCTCCGTTGTATCGCTTGTTTTATAGTGGAATTCGTCATTGCTCTCCCCGTTGACATAGGTCTCTGCGACTGAACCACGTAAATCTGGTGTCCGATTTATTTTCTTTATTTTGTCTATTTTATTGTTCGATCGCTCGCCCTTTCCGCAACAATTGGTATCAGAGCCAAACTTAGTTGAGGTGAAGCGAATCGATGGTGACAGAAGAAGTAAAAGTGAGAATCAACAGATTTGATGGGAATGATTTCGGTTTCTGGAAGATGCAGATTGAAGATTATCTTTATCAGATGAAATTGCACGCGCCCTTATCAGGCGAGAAACTAGAGACAATGAAGAAAGCTAATTGGGATTTGCTGGATAAACGAGTTATGGGTGTTATTCGGCTGACGTTGGCTCGTAATGTCGCGTTTAACATCGTGAAGGAGACTACCACTGCAGGTTTGATGAAAACCCTATCGATATGTACGAGAAGCCATCCGCAATCAATAAGGTCTATTTGATGCGGCGTGCGTTTAATTTGAAGATGAGCAAAGGTGCATCGATTTACGGATCATATCAATGAATTCAATGTGATTGTTAGTCAATTGAGTTCAGTTGATATTGACTTTGAAGATGAGGTATGTGCTTTGATTCTGTTATCCTCATTGCCTGATAGTTGGAATACTACTGCTACTGTTGTTAGTAATTCCTCTGGGTTAACAAGCTTAACGTTTGATGGAGTTCGAGATTTAATTCTAAATGAGGACATTCGTAGAAGAGAATCTGGTGAACCCATATCTACTGCTTTAGTAGGTGAAAACAAATGAAGAACTATAACACATGGTAGTATGAACATGAACAGACGTAACTAGTCAAGGACTGGTGGTGCTGTTTGTTGGAACTGTGGCAAGAGGGGGCATCTTCGAAGAAATTGCCTTAAGCTGAAGAATGAAAATGGTAAGGAAATCTTAGTTGATACTGGAGATGATGTTGCAGGTATAGCTGTTGGTAATTTGGATAGTGCCAATTATGTTTGTCTGTCACTAATTATTTATCGTTTGATGGATGGATTATGGATTCCGGTTGTTCTTTTCATGCTACACCAAATAGAAACTGGTTTACTACTTATTAGTGCATGGATAGTAGTAAAGCGCAGTTGGGGAACAACGATGAATGCGATGTTGTAGGTGTTGGCGATATTAAAATCAGAATGCATGATGGTATTGTGAGGACATTGACTGGAGTGAGGCATGTTCCAGAGTTGAAGAAAAACTTAATTTCCTTGAGTGCCCTAGATTCAGCTAGGTGTTGGTATTTCTCAGAATGTGGAGTTCTAAAAATTGTTCGAGGTGCTTTAGTGATAATGAAAGGAATCAAGCACAATGGCCTGTATGAGCTTCAAGGTGAGACAATGACAGATTTCGCAGCGGAGATGTCAAATGCATCTGTTCGAGAGTCTGAATAGTGGCATATGCATTTGGGGTACATTGACAAGAGAAGCCTGAAGGTTTTAAGTGAAAGAAATCTGTTATGTGGTTATGTTGCTGACGAACTGAATGTATGCAGGTGCTGTGATTTAGATCAACGGTGGAAAGTGCAGTTCAATACGATAGTCAAAGAAGCCACGAAAATTGCAGAGTTACTTCACTTGAATGTTCGTAGGTTGTTGCGGTTTCCTTCTAGGAAGAGTGTCAGATATATGTTAACGGTTGTTGATGACTACTCGATGAAGACATGGGTATTTGTACTTAGGTATAAATTTGATGCTATTGTCAGGATCATGCAGTTGAGAGCGTTGATCGAAAAGGAGATTGGTAAGACGATCAAGCAGGTGCTGACTGACAGTAGTATGGAGTTTTGCTCGAAACTGTTAAACGAATTCTGCATGAAGGAAGGCATAGTGAAACACCGCACTACTGTCAATAAACCACAACATGTTGCAGAATTGTTGAGCAGAACATTACTAGAGATGGCTCACAAAATGATCTCTAGTGCTGGTATGGCTAGGAGATTTCTAGCGGATGCGCTTAGTACGTCGAGCTACTTGATGAATAGATCTCCATCGACTGCAATTAAACATCAGACTCCCGAAGAAGTGTGGTCAGGTAACGTTGCTGATTATTCTATTCTTAGAATATTTAGTTGCCCGTGTTATGTTCGAGCGAGTGATGATAAGCTCGATGGAAGGGCAAGAAAGTGCATATTCCTAGGCTATGCATAAGGTGAGTGAGATTATCGGTTGTGGTGCCCGGAGTTAAATTCACCTATTATCAGCAGAGAAGTTACGTTTGAAGAGTCTCCGCATTTCCTGGTTAGGAGTGGTAATGGCGGTGCTTATACGAATCGAACGATGTTCAGCTTGAGGTGGAGTTGCAACCGAAACTCCCGAGGTAGCGGGTACTAATGTGGTAATCAACACAAATGGTGCTTGTAACAAGGTGGAGTTTGTAAAGCCAACAGTTGCTGTAACTGCTGATATTGACAAGGTACGTATTCGATCTCCTAATAGTTATGGATGCAACAATGGTTTTGTTTTATCTGTGGTTAAGGAGATTGCATCGAGAAATCCTTGTATAGCAGTTAAAGGTGCATGTGGAGTTGGTGTTCTTATGAGGTCCTTGATTATGGCAAAGTTCAAGCGGGATTTGGGCTTGAAAGATATCTGTGGCGGTTGAGTCAATCGGGGCTATGGGAGAGAAATGGCAGAGTTCGAATTTTGAAGCGATTGTCATTTGGCTCAAACGTCGAGCCAATGTGGAGCTTGTTGAAAATATGTCTCGAGTTTGAGCCCAAAGAAAAAGTTTGATTTGTTTCCTAATCCTAGTAGGTGTGGGTTTCTTAATTTATTCTTTCCTACTCCAAGTAGGAGTGACTTTCAAGAATTAAAGAGTCCTCAAGTTCCCTATATATATATGGTCATGCGTGGCGAATGATTGGGCTGTTGTTGATACAAGAGGTCTTGAAGCGCCGATTCGTCATCGAGTGCTTGGGAGAAGTTTTCTCCGTTAATCTCGTTTGAGCAATTACGCCAAGAAAAGTCAAGTGTTTGTAGCCGATTAAATTCTTGTGGTAAGAATTCGTGTATAATTCCTTTGTGAGATTGAAAGATTATTTCACTAGGAATTGTGGGGCTAAACACTGCGTGAGTTATTGGGTGTAATTAGGGCTTGGGAAACACTGAGAGTGTTTGAGTAACTCGAGTGTGTAATCTCCGTTGTATCGCTTGTTCTATAGTGGAATTCGTTGCTGCTCTCCCCGTGGACGTATGTCTCTACGATTAAACCACGTAAATCTGGTGTCCGATTTATTTTCTTTATTTTGTCTATTTTATTGTTTGATCGCTCGCCCTTTCTGCAACAGTTATCTTGTTTACCAATCTATTATCGACACACATTGGCCAAGAACCATTTTTTCTTTGGAAGTAGAAGTGCCGGGACAGCAAAAGGACTTGAGATTTCTTGTATCGCTCCCTTAGCCAAGAGTTTATCAACTTGCCTTTGAAGTTCTTCGTGCTTCACGGAGCTCATGATCGAACAGAAGCACCAAGCGCTAGATCGATATAATGTTGAATCTCTCTCATAGGAGGAAGGTTGGATAGAATTTCACTGGCATGACTTCAAAGAGATCCTCAAGCAACGGCTGCAAAATGGTCGGGATCTCCTCTTTTGCTCCATTTTCTTCCACTATAACAAGAGCACAAGCTTCACAAGCATCCTCCGGTGCTTAGGAAAAGTGAGACTTGAAAAGATGATTGCTTCCTTTCCCATGAGTTGGCTTAGGAAACGCTCTCCATCTTGCAAGGCCCCAACGTAATCTTGACGCGGTCCTTGACAAAGGGATAGGTGTTATACATCAAACATAATCTCATCTTTACATCTTTTGCCAATGGAGAATGAAATCAAGCACCGGTTATTTACTTTTAACTCACTCCCTTTCTTGAGCCAAGAATGCTTGTAAAGATGTGGATGATCCGCTGCCTTGAGATGCAACTTGCCTCCAATGGAGGTCAACACAACGTTCGCACAACATCCACTATCAATGACGACAGTACACGCTTGTATGGAGTAAGTTGTTACAAAGCCAATCATCATCCTCAGATGATCAGCATGCAAGCTCCTTTGAATGACGAGCTTCTCCTTGGTCTCAATAAATGATTTGTTCGTGACGCCTTGAATCTTCTTGGAGCAAAGAGTCGTTTTAGAACTCTCCCTGCTGCTCATCTTGTACGAGAGACATGATCTTTCTATTAGGACACTCCGAGGCGATGCGACCAAATCCCTGACATTTCAAACACTGTCTTGATTTATTGTTAGCTTTGTTTGGCTAATTGGTTTTAGATGCTCCCCCTTTGTTCAACGGTTTCCTTCGATGCTGACAAAGGTTTTAAAGTCGAACTCCCTATATTAGAGGATCCCTCTTTGGTTTATGGCTTCTGACTTCACTCTCTTTCTCTTTGAGTTGCTTTTCCACCTTCTTCGATAATTTGAAGGCCTGATTAAAAGTCCAATAAGGTTGTAATCGGACAACACCGGCAGTTTTCAAATGAAGACCGCAAAAACACCGACCTATGGTTTACTCCTCTGACTCCACCACATCACATCGTAGCACGAGATGCTCAAATTTGGTGGCGTATTCTTCTGCTTACAACCCCCCTTGCTTCATATTGTGGAATTTATCGAAGGCATCTTGCTCATAAGTTTCTGGGAAATGCTTCTTTTGAGCCCCTTCATTTTATCTAATGTTACAATTCACCGCTTTCCTTCACTAGTTCTTTGACACGGTAGATTTTCCCCCCAAATCGGAGCATGCATTTTATACTTCATATACACAAGCTTCACCTTTCAATTCTCCGCAATATTCTTATGATCAAAAGTTCGCTCGATTCTGCGAAACCAATCAATGAAGTCTTCGAAAGCAAAATATTCCAGAACATGAAGCTCACTAAGACAAATTTTCTGCGGACAATTCCTCTTATTTCATTTTCCTAAGTGAATCAAATGACAGAAAATGAGAAATATTTTCTTGAAAATGTTTTCTACGAAACAAATAGAGCACTAAGTAGAGTTAATTAGGGTGTATGATACATGCGTTATATGTCACATCTACAATAAGGTCCAATATGAGACACTATTTTGGGCGTACTTCGATTAGCCTAGTCTCTTCAAAATGACTTTTGGTAATAATGATTACGTTTTTCTTTGTTACCGCGATGGTAGCAAGATGGGATTCTCCTCAAAATTATGGAAATGCAATGAAAGATTTATAACACGGATACCAGATGAAGGGAAAAATAAATTCCTTTAAATGATAATTCTCCACAAATACGTATCAATCACAATCCATATTTTTAATTAGAACTCTTAGGCCAACAACCAAAATAAAAGATAAAAAAAAAAAACAAGCCTATGTTCCACGTATCTTCTCTTAATTTAAAAGTATATAATGGAATGTTGTCTAGATAGGTCTGGTTTTAAGGGGCACCAATCCGGTTCTCGATTTCATAAAAGGAGAATTGGTCCTTTTGATTTGGTTCGCAATTTCAACACGGGAATCGTAATACCTGGGAACCAATCACCCTCAGTTGCGATCTCCCACTGCGTACGCATAGCACTTGCTTGACTTTTCAAGTCTTTGGCGAAATAATGCAAGCACCCTGTCTCATTTGTACTCTCTATCAATGATGCACCTTTCTCCAAAGTTGGTGGGTTGACCAGACATCGTCGTACATGAGAAATTGCCAAGGAAACCGACTGCTTTGACTTAGTCTTTTCCTGAAAATTATAAAAATTATCTACAATAACGATTTTTGGCCAAATTTAATCAGAAAAACTAAATTGATATTTTTTTAGAAGATTTGGGTTTTAATTAACACAATTGAAAAATTTATGATTGAATTTATATAAGTATAATAAGTTTAGAAATATTTTGTTAATTTTCCATTATAAAACCTCTAAGGCTTCCTTGAGGGCCATGAGTGTTTTAACGAATTTTAGGGTTGTGATCTCCTACTGCACACGCTGCATGCTTGCTTAACTTTTCAAGTCTTGAAAGGATAACGAAAGCACTCTAATGAGACATATTATCGTACATGCATGAGATGCACGGCTCCCATCACTTACACATGAGAGTAAGATGACAAGAACAAATCAAAACACAAAAGCAATTGCTCATTCTAACCAAATTTTGCCACAATTTTGAAAGAATTATATGAAACTTTTAATGTTATACGTAACTCACTGATTTTAGAAATGCATTGATTTTCAAGAACATCTTCAATTTCATATTGAACATAAATGAAAAACAAAACCGGACATGCCACCAGTTCCATTGCCCATCTAGAAACCAAACCAGCTCGATAGGTCTGGTTTTAAGGGGCACCAATCCGGTCCTCGATTTCATAAAAGGAGAGTTGGTCCTTTTGATTCGGTTCGCAATTTCAACACGGGAATCGTAATACTTGGGAACCAATCACCCTCAGTTGCGATCTCCCATTGCATACGCATAGCACTTGCTTTACTTTTGAAGTCTTTGGTGGAATAATGCAAGCACCCTGTCTCATTTGTACTCTCTATCAATGATGCACCTTTCTACAAAGTTGGTGGGTTGACTGGACATCGTCGTACATGAGAAATTGCCAAGGAAACCGACTGCCTTGACTTAGTCTTTTCCCGAAAATTTTAAAAATTATCTACAATAATGATTTTTGGCCAAATTTAATTAGAAAAACTAAATTGATAATTTTTTTAGAAGATTTGGGTTTTAATTAACACAATTGAAAAATTTACGATTGAATTTATACAAGTATAATAAGTTTAGAACTTTTTGTTAATTTTCCATTATAAAACCTCTAAGGCTTCCTTGAGGGCAATGAGTGTTTTAACGAATTTTAGGGTTGTGATCTCCTACTGCACACGCTGCATGCTTGCTTGACTTTTCAAGTCTTGAAAGGATAACGAAAGCACTCTAATGAGACATATTATCGTACATAAGAACTTGCTAAGAAAACTGACCGCATTGACTTAGCATTAATTGATCACATTGACTTAGCATTTGCCCGAAACTTTACAGGCGAGTCTAAGAAAATTCCCAAAATCAATTTCGGACTCCCAAAGTCCTTTTACTTAGCAATGATCATATCTAAACACTGCATATTTCGTTCTACTATTTTCTTCTATATCTGGGTTGTTTGCTATTGTTTTGATTTTCAAATCTAAATCCGAACCAACAGTTTATTGCTTTATCCATTTAATCTTTAGTACTTAACATCGGTGTACCTATTTTTTTTTTAATTGTACATAGCGTCAATTGAAACATCAATCTGCACATAAAAATTTAAATACGATGTTGATATTTGTACAAATATTTAAGGAGTACGCGACGTGCACGCAATAATTTATGAGCATCACCCATCGAAACTGATTCTTCTCATGGGTAGGAGATTGAAAAGAAACAAAATTTCTATCTATTCATGATTTTTATTATTTGCAAGTCAGTTTGAAAATTCCTAGGATCGATCGCGACGTCACAATGTGATGTCAAGGCTTCTTTAGTGAAGAGCAGGAGAAAAAGGATGTCAGTTGCATCTGATGCTTTGGACAAGGAATGGGACTGAATGCATCTTTGGCTTAAGCTAAAAGAGCGAAGAAAGTCGCTTTTCTTTGGAGAGTCTAAATCAAGAGCAATATTGATAGAAATTTCTACTTTAATTTTTCCTGGAGTTACTTAGTGAAAATCAGGAATAGCTACTCAGCAAGAAAAAAAAAATCAAAGGATCTATTTACTTTTATTTACTGCTATAGCAAAGTATGTCTAGATTGTTAGTAAACAATACACAAATTAATAAAAGTATTCGCCTAATGAATTAGTGTTACCATTAGCGAGACTTGTCCCTTTTTTTTCTAATTAACGTAATTAATAATGAAAATAAAGTTATATCATGATCTGGCTATACAATTTTATTCTAGTCACTTCGCCACTTGTTTTTAGACCTATTCCCAAATAATATTTGAGTTATATATGTCCGATCTGACCAAACATTTCTTTGCTGCCTCTATATATATCAAACCTTTCTCTACGCCATATATAAATCTCGTCTTGAGGAGATAGCTAAATGTAGGAATTGAGTAAACATATCTAATACTATGATTGGATATGTGGTGTTCGCCTCATTTCTTATACACGGCATAATTACTCCTATCTGAAAAGAAATTTGAAATCTAACCGCCAACTGAATTCAACAAAAGCGAGGGGGGAAATGCCAATTTACACCCTCCTAAATGTTGAAGTGTCTTTTTGCTCCTCTCGCCCAATATATATGAAGATTTATTCCTTGAAATTTGTTCCGTTCATGCAGTCTAGAAAGGCACATTTGTTCTTCGTTTTCTATTCTGTTGGCTAGGCAAGTGAAAGCGGTCTGGCATTATTTGATTAGATCATGGTGTGTTTGGGGTAAAGCGAACCAATTTCCATCTATTTTGGAAGCAAATTTCCACAAATTTGGGTACAGGAGGAAAGTTTAACTTCATTCATGGATCGTTCAATTTGGCTCCGGTCCACAAGCTTGGACTTCTTACTTGCAACTACAATATCATTTGGCAAGTTCATTAGCTTTGTTCTAATTCTTCTTCTATATTTGGGTTGGTTGGTGTTGTTTCAATTTTTGAATCTAAATTTGAACCGACCCGAATTACCAGTATCTTGCTTTATCTAATTAACTTTTTTTCTTTTTCTCAAGTTTGATCTCAACGGAAAATGAAATATTGATATTTTCTTGGAAATTCTCTCACTAATTTATCCTTTTCCCAAGTGGCCCTCGTCGCGTAACCCACCGTAACATAGCCATCTGTCACCATTGCACTGCCAGCGAGTTTCTTTGTTAGCTGGTCCTAAAGAACGAGAATGATAGATGTTGAAGTACCGGAATTGATTACTAATGATGTAATCACCGCAAAGACAATCAATATAGTGGGGACTATGGAATGATGCATACACTATTCAGCTTTCTAGAAGCTCCATCGTCACTTATAAAGGTTGTCATCAAGCTATGAAGCTCGTGGTCTTGTTGCAAAACATCTCTATCCTAGCCTAGCCAACACTCAATACTTATTCCTACGTGAATTAGGTGGACTTCTTATTTGGATAACCACAACCACAATTATTTTTTCTTATTTGAAAAAACAAAAATGGGATAGTTTAGTTTGAAATTCGAATGCAAATTGGTCAACACACATACATATCATATGGACAATGTGATTGGTCCATGATATCACATTAGCCGTGCTACAGACTCTTTCAAGACGAGGAAGTGTCGCATAATTTGAGAAGGGGACCTCTTGTTAATGACATTTTTTTTAAGCATATTTCTGGCCATCGTTTTCGGGTGGAATGACCTTTCTTAGTCTAAATACTTCAAATCATGCGTTCAGAAATTATCAAGAAAAGCGACCTATCTTAGTCTAGTCAATACTCAACATTTATTGCAATTTGCAACGTGGACCAGGTATGTCGACTTCTTATTTGGGCAACCATAACTATAATTACATTTTTATTTATTTATAAAAAGACCATCTTTCTTCTATTTATGTGTATGCCCGCGATCCCATCCTGTTCATTTATCAAAAATATTCGAAGAGTTGAAGAACCATGTTCATCCATGAGCTTCTCTCGCAAGTCGTGGTGCTTGGGACCATCGTATTGGGTGCGTACCACGTCCCCAGAGCAGAAGCTCATGTTTCAAGGACGAAGCCCGGATGCCGAAGTACTTGCGGAAACATCTCGATTCCATATCCTTTTGGATCGAGTGACAGTGATCCCTACTGTCGTATCCGTCCTTCCTCATTTGCAGTCGATTGTGATGACTCCGATGACTCTGCTTCTCCTTCTGTGCCTTATATGGGGAATAAAAGTGAGGACTTTCGAATACTCAACATCTCTCTTGAGGATCATGAGATATGGGTAACCATGTATATTGCCCGAGACTGCTATAACCATACAGGGTATGAAGCTGAGTCAAGCAACTATCCCACGCTCACCCTTGCTGAATTCCCCATATCCAACACCAAGAACAAGTTCACTGCTATCGGTTGCGATACGGTGGCGTCCTTCTTGGACCGCCAGGGCAAGTTTTCCTTTGGATGCATGTCGACATGCAATGACATTTCCGAAGTCACTGACGGCTCATGTTCAGGTATCGGTTGCTGTGAGACGAGCATACCTAGTAGCTCATATGACTACAATATCTCCATTCATAGCTATTCAGACCATGCAGAAGTCCTGGATTTCAACCCTTGCAGCTATGCTTTCGTTGCAATGAGCGGTTTCTACAACTTCAGTTCTGGTGATCTTTGGGGACTTGAACTTAAGGAGGTGCCCATTGTTCTCAACTGGGCAATAGGGGATACAAAATGCGAGGTTGCCAACAACAGTTCGGACTACATGTGCACCGAGAACACCCATTGTACCGATGCTGAAAATGGATCGGGGTACAAGTGTACTTGTTTAGATGGTTTCCACGGCAATCCGTATCTCACAGATGGTTGTCAAGGTATTTTCGCATTGATATCCTTTACTTTGTCCTTACTACCGATATCACCCGAGAAGATTAAAATCAATTATTGCTATCCTTTCCGTTTCTTCTTAAGTTCATCACTTTGGATATGTGTGTGCTTATTGTAGATATTGATGAATGTGCTGATCCAAATAAGAACCAGTGCACCGGAATTTGCCATAACTTTGGTGGGAGTTATAATTGTTCATGCCCGAAGGGTTATTATGGTGATGGCTGGAAGCATGGGCAAGGATGCACTGCCAATGCTAGACCATCACATTTGGTGCAGATACTTGTTGGTATGTTCTGTGATTTTATTTTGGTGTCTGCCTCAAACAATACTATTTTAAATTAGCTGATTTTAATGATAATCTAATGGCTCTATTACAATAAAAAGAACTGAAAACTCAAAAGAGGGATTAAAAAAAACACTTGAAAACAGAAACTAAGAGAGAGCTGGCTAGAAATAGAGAAAGAGAATGATGAGAGAATGGTGACTCAGACGACCATATGCCACGGTGGTTCCTGTTGCCTAGGGAGTGCGACACTACGATGGTCGCATGACCTAAAATCTATAGAGAGAGAGAGACAGTGAGAGAGAGAGTCCCTCGACGATGTTCCCCGAGAGTCTCAACCACCATGGGACTTCTCTTGAGAGGAGTAACCGTCGTCCGGTGGTCACAACTGGCGACACCAACAGTATTTATGGGGCACAGCTCAGATCGAAAAGGAACAATCCTTTCCTAGTTTTTTTATTTTTATTTTATTTGTGCAATCCAGATGTCTTACTTCCTTGGTCCAGTGTAGTTATCCAAAATTTTACGATGTTCCATCCGATCCAAAGTTCATCACCATATACCATGTAGATAGTTCTCGTCTTGTGACGATTCTAGATGGAGATTGCAAACACCACAACAAAATAAAGTAGTTCGATTCTCAAAAACCGAGCATATATATCGTAAAATAAATAATTTTATACAAAAGGGATAGGCTTCTCGTATATGCGGTTATTCAAACTCCATTGATAACAGAAACTTGTTCACCGCCCAGAGATTTTTAAAAATTTACTTAAGTCTCTCTAATAGCTTAGTTCCCTTTTCAATAAGGAAGATGTATAATGTTGTCTAAAGAAAAGTTTTAAAATTATAGCTTCCTCCACATGGTGCGTTCATAAAATTTAGATTTATCAATGGGTTTTATGAAAGAATTGGTTATGTCATGCAGGTGCTGGTGCAGGGATAATAGTGCTGCTATTCAGTGTCGGCTTTCTGTATCTGGGAATCAAGAAAAGGAAGCTCATCACACTCAAAGAAAAGTACTTCAAGCAAAATGGTGGTCTACTTTTGCAGCAACAGTTACATGAACGTGATAGAACCACCAACACCACGAAAATCTTCAGAGCTGAAGAGCTAGAGAAGGCCACCAACAATTATGACGAGAGCAGAATAATTGGCCGAGGTGGATATGGTACGGTGTACAAAGGGTTGTTGCCAAATGACATGGTTGTTGCGATCAAGAAGTCCAAACTCGTGGATAAGACCCAAATTGATCAGTTTGTCAATGAAGTGATAGTGCTTTCTCAGATTAATCATCGTAATGTGGTCAAGCTTTTGGGATGTTGTTTGGAGACCGAAGTACCTTTGTTAGTGTATGAGTTTGTGAATAATGGAACTCTGTTTGACCACATCCACAACCACAACATGTCCTTCAAGATGTCTTGGGATACCCGATTGAGAATTGCTTCAGATACTGCTGGTGTCCTGTCATACTTGCATTCTGCAGCTTCCATTCCCATAATCCATCGTGACATCAAGTCAACAAACATCCTACTGGATGACGATTACACCGCAAAAGTTTCTGACTTTGGAGCTTCAAGATTAGTCCCACTTGATCAAACTCAGTTGTCTACTCTAGTTCAGGGACATTGGGATACTTGGACCCTGAATACTTGCATACAAATCAATTGACAGAAAAAAGTGATGTTTATAGCTTTGGGGTTGTGCTAGTTGAGCTGATAACTGGGAAGAAGGCACTTTCTTTTAACCGACCTGAAAAAGAGAGGAGCTTGGCAATGCATTTTCTTTTGTCATTGAAAAACAATCAATTGTTCGAAATAGTTGACGAAGTAATTGCAAAGGAAGGGAACAACGAGCAAGTGAGGGAATTCGCCAATGTTGCAAAGAAATGCTTGATAGTAAAAGGTGAGGAGAGGCCAACCATGAAGGAAGTGGCAATTGAATTGGAGGGACTGAAAGCGTCTTCTAACCATCCCTGGATGCATAGTGTCGATTTGATAGGAGAAGAGGCAATTCATTTGCTAGGAGAGACGATTGACCCCACCGTGTACATGGATGGTACCGATACCACAAACACTGAGCCCTCGGATAGCATGAAAAATCATGTCATGTCACCAGTTAATAGTGGTAGATGAGAGCAACAATGGGTTGTTTCTTCTTGATCAAGAGATTTTTAGGCGTGTAAGAAAACTCTTGATTACCAATATACCATAGATGCTAGGAGACCTCGTACTATAGATATACTATTGGTGATGGCATATAGCCTACAGGGCGAGTTACGTTTTAGCTGCCGTGGTTGAGTCTTTTTCTGTACATTGGATCTAGAGTACCTATACATTGTAATGAAGTCAGTGCTGTGATTCATAAGTGGAAATCGTATGGTTCTTTACATTATCAGGGCAGGATCATTTAGCTGCGACCCGGGAGCATTGGATCTACTCTGACCTAATGTAGAAACGGTTTCCACCTCTTTTCTCCGAGTGTCGTCATCAACTAGTCCGAATGGCACGCTACTGCAAATTTGAGCTTGTTTGAGAGTTTGTCCAACTTTGACGAAGCTTTTTCTTGGCGGAAAAGTACTGGGGACACGTTTTAAGTACCACATGGATTCACAGTGATACGAGGAATTCTCGCATTCTAGTCCAGAGGCAAAACTGCAATAAACTGTCCTTGAATTACTATTTTGCCCTCGCTGACCCACAGTGAAAAGAATGAAAATGAAAAGAAAAGAAAAATATAAAACAAAAATTATCTATGTTAATACCAACCGTGTCACATAGGACAGAAACCATTCATGTAAGGGATTGCTGACTAAATTTGGTTGAAATGATTATATTGGCAAATTGCTGAAAGATTTACGATTAAATTAACCAAATTTAAAAGTTGAGAAATGAATTTCCATCCGCGCTTAGGACTTTTTAAGTAAGTTTTCTCTTTTCAAACAGTCCATCAAAAGAAATTTAAGGATATTGTTGAGACAAATTTCTATGGTTATTATACATTGCTGTCTTTCGACTGATGAAAGTTATTAGCTTGTTAGCTTTTTTCATGAATCACTATCATTTAATGACCAAGAGTTAAATGGGAATCGTCAGGCCTTAACAATCGAGATTGCTCCAATTGTTGTTGGAGATGTTGCACTTGTCTTCTCAAATTGGCTGTTTCGACATTCAGTTCAAGACAATAGCGACCAGCCATATCTAGGCTCTGTTACCAACTGATACAATTTTACTATTGCCAAAGGAAACAATCCAGGTGATGTCGATTTTCTTACTGATAGATTTAGATTATTGGTGTGATTCGACCTGCACATGTAAGCATCATGTGTCAATTTGTCAGTGTTAATTCATTTTCTGCGGCCAGATTGCTATTGGAAATTTGAAAAGGGGATTTGTATCATTAGTTGGCAAACGGCCCATTTGAAAAGTTTGTACATGCTTTGAGCGTCGAAGCCCTAATTAATAAGTTATTGAGTTGGTACGCACCTGATTTATCAACGCATCATCCAATTACGTCAGCAGCTGAGATTTTCAATTAGTCTCTCAAAAGAAATATAAGGATTTGTTGAGAGAAATTGCTAAGATAATGATACCTTATTGTAATTTAATTGACGGAATTTGTTAACTAGTTGGCCTTCTTCATCTATCATTGCCACCTAATGACCGAGAGTTATGGTGCAATATTAAGTTTTGGAATCTTTCAAATATAGAGTTCAACAAGAAGTCTCTTTCATCGTAAAAAAGAGAGGTTAGGTCTTCCCCTTTCACTATCAACTTTCAATTTTTGCATTGATCAACGCCCCAAAAGAAAATTTTGCCAGGCACAGAAGTAACATCTCCAATGTACCGAAGTATAAAAAATCGATTGGGAAAGGAGAAGGCCAAGACTTTTTGTTCCCCACGGATTATTTGGGAAGTAAGAGCAGCTCTTCTGTGACGATTGTACACCATTCTCTGGCCTACAATGGCCTGTTTTTCTCAATGAGTGGCAACGAAAGATTCAAAGAAATAAGATTACTTTCGTTTCGCGGAAAATATAGTGCGTTTGAAAAATATTTAAAAAAATCATTTTTTTGGAAAATATAATTATTTTCTGGTGTTCGGCTCAAACTTAAAAATGGAGCGATTGCTATTCGATAAGAAAAATCGTTTTCTTCCTTTATTATTTTTATTTTATTCAAAAAAATGATTTTTATTTTTAAAAATTGTGTTTTATATTATTTATTTTTTTCTTATTTTCTTTTTCTTTTCATCATCTTCTTGGGATGGCCCTCCCCGCCGCCTATGTCTATGCCCTTTGCTCCCACATTGTCCCTCGCCGCCTCTCTACCGTTGACCTTTGCGGCGTCCGCCATGCTGCCGTTGTACCTACCCTCCTCCGCTCGCAGTCCCTCCGTGTGACCACACCAACATTCCGATGCAATCACCGTGGACAGTGTTGAAGTGATGGTTCTTGGGGTTTTCTATAGTCGCGATGTGGTGGTGCATGGCTCTACAATGCTTTGAGCTTTCGACCTTAGTCAATTGACGGTGGTGCTCTTCCTCAATGCTTTAGTGAGGTCGAAAGTCACCCGATTAGGTGAGGTCGAGCTTGTTCGACGCCGGCAAGGTGAGCCTCGCCAAATCTAATGACCTGGGTGAGGCTTAAGCCTCGCCTGAGGTCGCTAGAGGTTTGCCAACCTCTGATGACCTCGGGCAAGGCTCGAGGTCCACCCCAGGTCGTTGACTCAGAACTTTGTTAAATTGAGTGAGGCTCAAGTTCACCTTTGGCCAATTGCTGATTGCCGCCGTGACCGGCGACCAGCTAAGGTAGAAGAAGATGAAAAAGAAAAAAAAAAGGGAAAAAAAAAAAGAGAAATGAAAAGGAAAAAATAATTGAAAATTTGATTTTTAAAAAAATAAAGGTATTTGGTAAAAGAAAGTGAGGCGAAAGAAGAGATGGAAAATATTTTCTCCAACTTGAAAAGTGAAAAATGTTTTTCCTAATTTTAGAAGACTTTTTTTCCTTTCATTGGAAAATGTTTCCCCCAATCAATGCATTTTCCATGAAACGAACACCAAAAAATTCGGAAAATATTTTCTAAAAGTTATTTTTCATAAAATAAACGGAACTTAAATGTCAAATAAATAGTCCATTTGGAAAATTTAAACGTGCGCTGCCCCGCACCGCACCGCACAAAAACTTCGTCACACGAGGAACTGTTGTGGAATCATCTCATGCAAGTCTCCAGGACCAGCTGATGTTAACTCCACAGCTTGCACTAAGCCAATAACTACAGTTACTTGACCAGAAAAAGGAAAAGGAAAAATAAAATTCTTGACGATGATAATTCTCCGTGAATACGTATCAACCGCATAACTAAATAGTTGGAAATTTAGCCTAGAAAGGGGAAAAAAAAAGATTTACATGCAACGTATCTTTGTCTTAATTTGAAAGCCTATAATGGAATCTTATTTAGAAATCTTAATTTCATACACAATTGAAAAAGTTTATATTTGACCACTTTGAAGCTAATGCATTAATTATTTTGAAGCTATACGTTATTCTTTTTCAGAAAGCATATATATAGTCTGTAAACAGAAAAAAAAAATTTCAAGCATAAACCCATCCACCCTAAAACACATTTCATGCTTACAATCACCCTCTCAAACCAGTATGCTCTTGTTGACTTTCTTCTTTCTCATTCTCCTATTTTGGAATTGTGATCTCCCAATGCATACGCTTACTACTTTTTTTGCTCGACTTCTCAAGTCTTTGCAATGTAATGAAAGCAGACCGCATGATTGATATCAATGATGCATTCAAAGCTTATTAGAAAAGATAATAAGTGAAGTCTTGTTCTATTTCAAGAAATCAAACCTCAAGGGCCCAATTGAAAAGCTTGTAGATGCTCGAGGAGGTGAGAGTGGGAGCCCTAATTAATAAGTTAATGAGTTGGGACCCTCATAATTTACCGATGCATCATCTGATACATGGGCAGTTTGGGATTTTCAAAAGGTCTATAAAGAAATTTAAGAATATTCTGGAGAGAAATTTTTGAGGTTATTATTAGCTCTTGTCATTCAACTGATGAAATTCAAGAGATTGTCGTTTAACAATTGAGAGTTATGAAGCAATAGCTTTGGAATTTTTGTACGTTAGAGTTAACAAAGGAGTCTCTTTCTTAGTAAAAGACGAAGGGTCAGGTTTTCTCTTTTCCCTGTCAACTTTTATGTTTTGCCCCAATATTTCAACTATTGAACCTGAGTAAGTCCTTAAACTACTTCATCTAAACTATAGGATGTAAAATACAAGAGTACTTCCACCTTATTGGGGAAGAAAAACATACTACTTGGAATAAGAGTGCGAGGTGTATGGGCACCGGCACATAAAAATAAAGAAACACGGTTTAGGTTGGGCGACTTCACTGGAGGGACAATTGCCGGTGGCCTTCGTAGGTGAAAATACTCCTGAAAGAGGGTAGGCCGGTGAAGACGACCTTAACCTATAAAAAATCAATTGGAAAAGGAGAAGACTGGACTTTTGTTTTCCTACGAAGGGAGAGACATTGCCATAAAATTCTACCTAAAAAGTTTATAGCTAAATTGACACTATTACATAGTTTAGAGCAATATAATTTTTCTAGCACTTTTCCCGTCAGCTCTATTATGCTTGTAGTTCAATTAGCTTTGTTTCTTCAAAATGACTTTTGGTAATTGCAATTGCGTTTTTCTTTTTTTGTTATCGTAATGATAGCAAAATGGGATGTTCCTCGAGATTATGATAATTTAACAAAATATATATAATACAGGTACTAGATTAAAGGAAAAATAAAATTCTTTGCGATGATAATTCTGCGCACATACATATTAACCATAATCCATATTAATTAGAAATTGTAACCCAGAAAAAGGCAAAAAAAGTCCACGTGTGATGTATCTTGTATTAATTTAGAAGTATATAATGGAATCTTATCTAGAAATCTGAATTTTGCAACGCAATAATTGAAAAATTGACATTCAACCTCTTTGAAGCTAATTGATTACTTATCTTGATGCTACACATTATTCTTTTTCAAAATGCACATATATATAATATATATTCATAATTATACAATTTTTCGAGTATAAATTCATCGACCTTGAAACCCATTTTCATGCATACAATCAATAGCTCAAATCAGTATGCTCTTGTTAATTTTTCTTCTTTTCTCATTCTCCTGTTTTGGGGCTGTTATCTCTCGCCCTCTGCATACGCTTACTCTTGTTTTGCTTGACTTATGAAGTCTTGGCACTTTAATGAAAGCAGCCTGCATTATTGATGTTATTTGTCAATGACGCAGTCAAAGTTGGCGGGCAGTGACAAATATTTTCTCAATGAGACATATCGTTGTGCATGAAAAATTGTCCAGAAACCGACCCGTTGACTTGGCATTTACCTGAAACTTTATGGATGGCCCTCAATAAATTCCCGAAAATCAATTTCGGACTCCCAAAGTCCTTTTACTTAGCAACGATCCGATGTCGGACCATATCTATGGCTTTACTCTGAGCTGGAAGATGTAATTTGGTTTGAGGATTATTTTTCTATTTTGCAGATTTAGACACTGCAGATTTCGTTCTTCTTCTATATATAGGTTCGTTAGTTCTTGTTCTTTGACATTTCAAATCGAAACCCAAACTGATCTCAATCAACAATTTTTTACTGGGTGAGTCAACCGGCTCGCGCAATTTAATTTGTCAATGGACTATCGCATTTGTTATATCTAATTGAAGCTCTGCCATACTACCCTTATGACAACGTATTCAAAGATATTACATTCATTAATTCTATCTATTCTAGAGTTTATTTATCGAAAAGAAACATTATATTTATTTATGCGTGCTATAATTGTTAGAGTACAGGTAAGCTCTCAAAATGGCAACACAATACTGTTGTTAAATTTCCCATCCAATAATTTTTTATTTGTAACATAAAAAATTCAAAATATGCCTATTGTGACATATTTATCCTAAATTTTTCTTTTTACATTAAAATCCCAAATTTTTACCCACATGATACATTAATCCACCGTCAAGATTCCTTCAGATGATTTTCCAATCAAAATGGCATCATTTTTATTTTACTTAAGCCATATGGGTGCTCTATCAACATTGTTTGCCTTTCGTTGTTCATGTAGGCAAATTCTTATTAGCGCTCATTGATGAAACCTTGATGGAGGGTAAATGTGTTACATTAATACAGGTTTCACATTTTTTGTAACACAAAAAAAAAAATTTATAATAAATATGTCACAGTTGACATAATTTGGACTTTTAATGACTCTTTCCCATGATTTTAACTCTTTACTTGTCATTTTTCAAAGCTTTGCCAAACTTTTATGAGGCAAAATTCTTAAAAATATTTTTTGAAACATAGCAATTTAATGCAGGATGTATGTAATTTCTAATAATATTTTCAAAATTGGACAATTACTTTGAGTTTATTGGGAAAGAAAATAATTGAAGTTTTGTTCTATGTTAAGAAATCAAAACCCAAGGGCTTTGTAAAAAAGCTTGTAGATGCTTGTGGTGGTGAGAGAGTGAACCCTAATTAATTAATTAATGAGTTGGTACACACAACATTTGCCAATGCCTAAGGCAGTTGGGGATTTTCAATGGGTCTATCAATAAATTTAAGGATATTGTGGATAGAAGTTATCATTAATTCTTATTGTTCAACTGATGAAATTCGTTAAAAGAAAAGGAAAGAAATTGTGTCTACACACAAGCCCCTCAATCAGCCGATTTCCTCAATAGTCATCCAAATATATTAAGCAAGGTTAATATACATCCTTCACCCATCGAGCACACAATCCTACTGCCCTCAACGATGTGCTCTAACACTATCCGATCAATGGCAATAAAGGTGCCATAACTAGGGACCTGAAAAATTATTAATAATAACTAGTGAGATATAAATTTCAGTGAGTTACAATCCTAAATCTCAGTTAGGATATCAACTTGTCTCGGGGTTCCTAACAAGCATATTCCTCATTATTACAGCAGATTAATTGCAAGCAACCCTTGTTTGCCTTAATTATAAACGTGATCTATCCAAGAAACCCCAAAATAAACAATCAGAAGTCAATCAACTCGCAGGTAACCTTATCTCACCATTGACATACCCTACACGGTATAAATGTTTATGCGTGCCATAAACAATGAAACAACATTTTCATCAGCACAATAACCAATCACAATCAAATCGAATGGCAAGCAACCTTACATTGCCATTGATATACCCTACATGGTATCAATTTCACGCATGCCATAGTCAATGCAAATAAGCACGTGCATACTTAGAACACATAACAATATGTTTCACGTGCACCCTTGCATTCACACGTGTTCTGATTATTATGCCCTCACCAGGGCCACAACCAAACTCTCATCGATGTCTTCTAGCTTAGCTAGGTATCGTCCCGCCCTATCGGGCATGGCTATGTCTGGAACTCCCACCCAGACAGCATTCCTGAATGAGCATAAATCCGGCATCTATCGTGACCAGTATCTGGACTCTCGTTGGGATTTCCAATAAATCGGACTTCAACCCCAAAACTCCCATTGGGGTGACAAGTTATTTATGTGACCACCACAATAATCCATTTTGATTCATTTCCATGTATTAGCCAATGCAAACGTGGTATATGCTCAGGATAATAAATCACTGCATATTTTTCATCTAAAATTACAGAAAAATAATTACACGTTGTTACATATTTGAGTGATATATGTCCGATCCGACCAAACATTTCTTTGCTGCCCTCTCTCTCTCTCTCTCTCTCTCTCTCTCTCTCTCTCTATATATATATATATATATATATATATGTATCAAACCTTTCTCTATGCCATTTAAAATCTCGTCTTGAGGAGATACCTAAATGTAGGAATCAAGTAAACATATCTAATACTATGATTGGATATGTGGTGTTCGCCTCATTTCTTATACACTGCATAATTACTCCTACCTGAAAAGAAATTTGAAATCTAACCGCCAACTGAATTCAACAAAAGCAAGGGGGGAAATGCCAATTTACACCCTCCTAAATGTTGGAGTGTCTTTTTGCTCCTCTCGCCCAATATATATGAAGATTTATTCCTTGAAATTTGTTCCGTTCATGCAGTCTAGAAAGGCACATTTGTTCTTCGTTTTCTATTCTGTTGGCTAGGCAAGTGAAAGCGATCTGGCATTATTTGATTAGATCATGGTGTGTTTGGGGTAAAGCAAACCAATTCCCATCTATTTTGGAAGCAAATTTCCACAAATTTGGGTACAGGAGGAAAGTTTAACTTCATTCATGGATCGTTCAATTTGGCTCCGGTCCACAAGCTTGGACTTCTTACTTGCAACTACAATATCATTTGGCAAGTTCATTAGCTTTGTTCTAATTCTTCTTCTATATTTGGGTTGGTTGGTGTTGTTTCAATTTTCGAATCTAAATTTGAACCGATCCGAATTACCAATATCTTGCTTTATCTAATTAACTTTTTTTATCTTTTTCTCGAGTTTGATCTCAACGGAAGATGAAATATTAATATTTTATTGGAAATTCTCTCTCTAATTTATCCTTTTCCCAAGTGGCCATCGTCGCGTCACCCACCATAACATCGCCTTCTGTCACCACTGCACTGCCAGCGAGTTTCTTTGTTAGCTGGTTTTAAAGAACGAGAATGATAGAATGTTAAAGTACCGGAATTGATTACTAATGATGTAATCACCGCAAAGACAATCAATATAGTGGGGACTAGGGGTCCAAAAACCTGATTTGACCTGACTTAAATATGACTCGAACTCGAAATAAATATGATACATATTTCGAATCTTAATAATGTTCGGATCACAATTATAAAATAAGTAAGCAGTTATCTTTTGAGTCGGGTTAGGTTTAGAACATTATTCGGCCCATGAACAAATAAACAAACTCTCACTCAAACCCTTCTCTCGAACGCGGAGAGGGCAGAGAGAGGGCGAAGAGAAAGGCACTGAGGGTCGGAAAAAGAGAAGGTGAGTGAGAGCGAGAGCGGAGAGCGAGAGAGAGGCCCCCCGGCCACCGTGCCTCGAACGCGGTTGACGAATCGCGGACACATTTTCTCCACCTTTGCCGAAGTTCTTTGATCCGAGAGAGAAAACACCTTTCCTCGGAGCTGCACGTGCCGGACGCGTCACACTGAGCTGGCCCCCGGCCCACGTGGCACCACCCTACCGGCCGCTCGCCCCCCTCCAGGGGAAGATCCCATCCCGGCCGTCCACCTGTCCCTCGCGGGAACAATACCATTGCTTCTGCTGACCGTTCGTGGAAGTTAAAGAGCGAGTGAGTAGAGAGAGAAAAACAAAAGTCTCGTCTCGTCTCTCTCTCCTTTCTCTCCTCTCTTTCTCTCTCTAAGATCGCGAGCTCTGCAGCTATGCCCGGCTCTGCTGCTCGTCCGAATTCTCCCTCCGGGCCCATCTCCGCTCCTCCGTCGCTCCCTGCTTCGTGGTTCAGCGCGTGATCGCGTCTTCTTCGTGGGGAGTTTCAGCTCCTTGTCCGGACTGTGTAGCTGTCGTATGAATTCCTCTCTCTCTCTCTCTCGCTCGCTCTGGCTCGGAGGAGCGAGCATGAGCTGCTGCATAATTCATGCTTCCCGTGACGTCCTCTCGCTCTGCTCACTCGGAGCTGCAGTTGTTTTCGGTCGTCTTTGGTTGGGTTCGCCTTCTTTAGTGGCGTCGACGACTTTGGTTTGACTTGCGTGCTCTGGCCGTTCGCTCTTCTGTCGGTGTTTCATGTTTGATTGTGCTTTAGATATTGGATGATGGAGAATGCTACGAGTTTTTGATTTAATGGTATGCGTATAATTGGATTTGACTTGTTGATTCAAAATCCGACCCGACTTGTTTTCCTTTTTCGTGTTTCATGCCTTCTGGGTCGGGTCAGGTCGGGTGAGCTTTATTGTTTGGGTCGGGTCGGGTCGGGTAACATCAAGGCCCGACCCAACCCAACCCATTGACACCTTAGTGGGGACTATAAATGATGCATATACTATTCAGCTTTCTAGAAACTCCATCGTCACTTATAAAGGTTGTCATCAAGATGTGAAGCTCATCATCTTGTTGCAAAACATCTCATTTCAGGAAGAGTATGGGTGAACCCATGTTGCCCCACGGACTTCCCTTGAGAGTTGTGCTGTTGTGCTCATTGGTGGCTCCACTCTCAATAGTTACGGCGGATGTAGTCCAAACAACAAAGCCCGGATGCGCAAATAGATGTGGCAACCTCACCTTCTCATATCCATTCGGGATGAACAATACTGGCGACGATTGCTACTTCAAAGAAAAGTCAGATTCTTTCCTCATCTTTTGCGATGATTCAACTAATCCTCCTACTCCTTATATCTTCGATAAAAGTTCTAATATCACCATAGTCAGTACATCTATTGAGAAGCATGAGATTAGTATAATGATGTTTGTGGCCAAAGATTGTTATAATTCGTCTGGCAATTCCTCGTACAAGAATGATCCTTCGATCAATCTTCCCATATTCCCTATATCTCCTACCAAGAACAAATTTATCGCCGTGGGATGCGACACGCATGCGGTTTTCAGAGGCCGATACGGAAGCCAGTATGCGACAGGGTGCTTGTCCGTATGCGAGAGCATGTCGGACGTGATTTACGGGTCGTGCTCAGGCATCGGTTGCTGCGAGACTAGCATACCTCGAGACACCAACCAATACGATGTCTCTGTCGCAGCTACTACAATCATAGTGGCGTCTGGGACTTCAATCCGTGTGGGTACGCTTTTGTTGCCGAAGATGGCTTCTTTAACTTCTCTACCGACGATCTATCCAAGCCGCCATTTGGTGCGGTCCCTATAGTTGTTGATTGGTCAATTCCAAATCGAACATGCGATGATGCAAAGAAGAATACAACAACCTACATGTGCCAAGATAACTCCAATTGTACAGATGCTGAGAACGGGAATGGGTACCAGTGCAACTGCCTAGAGGGTTTTCAAGGGAACCCCTATCTCCAAAATGGTTGTCAAGGTACCTTTTCTAGTCTTTTCATTAGACCTCGGCATAAGGATAATGACCTTTATCCACAAAGTGCGATGATGTATTGCAATCTCAGAAAAAGTAAATTGACTCAATTTCCTCTTAAAATTGAAGGTATTGTCAAATCATAAAATCCTGTTTACCTTTTCAAGTTTTTTTAATGGTGACAGAATTGCTTCTTCCATTTGGAATATATTCCTACGAGATATCAATGAATGTGTGATTTCACAACCCTGCATTGGTTTATGTACAAACTTGCCGGGAACGTATAATTGTTCATGTCCAGAGGGATCCCAAGGAGATGGAAGAAAAGATGGTAAGGGATGTACTCCTATCATCCATGAAAAGAGGTTTCGCTCAATCGACGTCGTGCTAGGTTAGTAAGTAGTACATTGCTGAATCTTTTTCATCATAACAACTTCTTTTATCTGATAAATTATCAACATTTCTTGAATGTTGCTCTCGTGTCTTTGTTCTATCTTTTGTTGTTAGTTATCGAGATTTATCGGATGTATATCTTTCTCTTTGTATTAGTTGTGTCGGTGAATTACATTGATATTATATATATATATATATATATATATATATATATTATTGTCTCAAGTTATTCACTTTATATCAATAAAATCAACCTTTTTGTTCTTTTGTTGCTGGAAATGAATTAAACATGTTTTATCCCCTTTATACATTGAATCACTTCTACTATCATAAGATACTATCAGCAATATTATATGTTTAGGTTTAATTCGCTATCATCAAGGTTTGTCTCAATGAAAAAGCTTCAAGTCGATGGAGGAAAATATAAAATAGGATAGAGAAGTTAGTTAACACAAGATTGTTTGAGTAATGAAAAAGATAGAGTTAAGCATATTTCTATAACCATTTTTTTTTCTTTTCTTGGTTGTATGAACCTTATTTAGTGTGATGGACAACTGATTTGTTTGTACACCGAACGTAATGTCTTTTCCTAGGTGTGAGCATAAGCTTCCTGCTAATTCTTTTGGGCGTCTCCTAGTTATATTGGGGGCTTAGAGAAAGAAAAATCAGCAGACAGAGAGAGAAGTTCTTCCTAGAAAATGGGGCCGCCTCATGTTGAGACTTCTTTCGGAGCATGAAGGCTCCATTGAATCAGCAAGAATATTCACCGACGAAGAGCTCAAGAAGGCCACGGACCACTATCACGAAAGCTGAATCCTAGGCCAGGGAGGCCAAGGAACAGTATATCGAGGGATCTTACCAAACAACATGGTTGTCGCCATCAAGAAGGCCAAGATTTTGGACCGAAGTCAGGTCGAAGAGTTCATCAACGAGCTGATCATCCTCTCCCAAATTAATCACCGCAATGTGGTTAAGCTAATCGGTTGTTGCTTCGAGACGAGAGGTCCCGTTGTTGGTCTACGAGTTCGTGACCAATGGCACCCTTTCTAATCACATACACAAGTGTGGCCACGAGTCCACATTATCCTCGGGAGGGCTCGCTCGCGCATTGCGGGGAGACCGCAGGGGCGCTCTCGCACTTGCACTCCGATGCATCCGCTCAGATTTTGCACAGGACATAAAGAGCACAAACATATTGTTGGACGAAAACTACACCGCAAAGGTCGCCGATTTCGGGGCCTCTGTGCTAGTCCCCTTGACCGGACGCGGCTGACCACGCGGTGCAAGGCACACTCGGGTACTTGGACCCCGAGTACTTCCACTCAAGCCGTTGACCGTGAAAAGCGATGTCTATAGTTTCGGGGTCGTGTTGGCCGAGTTGCCGATCGGACCGAGGGCGTTGTCCTTCGAGCGGGCCGAGAGTGAGAGGAACTGTCTTTGTATTTTGCTTATGCAATAAAGGCGGAGAGGCCTTTTGAAATCATCGACTTGAGGGTGCTGAACGAGGGTAATCCCGAAGAGATTAAGGAAGTTGCGATGCTAGCAAGCCGATGCCTGAGGGTGAAAGGGGAGGATCGGCCGACCATGAAGGAAGTGGCAATGGAATTGGAGGGACCGATGAGGGTGATGGACGGGCATCCATGGGTGAATCGAGAGCGTGACCTTGAAGAAGCCGAGCAATTGCTTGGCGAGAGATCAAGCAAATGTGATGGCATCCTCAAAAGCAATGCATCAGAAATGATGATAGCATAAGTAACCAAGCGCCCTTCGAAATTGAAAGTGGAAGATGAGACTTCATGGCAATGTTGGCCCTCGTCCTACTATTCGGTGCTGTTGCTGTTTGTTTTTGGGTATTTCCTCGTCGTTTTTTGTCTGTTTAGTTGCTTGTTCTACGTGCTCAAAGTTCAGATGCTACGTCCAAATAGAGTACCTGGCCTTCTGTTTGTGTAAAATAACATTCGACGATATTTGAATAATGGAAAATTCCAAAAACATTCTCGAGTTTTCATCTCATTCAGCCAAGTAAGGATTGGCCAACTTTCTATTGCCTCCGTCTTGCTAAGATCTACTCTTAACACCATCCTTGGAGACAATATAGCCTATGAAAACGAGGCTACTCGTGCAAAAGTGACGCTTCTTCAGGTTGGCATGCAAGCGTTGTTCCATAGCACTTGAATTTGATGTTCCAAAGGCTCCACTTGCGTCTTGCTATGGTATAAATCATGATGTCATCAAAGTACACGACGACAAACTATCCAATGAAAGGTTTAAAGACATGATTCATAAGATGCATAAAAATACTAGGAGCATTAATAACGATGTCAAAGGGCATCGGCATGCCTTCAAGAAGACTGTTCTTAGTTTTGAAAGCGGTCATCCTTTCAACTCCTAATTTCATCTGACTTTGACGATAGCTGCCTCCAAGATCGATCTTGGAATAGCACAGAAGCTCCATGAAATTGATCAAGCAAATACCAAGGCAAGGAAAAGGAAAAAAATTTGATGGTTATCTTGTTCACCAATCTATTATCGACACACATTGGCCAAGAACCATTTTTCTTTGGAACTAGAAGTGCCGGGACAGCAAAAGGACTTGAGATTTCTTGTATCGCTCCCTTAGCCAAGAGTTTATCAACTTGTCTTTGAAGTTCTTCGTGCTTCTCAGAGCTCATGATCGAACAGATGCACCAAGCGCTAGATCAATATAATGTTGAATCTCTCTCATAGGAGGAAGGTTGGATGGAATTTCACTGGCATGACTTCAAAGAAATCCTCAAGCAACGGCTGCAAACTGGTTGGGATCTCCTCTTTTGCTTCATTTTCTTCCACTATAACAAGAGCACAAGCTTCACAAGCATCCTCCGGTGCTTAGGAAAAGTGAGACTTGAAAAGAAGATTGCTTCCTTTCCCATGAGTTGGCTTAGGAAACGCTCTCCATCTTGCAAGGCCCCAACGTAATCTTGACGCGGTCTTTGACAAAGGGATAGGTGTTATACATCAAACATAATCTCATCTTTACATCTTTTTCCAATGGAGAATGAAATCAAGCACCGGTTATTTACTTTTAACTCACTCCCTTTCTTGAGCCAAGAATGCTTGTAAAGATGTGGATGATCCTCGGCCTTGAGATGCAACTTGCCTCCAATGGAGGTCAACACAACGTTCGCACAACATCCACTATCAATGACGACAGTGCACGCTTGTATGGAGTAAGTTGTTACAAAGCCAATCATCATCCTCAGATGATCAGCATGCAAGCTCCTTTGAATGACGAGCTTCCCCTTGGTCTCAATAAATGATTTGTTCGTGACTCCTTGAATCTTCTTGGAGCAAAGAATCGTTTTGCAACTCTCCCTGCTGCTCATCTTGTACAAGAGACATGATCTTTCTATTAGGACACTCCAAGGCGATGCGACCAAATCCATGACATTTCAAACACTGTCTTGATTTATTGTTAGCTTCGTTTGGCTAATTGGTTTTAGATGCTCCCACTTCGTTCAACGGTTTCCTTCGATGCTGACAAAGGTTTTAAAGTCGAACTCCCAAGATTAGAGGATCCCTCTTTGGTTGATGGCTTCTGACTTCACTCTCTTTTCTCTTTGAGTTGCTTTTCCACCTTCAATAATTTGAAGACCTGATTAAAAGTCCAATAAGGTTGTAGTCTGACAACACCGGCAATTTTCAAATGAAGACCGCAAAAATACCGACCTATGGTTTACTCCTGTGCCTCCACCACATCACATCGTAGCACGAGATGCTCAAATTTGGTGGCGTATTCTTCTGCTTACAACCCCCCTTGCTTCATATTGTGGAATTTATCGAAGGCATCTTGCTCATAAGTTTCTGGGAAATGCTTCTTTTTGAGCTCCATTTTATCTAATGTTACAATTCACCGCTTTCCTTCACAAGTTCTTTGACACGGTTGATTTTCCCCCCAAATCAGAGCATGCATTTTATACTTAATATATTCAAGCTTCACCTTTCGGTTCTCCACAATATTCTTATGATAAAAAATTTGCTCGATTCTGCGAAACCAATCAACGAAGTCTTCCAAAGCAAAATATTCCAGAATATGAAGATAACTAAGACAAATTTTCTGCGGACAATTCCTCTTATTTCATTTTCCTAAGGGAATCAAATGACGGAAAATGAGGAAAATATTTTCTTGAAAATGTTTTCCTCGAAACAAATAGAGCACTAGCTAGAGTTAATTAGGGTGTATGATACATGTGTTATATGTCACATTTACACTAAGGTCCAATATGAGACACTATTTTGGGCTTACTTCGATTAGCCTGGTCTCTTCAAAATGACTTTTGGTAATAATGATTACATTTTTCTTTGTTATCGTGATGGTAGCAAGATGGTATTCTCCTCAAAACTTTGGAAATGCAACGAAAGATTTATAACACGGATACCAGATGAAGGGGAAAATAAATTCCTTTAAATGATAATTCTCCACAAATACGAATCAATCACAATCCATATTTTTAATTAGAACTCTTAGGCCAACAACCAAAATAAAAGATTAAAAATCAAGCCTATGTTCCACGTATCTTGTCTTAATTTAAAAGTATATAATGGAATCTTGTCTAGAAATCTTAATTTTTGTAGCACGACAATGGAAAATATTTATTCTTCACCTCTTTAAAACCAGTTTATTGATCACTCTGAAAATACACCGTTTTTTTTTCCAGAATTCAACAAAAATTTCGCAACTAGGAGTATAAACCCCATCACCACGAAACACATTTCGTGCACACAATCGCTAGCTCAAACTAGTTCGCTCTTATTTATTTTTTCTTCCTTGGCATTCTTCTGTTTTAGAATTGTGATGAGGTGAGCAAAATGAATTGCCTGGATAGGACTAGATTGGTTAGTTTTGGGTGGGTCCCAAGGCCATTAGTTCGGTTCTCAGTTCCATAAAATTGGAACTAGTGAATTTTGATTTGGTTCCAAGCGGGACCAATTTTATTTCTTTCTTTAAAATTTGTAAAAAAAGCCTTAATCTATCTTATATTTCAGACCTCACTCATGCACGAGATGCATGGCTCCCATCACTTACGCACATGAGTAAGATGACAAGAACAAATTAAAACACAAAAGCAATTGCTCATTCTAACCAAATTTTGCCACAAACTAGAAAAAATTATATGAAACTTTTAATGTTATACGTAACTCACTGATTTTAGAAATGCTTGATTTTCAAGAACATCTTCAATTTCATATTGAACACTGGACAAGAAGCCAAATGAGAAAGGTGAAGAGGATGCGGACAAAGGTAGAGGTGGAATGGACATGCTTTTAATTGCAGCCAACACTCTCAATAATGAGGAGAAATTGGCTGGTGTAGAGATGAATTGTTGAGAACGTTATATGGCTGACTTCGTTCTTGGGAGGAACAGTATCATTGAGTCATGATTTTTGTACTCTAGCAACCAATTTTCTGAAAATGTGCTTTTAGGATGATCAGTGATATTCCTGAGGAGTTTTAATGGGGTCTTGCTGACTTCTGGTTGCACAACATTGGGTGGCATATCATTGTGAAAGCTGTGCATTATTTGACAGTAGCTCTCGATTCAACGGCAACGGAATATGAAGGTGACGAGGAAATATTGCTAACGCGTTTGTTGTTTTTGGTCTAGCAACAGCTATTGTAGTTTCCGGAGCTTGTGCCCTGTTGTGCATTTAGTTGTACCATGATAGCATCAAGAAGCTGGTGAATCTCTGATATGTTGTGACAGAATAACTGTCCAGCTGCATTTTTTCTTCAACATCAAGAAGTGTAAGCTCTCTTTTTTCTTTTTTTCCCCCTTGAGACATCAACCTGTGAATTCACTTTTTAGATCTTGGTGGAGACATTGCTTTGTTGCTCACTCCATTGATTCAGGATTCTTGTAGTGTGGTACTTCAATATCATGGATCGAGTCTCTCAATAAGATGCAGCAATGTCCATTTTATGCGTGCTCTCTTTGTTACGCTCTTTGATATCCTTCCAGTTTTATGCAAATCCAACCTTTTTCTGTTGTTGGGTCTGCGTTTCTTTTTGCCCCACTGAGACCCATGGCGCAGGTTTGTGAAAGTGAAACGGTGCATACTGTTTTGTCTGGTGAATTGTTCTCAATTGAGATCTTGTAGCGGTGCCGGTGCTTGTGCTTGTGGTAGCAGGGTTTTAACCCCCTCCTGTTTACCTTAATTGATTAGTGGTTAATAAAATATCACGACGGCCGCATGTGCCAAGACTGATGCATGTGCGAAGACTCTGATGCATGTGCGCAAAGACTCCATCAGTTTTGGTTTCTTACAATGTACATAACGATTAGTAATTACTTCTCTATCATGGGTCCCTAATTGTTATAACAAAATTACTGTGTGATGAGTATCTAGTAATAGATAATTGATACCTATTATACCTAAACAAATTTTTAATGGATCTTTTGGAGTGAATCTGGCCAAAGCACATGCATGATAACTAGCGATTGCATAAATCTAATGACGAGAAATTGTGGATGAACCCACCGGCAATCAGTTAAATTTTCCCTTTCAAGATGTCAACCCAGCTTCTGTTATTATTCTGCTTGTGCCGGCCTCGTTGATTTACCGAGGCCGGCGAGATTCTCTGTTAGCTGGTCCTCAAGAACAAGAATGATAGAATGTTGAAGCTCCAGAATTGATTTGGCAGACGTATTTTTATAAAAGGTTGGCCGAGTCCACCCTGCCGTGGGCGAAAGCGCTGCAAATTTGCTGTGCTTAAATCTTACGGTCGATGATTACAGGTTTTGGATCGAACGGCTGACAACACGCACGATCCCAAGGCATACCCAAAAAAAAAAAAAGAAGAAAAAACGCTTGGAACTGTTTGCGGACAAGGCGGTCCGCAATTTTCCAGTGCACGAGCTCACAGCAGGGGATCTGTGGTTCGTACGCGACTTACTTGTTTATATACTCACCGAAAACCCTTTGATTAATTACTAATTATATACCATTTGGCTTTCTAGAAGCTCCATCGTCACTTATAAAGGTTGTCATCAAGCTGTGAAGCTCATCATCTTGTTGCAAAACATCTCATTTGAGGAAGAGTATGGGTGAACCCATGTTGCCCCACGGACTTCCCTTGAGAGTTGTGCTGTTGTGCTCATTGGTAGCTCTTTTCTCAATAGCTACGGCGGATGAAGTCCAAACAACAAAGCCTCGATGCTCGAATAGATGCGGCGACCTCACTTTTCATACCCTTTCGGGATGAACAACACCGGTAATGACTGCTATTTTGAAGAAGAATCTCATAATTTTCTTATATTTTGTGATAACTCGACCGATCCTCACACTCCTTATATAAATGACGAAAGTTCTAATGTTAAAATACTCAATATATCTATCGAGAATCACGAGATTAGTATAATGGTATTTGTGGCCAAAGATTGTTATGATTCGTCCGGTGGAACCTTATACAACAATGATCCTTTTCTCACTCTTTCCAAATTCCCCATATCTTCTGCCAAGAACAAATTTATCGCTGTGGGATGCGACACGTACGCGACTTTTACAGGCCGACAAGGAAGCATGTCTGTGACGGGTGCTTCTCCTCGTGCGACAGCATCTCGGACGTGATCAACGGGTCGTGCTCGGGCATCGGTTGCTGCGAGACAAGCATACCTCGAGACGCCTACCGATTCAACATCTCTGTCACTAGCTACAACAATCATAGGGGCGTCTGGGGATTCAATCCGTGCGGGTACGCTTTCGTTGCCAAAGACGGCTTCTTTAGCTTCTCTACCGACAATCTGTACAAGCCGCCATTTTATGAGGTCCCTATAGTTCTCGATTGGTTAATTCCAAATGAGACATGCGACGATGCAAAGAAGAATCCAACGACCTATATGTGCCGAGAGAACTCCAATTGCACAGATGCTGAGAATGGAAATGGGTACCAGTGCCACTGCTTAGAGGGTTTTCAAGGGAACCCCTATCTCCAAAATGGTTGTCAAGGTACCTTTTCTCGTCTTTTCATTAGACCCACCTCACATTCGAGCAAGTGTTCATGTTGTGGATCATTATATCAATAAGGGCGAGCATGTTAAATGGATCCAATCACATAAAAAACCTAGAGAAAGAAATTGTTAGAAGCCTTTAAGTTAGAGGACCAAGTTTTGACTTGATCAATGGTACTTGTTTTAAACGATTCTCGAAATAATCACATAAAATTTATAATCTTAAAAATATAACGATCTAAGCCGTAGAACGCAATCATTATTCTTCTTTTAGTAGCACGAATTTTCATTGCTTGAAATTTAATATAACCTATGAATCACTTAGCAATAATATGTAAATTTTCACAGTAATCAATCCTCATATAGCCATTCTTCTCTCTTAAGTTTAGTCCGTACAATTGCTTTACAAACTATAGTGGTCAACTGCAATTGAGTTTATAGACAAATGATCCATACTGAACCCTCAATTTGAGTCGGTCAAAGTAGCTTGGAAATCAATTTAATATACCGATGTTAATACATCCAGCATTGTTCTGTATTCATAGACGATTATTTTTGAATTGTTACCTATATTCTCATTGGTAATGGCAGAATTTTGTTGGATAATTCTTAAATCTTCTATTCTGAACAAAGATTAAGTGCTTGGTTAAACTGAGGCTCTTGGGATAACGACCTATCACTTAAAAAGTGTGGTGAGGTATTGCGACCTCAGAAAAATCTAATTGACTTGATATGTCCTCTCAAAATTGAAAGTGTTGCCAAATCATGGAATTCTATTTACTTTTTCAAGTTCTTCCAAGTAAAATGTTGTCAGGTTTGCTTCTTATATCTGGAATATATTCCTATAGATATCAATGAATGTGTGATTTCACAACCTTGCATTGGAATATGTACAAACTTGCCGGGAACATATAATTGTTCATGTCCAGAGGGATCCCAAGGAGATGGAAGAAAGATGGCAAGGGTTGTATTGCTATCATCCATGAAAAGAGTTTTCACTCAATCGAGCTCGTGCTAGGTTAGTAAGTGGTACACATTGCTCAATGTTTTTCATTATAAACTTCTTTTATCTTATAAATTATTAACATTTTTTAAATGTTGTTCTTGTGTCATTGTTCCATCTTCTGCTATTAGTTATCGAGATTTATTAGATGTAAATTTTTCTCTTTGAATTACTTGTGTCCATGAATTACATCGATATATATATTGTCATCTCAGGTTATTCAATTTGATATTAATAAAATCAGCCTCTTGTTCTTTTGTTGCTGAAAAAGAATTAAACATGTTTCATCCCATTTATACATTGAATCATTTCTATTATAATAAGATACTCTCAGCATAATTTATATTTAGGTTTAATTCGCTATTATCAAGATTTGTCTTAATGAAAAAGCTTCAAATCGATGGAGAAAAAAGAGAGGAAAATAGGACAAAGAAGTTAATTAACACAAAATTGTTTGAGTAATGAAAAAGAAAGAGTTAAGCATATTCTATAACAAAAATATTTCATTTTTTTTTTTTCATTTCTTGGGTGTGTGAACGTTATGTAGGGTGATGGACGACTAAGTCGTTCGTAGATCGATCATAATGTCTTTTCCTAGGTGTGAGCATAAGTTTTATGCGAGTCTTTTGGGTGTTTCTTGGTTATATTGGGGACTTAGACAGAGTAAAATCAATAGACAGAGAGAGAAATTTTTTTCTATTAAAAGATTTAGAACTAAATTGGTACGATTGAAAATTTTATGATTGAATTGACTACCGTATAATAGGTTTATGAGTTTTTGGATAATTTTTTTCTATATTTTCATAGTCTATGCATTTAACAATTTGATTGTATCTTGTTTTCTCACCAATAAATGGTGCATAATATTTTCGAATTATTTTGTGGAGCTAATCCTCCTCCTTTTTTTTTTCTCTCTTCGAAGGATGAAAGTACTTGTTCAAATTAGCAGCTAATTTGTTGACGATGAAGGGAAGTTGGTTACCTAACTATTCGCGTTGACATTTTCTGAGACAGGGCTGGGCACAGGAATCGGAGCCATAGTGTTCCTTTTGCTATGTTGGTGGTCATACAAGTACATCGAAAGAAGGCGCAAGGCAAAGCTCAAACAAAAGTTCTTCAAACGTAACGGCGGAATTCTGTTGCAACAACACTCATTTCCTGTTGAAGACAATCATATGGAGAAAGGCAAGTTATTCACCTCAATGGAATTAGACACGGCTACGGACCATTTCAATGAGAACCGAATATTGGGTCAAGGTGGTCAAGGAACTGTTTACAAGGGAATGTTGATAGACGGAACAATAATTGCAGTCAAGAAATCCAAAGCTATTGATATAGGACAAGTTGAACAATTTGTCAATGAGATCATTGTTCTCTCTAAAATCAATCATAGAAATGTAGTCAAGCTATTAGGATTTTGTCTAGAGAGTGAAGTCCCTCTATTGGTATATGAGTTTATCCCCAATGGGACTCTATACCAATATCTTCATGATCCGACAGAGAATTTCCAATCTCCTGGGAAATGCGATTAAGAATTGCCAATGAAGTTGCAGGAGCTCTTTCATATTTGCACTCGATGCAGCCATACCAGTTTATCATCGTGATGTTAAGTCGTCAAATATACTTTTGGATGAAAATTATCGAGCCAAAGTGTCGGATTTTGGAGCTTCCAGATCGATTACCATCGACCAAACACACTTGACCACAATGGTGCGAGGAACCATTGGATACTTGGACCCTGAGTACTACCAAACAAGTCAATTTACGGACAAGAGCGATGTCTATAGCTTTGGGATTGTCCTTGTCGAGCTACTAACTAGAGCAAAGCCAATTTCTCAACTAAGGGCAGAAGAGGATAGAAATCTAGCCTCATACTTCATCATTTCGATGGAGGAGAATCGCTTGTTCGATGTTCTTGATAAGGAGGTATTGGACCATGGTGAGGATGAAGAAATTATTGCAGTGTCCAACTTGGTGAAAAGATGCTTAGCACTTCATGGAAGATACAGGCCTACAATGAAAGAAGTGGTAATGGAATTGGAGCGATTACGATCATTACGAAATCCCAGGATCATTCGGCAAAATGAAGAAGAGATCGATTGCATTAGAAATGGATGTAACGACTACGATTCCCATGTTGATGCAATTGTAAGCCGGAGTAGAGTTGACTTCAATGGAGAAGGATCAGTCACTCTTATTGCCGAGATGAAGATGCATTCGATTGTCTCAGTCTATACATGTGATATGAGACACCACAATCTCTTTATTTGCCTTTAAACTTGAGTTGCATAATAATGTTGACGAAGTGCCAGAAACAATATAATAGATTCATGAACCCTTTGATGTAAATGTCTTGTATCAGTGATGAATATATTGTCTCTTTTTGATTTCTGGTTAATTTGCTTTAGCTTTTCACTGGGATTTACTATCATATCAAGAAAATAGCCCCTTACCAAAACACCCCAGATTAGTCGTTTTAGAAATATTCTGTCGATGCTTTATGAGCCATGTACTTTAATCTTGAGATATTGGTCTCTTTCCACGTATTTGTGTTTTCCATTGATCGATAATCCAAATATTTTGCAATAAGGAGATTTAAAAAAAAAATCTCTAATTTCGATTCCTATATAAACGCGAGGTGTGCGCACTTTAACGCGAGGTGTGCGCACTTTAACTGGTCTATATAAATCAATGAGCATAAGGAATATGTTTATATGGCTTTTACAAGGAAAATGTTGATGTGATTATTTAAACAATTGTACTTCATACTACTTCAACTGATTTCTTTCGTCCACTTGTTGTCTTTTGCAGTTCCCCAACTCAATTCCATTGGTCTTGTAATATGTATTATGTTATGCTTATTAATAGCTAAGTTTTTTTCTAATACAAAAGAACTTATTGTACATTGAAAGTACTTTACATGTGCTTTTACCGACTCCATCAACGAGCTCAAGTTCCCCAGTGCATATCCGCTGTTAAATTTATGTATTGTTTCACTCATTTCGATGCATCCATAATGATTCGCTTAGATTGTAGCAAACACAAAATTGACGCGCATATTTCTTTTACTTTTACGATGATTCTCATATACTTATCGTGTAAACTCAATACATCATAAACATAAACGCGAATCGACTTTGTAAGTGATGTCCTCATCATGTTTTATCCAAATTTATATTAGGTCGGGAACAATATATAAGTTCAAGAGACATAGCATACCTGTGCCTTGCATTCCAGTATCCATATTGGACTCATCATGCACATATTGTATTCATTATAAGATCTTCAAAAATTTTGAACTATTTATTTCATATTAGGTCTCAACAATAGATATGTACACAATATTTAAGTGCCAATATCTGCACATTGTTTTGCAACGGATCTATTGTTATCCACATTAAGCTCGTCATGGGTAGATTGTGCTTGTGAGTGCTCTTACAAAAGTTTCAAACTATAGTTTCAAATTAGGTCTTCGTGTAGACATGTGTGAAGTTTTTAGTGCAAAATATAATATGTATGAACTTTCTAAGTGCAAAATTAGTCAATAATGTCAAATACTACAAATATATTGGTTGAGAAATTACAAAATAATTAAGTAATTGAGTTGGAATTTCTTTTTTCAAATATATATACTGGTCCGGCGGGTGGAGTTCCACATTCGGAATCAGTACTCACCGATTCTAGTAAATTGGAATTAGAAACTGGACCTATCCCATGGAAACTGCTAGTTCCGAGTCGGTCCTATATGGATATAGACGATTCCTCATTCTTTTGCATAGCCCTTAGTGCCGCAAAGCCTCCATTGGATCAAGGCTAGGTTGTCCGCCCTCACTATGGCTAGTGTGGGCCGCAACACCCTCGCCTTGCCAAATTTAGTAAGGACGTTGTGACCCTCAACCAAGCCTTCACGGCCAATAGCGAGGGCATTGACCCTTGCTCATGTTTGTCCTTGCCCCATGGTTGGGGAGGTCGCCAACCCTCAACCGGTAGCCGATGACCTTGTGAAGGAAAAAAAAGAAAAGAAAATATAAATTAATTGAAAATTGGGAAAAATTTTAAAATAAAATTAAAAAATTATCTATGTTAACCCAGACGGCGCCACTTGGACAATTAGTGTTAACTAGGTAGCCATAGTGATTTCCAGTTGAAATTAGTTGGAATGACTACATTGATAACTCATTAAAATGTTTATTACTAAATCGACACAATCGAAAGATTTATGATTTTATTGGTAATGTGTCAAAGGTTTAGGACTAAATTGGCATAATCGAAAAGTTTAAGACTCAATTGATCGCCATACAATAAATTTAGGATTCTTTGGATAATGTTTTTTTACTTCTAAAAGTCAAACTTGTTCCTTTCTCTCTCATGTTTTGATTACCATCTAAGAACCGATAGAAATGGTTTAATGGGTTTTTTTAATGTGTGATACACGACCTATGCAACTTATTTTATTTTTTGCACAAGCCATATTTCATGCTAGAGAAATTGATAATATGAAAGCTAAGGTTTTGGTGCCATCAAAACTACTATTTACGCATTGTTACTTTACACCTAATTCTACATTGCTTATCTCATTTTAACAGGTGGCTGTTTTTTGGTTTCTAAGCAGGATACTCAGTTGAAAGATCTGCATAGGTTGGGCACCTCTACCCAAGCTGCAGGGGTGCAGAATGAAATTGCTGCCAACGGCGCTGACCCTACATCTAAGGCCTCTATGAATGGATCTAACCATGAGATGATCACCAAATTGAGTCAATTTGCATTTTACAACATAATAATTTCAGTAAAATTCAGCCAATCATGCAAGCTTCTTTGTGAAAACTTTCCAGAAACCAAGATTGACAGAGTGTTGGATTTTCGCCTCATTAACTCACGGATGAAAGAGGGAGCTTATGAACAATCCCGATTGCTTTTCTCTTCAGACATATTACAGGTATAATGTCATTGGTAGAACAGATGTGTTGCTGATTGTAGTAAAGTATCTTGACATGGATGTGTTGACAAGGTTCATGTGAGACTGTTCAATATATCTGTTGGCAAAGTGATTTGCAGTCTCATGCTATACAATGGGAAGTCCTTCAATTGTTTATAATTGTGCTCCTTCGGTTATATCTATTGGTTATTTTATATAACTGAAAGAAGTTCCATTTTATATGCTCTGTCACATTGACTTTGGATGACCAGCGACTACTGTTGGATGACCAGCAACTACTGTGCATGTAGTTGATTGAAATGTCAAATTTGGAGAGGAATTTGCACTTCTTTTGGTTTTCTTTCTCTTCTGTGAGTAGTGCTCAAAGCAGATTTAGGATGGATTATTTCTGCTGGCCAACAGCTGAAAAGCTTAGACAGCTACTTGTCATTATCATGTACATCCACTCCTTTTGTTTTCTAAAACTACATAAACATTTGATCATTCATTCTTTACCTTAAATTCCATTTGATTCTTGATCTTGGGAAAACTCTCTTTTTGCATAAGAATTTGTTGGATAGAAATATTTTTCTTTCTCCTTCCCTTCTTACTAGATAGAATGGTCAATGTTTTTTTAACTGGCAGAATAACAGTAAAATCCAGATATGCCTTATAAATATCTGTTGTCTTCTAAAGAATCACTTCTCCAATTCTCTAGGGCCTTTGTAACTGCGGTGCCAACATGCGATAGCTGGGACGTTCATTGTTGATGTTTTTCTCATGATGAAACCCTTCTTCGCAATCTTCAATCCAATGTGTTACTTTTTTCTCTGATGTCCAAATTGAGTTATATCTAGATTTAAGTAAATTGTCAAGCTTTTGTCTATGGTTTAACATTCTTAAATCTCTGTCTCAACTGCTGGCTCAAGTCTCGAGCTTAAAGGGTTAATTTGTATAGGTCAACATAAATGTATTCTTTGTCAGACCTTCTGCTCTGTAGAATTGTAGGGTATCTTACATTGATCCCAATGGATTGCATTTTTCCATGTCTCTTTCAAAAATTCGAAGCATATTTTCAATCCCTTAATGTTCTTGTAAACCTAAGTTGCAGTTCTATAAAACAAACTGAAGGTCCCATGTTGGATATAGATGAATGTCCAGTGTAAAATAATCGATGATTTTGTCTAAGAATGCAACTTTTTTAGGTACAACTTTCATAGAGAATCTACTCATGAAATATAAATAGTTTCATTTTGACTGGGCTATGACTTCAGATTTGTTATAGTATTTTCTTTACTGCTGTAGGGTTAGATTTAAATTGAATCTTTGAGAAGTCGTTTGAAGGTAATGCCTTGGTATTCTAGCTTTAATGATGTTGCTGGGATGTATAGGAGAATGGAAGGTAATTGTAGTGAGTTGTGTTGATCTAAAGGGCGGGAAAGCTTCCGGTTGGAAATGTGCTATACATGGAGGAGCTATGTGGAAGAGTCTGGTGGAAATCGAACTTTTACGTCATGTTATAGTCCCATTCATGTTGTTGTTTAGTCTGTCGAGTTAGATCAATAAGGATCTGCTCTATGTTAGAAACAGTGTAAAAACTCTTCTTTCCTAGTTACATTCTGTAAATCTTTTGCCTGAGAGTGTCTGAACTCCAAAGGGTTTTGCCTTGCTAGTCGTGGGTGAGGTTGCCTCAAACCTGGGCGAGGCTTGGGGGCTGCAATGAGGCGGCTTCCCCAAGATCTAGGTGAGGCCAGCCTTGCCATGGCTTGGTCGCGAGCAAAGGCAACCACGACCGCAGTTGGTGATGCCATAGCGGGCTTTGGCGAAGGTCACCATTGCCTCGCTAGTCGCGGGTGAGGTTTCCTTTGCCCACAACTTGGCCATGGTTGGGCTGGCCTCGCCCAGATCTTGGTAAAGCCGCCTTACCACGGCTCTCAAGTCTCGCTCAGGTCTGAGCGAAGCTACCAGCGAGGGTGGACAGTCCAACGGGGGCCGCGACCCTCGCGCAGTGGTCGGCAAGCCTCGTTGGAGCTGGCCGGTCATTGCTGTTGGGGTGGGGGAGGGCAAGGGAGGAAGGAGACAAAAAAGAAAAATTAATAAAAATATTATTAAAATATTGTTGCCGGTATTGGTTGGCCAAATCTGGCCGGATGGATTGAATTGGCATAATTATAAAAGGTTTAGGATTGAATCAACAAAAAAGAGAGGCTTAGGATTGAATTTACATAAATACAATAGGTTTAAGAATTTTTGGATAATTATCCTCACATTAATCTCGTTAAATTGATGACATTCTTTATAGGCCGTGGAACGTGTGCTTTTCGATTTTTATTTTGGTAGATTAACTTAACCAAATCCATTATCTTGATTCTACGTTAGTGATTTATAGCTTAATTTGATTAGATCGACTGAATTTCTATCAATGTGAAAAGATTTAGTAATAAATTAATCCAATTAATCCAATTAAATAATTTATGACTGAATTGATATTAATATAATAGATTTATGATTTTTTGGGTACTTTTCCCCTATAATAGTGTTGCTATTTGGTATATGATTTCTATGATTAGGACACAAGAAAACGAAGCTCAGTAGACTTAAAGAATAATACTTCAAGCAAAATGGGAACTTGCTTTTGTAGCAATAGTTAGATGAATCAGGTAGGACCATCAAAGCTGCGAAAATCTTAACACTAAGAGCTAGAGAAGGTCTCCATCAATTATAATGAGAGCATAATAGTTGGCCAAGGATGATATGGTATCGTTTGCAAAGGATCATTGTCAAGTGATTTGGTAGTTGTGATTCATAAGTCCAAGCTCGTGGATCGAAGCCAAATCGAACAATTCATTAATGAAGTCCACTTGTACCCAAATTTGTGACGATTTGCTCCCTAAAGCGATGCAAACTGGTTCGCTTTGCCCCAAACTCACCATGATCTAATCGAATAATGCCAGACCGCTTTCACTTGCCTAGCCAACAAGAAGAAAAAAATCTACCTTTTTAGACTGCATGAACGAAACAAATTTCAAGGAACAAATCTTCATGCATATTGGGTGAGAGGAGGAAAATGACACTCCAACATTTCGGAGGCTGTGAATTGGCATTTCCCTTCTCGCTTTAGTTGAATTCAGTTGGCGGTTGGATTTTAAATTTCCTTTTCATGTAAGAGTAATTATGCAATGTATAAGAAATGAGGAAAACACTACATATCCAATTATAGTATTAGATATTTTACCATACTCAATTACTATATTTAGGTATCTCCTTGAGACCAGATTTATATATGGAGTACAATGAAGAGAAAGGTTTGATTTTATTTTTTTCGGCCAGTGAAGAAATGTTTGGTTGGATTAGACATATATAACTCCAATATTACTTGGGAATAGGATTTAACATATAAGTAGCAAAGTGATTAGAATAAAATTTTTATTGCCACATCATGACATTGCTTTATTCTCACTATTGTTTACGTTAATTAGAGAAAAGGAACTTGTCATGCTAATAGTAACACTACTTTACTAGGTGAATACTCATATTAATTTGTGTATTGTTTACTAACTTAGACATACTTTGCTGTAGCTGTTAATAATACTAAATAGATCATTTGATTTGTTTTCTCTCACTTAGTAGCTATCCTTGATTTTAACCAAGTAACTCTAGGAAAAATATATAACACCTAAATTTTGATGACCAATTTAATCCTTCATTAATGGTATAGAAAATAATTTTCATTAAATTTACATCGCATATAGATATTAGGAACACTTGCATTACTAGTATTAATTGTTGAAAAAATATATTTTTAAAAAGTTATAATTTAAAAATATATTACATATGTAAAAAAAAAGAAAACGCAGCCGAGCCGGGCTAAGGCTACCCTTGGCTGGCCCCTTCTTCTTTTCCTCTTTTCTCTCCTCCTTTTGCGCCTCGGCTGGTCCATGTCCCTTCATTTCGGCCCGCCCTGTCTGTGAGTCTTCTTCTCCCTCACGTCGGTCACGCCCCTGCAGAAAAAGAACGGTGCAAGCCTGAGTAGGCAGGAGGTACGCAGGGCAACTGGCTGCAGCGCGATCCCAGGGTTGGGGATCAAGCCGGCTGGCAAGCCGGCGGTGGCAGAAGCCATGCGCGCCTGCTGGTCGTCTTTAAAAGCGCTCGCTTATTTGAGAGGGGGCATTGAGATGCGAGAGAGAGACTGAGAGAGTTGAGTAAGAGTGAGAGAGCGAACCAGAGAGAATGAGGAGCTCTAGAGGGTTGTAGCCGAGGGTCAGTCCGCTAGCCGTCGCCCGTCGCAGCTCTTTCCCGAACAGGTGTGCCTCTCTTTCGAGCACTGTTTGCTCTGTTTTTGCAGGGCGTTGGGCCGGAGGTCGCGCCGATCAGTTCGCGCGAATTTTGATCCAAGCCGGTCCTCCTTGAAAGCTGCAAGACGTCCTAGTATTCTTTGTTAGGAGTTTAGATTTGTGCCCGTGTCGGCATCAAGCCCAAAGTCCCCGTTTCGATAGTGTCATCAACTGTTTGTTAAAACGCCCGAATGAGATCTGGGCTTCGTTGGTTTGTTATGGCCGAGATCTATTGTTGTCGTTCATATACAAGTTAAACGCGGATGATTTATCCCTGGGTTGGTCTGGAATGATTTCCATATCTCGTGTATTAGTCTTGGCCCAAACCCAAGCCTCGAACCCGAGCCTTAAACGACTCTATATCCCTCTTTTAGCAGATACACACTGTATGTTTGACAAAATGTCTTAAAGAAAACCGAAAGCCAGTTCACGTTTTAGCTCGAGGTTAATTCGTGTTTGTGTCTTTTTCCGTTGAATCATGTTCGCTTTTTGCGTGTCTGTCGTGTTTTGGCGTAATTTTCGCAGAATAATGCCATATAGTCAAGTTGGCGCGGGTTTTCCTCTATTCCCTTAGTGGTCGCCGAAGCATGTGGCCGGCGGTGGCCGATGGTGGCCGGAGTAAGTGAATGGCTGGCGAGTGATGGTGGTTCAATGATGGAAGGGATACCGGTTGATTCGGCTGATGTTGTTGTTTTGGTGAGATTTCGGTGAGGAAGCAGCTTCGGCAAGCAGTGTCGCTTGGGCAAGAAGAAGATGCGCGTGGGGGAAGAAGAAGACGACCAGAAAAATAATATAGAAAAGTAAAAGAAAAATAAAAAGAAAAGAATTAAAAGGAAAAAAAAAAAGCCAAAATAGAAAAATGGAAGTAGGGAAATGGGCTGCATTTTGGTCTTGGGCTAGAATACATGGATTTTTATTCATAGTGGACTTTGGGCGTCGCGGGCCGATTGTGTGAATATGAAAATTGTGAGCGGGCTGAGTGGTCCACCTTTAAAAAATTTTCATGGGCTAGTTTGATTAATTTGGAGCGGGCTTCAGGACTGGTCTGGTTTTTAGTTTAACTCGGACCAATAGGGTCCGGGTCGGTTTAATCAAGCCGGGTCTTTCGACTTGGTCCGAATTCCTTTTTTTCTTAAATTAAAATTCAAAAAAAGATATTAACTAAGAAGCCATTAAAAATCATTAAGAACATAAACGACTTCAGAAAATTCTAAAAACCATTAAACATTCAGAAAATTCTAAAAAATATTAAGAATCCTAAAAGAAAATCTTTAAAATTCCAAATATTCCAAAGAAATTAAAATTCCTTAAAAGATTTAAAAAATATAGTTTTTGGGTAATATTTTCTTCAAAGTGAAAGCTTTTTGATCTAAGACTGTGCTCGACTTTGAACAAATCCTTAAGGCTCTACCTTGGGGTTTCAATTGTCCTTAAAGATAAATGTCTTTATTTGCGCACTTTCAATAGGATGATTATGGCTTATTTTTCGCCTTTTCTCTAGCAATTTTATTTAATGCTTTTTTGGTTGCTATTTTTTATTTTAATGATTGCGTACTCGTATGATTATTTCACATGTTAGTGGATAAGTCTAAAAATCAATTCAAACTACTTGGCAAAAACCTTTTTCTAAAATGAACAGGATTATGTATCAAAATAGCACTAATTGTTTAATTAGTGTAATCAAGTTCACGCCCTTATATTCCTTGCTTGCGTAGGAAGTGAAGCACACTCTTATGCCTTACTTGATTTATAACCAATCCCAATAGGCTAGTAACAAGTCATCATTAGAAAATTCCTATAATGTCAATTTGAATACTCAATGTTACATAGGGTATGGGTTTGAGAGAGCCTGCGTTTAATTGAGGTCCTAGGCTCATTATTTAGATAATACTTCTAAACCTATATCATCTTTCCTCTGGATGAAAAAGTTAGGTCGCGACAAAATTAAAGTAGAAATTTCTATCACTATTTCTCTTGATTTAGACTCTCCAAAGAAAAGCAATTTTCTTTGCTCTTTTAGCTTATACCAAAGATGCATTCAGTCCCAAGCATAAGATGCAACTGACATCCACTCTCTCACGCTCTTCACTAAAGAAACCTTGACGAGACCGTTGTGATTCACTTGTGATGTCGCAATCAATTGTCGACTTGCAAATAATAAAAATAATAAAAATAATAAAAGTCGTAGAGAACGGGGAATGCCACCGGACAAGGAGCCAAATGAAAAAGGCGAAGAGGATGCGGACAAAGGTAGAGGTAGAATGGACATGCTTTTAATTGCGGCCAGCACTCTCAATAACGAGGAGAAATTGGCTGGTGTAGAGATGAATTGTTGAGAACATGATATGGCTGACTTCGTCTTGGGAGGAACTGTATCATTGACTCATGATTTTAGTAACTCTACCAGCCCAATTTTCTGAAAATGTGCTTTTAGGATGATCAGTGATATTCCGAGGAGTTTTAGTGGGATCTTGCTGACTTCTGGTTGCACAACATTGGGCAGCATATCATTGTGAAAGCTATGCATTATTTGACAGTAGCTCTCGATTCAATGACAACGGAATATGAAGGTGACGAGGAAATAATGCTAACGCTTTTGTTGTTTTTGGTCTAGCAACAGTAGTTTCCGGAGCTTGTTCCCTGTTGTGCATTTAGTTGTACCATGATGGCATCAAAAAGCTGATAACTCTCTGAGATATGTTGTAACAGAATAACTGTCCAGCTGCATTTTTTTCTTTAACATCAAGAAGAGTAAGCTCTGTTTTTTTTTTTTATGCCCCCTTGAGACATTAAGCTATGAATTTACTTTTCTGATCTTGGTGGAGACATTGCTATGTTGCTCACTCCATTGATACAGGATTCTTGTAGTGTGGTACTTCAATATTGTGGACCAAGTCTCTCAATAAGATGCAACAATGTCCATTTTATGCATGCTCTCTTTTTTACGCTCTTTGATATCTTTCCAGTTTTACGCAAATCCAACTCTTTTCTGTTGTTGGGTCTGCATTTTTTGCCCCACTGAGACCCATGGCTCAGGTATATGAAAGTGAAAACGGTGCATGCTATTTTGTCTGGTGAATTGTTCTCAATTGAGATCTTGTAGCGGTGCTTGTGCTTGTGGTAGCAGGGTTTTAAGCCCCCTCCTGCATTCCTTCACCTTGTGTCATGTTCTGTTTGCGGAGGAAGTTCGCTTGGTGTCCCGTCCAAGGAGTTCCCTTGACTGAAGGAACTACATTCATTATAACCCATGTCAGTGGAGAGTATAATATAATTTTTTTCTCTAACTAATCTTTTTTATTTTATTGAAGTTCAATTAACGAAAGATAAAATACCGATATTCTTTTGACAAAACTCTCTAATTTATCCTTTTTCAAGTATAAACTCAACATTTTGTATGCCTCCTTTTTAATTATTCTAGTTATGAGTTCAATGGCAATACTATGTCAAGTGGCATACCTAGAGTTATTAAAATAGGTCATAGATCAATTTCTTTATTCATATTTGATATGTTGAATTATTACATGCATTAATCATATTCATTAAATGGGTTTAGAATGGTAAAATTCAAAATAATATGGGTGTTAAATAAGTTCACAACTTACTTAGACCCAATCCTCATTTATAGCTCACTCTTCACTTTCTCTTGTCCTCACTTGATCTTGTGCTTGTTCACTCCATGCTCTAACTTCGTTTGGGTATAATTTTTTTTAGATTTGTTTAAATATAGAAGTGTTTTAACGATATATGTTGAGTTACGTATGACTTATTAGATTTGTATTGTATAGAAATTGGTCAAAAGATATTAAATAGATCAATTTGGGTTGAACCATACTCAACTTGACCCAAAACCAACTCAATTCACTTGTTTGACATGTCTAGAAGACATATCATAATTGATTAGTAGTTAATAAATTATTACTTGGCAGACACATGCATGAAGACTCCGTCAGCTTTAATTGCTTATTATGTATATAACAATTAGTAGTTACTTCTCTATCACGGATGCCTAACTATTATAACAAATTTATTGTGTGATGAGTATCTAATATTAGATAATTGATACCTATTATAATTAAACAATTTTTAGTGGATCTTTTGGAGTGAATCCGGCCGAAGTACGGGCATGCTAACTAGCGTTTGTATAAATCTAATGATGATAACTTGTGGATGAAGCCACCAGGAATCAGTTATACTTTCCCTTTCAAGATGTCAACCCACCTTCAATTATTTTTCTGCTTGTGTCAGCCCCGTTGACTTACCGACTCGTTCCAAGTCCCGCTCCATCAGCTTGCTTCTGCTCTGGTCTGCGCTGCGTCCTGTCCTTCTCTTTACTCGTTCTACTTCGACATTTGACACAATCAGTTCTTGTTTACTCTGCCCAATTGCAGTCCCTTCTCGCGTCACCAACTGTAACATCACCTTCCCTCACCACTGCACCGCTGGCGAGATTCTCTATTAACTGGTCCTCAAGAACAAGAATGATAGAACGTTGAAGTTCCAGAATTGATTTAGAAGATATATTTTTATAAAAGGTTGGGCCGAGTCCACGCTGCCGTGGGTGAAAGGGCTGCAAATTTCCTGTGCTCAAATCTTACGGTCGATGATTGCAAGTTTTGGATCGAACGGCTGACAATACGCACGACCCCACGGCTGACCAAAAAAAAAACGCTTGGAACTGTTTGCGGAGAAGGCCGTCCGCGATTTTCCAGTGCACGAGCCCACGGTAGGGGGATCTGGGGTTCGTATGCGACTTACTTGTTTATATACTCACAGAAAACCGTTTGATTAATTACTAATTATATACTATTTGGCTTTCTAAAAGCTTTATCATCACTTATAAAGGTCGTCATCAAGCTATGAAGCTCGTGGTCTTGTTGCAAAACATCATCTCATTTCAGGAAGAATATGGGTGAATCCATGTTGCTCCATAGACTTCCCTTGAGAGTTGTGCTATTGTTGTGCTCATCGGTGGCTCTGTTCTCAATAGTTACGGCGGATGTAGTCCAAACAACAAAGCCTGGATGCACGAATAGATGTGGCAACCTCACCTTTTCGTACCCATTCGGGATGAACAACACCGGTAATGACTGCTACTTTAAAGAAGAATCAGATTCTTTCCTCATCTTTTGCGATAACTCGACTGATCCTCCCACTCCTTATATGTCCGGTAGAAGTTCTAATTTCCAAATACTCAATATATCCATTGAGAATCATCAAATGAGTGTAACGACATTTGTGGCCGAAGATTGTTATACTTCGTCCGGCCTATCCTCACAAAAGAATGATCCTTCGCTCACTCTTGCCATATTCCCCATATCTCCTGCCAAGAACATATTTGTCGCCGTGGGATGCGACACATATGCGACTTTTAGAGGCCGACAAGGAAGCGCGTACACAACGGGGTGCTTGTCCTCGTGCGACAGCATCTCGGATGTGATTAATGGGTCGTGCTCGGGCATTGGTTGCTGCGAGACTAGCATACCTCGAGACGCCCGCCGATACAACATCTCTGTCACTAGCAACAACAATCATTCCGGCATCTGGGGATTTAATCCGTGCGGTTACGCTTTCGTTGCCGAAGACGGCTTCTTTAGCTTCTCTACCGGCGATCTGTACAAGCCGCCATTTGATGTGGTCCCTATAGTTCTTGATTGGTTGATTCCAAATGAAACATGCGATGATGCGAAGAAGAATACAACGACCTACATGTGCCAAGAGAACACCAATTGCACAGATGCTGAGAACGGAAACGGGTACCAGTGCAACTGCTTGGAGGGTTTTCAAGGGAACCCCTATCTCCGAAATGGTTGTCAAGGTATCTTTTCTAGTCTTTTCATTAGACCCCAGGATAATGGTAACGACTTATTACCCAAAAAGTGCGGTGCGGTGGTGTATTGCGATATCAGAAATAGCAAATTGCCTCAATGTCCTGTCAAAATTAAAAGTATTATCAAATCATGGAATTCCATTTACCTTTTCAAGTTTTTTTTAATGGTGATAGAATTGCTTCTTCTATTTGGAATATATTCCTACAGATATCAATGAATGTGTGATTTCACAACCCTGCATTGGTCTATGTACAAACTTGCTGGGAACGTATAATTGTTCATGTCCAGAGGGACTCCAAGGAGATGGAAGAAAAGATAGCAAGGGTTGTACACCTATCATCCATGAATAGAGTTTTCACTCAATCAACGTTGTGCTAGGTTAGTAAGTAGTACACATTGCTCAATCTTTTTCATCATAAAAATTTCTTTTATCCAATAAATTATTCACATTTCTTAAATGTTGTTCTCCTATCATTGTTCCATCTTCTACTATTAGTTATTGAGATTTATCAGATGTAAATCTTTCTCTTTGATTTAGTTATGTCTGTGAATTACATTGATATTATATATTATATATATATATATATATATATATATTATATTGTCATCTCAAATTATTCAATTTATATTAATAAAATCAACCCCTCGCCCTTTTGTTGCTGGAAAAGAATTAAACAGGTTATATCCCCTTTATATATTGAATCATTCCTATTATCATAAGATACTCTCAGCAAAATTATATGTTTAGGTTTAATTCACTATTATGAAGGTTTGTCTTAATAAAAAAGCTTCAAGTTGATGAAGGAAAATATAAAATAGAACAGAGAAGTTAATTAACACAAAGATTGTTTGAGTAATGAAAAAGAAAGAGTTAAGCATATTTCTATAACAATTTTTCTTTTCTTTTCTTGGTTGTATGAACCATTTTTAGTGTGATGGACACCTGATTTGTTTGTACACCGAATGTAATGTCTTTTCCTAGGTGTGAGCATAAGCTTCTTGCTGTTTTTTTTGGTCATTTCCTGGTTATATTGGGGGCTGAGAGAAAGAAAAATCAGCAGACAGAGAGAGAAGTTCTTCCTAGAAAATGGGGGCCGCCTCATGTTGCAGAGACTTCTTTCTGAGCACGAAGGCTCCATTGAATTGGCAAGAATATTCACCGACGAAGAGCTCAAGCAGGCCACGGACCATTACCATGAAAGCCGAATCCTAGGCTAGGGAGGCCAAGGAACAGTATATCGAGGGATCTTACCAAACAACATGGTTGTCGCCATCAAGAAGGCTAACATTTTGGACCGAAGTCAAGTCGAAGAGTTCATCAACGAGTTGATCATCCTCTCCCAAATTAATCACCGCAATGTGGTTAAGCTAATCGGTTGTTGCTTCGAGACGAGAGGTCCCGTTGTTGGTCTACGAGTTCGTGACCAATGGCACCCTTTCGACCACATACACAAGTGTGGCCACGAGTCCACATTATCTGGAGGGCTCGTCTCGCGCATTCATTGCCGGGAGACCGCAGGGCGCTCTCGTACTTGCACTCCGATGCATCCGCTCAGATTTTGCATAGGGACATAAAGAGCACAAACATATTGTTGGACGAAAAAACTACACCGCAAAGGTCGCTGATTTCGGGGCCTCCGGGCTAGTCCCCCTTGACCGGACGCGCGGTGACCACGCCGGTGCAAGGCACACTCGGTTACTTGGACCCCGAGTACTTCCACTCGAGCGTTGACCGTGAAGAGTGATGTCTATAGCTTCGGGGTCGTGTTGGCTGAGTTCTTGACCGGACCGAGGGCATTGTCCTTCGAGCGGGCCGAGAGTGAGAGGAACCTGTCTTTGTATTTTGCTTCGCAATAAAGGGGAGAGGCTTTTTGAAATCATCGACCGAGGGTGCTAAACGAGGGTAATCCCGAAGAGATTAAGGAAGTTGCGATCGGGCAAGCCGATGCCCGAGGGTGAAAGGGGAGGATCGGCCGACCATGAAGGAAGTGGCAATGGAATTGGAGGGACTGATGAGGGTGATGGACAGGTATCCATGGGTGAATCAGAGCTGTGACCTTGAAGAAGCTGAACAATTGCTTGGCGAGAGATCAAGCAAATGTGATGGCATCCTCAAAAGCAACGCATCGGGAAATGATGATAGCATAAGTAACCAAGTGCCCTTCGAAATTGAAAGTGGAAGATGAGACTTCATGGCAATGTTGGCCCCTTGTCCTACTATTCGTTGCTGTTGCTGTTTGTTTTTTGGGTATTTCCTTGTCGTTTTTTTTGTCTGTTTAGTTGCTTGTTCTACGTGCTCAAAGTTCAGATGCTACGTCCAAATAGAGTACTTGGCCTTCTGTTTGTGTAACATAACATTCTGACGATATTTGAATAATGGAAAATTCCAAAAACATTCTCGAGTTTTCATCTCATTCAGCGAAGTAAGGATTGGCCAACTTTCTATTGCCTCCGTCTTGCTAAGATCTACTCTAACACCATCCTTGGAGACAATATAGCCTATGAAAACGAGGCTACTTGTGCAAAAGTGACTCTTCTTCAGGTTGGCATGCAAGCGTTGTTCCATAGCACTTGAATTTGATGTTCCAAAGGCTCCACTTGCGTCTTGCTATGGTATAAATCATGATGTCATCAAAGTACACGATGACAAACTAGCCAACGAAAGGTTTAAAGACATGATTCATAAGATGCATAAAAATACTAGGAGCATTAAAACGTCAAGGGGCATCAGCATGCCTTCAAGAAGACTGTTCTTAGTTTTGAAAGCGGTCAACCTTGCGACTCCTAATTTCATCTCACTTTGACGATAGCTGCCTCCAAGATAGATCTTAGGAAAGCACAGAAGCTCCATGAAATTGATCAAGCAAGTACCAAGGCAAGGAAAAGGAAAAAAATTGATGGTTTTTGTTGAGAATATGTCTCGAGTTTGAGCCCAAAGAAAAAGTTTGATTTGTTTCCTAATCCTAGTAGATGTGGGTTTCTTAATTTATTCTTTTCTACTCCAAGTAGGAGTGACTTTCAAGAATTGAAGAGTTCTCAAGTTCCCTATAAATATATGGTCATGCGTGGAGAAGGATTGGGCCGTTGTTGATGCAAGAGGTCTTGAAGCGCCGATTCGTCATCGAATGCTTGGGAGGAGTTTTCTCCGTTGATGTCGTTCGAGCAATTACGCCAAGAAGAGTCAAGTGTTTGTAGCCGATTAAATTCTTGTGGTAAGAATTCGTGTATAATTCCTTTGTAAGATTGAGAGATTATTTCACTAGGAATTGTGGGGCTAAACACTGCGTGAGTTATTGGGTGTAATTGGGGCTTGGGAAACATTGAGAGTGTTTGAGTAACTCGAGTGTGTAATCTCCGTTGTATCGCTTGTTTTATAGTGGAATTCGTCATTGCTCTCCCCGTTGACATAGGTCTCTACGACTGAACCACATAAATCTGGTGTCCGATTTATTTTCTTTATTTTTTCTATTTTATTGTTCGATCGCTCGCCCTTTCCGCAACAATTGGTATCAGAGCCAAGCTTAGCTGAGGTGAAGCAAATCGATGGTGACAGAAGAAGTAAAAGTGAGAATCAACAGATTTGATGGGAATGATTTCGGTTTCTGGAAGATGCAGATTGAAGATTATCTTTATCAGATGAAATTGCACGCGCCTTTATCAGGCGAGAAACTAGAGACAATGAAGAAAGCTGATTGGGATTTGCTGGATAAACGAGTTATGGGTGTTATTCGGCTAACGTTGGCTCGTAATGTCGCGTTTAACATCGTGAAGAAGACTACCACTGCAGGTTTGATGAAAACCCTATCAGATATGTACGAGAAGCCATCTGCAATCAATAAGGTCTATTTGACGCGGCGTCTGTTTAACTTGAAGATGAGCGAAGGTGCATCAGTTGCAGATCATATCAATGAATTCAATGTGATTGTTAGTCAATTGAGTTCAGTTGATATTGACTTTGAAGATGAGGTATGTGCTTTGATTCTCGTTATCCTCATTGCTCGATAGTTGGAATACTACTGCTACCGTTGTTAGTAATTCCTCTGGGTTAACAAGCTTAACGTTTGATGGAGTTCGAGATTTAATTCTAAATGAGGATATTCGTAGAAGAGAATTTGGTGAACCCATATCTACTGCTTTAGTAGGTGAAAACAAAGGAAGAACTATAATACGTGGTAGTATGAACATGAACAGACATAACTAGTCAAGGACTGGTGGTGCTGTTTGTTGGAACTGTGGCAAGAGGGGGCATCTTCGAAGAAATTGCCTTAAGCTGAAGAATGAAAATGGTAAGGAAATCTTAGTTGATACTGCAGATGATGTTGCAGGTATAGCTGTTGGTAATTTGGATAGTGCTAATTATGTTTTGTCTGTCACTAATTATTCATCGTTTGATGGATGGATTATGGATTCCGGTTGTTCTTTTCATGCTACACCAAATAGAAACTGGTTTACTACTTATTAGTGCACGGATAGTAGTAAAGCGCAGTTGGGGAACAACGATGAATGCGATGTTGTAGGTGTTGGCGATATTAAAATCAACATGCATGATGGTATTGTGAGGACATTGACTGGAGTGAGGCATGTTCCAGAGTTGAAGAAAAACTTAATTTCCTTGAGTGCCCTAGATTCAGCTAGGTGTCGGTATTTTTTCAGAATGTGGAGTTCTGAAAGTTGTTCGATGTGCTTTAGTGATAATGAAATGAATCAAGCACAATGGCATGTATAAGCTTCAAGGTGAGACAATGACAGATTTCGTTGCGGAGACGTCAGATGCATCTGTTCGAGAGTCTGAATTGTGGCATATGCGTTTGGGGTACATTGACAAGAGAAGCCTGAAGGTTTTAAGTGAAAAAAATCTGTTATGTGGTTATGTTGCTGACGAACTGAATGTATGCAGGTGCTGTGATTTAGATCAACGGTGGAAAGTGTAGTTCAATACGATAGTCAAAGAAGCCACGAAAATTGCAGAGTTACTTCACTTGAATGTTCGTAGGTTGTTGCGGTTTCCTTCTAGGAAGAGTGTCAGATATATGTTAACGGTTGTTGATGACTACTCGATGAAGACATGGGTATTTGTACTTAGGTATAAATTTGATGCTATTGTCAGGATCATGCAGTTGAGAGCGTTGATCGAAAAGGAGATTGGTAAGACGATCAAGCAGGTGCTGACTGACAGTAGTATGGAGTTTTGCTCGAAACTGTTAAACGAATTCTGCATGAAGGAAGGCATAGTGAAACACCGCACTACTGTCAATAAACCACAATATGTTGCAGAATTGTTGAGCAGAACATTACTAGAGATGGCTCACAAAATGATCTCTAGTGCTGGTATGGCTAGGAGATTTCTAGCGGATGCGCTTAGTACGGCAAGCTACTTGATGAATAGATCTCCATTGACTGCAATTAAACATCGGACTCCCGAAGAAGTGTGGTCAGGTAACGTTGCTGATTATTCTATTCTTAGAATATTTAGTTGCCCGTGTTATGTTCGAGCGAGTGATGATAAGCTCGATGGAAGGGCAAGAAAGTGCATATTCCTAGGCTATGCACAAGGTGAGTGAGATTATCGGTTGTGGTGCCCGGAGTTAAATTCACCTATTATCAGCAGAGAAGTTACGTTTGAAGAGTCTCCAGTACTTCTGGTTAGGAGTGGTAATGGCAGTGCTTATACGAATCTGAACGATGTTCAGCTTGAGGTGGAGTTGCAACCAGAAACTCCTGAGGTAGCGGGTACTAATGTGGTAATCAACACAAATGGTGCTTGTAACAAGGTGGAGTTTGTAAAGCCAACAGTTGCTGTAACTGCTGATATTGACAAGGTACGTATTTGATCTCCTAATAGATATGGATGCAACAATGGTTTTGTTTTATCTGTGGTTAAGGAGATTGCATCGAGAAATCCTTGTATATCAGTTAAAGGTGCATGTGGAGTTGGTGTTCTTATGAGGTCCTTGATTATGGCAAAGTTCAAGTGGGATTTGGGTTTGAAAGATATCTGTGGCAGTTGAGTCAATCCAGGCTATGGGAGAGAAATGGCAGAGTTCGAATTTTGAAGCGATTGTCATTTGGCTCAAACGTCGAGCCAATGTGGAGCTTGTTGAAAATATGTTTCGAGTTTGAGCCCAAAGAAAAAGTTTGATTTGTTTCCTAATCCTAGTAGGTGTGGGTTTCTTAATTTATTCTTTCCTACTCCAAGTAGGAGTGACTTTCAAGAATTGAAGAGTCCTCAAGTTCCCTATATATATATGGTCATGCGTGGCGAATGATTGGGTTGTTGTTGATACAAGAGGTCTTGAAGCGCCGATTCGTCATCGAGTGCTTGGGAGAAGTTTTCTCCGTTAATCTCGTTTGAGCAATTACGCCAAGAAAAGTCAAGTGTTTGTAGCCGATTAAATTCTTGTGGTAAGAATTCGTGTATAATTCCTTTGTGAGATTGAAAGATTATTTCACTAGGAATTGTGGGGCTAAACACTGCGTGAGTTATTGGGTGTAATTAGAGCTTGGGAAACACTGAGAGTGTTTGAGTAACTCGAGTGTGTAATCTCCGTTGTATCGCTTGTTCTATAGTGGAATTCGTCGCTGCTCTCCCCGTGGACGTATGTCTCTACGATTAAACCACGTAAATCTGGTATCCGATTTATTTTCTTTATTCTGTCTATTTTATTGTTTGATCGCTCGCCCTTTCCGCAACAGTTATCTTGTTTACCAATCTATTATCGACACACATTGGCCAAGAACCATTTTTTCTTTGGAAGTAGAAGTGCCGGGACAGCAAAAGGACTTGAGATTTCTTGTATCACTCCCTTAGCCAAGAGTTTATCAACTTGCCTTTGAAGTTCTTCGTGCTTCACGGAGCTCATGATCGAACAGAAGCACCAAGCGCTAGATCGATATAATGTTGAATCTCTCTCATAGGAGGAAGGTTGGATAGAATTTCACTGGCATGACTTCAAAGAGATCCTCAAGCAACGGCTGCAAAATGGTCGGGATCTCCTCTTTTGCTCCATTTTCTTCCACTATAACAAGAGCACAAGCTTCACAAGCATCCTCCGGTGCTTAGGAAAAGTGAGACTTGAAAAGATGATTGCTTCCTTTCCCATGAGTTGGCTTAGGAAACGCTCTCCATCTTGCAAGGCCCCAACGTAATCTTGACGCGGTCCTTGACAAAGGGATAGGTGTTATACATCAAACATAATCTCATCTTTACATCTTTTGCCAATGGAGAATGAAATCAAGCACCGGTTATTTACTTTTAACTCACTCCCTTTCTTGAGCCAAGAATGCTTGTAAAGATGTGGATGATCCGCTGCCTTGAGATGCAACTTGCCTCCAATGGAGGTCAACACAACGTTCGCACAACATCCACTATCAATGACGACAGTACACGCTTGTATGGAGTAAGTTGTTACAAAGCCAATCATCATCCTCAGATGATCAGCATGCAAGCTCCTTTGAATGACGAGCTTCTCCTTGGTCTCAATAAATGATTTGTTCGTGACGCCTTGAATCTTCTTGGAGCAAAGAGTCGTTTTAGAACTCTCCCTGCTGCTCATCTTGTACGAGAGACATGATCTTTCTATTAGGACACTCCGAGGCGATGCGACCAAATCCCTGACATTTCAAACACTGTCTTGATTTATTGTTAGCTTTGTTTGGCTAATTGGTTTTAGATGCTCCCCCTTTGTTCAACGGTTTCCTTCGATGCTGACAAAGGTTTTAAAGTCGAACTCCCTATATTAGAGGATCCCTCTTTGGTTTATGGCTTCTGACTTCACTCTCTTTCTCTTTGAGTTGCTTTTCCACCTTCTTCGATAATTTGAAGGCCTGATTAAAAGTCCAATAAGGTTGTAATCGGACAACACCGGCAGTTTTCAAATGAAGACCGCAAAAACACCGACCTATGGTTTACTCCTCTGACTCCACCACATCACATCGTAGCACGAGATGCTCAAATTTGGTGGCGTATTCTTCTGCTTACAACCCCCCTTGCTTCATATTGTGGAATTTATCGAAGGCATCTTGCTCATAAGTTTCTGGGAAATGCTTCTTTTGAGCCCCTTCATTTTATCTAATGTTACAATTCACCGCTTTCCTTCACTAGTTCTTTGACACGGTAGATTTTCCCCCCAAATCGGAGCATGCATTTTATACTTCATATACACAAGCTTCACCTTTCAATTCTCCGCAATATTCTTATGATCAAAAGTTCGCTCGATTCTGCGAAACCAATCAATGAAGTCTTCGAAAGCAAAATATTCCAGAACATGAAGCTCACTAAGACAAATTTTCTGCGTACAATTCCTCTTATTTCATTTTCCTAAGTGAATCAAATGACAGAAAATGAGAAAAATATTTTCTTGAAAATGTTTTCTACGAAACAAATAGAGCACTAAGTAGAGTTAATTAGGGTGTATGATACATGCGTTATATGTCACATCTACAATAAGGTCCAATATGAGACACTATTTTGGGCGTACTTCGATTAGCCTAGTCTCTTCAAAATGACTTTTGGTAATAATGATTACGTTTTTCTTTGTTACCGCGATGGTAGCATGATGGGATTCTCCTCAAAATTATGGAAATGCAATGAAAGATTTATAACACGGATACCAGATGAAGGGAAAAATAAATTCCTTTAAATGATAATTCTCCACAAATACGTATCAATCACAATCCATATTTTTAATTAGAACTCTTAGGCCAACAACCAAAATAAAAGATAAAAAAAACAAGCCTATGTTCCACGTATCTTCTCTTAATTTAAAAGTATATAATGGAATGTTGTCTAGATAGGTCTGGTTTTAAGGGGCACCAATCCGGTTCTCGATTTCATAAAAGGAGAATTGGTCCTTTTGATTTGGTTCGCAATTTCAACACGGGAATCGTAATACCTGGGAACCAATCACCCTCAGTTGCGATCTCCCACTGCGTACGCATAGCACTTGCTTGACTTTTCAAGTCTTTGGCGGAATAATGCAAGCACCCTGTCTCATTTGTACTCTCTATCAATGATGCACCTTTCTCCAAAGTTGGTGGGTTGACCAGACATCGTCGTACATGAGAAATTGCCAAGGAAACCGACTGCTTTGACTCAGTCTTTTCCTGAAAATTATAAAAATTATCTACAATAACGATTTTTGGCCAAATTTAATCAGAAAAACTAAATTGATAATTTTTTAGAAGATTTGGGTTTTAATTAACACAATTGAAAAATTTATGATTGAATTTATATAAGTATAATAAGTTTAGAAATTTTTTGTTAATTTTCCATTATAAAACCTCTAAGGCTTCCTTGAGGGCAATGAGTGTTTTAACGAATTTTAGGGTTGTGATCTCCTACTGCACACGATGCATGCTTGCTTGACTTTTCAAGTCTTAAAAGGATAACGAAAGCACTCTAATGAGACATATTATCGTACATGCATGAGATGCACGGCTCCCATCACTTACACATGAGAGTAAGATGACAAGAACAAATCAAAACACAAAAGCAATTGCTCATTCTAACCAAATTTTGCCACAATTTTGAAAGAATTATATGAAACTTTTAATGTTATACGTAACTCACTGATTTTAGAAACGCATTGATTTTCAAGAACATCTTCAATTTCATATTGAACATAAATGAAAAAAAAAAAACGGGACATGCCACCAGTTCCATTGCCCATCCAGAAACCAAACCAGCTCGATAGGTCTGGTTTTAAGGGGCACCAATCCGGTCCTCGATTTCATAAAAGGAGAGTTGGTCCTTTTGATTCGGTTTGCAATTTCAACACGGGAATCGTAATACTTGAGAACCAATCACCCTCAGTTGCGATCTCCCATTGCATACGCATAGCACTTGCTTTACTTTTGAAGTCTTTGGTGGAATAATGCAAGCACCCTGTCTCATTTGTACTCTCTATCAATGATGCACCTTTCTACAAAGTTGGTGGGTTGACCGGACATCGTTGTACATGAGAAATTGCCAAGGAAACCGACTGCCTTGACTTAGTCTTTTCCCGAAAATTTTAAAAATTATCTACAATAACGATTTTTGGCCAAATTTAATCAGAAAAACTAAATTGATAATTTTTTTAGAAGATTTGGGTTTTAATTAACACAATTGAAAAATTTACGATTGAATTTATATATGTATAATAAGTTTAGAAATTTTTTGTTAATTTTCCATTATAAAACCTCTAAGGCTTCCTTGAGGGCAATGAGTGTTTTAACGAATTTTAGGGTTGTGATCTCCTACTGCACACGCTGCATGCTTGCTTGACTTTTCAAGTCTCGAAAGTACAACGAAAGCACTCTAATGAGACATATTATCGTACATGCATGAGATGCACGGCTCCCATCACTTACACATGTGAGTAAGATGACAAGAACAAATCAAAACACAAAAGCAATTGCTCATTCTAACCAAATTTTGCCACAATTTTGAAAGAATTATATGAAACTTTTAATGTTATACGTAACTCATTGATTTTAGAAACGCATTGATTTTCAAGAACATCTTCAATTTCATATTGAACATAAATGAAAAAAAAAACGGGACATGCCACCAGTTCCATTGCCCATCCAGAAACCAAACCAGCTCGATAGGTCTGGTTTTAAGGGGCACCAATCCGGTCCTCGATTTCATAAAAGGAGAGTTGGTCCTTTTGATTCGGTTCGCAATTTCAACATGGGAATCGTAATACTTGGGAACCAATCACCCTCAGTTGCGATCTCCCATTGCATACGCATAGCACTTGCTTTACTTTTGAAGTCTTTGGTGGAATAATGCAAGCACCCTGTCTCATTTGTACTCTCTATCAATGATGCACCTTTCTACAAAGTTGGTGGGTTGACCGGACATCGTTGTACATGAGAAATTGCCAAGGAAACCGACTGCCTTGACTTAGTCTTTTCCCGAAAATTTTAAAAATTATCTACAATAACGATTTTTGGCCAAATTTAATCAGAAAAACTAAATTGATAATTTTTTTAGAAGATTTGGGTTTTAATTAACACAATTGAAAAATTTACGATTGAATTTATATATGTATAATAAGTTTAGAAATTTTTTGTTAATTTTCCATTATAAAACCTCTAAGGCTTCCTTGAGGGCAATGAGTGTTTTAACGAATTTTAGGGTTGTGATCTCCTACTGCACACGCTGCATGCTTGCTTGACTTTTCAAGTCTCGAAAGTACAACGAAAGCACTCTAATGAGACATATTATCGTACATGCATGAGATGCACGGCTCCCATCACTTACACATGTGAGTAAGATGACAAGAACAAATCAAAACACAAAAGCAATTGCTCATTCTAACCAAATTTTGCCACAATTTTGAAAGAATTATATGAAACTTTTAATGTTATACGTAACTCATTGATTTTAGAAACGCATTGATTTTCAAGAACATCTTCAATTTCATATTGAACATAAATGAAAAAAAAAAAACGGGACATGCCACCAGTTCCATTGCCCATCCAGAAACCAAACCAGCTCGATAGGTCTGGTTTTAAGGGGCACCAATCCGGTCCTCGATTTCATAAAAGGAGAGTTGGTCCTTTTGATTCGGTTCGCAATTTCAACATGGGAATCGTAATACTTGGGAACCAATCACCCTCAGTTGCGATCTCCCATTGCATACGCATAGCACTTGCTTTACTTTTGAAGTCTTTGGTGGAATAATGCAAGCACCCTGTCTCATTTGTACTCTCTATCAATGATGCACCTTTCTACAAAGTTGGTGGGTTGACCGGACATCGTTGTACATGAGAAATTGCCAAGGAAACCGACTGCCTTGACTTAGTCTTTTCCCGAAAATTTTAAAAATTATCTACAATAACGATTTTTGGCCAAATTTAATCAGAAAAACTAAATTGATAATTTTTTTTAGAAGATTTGGGTTTTAATTAACACAATTGAAAAATTTACGATTGAATTTATACAAGTATAATAAGTTAAGAACTTTTTTGTTAATTTTCCATTATAAAACCTCTAAGGTTTCCTTGAGGGCAATGAGTGTTTTAACGAATTTTAGGGTTGTGATCTCCTACTGCACACGCTGCATTCTTGCTTGACTTTTCAAGTCTTGAAAGGATAACAAAAGCACTCATTAGAGACATATTATTGTACATAAGAACTTGCTAAGAAAACTGACCGCATTGACTTAGCGTTAATTGATCACATTGACTTAGCATTTGCCCGAAACTTTACAGGCGAGTCTAAGAAAATTCCCAAAATCAATTTCAGACTCCCAAAGTCCTTTTACTTAGCAATGATCATATCTAAACACCACATATTTCGTTCTAATATTTTCTTCTATATCTGGGTTGTTTGCTATTGTTTTGATTTTCAAATCCAAATCCGAACCAACAGTTTCTTGCTTTATCCATTTAATCTTTAGTACTTAACATCGGTGTACCTATTTTTTTTTTTAATTGTACATAGCGTCAATTGAAACATCAATCTGCACATAAAAATTTAAATACGATGTTGATATTTGTACAAATATTTAAGGAGTACGCGACGTGCACGCAATAATTTATGAGCATCACCCATCGAAACCGATTCATCTTGTGGATAGGAGATTGAAAAGAAACAAAATATCCATCTATTCACGATTTTTATTATTTGCAAGTCATTTTGGAAATTCCTAGGATAGATTGCGACATCACAATGTGAATCGTGACCGTCTTGTCGAGGCTTCTTTAGTGAAGAGAGAGAGAGACAGAGTGGATGTCAGTTGCATCTGATACATTAGACAAGGAATGGGACCGAATGCACCTTTGGTTTAAGCGAAGAGCAAAGAAATTTGCTTTTCTTTGGAGAGTCTAAGTCAAAAGCAATAGTGATAGAAATTTCCACTTTAATTTTTCCGTGAGTTACTTAGTTAAAATCAGGAATAGTACTCAGCGAGAAAAAAAATCGAAGGATCTATTTAGGTTTATTAACTGCTACAGCAAAGTATGTCTAGGTTATATTTAAGTATTCACCTAATGAATTAGTGTTACTATTAGCAGGACTAGTCCCTTTTTTCTAATTAATGTAACCAATAGTGAGAGTAAAGTTATGGCTATACAATTTTATTCTAGAATAAAGCTATAACCCCTAGTTGTGATCTCCCACCGCACACGCTTAGTACTTGCTTGACTGTTCAAGTCTTGGCGGAATAGTGAAAGCACCCTATCTCATTTATACTCTATCAATGATACACCCTTAGTTGGCGGGCAATAACTCCGAGACATATTGTCATATGCGAGAAATTGGAAAGAGACTACATTTTCTCAAAAATTATAAAAATTATCTACTTCAACGATTTCCCATCAAATTTAATAAAAAAAACTAAATTAGTAAATTTTCAAAAAAAAAAATTATTTAGTCCAATTAAAAAGTTTATGATTGAATTTGCACAAATATAATAGGTATAGAAATTTTTTTTTTGCTAATTTTCAATTATAAAAACTTTAAGGCTTCCTTGAGGGCAGTGAGTACTCTTAACAAATTTTAGGGTTGTGATCTCTCACTGCACACGTCCATACATGCTTGACTTTTCAAGTCTTGGCAGGATAATGAAGCACTCTAATGAGACATATTGTGCGACATAATCTCTTCTTTTTGTAGTTTTGAGTCGAAGCATTTTTTTTAATTTGGCTAAAATAGATAAAAGAGAATAATTGAAGCATACCTTTGATGCTCACCTAATTTAAGTCAAGATCTTAGCGAACAACCCAAACAATTTTTCAATAACTTAAGTGCTATATCGAAATGAAATAAAAAATTTATATCATCATTTTCTTAAAAAAGATTTGAAGTGAATCTTATTTTAAGTAAAGATCTAAAATTGTTATGTTAGTCTAAAATAAGGATATGATCTCACCTGTTGATTTAAGGCATTTTCGTCCTTTATTTTCTAATTTAATTTAATTTTATTACATTTTTCTATTCTTTTCTTTTCCAAAATACTCAAAAAGGGGAAAAAATATGAAACTTAAAAAGAGATTTCCGGCGGGAGGGCTAGCAACCCTCCCCACCTATGGCTGATGCCCCACTGGCGATGGGGTTGGCAGCCGTGGTCGGCAGGGTTCGCTAGCACCTCGACGAGGGCCGGTGATCCTGGCCGACCAGAGGCAAAAGCTAGAAAACCGGGAGAGGACCAGCGAAATCTTAAGTGTTGACTAGACGAAATCCTACACTAATTTTTTTGTTTCATCTCAAAACAAAGCTACTTATTATTCATTTCGTTTGGGGAAATGCGTCTGACATGAGTAACTCTTTTTTTTTATTCTAGTTTAAACTTAAAAGGAGAAGAAAATGAACAAATGGATTGAACTCTCAGGATACCCATTCTCAATCCCCTCGAAAAACATTGCGGCCATCGAATGGGTAAAAGATAAATTTTAGCTTTAGCTATTGATTTAAAAACATTTTATCTCACGCACTTCCGCAAGAGTTTTTAAGTTATTGTCATGTGTACTCATGAGGTTTGGATTTAACATATCTCGCAAGATGTCACTAATCCTAATTCTAGGATAATGTTAATCATACATGATTGTATTTTTATACGCGTTAATTCCTCACCAATTTTATTGATTATTCATAATTCAAAAGATTTTTCCTAGTATTCTTCTGTATCTCCCGTTAAGAAGATTAAATTCAGAAAGAGAATAAAATTTTTCAATGGACAAAAGTTCTGCAATACTTCGACTTGGCAGTTTTAATTAGTGAAATTAATACCAGTGTAGAAGAAATTTGTGGCTAAAAATAATTTAGCGTTATTTTTACTTCTTTACGAGTAATTTAACCTGATTTACGCGTCTAGTAACATGGGAATTAGCTATAATTGTAAGGTCCAGCAATAGGTAGTATTATCATTAAATTATGACAAATAAAAGACTGCATATTACAATCCACACCCATCATGTATTTAATTATCCGAACATTATATATATAGGTCACAAGAAGTAAAGACAAATAGCAAAGAGAAAGTTATAGCGGCTGCTTGTAAGGGTTAGCATAACTTAATAAAGTTGAGTTACCATGACGGGTTCAAATTACTTAAAAGGACATTCTAATTCCTAAAAGTGCAAATAAGAGCCGAGACCGCGTCTACAGGGAAAAATAAAAATAAAGATATAGAGTTGTTCTATGCTAATCATACATCACGAGACGTGGAGAGTTGCGGTCTTGGTGCTAAAACTCGTGTTACTTCAACCAAACCAAGCAGCACATTGGTATGAGAACGTCGTCTCGAGATGGAGTATTGGAGTGTCCTTGGATTGACCCAGAATGTTCTGTGTATGTTGTGTTCGATAGTCTTGGATCTCTATCATCCAAAAAAATAATTTAAAATATGAAAATTTTCTTCACATTTATAAATTGACTATCAATTATTTTCACAAAAGATGTGAGATAATCTCAACAATGTTCGGTCTGACTTGGAGCAATAACAATCTATAACTTTTTCACGTGATTATTAGATTTAAATTTGTTGGTAAACTGGACAGTGTTGAGTGATTTTTTTGTCTCTTTCATTCTAAAAACAAACTTAAAAGGGTGAGAGTTATCCCCCATTTTCGATTCGATTTACCTGTTTGGGTTGTTCGCTATAATGGAAAAATGCTTCGACTCAGAACTACGAAAGGAAGAGATTATGTCGCGCAAAATCTTTGATGCGACACGGCTGGACATTTTCACATGCACTGATAAGCTTAAGGCATTTTTATTGCACGATGATCGACGAACTTCCATGATTGCGCTGCAAACGTAAGAAAGACGCTACGTGTCTCGGGTTGTGTTGGATGTGACTTGACAACTATGAATATGGACAGCGTATGACGGGTGGAGCGCATTCATCGCCGGTGTTGCGATAGTACTGCCGAAGACCAAATCAATAATGCAATACTATTTCCCTTTCTTGTCAGCCTTCCGGATATCCACATGCGACAAACCCTTCTCCCTTCTCCCTTCTCCCTTCTCAGGTCTCTTGTGATTGAAAAAGTAAAACTAGGATTGCTTAATCTCTCTTTGAATGCAACCCTTCTGTCAAATTCACCAAATAGGTTAAGAATTAGTACTTAATAGATCTAGATCAGTTGTTTTTCGGAATTACATTGATTTTTCAAGAACGGTTGCGAATACAATCGTTTAACGCTGATTAAATTCATGGCATGCTCCTTGATCCATGAAGGGTTTCTGGGGATGGCTCTTCAATAGGGTCTGAGAATGATGCTTTGAGTATTTGAAGCAACAGGACCGGATCCTCAGAAGTTCCGAGCACGCACTCCTTCAGCAGAAATCTCTTTCGTGGCAAAATCCTATCTAACTTCTTCCTGATGGGTTTTTTCTTTAATTTAATTTAATTTTTGTTGGTTGAAAAAGTAAAACTAGGATTCTCGATAAGGAGGATAGCTTGATAAATATTAATTTCTCAACTTGCTAGATATAGTAAAATAGTTAAAAAGTTTTCTTCACCGAATATAATAAGGTAAAATTGGTACTGTCATCATAGAATAATACCCTACAACTGTTATCGGAGAATTAAAGTAGCAATGTATCGACAAAGAGACTTTATAAAAGCTATCTGTGTCTGTTAAATTTCAAATGATTTCGTATGAAATTCCATGAAAAAGGTGTCAATTTTGGCGTGCCTCTCGAAGATGGACCATATAGCATGCCTTTTTTAGTAAAGACGCTTTTCAGAAAATTCCACCAACGATGTTGACTCGGTTAATACATAAATTTGCACGATGAACCAATGCTTTCTTTATAATTATGGTGTGATCTTAATTTGTAATTTCAAACTTTCATCCATCATGATTCCTCACAAACTTATGTTATTTTCAAGTTTTGGCTCATGTGATTGTGATATTCTAGATGGATACAAAAAATTGATTCATGTGAATTCTCTTACCTTAGCATATAATATGATTTGCAAAACTTGTTACTTCCTCTAGTTAATTTTTTTGTTGGAAATTTTAATGTAGAATATGTTTATTATCGTCGTTGTGACAAGATAAGAAATTTTCCAAGATTCATTCAAATTCATTTCACCCTTGTTGCCCTTGATGAAGGGGACTTCTTCATTTACTAGGAGTGATGATCTGAATCATTTGGCTAACAAAAAGACAAAACGACAGAAAAAAAAAATATGAACTGATATGGAGTCACTGGGCGAAATTGGCTCGATCAAACAAGATTTTATGGAAAAATCCTTTGCTTATGGGTGCAATTCTACTACAAATTGGAAGAAAAGAGAAAATAATAGTTGAGATGATTTGTCTATTTCGATGATCATTTCATCTGTTAAAGGAATCCTATTCTTGAAAATTCCATTTTCTAAAAAAAAAATTCTGACACGTACGACAGTGAAGGTCGAGAATTTTAAATGCAACACTTCTAATTGTTTTTAGTTTCTTCGTTGGGATTGTATGTATGCTTTATCTAAGGGATGTGGCAATACATGGTAAAGTATTTGAATATTACAAATTAAGGGCTCATTCCTTTGATCTTAAATTATTCAGATATGATTAAAAAAGATAATTCCTATTGGTTTATAGTTGATGGAGATCATTCCTATCACTTTGTAATTGGTGGGGCCAAGTCGTGTATCAGAATTCGATTGGGAATGGAGAAGAGTAGAGGTTTTCTTTCCCAGTTGGGGAGAGAGATTTTCTTAAACTTCAGAATCCGAGATTTTTTTAGGAGATTATTTGAAAAGTGGGAGCAGCCTATATTGTGACAAGTGGTCCAGTCTCCGGCTCAGGATAACTTGTCTTCTCGATGAGCACTGCAGAAAGACTGAAGAAAAGTACGTCAAATTTACATTACCAACTTTCATAAAATAGTTTAGGACCATTTCTTAATATTAATGATGGACTCTCGGATAATGCATTTGGAAAATGGAACGAGCACTGCGCTGCACAAGACTTCGTCACGCGGGGAATTATCATTGGATCGTCCATGTAAGTGGTTAGGACTGGCTGGGGTCCACTCCGCAACTCGAACTTATCCCATAACTGAAGTTAAAATAAAAATCCAAAACGAAAACGAAAACGGAAAGACACATCTTACTTCTCCTTATATACCCTCACCAACCCCTCAGATTAAATCATCAAGATAATCATATGTCTGTGAAGGGAGTTGAGGGAAGAACCATGGTCATCTATAAGCTTCTCTTGAAAGCTGCGGTGCTTGGGGCTTTATTGGGTCTATACCACAAGCACCTAGCACAAGCTGATGATTCAATCACTATGCCCGGATGCAAAAGTTCCTGTGGAAACCTCAAGATTCCGTACCCCTTCGGATTGAGCGATAGCGATCCCCACTGCCGCATCAATTTTTCCTCATTCAGAGTCTACTGTGATTACTCTGCCAAGCCCCCCGTAGCTTATATGCGGAACAAAACTAGTAACATCAAAATACTCCACATTTCCGTCGAGGACCACGAGCTGCGCATTAACACTTTTATGGGTCGAGATTGCTATAACTCTTCTGGGTACGATGATTCTTCAAGCAACAAACCATCGATACATCTAGCTAAATTCCCTTTCTCCAGCACCAAGAACAAGTTCACTGCCATTGGCTGCGACACGTCAGCCTTCTTCCGAGACCTCCAAGGAAAGTTCTCTTTGGGGTGTATGTCTTCGTGTAGCAGCGTTTTGGACGTCAGCAATGGATCGTGTTCTGGCATCGGTTGCTGCGAGACTAGCATCCCAAGGAACACCTTCAATTACGATATCTCGATTACGAGCTCTTCCAATCACTCCGATGTCCTGGGTTTCAATCCTTGCAGTTATGCCTTCGTAGCAGAAATTGGATCCTACAACTTTTCGGTTGGCGACCTTAAGCAGCTTAAATTCAATGCTGTCCCTGTAGTTCTCGACTGGGCAATAGGTAATCAAACATGTGAGGAAGCCAAGAAGAACAGCACGAGCTACAAGTGCACCAAGAACACCAATTGCACCGACGCCGAAAACGGATATGGATACAAGTGCACTTGCTCAGAAGGTTATCGAGGCAATCCTTATCTTGAGAATGGCTGTCATGGTAAATTGATAACATTGGCAATTTTTAACTTGTCTTTTATATTGGTATGATCTAAGAAGATTAGATACATTTGAACTGTGTGTTTAATTTTTGTAGATATTGATGAATGTGTGGATCCAGAGATGAACCAGTGTGACAAAATTTGCCATAATGTTATTGGGAGTTATACTTGTTCATGCCCAAATGGTTATCATGGTAATGGCAAGAGAGGCGTTGGAATTGGACAAGGGTGCACTCCATCAAATTTGACGGTGATTTTGGTTGGTAAGTCTTTTCTTTTTACTTAAAGTACCTGATTTTCTATAATAATAAAAAATACTGTGTTAGCATATTGCTAGAATATATAATTTGAATTTTTTTTGTGGTGTATGAGAAAATTAACTATTTACAATTTCGCCCAATTTTCTTTTACTATTTCCCTTGCTTGGGAAAATTCAAAATGAAAATTTCTATATCCTTCTCACTGAAGTTTCTATGCGGAAGATAAATGAGATTATATGATACGTTGAGCACATCGCGTGTTACTAAGTACATTATGATTGAGCTTCCTTGAAATTCAAAAATAGATTAAGTTCCCTCATGTCGATGTCTGTGCTCTGGGAGCGTCAAAAGTCATGGTGACCATGGGCTTTGGATAAATGTAAAGACATTTTCCAACTATTGAGGTCATTTCCCAAATATTTATATTGATGAAAGCGGTCAATTTTACGATGTGTGTGACTTTCGGTATTCAATCGGACGGAGGTCACCTGTCTCAGGCAACCAGATATTTGTTGTCAAGTGAGAGGTGAGCATCCTCCAATTTGACATCATGACCTTTAGAAAGAAAGGGGGGCAAAGGTGGTGGTCGCAAGAGCGGTTGATGGCACATTGCCGAGGACTTGTGTTGGCAAAAACTGGTAGGGACGTTCGCTTAGGATGGCTATTTTATCGATCCAAGAGGATATCCTTACTTCCTAAGTCCCAAATAAAATTAGTCAAAATCCATGATCAATGGATTTTGTGGCCGAGATTTGGCAAAATATATATGCTTCACATACAAGGTTTGTTGTTTTTTTGGGGGGGAGAATAGATATATTGTTTCTTTTGACAACTTGCTAATTCAATCCTAAATTTTTCAATTGTGCCAATTTAGTCTTAAACATTTCAATTGTGTCAATTTAGTCTAAAAACTTTTAATGACTTGCCAATTTAGTCCTAACCTTTTAACAATTGTCCTTCCGGCCAATTTTGATCGGAAATCGTTAATGTACATGGATAATTTTTGTATTCTTTTGAATTTTTTTTCTTATTCTTTCCTTTTCTTTCCTTTTTTTCTTTTTATTTTTCCCATCTTCCCTTTGCTATCCTCAGGCAAGGGCCATCCCAATTGGCCTCGGGCGAGGGCAAGGCTAGCATGATGGCCATCCCAACTATCAATGAGGCCCAACAATGACTAGGAGAGGATAAAAGGGAAAAAGGAAAAATTCATAAAATTAATAAAAATTACAAACATTGTCCTTGTTAGTGCTGATTGGTGCTGACTAAACTACTATGTCATTGATTTTCGACTAAAAGTGGCAAATCTTTAAAAATGTTTAGGATGTAATTGACATAATTAAAAGATTTTTGACTAAATTATCAAGTTATTAAAATATTTATGACCAAATTAACATGATTGTAATGCTTAATATTTATGACCAAATTAACATGATTGTAATGCTTAGAATTGAATAGACTGCCATACAACAGGTTTATGATTTTTTGAATATTTTTCTAGTATTTTCATAGTCTATGCACTTAACTATTTGATTATATCTTTGTTTCTCACCCATAAATGATGCATACTATTTTCGAATTATTTTTTTGAGCAAAGCCTCCTTTTTGTCTTTCTCTCTTCAAAGCATGAAAGCACTTGTTCAAATTAGTGGAAGCTAATTTGCTGACGATGAATGGAAAATTGGTTACGTGGCAGTTTCCGCTGACTCCATTTTTACACAGGGGTGGCCGCGGGTATCGGAGCCATAGTGTTGCTTTTGCTTTGTTGGTGGTTGCCCAAATACACCAAAAGAAGGCGTGAGGCAAAACTCAAACAAAAATTCTTCCAACGTAATGGTGGAATTGTGTTACAACAACGCCTATTTTCTATAGAAAATAATCACATGGAGAAAGGCAAGTTATTCACCTTAACAGAGTTAGACACGGCTACAGACCATTTCAACAAGAACCGAATATTGGGTCAGGGTGGTCAAGGAACTGTTTTCAAGGGAATGTTGCCAGATGGAATGATAATTGCGGTCAAGAAATCCAAAGTTATTGATATAGGACAAGTCGAACAGTTTGTCAATGAAATTGTTATTCTCTCTCAAATTAATCACAGAAATGTGGTCAAGCTATTTGGATTTTGTTTGGAGAGTGAAGTCCCTCTTTTGATATATGAATTCGTCCCCAATGGGACTCTATACCAATATCTTCATGATCCAGACAAAGAATTTCCAGTTTCATGGGAAATGCGGTTAAGAATTGCCAGTGAAGTTGCCGGGGCTCTTTCATATTTGCACTCTGCTGCAGCTATACCAGTTTATCATCGTGATATCAAGTCATCAAATATACTTTTGGATGAAAAATATCGAGCCAAAGTGTCAGATTTTGGAGCTTCTAAATCGATTACCATTGACCAAACACACTTGACCACAATGGTGCGAGGAACCTTTGGATACTTGGACCCTGAGTACTACCAAACAAGTCAATTTACAGACAAGAGCGATGTCTATAGTTTTGGGGTTGTCCTTGTCGAGCTACTAACTGGAGAAAAGCCAATTTCTCAACTAAGGGCAGAAGAGGATAGAAATCTAGCCTCGTACTTCATCATTTCAATGGAAGAGAATCGCTTGTTCGATGTTCTTGATAAGGAGGTATTGGACCATGGCAAGAACGAAGAAATTATTGTTGTGTCCAACTTGGTGAAAAGATGCTTAGGACTTCATGGAAGGTATAGGCCTACAATGAAGGAAGTGGCAATGGAATTGGAGCGATTACAATCACTACGAAATCCCACGGTCATTCGGCAAAATGAAGAAGAGATTGATTGCATTAGAACTGAATCTATCTGTGTATCGAGTACAATTCCCATGTTAAAGCAATCGGAAGCAGGAATAGAGCTGACTTCAATGGAGGAGGATCAGTCACTTTTATCGCCGAGATGAAGATATGAGACATCGCAATCTCTTTACTTGCCTTTATACTTGAGTTGCAGAATAATGTGGATGAAGTGCCAGAAACAATATAATAGATTCATGAACCTTTTGATGTAAATGTCTAGTATCAGTGATGAATATATTATCTCTTCTTGATTTCTTGTTAATTTGCTTTTAACTTTTCACTGGGGTTTACTATCATATCAAGAAAATAGCCCCTTACCAAAATACTCCAAATTAGTCGTTACAGAAGTATTATGTCCATGATTGATGAGCCATGTACTTCAATCTTGAGATATTGGTCTCTTTCCACGTATTTGTGTTTCCCAGTTCTTCGTATTGTATCAATAATTACTTTCCATTGATCGATAATCCAAATATATTGCAATAAGGCAATTTAAACAAAACATATTTCTAATGTCGATTTCTATATGAACGCGAGGTGTGCGCACTTTTACTGGTCTATATAAATCAATGAGCATAAGGAATATGTTTATATGGCTTTTACTAGGGAGAATGTTGATGTGATTATTTAAACAATTGTACTTCATACTACTTCAACTGATTTCTTTCGTCTACTTGTGTTTAGCGGCTCCCCAACTCAATTCTATTGGTCTTGTAATATGTATTATGTTATGCTTATCAATGGCTAAGTTTATTTTTAATAAAAAAAGAACTTATTGTACATTGAAAGTACTTTATCATGTGACAATATCCTACTTGCCCAAGAACTCTTTTGTGGTTTCCTCAATAAGCCATATGTCCCAAAATGTGCTATCAAGATTGACTTCAGGAAAGCCTATGACACTCTTGATTGGGACTTTCTTGAGCAAACTCTACTGGCGTTTGAATTTCCCAACCATCTCACTAGGCTAATTATGGTATGTGTTCATACCCCCAAGTTTCAATTTCGATAAATGGTGAACTCCATGGTTTTTTCTCCAATGGGTGAGGAATAAGACAAGGTGACCCTATGTTCCCATACCTCTTCACCTTGGCAATGGAGGTATTCTCTGGGATCATTGAATCACACGCTCGGCACCCGGATTTCCGGTTCCATTGGCGGTGTAAGGCATCGCGCCTGTCCCATCTTTTATTTGCAGATGACATGTTCATATTCAGCAAAGCGTGCCTCCCCTCTATATCCCGCATCAAACTCGGGCTCACTCTATTCTCTAATTGGAGTGGCCTGATTCTGAATACCAACAAGAGCGAGGTTTTTATTTCGAGAGGCACTGATATTGTCAAGGATCATATTCTACAAGCCCTTGGCTTTTCTTTGGGTTCATTCCCAGTACATTACCTGGGGGTGCCTATCATAACATCCCGTTTGAATAAGGTAGATTGTAATGCACTGGTTTGCCATCTCACTTCCCGAGTCCAATCTTGGACACACTGGTTCCTCTCATTTGCAGGACGCCTTCAGCTTATTAAGGCAGTATTGCATGCCATTCAAGCTTACTAGGCATCCATATTCTGGCTCCCTACTTCGGTGGTGGACAAGATTGAGCAAATTTGTAGACAATTTCTATGGAAGGGCCCCTCTATGGGTCCGGGTGGTGCAAAGGTGTCTTGGGTGGATATCTGTCCCAATCTCGGAAGGAGGCCTTGGAGTGAGGAGAATCAGGGATAGTAACAAGACAGCCATGTCAAAACACATCTGGCTCCTCTTCATTGATAAAGAATCATTATGGTGCAAATGAATTCATACCACATGCCTTAAAAGGAAGAACTTCTGGACTTCACCGATTCCATCCCTGTGCTCCTGAGCTTGGAGGAAGATTCTTACACTGAGGGATGAATTTCAACCCCATTTCAGGTGGAAAATAGGAGATGGAGAGACTATTTCACTCTGGTTTGACCCTTGGCTAGACTCTGGTCCGCTCAACTTATTATTCTCAAATGATTATATATCCCAATTAGACCTTCCTAAACAAGCAAGAGTGAAGGATCTTTACACCCCGGATGGGACCCAGCTCCTCCAAGAGCTGGCTTTATGGCATATTCTGATCCCCCAGATTTCCCTCGGACAAGATACACTCACCTGGACTGAGGACCCCTCTGGCAAATACTCAATGGCATCAGCTTGGAATGTTATTCGGCGGAAACACAATTTGGTATATTGGTCCTCCTTTGTGTGGGATAAAGCCTTTCCTCCCAGACAACAATTCCTTTTATGGCTCATAACAAAAAATTGCCTTCCTACCCAGGTATCTCTCATGTCTAATGGTAGAATTCAGAATGCCACGTGCCCTCTTTGTAAGACTAGGCCTGACTCAGTAAATCACCTCTTTTTTTACTGCTGCGTCTCCAAGTCCCTAGCAGCATTCTGGGCCGCTAAATGCAACTTGCCTTGGCGCAATTCCTCCTGGACAGCCAATCTTCTCTGGGTCTTAAAATTCTTATCTGGTAAGGGATTCTACCAGGAGATAGGCCGCTTCTCTTTTGGCTCTCTATGTCATCTCATATGGAAGACAAGGAATGAGATTCTATTTCAAGGGCTTACCCTTTCTGCTCCTGCGTTAAAGCTAAAACTCTTCAAGGTAGTGAAAGATAAAGCCCTCACCTTTTCGAAAGTGGATGATTGTCCTAGGAATAGAAGGATGCAACGCAGTTGGGAGTTAGACCCTCGTATTTTTGCTTTGGAGCCTCATATGGTTTAGGATAGGAAATTTTCCTACCAGTTCTGGCTAGCTCTAGCTTTGTTGTTTTGTATATTTTATTTACGCGGTACCCTTTTACTCCAGCGACATGTTGTCCAGCTGAGTGGCAGTTGATACCGCGTTCCCCCTGATGTACTAGTTCTTGGTTGATTATATATACACTTACCTTACCAAAAAAAAAGAAAGTACTTTATCATGTGTCTTTTACCTGGTCCATCAACAAGCTCAAGTTCCCTAGGCAACCTCTATATCGTAGTCTCGCGTTCAAGACTATATATTTCTTAACACCATCCTAAAATATCCTATGGCGGCTCAAGTCCGGCGGTAGGGTTGTGTGTGCCATAGTGTAGTGCTAAAACATTTAAAGCATGCACAATAACTTTTTCAACAAAATTAGTATACTTGCACAAAAAAAAAACCCAAGTTAAGAAAACATTTAAACAAGATAAAATGGCTTAAGTCCATAAAAAAATGTCCCCAGCAGAGTCACCAAGTTGTCGCGTCTCTCACATCCCGAGAAACTAATGGCACGGCTAAATGCTTTCCTTCATTAGGGTTTTAGCCAAGACTTTCCCAAGCCCACTAATTCACGACTTAAAGGCCGAGTTTTTAACCCGCAATTCAATTTGATTTAAAAATGAGTTGGTACTAATCAGTTTGGGATAGATTGATTGGAAACCAAATAAAATATCTAGAGAAATATTTTGCTCCTGTGCAATCAAAAAAACTAGGATCGAAGACTTGAATACACTAGTTAATTACTAATGCCATTTCGATACCTAATCTTATTTAAACCCTTTAGGCTTGGTGTTTTTGAATTTTTTAAGGATTTTCCATGCATTGTTGAAACAAACATTTTTTTTTTTGGCTTTTTCTGTTTTTTTGGAAAATATAAAATATTTCTATATATTTTTGGTTTTTCTAGAAATTGTGAAATATTTTTTGGATTTTTGCTGTTTTTCTGAAAATGATAAACTATTTGGATTTTCTATTTTTTTGGAAATTATAAAATATTTTCAGATTTTTCTGAAAAAAATATTTTTATTATTTTTAAATTTTTCGAAAATATTATTATTATAAACAGACTGGACCCGGGTCGGATCTCCTGGATCCGGCCCAGGTCTGGACCAGCTCGGCTCCTGAGCCCTGGGCCCCTCGGCTGGGCTGAATCCAGCTCATGGGCCTGGTTCGCCTGGCCCAAGGGAATTACATGAAAATAAAAGAAAAACAATCAAGCCCAAAAAACCAAGTCCGGCCCAAGAAAACAGAAGGGCCCAACAAGCCTAACCCATTTCAGCCCAAAAAACCAAACCCCAGCGGGTCGACCGGGTCCTCGTGCCCGACCCGGTCATGACCCGACTCCCGCGCCCCCTCTCTGCCGCAGTCCATCCGCGACGCTGATGGGGCGGCCGAGCGAGTCATGGCCCGGCCACGGCGAACGGCGGCGGTCATCGCGAGACCAGCCGACAGAACGACGACTGGCGGGAGCAGGGGCGACGACTGGCGGAAGCAGGGGCGACGGCTGGCTCGGTCGACGAGAGGTTGGGTCGAGATCTGCAGCTGGGTCGTCGTGGGACAGAACGACGAGGGTTTTGGGTGCGGCCGACGATGGGAGCTGGTGAACAAGCGGCGTCGGGGGCTGGTTGAGCGGTGGTGGCGTCAGGCCAGGCAGGCAGCTTTCGGACGCGGCGGCGAGGCTCGGTCCCGCGCCTCTCTCCCTTCTGCAGATCCGTCCCCCTCAGATCTGATCACTCGGCTGGCGGTCGCTTGGAATTCCGCCCTCCCTGGATGCTCCCGGGAAGTCAGAACGCCTAAGCCTCGCTGCCCCCGGTTTCTCTCTTTCTCTTAGATCTGTTTCTCTCGCAGCTCTCTCCGCCCTCAGATCTCTCTCTTTTTCGCCCCCCTTCAACCGAGCTCACGGCCGCCCTTTTTATAGGCGAGGAGCCTGGTCGACGGAGGTGCTCCGACCGGCGGTCCTTGGTGCATTAGCCGGGCTCTCCCTCGGCCGAACCGGCGTCCCTTCAGCCGCCCCCTGCTCTGCATTGAAGATGCGTCCTATCCATACGGGTCATCCGCCGGTCTTCGCGCTGCTCCACTCAACGGCATTGATGGCGCGTGCGAGGAGTCCCCATCCATCGCCGGCGTCCCTAGCCTCCCTCTTCCGCTCTGCTCTCCTGCTTCTCGCGTGCAGGGAAGAAGAAGAAGAAGATGGAGAGGGCCGGGCCGCGAGGGTGAGGGGGGCCAAATCGGCCCGAACCCATGAGAATAAAAAAAGGGGCTGGGCGCAAAGGCCCAGCCCTCGTGGGCCTCCCTCCTCTCTCTTTTTTTCGAAATTAAGGAAAAATAAATAGGAAAATAAAACTTAGTAAATGTAAATAATATTAGTACTTAGGTGATGCAAAAATATTTTTTTGTTAGGGTCAAATTGACCCTAGTTTTCTATGCAATTTAATCTTAATACTTAGTCAAAATTTAGATGTCAACACCCAAACATAGAAAGTGTGGTCTTGTCATTTCCCTATCGACTTTTACTTTTTGCATTAATACGAACGCTCCAAAAAGAAAAAAAAAATTTCCATTCACAGAAATAGCATCCCCAAAATATATTTTATAGAAAATCGATAGGGAAAGGAGAGGACCAAACTTTTTCTTATTCCCACTAACGGAGAGACATTTTCTTAGACTCTAGAATCTTAGATTAAATTTTCAGAGAATATTTGAAAAGTAAGAGCAGCTCTTATTATGATAAGAGTCTCCGGCTTAGAGTATAGCTTGTCTTCTCGACGAGTAGCAAAGAAAGATCCAGGAAAAATATGTCAAATTTACATTATGAACTTTCGTATAGAGACGTGCACCGTATTGCTCAAGACTTCGTCTTACAAGGAATTATCGTTGAATCGTCTCATGCAAGTGGCTATGACCACTTGACGTTAACTCCACAACTTGATCTTAGACCCCACCTTACTTCTCCTTATAAACCCGCGAATCCCCGAAAAACAAAAATATATGAAGAGAGTTGAAGGAAGAACCGTGGTCATCCATGAGCTTCTCTTGAAGGTTGTGATCACATAGCAGAAGCTAATAATTCAATGACCAAGCTTGGATGCTGAAGTTTTTGTGGAAACCTTGAAATTCCAGATCGAATGATAGTGATCCCAAATGCCGCATCAATCATCCCTCATTTAGAGTCATTAGTGATGACTCTACCAATCCTCCCGTACCTTACATAAATAAAAAGAGTAGTGGCTTCCAAATACTCGACATTTCTGTCCAGCACCATGAGTTGCGCGTTAACGTTTCGACCGGTTGAGAGTGCTATAATTCTGCCGGGAAAGATTACTCTCCAAGCAACTATCTAGGTCTCAAATTGGTGAAGTTTCCCACATCCAGCACCAAGAACAAGTTCATTGCAATTGGTTGTGACGTGTCAGCTAAATTCCAAGGCCACAATAGGAAGTTCTCTTCCGGTTGTATGTCTTCGTGCAGTAACATTTCCGACGTCAGTAATGGGTCGTGTTCCGGTATCGTTTGCTGCCAAACGAGCGTCCCTAGGAACACCTTCAAACTACAAAATCTCCATAAGGAGCTTTTCCAATCATTCCGATGTCCTAAAATTCAATCCTTGCAGATGTGCCTTTGCCGCTGAAAATGACTTCTACAACTTCTTGGTTGATGATCTTTCGCGGCTTAAATTTAACTAGTCAGCTCTAGTTCTCGATTGGACAATAGGGAATCAAACATGTGAGGAGGCCAAAAAGAACAGCACAAGCTACATGTGCACCAAGAACACCAATTGCACCAATGCCGAAAACGGATCTTCTCCACACACATGTAACAATCTTGCAGCATAATCAGTTTTTTATTTGAACTCAATTTTGCATTTTGTTCACAACCTCATAAAATAAAAAATTTCATGCAACATTTTACCCTTGGTAAATGCTGAAATGTTTGTACCCCATAAAATAAAATAAAAATGAAATTTATATCGTACACTTGATTATGATAAAATGAAGCAATGGTCATCAACAAAAAAATTGACATTTTATAAAGTTTCCCACTCATGACTTGATGTTGTAAATCTTTTCTATAACGTTTGTAATTGAAATTTATGAAAATTCATATTTTTTTGACAATTTTAATGGTATGCTGCACTCACCTATGACAAAATGTCATGAACGCAGTACAACATTTCAAAATTTAAAACATAATGCATTTAACGACACTCTTTGTTCTTAATTGCAACCAACAAAAGAAGTCTTTATAGAATATCGTAAAATAAAGGAAAACATGTGTTGTGTTTTTTTTTCTCCTTTCGTTTTACGAGCTACATTCATCAAAATTAAGTAGAAAATGTCCTAATAGTTTCTTTTCGTTAGTTGCTCTACACTAGACCAAATCAAATCACCGGATCTTGAACGGCATAAGAGGCTCTACATGAAACAGAGAAAATGATCTAGTAAAAAAAAAAAAATTCAAAAAAAAAAAAAAAAAAGGAATAGAAAGCCATGAAAAAAAGGAAGATGAAAAATAGGAATGTGCTCTCGAACTGGCTAAATCTTTCCTCAAGTTGACTACACAAAACTTGAGGTGGAGAGAGAGGACCGTCATCCTTGACAGAACGACAAAAAAAAGCTACAACTAAATCATGAAATATGTGATCTTATCTTAACAGATTAATAATCACACACCCTAGATCATGATCTTAATTTCTCTCTTGTCTCTCCCTTCCTGCCCACAAGCTCCAATCATCACCGCCTCTGTTGCTCGTAGCCACGACATCTGGCGAAGTTAACGCCCTTGTGTTGGCGAAAATGGGTGGAGACGTACACATAGCTTAATTCCGCACAAGGGATTGATCAAATTCTGACTCGAACTTTCAATCTTGGCAATATAAAGCACTAACTTTGACAATTACCCAAATTTGGCACTCTGTTGGCTTGAAATATTTACAAAATTCTAGCACATCAATATTATCTCTTTATTACCTATGACACTTTTTTTACTCCTTTACTCTTTACATCGTTTTTATCTTCTTACAATAATAGTTAAATCCGCATACTTGCAATTGCAAGGACGATGATGGGATAAAAAAAACTTGTTCTACATGATTGAAATGTGGATTGGCATGTATTTTTAATCTCATTAGAAATTTTATAAAAAATTTTGTGAATTCTCGAATTTTCTTTTAGATTTTTGATTTTTAAAGAATTTTCCGAAAATTTTAAATTTTCTTAAAATTTTTAGAATTTTTTAGAATTTTCCGAATTTTAGAATTCTTTTAAAATTTTGAATTTTCGAATTTTTAAAATATTTTTTTGAAATTTTAAATTTTCTTAAAATTTTTTGAATTAGTGAATTTTGGAAATTTTTAAACCTATTTTATGATTTTTTGGTATTTTTTAATTATTATTTAATACTCTTTTTCTTTTCTATTTAATTTTTAGATTTTTAAATTTTTTAATAGTATTATATTCGGGAAGACGGGTTCGGACCCGTAAAACCGGTCAGACCCGCTAACCCGATCGGACGACCCGGATCCAACCTATTTCAAATAAAACCCTAATTTTTAAACATATTTTTTTAAATTTCGATTTTCTTTTATTATTTGTTTTTTGCCCTTTTCTCTTTTTATTTTTCATTTCTTTCTCTCTTCTCCCTGTTCTCTCTTTTCCTTCCCGAAGCGTGTCTTCATTTACGCAACACCCTCCCCGAAACTTCCCCAGGATCTCACCTGCCAAATGCTAAGGCTCCTGAGCAAAAGCCAACAAGGTAGACACTAAACCTCCGTCGATTTCAGTGAAGACACCAGACTGGACGCTTGTTATTCATCACCCGATCCCCCACACCCTCCCTGCAAGAAGCACCGCTGGCCTCCATCCCTCACCGGAACAATGAGATCAAAACACACCACGCGCAAAAGTAACCGTGAAGGAATGAAGCAAGAAACGTGACCATGACATACAGAAACCCACAGAACGTGAGCAAGAGGTCCACAGTTCGAGCGAGGCAGCCATGACATTCGTAGAAATCAAATAGACATTTCGTCGGACAATTGACGGGCGTCGACCGAGGGGAGGCAAACGATAACTTAACGGGGCATCAAAACGCGACCAAAATAGACATAGGCAACTAGGCGGGGTCTAGAAGCAAGAAAAAGCAGCACCGTTGGAGTCGGGACTCGAGCAAGCCGAAGCCGCGCGAGCCTCTGTCCGGCGGGCTCAAAACAGAGCAGCACGGAGCGCTACCTTGCTTGAGCGATGGGGGTCCTACCCGGATCGACGACGGCGACTAACAGGCGAGCCCGAGACAGACCGGACGTGGCTGGCCGCCCTAGCGTCGCCGAGACGAGGTCCTCGGACCGAAGAGGAGTGAACTCAAAGGAAGACTCACCGGAGAGAAAGGACGCCAGGAAGAGGAGTCTCGGGAACGGCCAAGCTGCTTCCCTACTCTCTACTTTCGGTTCTTCGCTCTAATCTCACTCACGATACCCTCTCTCTCGAGCTCTCAGCCTAAAACCTCTCCCAAGCCGCTCTCGCTCTCTCTGTTTTTTTTCCTCTCTCGCTATTTTCCGCCGAGGAAGCCCTATCCCCCCCTCCCCCTTCCTCGGTCCTTCTTTTAAACTTGCTCCTCTCCCTCTCTCCAAGGACTACGTCAGCTGCTACCAACGGGTCTGGTACCGCACGACATTCCCCTGCTGCTCGTCGTCGGACTGTCCTCCGTCCTTCGGCTTCCTTTGTCGGAGGCCGTCGTCCAAGCGGAGGGGAGAAGAAGAAAAGAGGAGATGGGCCGGGGGAAAGGGAGGAAAAGGAATGGGCTGGGCCGGCCAGGTGGGGAGAAGGAGAAGGGAAAAGAAGAAGGGGCCGGGCTTGGCCGGCCCTGCTGCGTTTTTTTAATTTAATTTTAATTATTTTTAAAAAAATGTAGTACTATTAATACAAATATTCCTAATGTCTAGGTGATGCAATTTAATAATTTTTTTTCTCTGGGGTTAGAAATTAATCCTTAATTTTCAATGTAATTAATGAATGATTAAACGGGTCATCAAAATTTAGGTATCAATATCAATAAATGTCATATTGACACACCAAATTATGTTAAAGGCATTGGTGACTAGAAGAATAAATGTTGGTAGATTATTAAAGTTGTTTGATAGTTTTGGAAGTAGAAAGAAATGTTCGTACTTCTCAAAACAAAGCAAAAGATAAAAAGTTGCTATGTGACTATAATTAGTTGGTATCTTAATTTGATGAATGCTAGTACTTCAGTCAAATTGAGGTTGGTGATTTTGAATAAAAGTTAGTAACTTCAAAGACATTGGTAAACATGCTAATTGACATGCGATTGGGTAAGCAAGTTTCTAGTCACTTTTTTGTACCAACAACATTTGACAGTTACCAACTGCATTTGAAATCACCATGTACCATCATGGACCAAAGTTACATATTTATTGCTATGAATGCTTCCAATGTACTAAGCCTTCACTCGTTACATGATAAATGAACTCTATGCCAATGCTTCTCTTTGGATATACCATGCTAACTATATGTCATGTGTGCAAGAAAAAGAAGTAAAAGTGGGGATCTTTATGAATACGCTACTTTGATTAATATTAAATCTTCGAACTCATTCTGGTAGAAAGCAAGTTAAAGTTTTTAGTATCAGATAAAAGAAAGTAAAGATGGTACTGTTTCTCATCCATAAAAGAATTTACAAAAGCTATGTATGGTGATGTCCATTATCAACCACTTTCGCCAATAAATTTCACGGAAAGTTGCTGGATTATAATATTTACCTTTTAAAGGAGGATCACGTAACATGTTTATCATCACTGAAGAAGCTTTCAAAAAATTCCATCAATTATGTTGGCTGAGGCAACGGCATATAATTATCACAACAAGCCTATTTGTGACCTTAACCAGCTTTTTAATTAATGGAGGTGATAAAATTAATTTATTTTCAAGGTTTGGCTTATACAGATTAAACTTTTGGAAGCGTCACGCCTTTATTATTAGGTGGTCATGGCTTTTGATGCTATTGAACTTAAGCGATTCTGTCAATTTTTTTTTTGTAATTATACAACTGGAGTCGAGTTTCCCTATTTGCCGCCTCACTACTAGTTTTCTTGTGAAGGATAATCGAATCATCATCTTGTCACTTTGCTGAGATATTAAAGTGGTTTCACCCTCTATCTTACTGGCAATATCTGTTCTCCACAAAGCTAAAATGCAGAGCCATAAATTCTGAAAGTTCATGGTACCATTATCTTCATAAAAATTGGAAACGGTTCGCTGGACGACCAGCAAGCTAAATAGGTTGTGCATGTCCTATTCCAAAATTGCAAATGTCCTACGGATGCAATTTTCGAGAAATTAGTGGACAATATAGAGAAGTCCAAGGCATCCTCTGCGAATGCAATCGCTCTGTTCCAAAATTCCTACGGCCCGGTGCATATGAAGAAGTAATGCTAAGGTATTATTTTCAAGCACATGAGGCCACTAGAGATGCACACTACTAGTCTCTAGAAGAGCACGAACATAATCAACCAGCGTCAATTTATTCCTCTCAAGACCCTTAGACCCTTTGAATAGGCATATATTTTATCCAGATAGCATGTGTCATAAATACAGTGACTCATTCAAGGACCCTAATCTAGTTGTGCACCATGAACCTGTCAATAAGTAAAGGAATTTTGCCAATGTCTCATTGGTTGAGCTTTGTGCTTTGTAATTTTATGTAGGAATGTTCCTAGTTTGTTATGCTAGTGTCACTTTAAAACTACCGGTCTTGTATAAGGGAATCCATCCCCAAGATGTATTTTTGAAAAATAGTCATTTGTAATGGCCATTTGGGCCTCATGCAATTCATGTAATGCCCTTGCCTTCAGTTATAAAAGGCGAAGAAGAGCAGTCATCAAATGGAGGTGAACTTCCGGAAAACCATCATATTTTTTCCTATCGTGTTTTTTTAAACTTTGTCATTCTCTAGGCATATTGTTAGTTGAAGGATAGGAATAAATCTTTGATAATGTGATATCCTGATTTTTGGTGAAGCAAGTATTCTCTCTTTTTATCAGTCAAAGTGATCCTGTGGATCAAAAAGCTAAACTAATATTGAGATTTCAAGTCTCAAAGTGACCATTTTAATGAGATTTTCAAGCTAAAAATCAATCATATTTTGATTGTTGAGGGAAGAGCCTATGTATTGTGATGGCATATTGACCTTAAATCTTCTTCTTCTCGGTAACTTAATCTCTTAGGATTGTGCAATTGGAACCAATTGAACCGGGAGCCACTCGAACTAGATCGGATTGGTTGGTCATACGTAGTTCTCATGTGTGCTAGTCTAGTTACTGATTCCATAAAATCGGAATTGATAATTGGCAGTTTGGTTTCTAATTTCAAAAGTGGAAACAGACCAATATTGAAAGTCCCCAATTAGCTCAAAGCTCAAATGAGCCCATCAAGAATAATAGCCCAGTCGAAAGAGAAATAAGTTGAGCTTAGAGAGAGTAAAAGCCCACAACAAAAGGAAAGCTCTCTCTCTCTCTCTCTCCAAACGTAAAGAAAAAAGGAGCACCTTAGCGAAGCAAATTGAAGGGAATCAAACACACCCGGAGACGACACTACAACATAATCCACTCTCTCTCGTTTTTCTTTCCCCATACATAAGTATCTGTTTTGTTTAGTTGGATGAAGAATTTTTGAGAGCATATACAGTTTGCACAAATAGAAAAAACTCTCTCTTTGCTTGTTCTGTTGAACTACCCAATAACCAAATGAGATCAGTTCCCAGGACTAGGTGGTCAGGTTCCTAATTCCAAAAAATGATAACCAATCCTCCTAATTCAGTTTCCAATTCTTGAGTGGGACTAAATCAGATCAGGACGAGATCATCCCTATTATCCCTCATTAACTCCAATTGTTGCACATGTTAATTCTTGTTTTTCTTGAATTTAAAGTTATATATTATTTTGAGAAATCAAACATATCCATATAGCATGAAACTTTGATGTATTCCAAAAGATGAATTTGTCGTACATCAAATCAAATTTTATCATGTAACATATATATATTTCTTATAAGTATTAAGGCATTATTAAAATGTTAGGTGACTTTATTTGAAGAGAAATGAAAGAACCAATTTAGAGAAATTTGATGGTCACTTAACAAAGTGGATGTTGTCATTTACTAAATTGACTTTACTAGGTGATTTGATTTTTTTCTCTTTAAGGGTATATGAAATGTGCAGAAAATGAGACAAACACCACATATCCAATTGCAGGATTTTATATGTTTCCATACTGGATTCTATATGCAGGTATTTGCTCTAGACAAAATTATAAACAGAGTACAATAGAAAAGAGGTTTGGTTTTTTTTCTTTTTTGGAAGCAAATAAAGTTTGGATTGAACTCTATAGCATCAACGTTACATAAGAATGATAGGATCTAACATATAAGTAGCAAAGTGACTAGAAAGAAATTTTATAACCACATCGTAATATAACTTTATTCTCGCAACACTGTACTTTAATTAGAAAAAAAAGAAACTTATTCCACTAATGGTAACATTAATATATCAGGTTAATACTTAAATATTAATTATGTATAGTCTATTGACCCAGACATACTTTGCTGTAGCAGTCAATAAAACCAAAAAGATCCATTCATTTTTTTTTAAATTTCGTTTTGTAGCCATACCTGATTTTGGCCAAATAACATCAGGAAAAGTTCTAGTGAAAAATCAATCACTATTGCTCTTGATTTTAACTCTCTAGAGAAAAGCAACTTTTTATTTGTTCCTTCAGCTAGAAAAGAAGAGACATCCAGCATCCTATCCAAAGCATCAGATGCAATGATGGTGACCTTGACCTGCAAAGCAACGACTTGTATAGCAAACTCATATCTGTAAGATTAGAATGAACCTGCAACACGACATTGACCTTGACTCGAAAGCCAAGCAGCGACTTGCATGTCCAACTTAGGTCTCCACGATTTGAAAGGCCTGTGAGCTTATGATTTGGGTCCGCTTTTAGCAGGATCGTGATTCACGTTGGGATGTTACAAACCATTTTAAGAATTTTTAAATTAATTTGAAATATAAATAAAGTCTTGCTTTAAGAATTCAGTTTGATCGTGTGTAACAAAGCTCTCTTAAGTTGGATATGAAACAGAGAAAAAAATAAAAGTAGGATTCTTGACAAAGAAGATATTTTGATTAATATTAATTTCTCAACTTCCTTGGTAGATATAGCAAATTAGTTAAAGTTTTCTTTGCCAAAGATAATAAGGTAAAAATGGTACTGTCATCATTGAAGCTATCGACAAGAAACTCCATAAAAGATGTCTCTATTTCTATTAAATATCAACCAATTTCTTATGAACTTCCATGAAAAAGTGTCAATTTTGGTGTGCCTCTGGAGGATGGGCATGTGGCATATCTTTTCACTAAAGAAACTTTTTATAAATTTTATAAAAATAGTGTCAATTTTGACGGCTACCTTGATTTGAAAAGCCAACTCATATCTCTACAATTCAAAACGCCCTGCGACATGACATTGGCCTTGACTTGAAAAGCCAGGCAGCCACTGGGTCTCTATGATTTGAAGGCCTGTGAGCTATAATGATTTCCTATATCCCGAATCCTAGATTCGCTTTTATCAGAAATGTGATTCACGTTGTGTACGTTACAATCGGTCGTGGGAATTTCCACATTGATTGGAAACATGAATAGAGACTTGTATTAAGGATTCAACTTACTTGTGTGTATCGAAACGTGACCTTTCCTAATTCTCTCTCCCTCTCTCTCTTGAAGATTGTATGATATTTACACAAAATTAGTGAAGTGATTAGAATAAAATTTTATAGCCATGTCACAACATAGCTTTATTCTCACTTTTGTTTACATTAATTAAAGAAAAGAAAAGGAACTCGACCTTGCTAATAGTAGCACTAATTTATTAGGTGAGTACTTAAATATTAATCTGTGTATTGTTTATTAACCTAGACCTATTTGCTGTAGCAGTTAATAAAACCAAATAGATCCTTTTTTTCTTCGCTTAGTAGCTATACCTGATTTTAACCAAGTAACTCTAGGAATTAAAGTAGAAATTTCTATCGCTTTTGCACTTGATTTAGACTCTCCAAAGAAAAGCAACTTTCTTTTGCTCTTTTAGCTTAAAAACAAGATGCATTCGGTCCCATTCCTTGTCCAAAACATCATATACAATTGACATCCACTCTCTCTCGCTCTTCACTAAAGAAGCCTTGACAAGACATTCACATTGTAATGTCGCAACATGGCCACCTCTACTCAAAATGAAAGGAAAAGTAAAAGTAGGATTCTTGATAAAGAAGATAGTTTGATCAATATCGAATTCTCAACTTTCGGGATAGACATAGCAAAATAGTTAAACTTTTCTTCCCCGAATATTGAAAAACAAAAGTCTTATTGTCATCATTTGTGCACAAGAACTATAAGCCACAACTTTTATTGGAGAATTAAAGTAGCAATTATATCGACAAGAGACTTTGTTAAAGCCGTCTCTATGCCTGTCAGATATCAACCAATTTCGTGTGAAATTCCATTAATAAAGGTGTCCCATGTTCATGACCAAAAAAAAAAGAAAAAGGTGTCCCATGTTGTGTGCCTCTCGAAGGTGGCCCCCGAAGCAAGTCTTTTTAAAAAAGAAGCTTTTCTGAAAATTCCATTTCACTCTTACTGTCCTTGATGGAGAGGACTTCTTAGTCTATTAAGGAGTGATGATCTGAATTATTTGGCCGACAAAAAGAGGGAAAAAAAAAAGGTGAACTGACGTGGAGTCACTACGTAAAATTGGCTCAATCAAACAAAATTTAATGGAAAAGTCCTTTGCTTTTGGGTACAATTCTACTGTCATTTGGAATAAAAGAGAGAAATAGTCGTAATGGTTTTTCTATTTGGTTGGTCATTTCAAGCGGCAAAGCATTCCCATTCCGGAGAACTCCTTTTCGGAAAAAAGGAAGATCTTTTGACATCTAAGAAAATGAAGGTCAAGAGCTTAAATGGAACACGTCTTATTGTTCTTAGTTTTCTCGTTGTGATTGTACTTATGCCTTCCGTTATTTATGAAATGTGGTAATATATGATAAAGTATTTAAATGAAAAAAATAACATTTCCATCTAATAACTTAAACTTTTGGAATAGTTGACACTAAATTCACAAAATCTCACGTTGTGTTAGAATTAGTGATCTTTTTGGGTCTTACTTGTCCAATATTATTTGGGAATATGATCCAACATACAAGTAGTGAAGTGACTAGAAGAAAATTCTATGGCCACATTGCAACATAGCTTTATGCTCTTGATTTAACATAGCATTGAGGGCCGCAAAGCCCTCATCAGCGACTAGTGAGCATCAATGCCCTTGCCTGGATGCAGGCGAGGCGCAGGTGGCCACGGGAGAGGACTCTGCAGTACTGCGGCATTTCTTGAGATTTCAGCCGCTTCCTCTTCACCATCGACGCTCACATCCCGGCCCAAGTTTGGTTTCAGTTTTCCTTTCGCTTTTGCCTCTTTCACGCCAGTTCTTTTTTCTCTCTGTTTCCTTACTCCTCCAGCCAAACCACGATCGCTCCAACTTCGAATGGTCTGAGGAGCCAAGCAACGATGGAATCGTGGCCACCGAGCTACTGGGCAGCACAAGCCTCTAGCGACCCCACATTATGGGTTGTCCGGATCCGGGTGAGGCCGGGTGAGGGCCACAACCCTCACTGGCCACTAGCGAGGGCTTTGCGACCTTGCCCAGTGGTCAACAAACTTGGATGACACTTGCTGGCCATAGTGAAAAAAAAAAAAGAAAGAAAGAAAAGAGAGGAAAGGAAAAAAAAATTAATAAAAATTTCAAAAAAATATATTAAAATCATTTAAAAAATGTCGGCGTTAATACCAGCTGTGTCATATAAGATGGTTAGTATCCACGTTAGCGATTTTTGGCCTAAATTGACCAAATCAACTGAATTGGTATCAATATAAAAAAATTTAGGACAAAATTGTTTCAATGGAAAGATTTTGATTGAATTAGTGTCAATGCAAAAGATTTATGATTTTTTTAGTACTTTCCCTGAGCTTTATTCTCACTCTTGTCTACATTAATTAGAAAAAAAGGGACTTGTCCTGCTAATGGTAACACTAATTTATTAGGTGAATACTTAAATATTAATTTGTGTATGTTTACTAACCTAGACATACTTTGCTGTAGTAGTTAATAAAACTAAATAGATTCTTTCATTTTTTTTTTTTTCTCGCTTAGTAGCCATACCCGATTTTAACTAAGTAACTCTAGGTAAAATCAAAGTAGAAAACTTTAACGCTGTTGCTCTTGATTTAGATTCTCCAAAGAAAAGCAACTTTCTTTGCTCTTTTAGCCTAAAACAAAGATGCATTCAGTCCCATTCTTTGTACAAAGCATCAGACGCAACTGACATCCACTTTCTCCCGCCCTTCACTAAAGAAGCCTTGACAAGACCATCGTGATTCACACTGTGACGTCGCAATCGATTGTAGGAATTTTCAAAGTGACTTGCAAATAATGAATGAACTCTCTACCAATGCTTTTCTTTCGATAAATGGCGCTTTCTATTTGTCACGTCTGAAAAAGAAGAAGGAGAAGTGGGAATCTTTATGAAGAAAATACTTTGATTAATATTAAATCTTCGAATTTATTGTGGTAAAACGCAAGTAAAAGTTTTTGATTTCGATTATAAGAAAATAAAAATGGTATTATATATCATCGACAAGAGAAATTACACAAGCTATCTATGTATGGCGATGTTCATTATTCTGTAATCTTAATCTGTAATTTCAAGCTTCCATTCAACACTATCCCTCTCAAAACCCTAATCTATCTTATACTTCAGACTTCACTCATGCATGAGATGCACGACTCCCATCACTTACACATGTGAGTAAGATGACAAGAACAAATCAAAACACAAAAGCAATTGCTCATTCTAACCAAATTTTGCCACAATTTTGAAAAAATTATATGAAACTTTTAATGTTATATGTAACTCACTAATTTTAGAAACACATTGATTTTCAAGAACATCTTCAATTTCATATTTAACATAAATGAAAAAAAAAACCGAACATGCCACTAATTCCATTGCCCATCTAGAAACCAAACTAGCTCAATAGGTCTAGTTTTAAGGGGCACCAATCCAGTCCTTGATTTCATAAAAGGAGAATTGGTCCTTTTGATTCGGTTCACAATTTCAAGACGGGAATCGTAATACCTGGGAACCAATCAACCTCAGTTGTGATCTCCCAATGCATACACATAGCACTTGCTTGACTTTTCAAGTCTTTGGCGGAATAATGCAAGCACCCTGTCTCATTTGTACTCTCTATCAATGAGGCACCTTTCTCCAAAGTTGGTAGGCTGACGACTCACTGCCCTACCTCACTAGGGTAGTGAGTGCTTTAACGAATTTTAGGGTTGTGATCTCCCACTGCACACGCCCATACATGCTTGACTTTTCAAGTCTTGGCAGGATAATGAAGCACTCTAATGAGACATATTGTCGTACATGAGAAATTGCTAGAAAACTAACTACATTGACTTAGCATTGACTCAAAGCTTTGCATGCGAGTCCGAGAAAATTCTCAAAATTGATTTTAGACTCCTATAGTCCTTTTATTTAGCAATGATCATATCTAAACACTACAAATTTCATTCTAATTCTTCTTCTATATTTGTGTTTTTTGGTGCCGTTTTGATTTTCAAATCCAAATCTAAATTGACCCAAATCAACAATTTCTTGCTTTATCTAATTAATCTTTAGTACTTATCATCAATGTATCTATTTTTTCAATTGTGCGTAGCGTAAATCAAAACAACAGTTTGCACATAAAGATCTAACTACGATGTCAATATTTGTATAAATATTTAAGGAGTTCGAAACGTGCATGCAATAGTTTGTGAGCACCACCCATTGAAACTGATTCATCTTATGGGTAGGAGATTGAAAAGAAACAAAATTTCTATTAATTCATGATTTTTATTATTTGCAAGTTAGTTTGAAAATTCCTAGGATCGATTGCGACATCACAATGTGAATCGTGACAGTCTTGTCAAGGCTTCTTTAGTGAAGAGCGAGAGAGAAGGGATGTCAGTTGCATATGATTCTTTGGACAAATAATGGGACTGAATGCATCTTTGGTTTAAGCTAAACGAGCAAAGAAAGTTGCTTTTCTTTGGAGAGTCTAAATCAAGAGCAATAGTGATAGAAATTTCTACTTTAATTTTTCCTGGAGTTACTTAGTGAAAATCAGGAATAGCTACTCAGCAAGAAAAAAAAAATCAAAGGATCTATTTATTTTTATTTACTGCTACAGCAAAGTATGTCTAGATTGTTAGTAAACAATACACAGATTAATATAAGTATTCGCCAAATGAATGAGTGTTACTATTAGTGAGACTAGTCCCTTTTTTTTCTAATTAACATAAACAATAGTGAAAATAAAGTTATGTCATGATGTGGCTATAGAATTTTATTCTAGTCACTTCGCCACTTGTTTTTAGACCTATTCCCAAATCTTTCTCTACGCCATATATAAATCTCGTCTTGAGGAGATACGTAAATGTAGGAATCAAGTAAACGTATCTAATACTATGATTGGATATGTGGTGTTCGCCTCATTTCTTATACACTGCATAATTACTCCTACCTGGGGTCAATTCCAAAAAAAACCCCAAACTTTAACTCCAGTCCCAAATATACCCCGAACTTTTTTTTGTCTCAAGAAAAACCCCAAACTTTAGGTTTAGTCCCAAATCTACCCGAACTTTTCTTTTGTCTCAAAAAAACCCTAAACTTTAATTTTAGTCCCAAATCTACCCCGAATTTTGTTTTGTCTAAAAAAATCTCAAATTGGTACACATATGACAAATTTAGCCAAAATTATTTTTTGACCACTAAAACAAATTACCATATATTATTTTCCGTTAAATTTTACTGTCAAATTTCTAAATTAAATAACACGTCATAATTAACGGGTATATTAATTTGGGGTTTTACCCTCCTCCGTTTGTACTAAAAATATCACTAATTTTTGATTTGTTCTCAAATATACCCCATGATCTAATCTCAACTTAATATGGCATTTCTACATAGATAATAAATACACATAAATAAGATGTCATAGAAAATTATTTTCAAAATAAAACCATTTTAGGACATAAAAAATTAGGGATTACTAATACGGTTTTTGGACAAAGGCTAACGAGGGAAAATTTAGGATTAGAGTAAAATTTGATGATTTTCTTTTTGACAAAAAAATTGGGATAGATTTGGGAATAGACTAAGAGTTTGGGATTTTTTTCTGAGACAAGAAAAGTTTGGAGTAAATTTGGGACTAAATCTAAAGTTTGGGGCTTTTCTGAGACAAAGAAAAGTTTGGGCAAATTTGGGATTGAACCTAAAGTTTGGGGTTTTTCTTGAGACAAAAAAAAGTTCAGGGTATATTTGGGACTAAACCTAAAGTTTGGGGTTTTTTTTTGAATTGACCCCTCCTACCTGAAAAGAAATTTGAAATCTAACCGCCAACTGAATTCAACAAAAGCAAGGGGGGAAATGCCAATTTACACCCTCATGAATGTTGAAGTGTCTTTTTGCTCCTCTCGCCCAATATTTATGAAGATTTATTCCTTGAAATTTGTTCCGTTCATGCAGTCTAAAAAGGCACATTTGTTCTTCGTTTTCTATTCTGTTGGCTAGGCAAGTGAAAGCGGTCTGGCATTATTTGATTAGATCATGGTGTGTTTGGGGTAAAGCGAACCAATTTCCATCTATTTTGGAAGCAAATTTCCACAAATTTGGGTATAGGAGGAAAGTTTAACTTCATTCATGGACTGTTCAATTTGGCTCCAGTCCACAAGCATGGACTTCTTACTTGCAACTACAATATCATTTGGCAAGTTCATTAGCTTTGTTCTAATTCTTCTTCTATATTTGGGTTGGTTGGTGTTGTTTCAATTTTTGAATCTAAATCCGAACTGACCCGAATTATCAGTATCTTGCTTTATCTAATTAATTTTTTTCTTTTTTTCAAGTTTGATCTCAACGGAAGATCAAATATTAATATTTTCTTGGAAATTCTCTTTCTAATTTATTTTTTTCCCAAGTGGCCCTCGTCGCGTCACCCACTGTAACATCGCCTTTTTCTTCTTTTCTCGTTCTCCTGTTTTAGGGTCATGGTCTCTTCCCCACTGCATACCCTTACTACTATTTTTGCTCGACTTCTCAAGTCTTGGCATTGTAATGAAAGCACCGTGCATAATTGATACCCTATCAAGGACACAGTCAAATTTGGCAGGCAATAACAAATCCTGATGCGACCTGTTGTGGTACATAAGAAATTGTCGAGGAAACTGGCCCCTTGACTTGGCATTTACGTCATTGCTTAAATAGACGTCCTTTTGCGTTGTGTGGCCGTGAATTGTGAGTGGGTGCCCCCTCTCGTCTTTCCTTCCGTCGCCTTCTTCACTTACGCTTTCTCTCTCTATCTGACCGTTTGTTTCTCAATGTATTCTGAAATTATGATTTGCCCGCCTCGAATTAAGAGATATAATGTCCTATTTATAACATGATTGGCCTAGGTTACATCTCAACTTTATGGGCTTACTTGAGAACTTATTAAGATAATAGGCTAAATTAGGCTTAAGACCTATTATTACTTTAATCTCATGGGCTGAAATTAGATTAAATTAAGCTCAATTTCTCCCATCCTTCCCATGTGATTTTTGGCCACCACTCCCCTAGCTTGGCCAGATTTTGTCCCTCTACTTCGGCTCAATCTATTGAATTTTAAGCTCAAAATCGTTCACCACCGGTCCAATGTTAATGCAAATATTGTAAACTATATAATAAATACTCCTAAAACTATATACTATGTAATTTAACTCTAATATTTTTGTTTGGGGGTTAAAATTTATTCATAATTTGTTATACAATAAATAAATGATTGGGTCGTCAAAATTTAGGAGTCAATGTTGATTGTCCAAAAAAAAATGTCAAGAAGGACTTTTGGGCAAGTTTCCTTGAAATTCATTTTCGATTGGAATTTTTTTATGTAAAATATGTTAATTTGCGTTGCTGTGACATAATATGTAAGTCGCCACCCATTGTTTCATCCACAGTTAAGATTGTCTCCAAGATTCATACAAATCCATTTCACCCTTACTGTCCTTGCTGAAGAGGACTTCTTCATCTGCTAGGAGTGATGATCTGATTCATTTTGGCGTATGCTAGGAGTGATGATCTTTATTCTCACTATTATTTACATTAATTAGAAATAAGAAACTTATCCTATTACTAGTAACATTGATTGATTAGGTCAATGCTTAAATAATAATCTGTGTATAGTCTATTAACCTATACATACTTTGTTGTAGCGGTTAATAAAATGCTATGATTTTCCCCCTTTTATCTTTTCCCGTTTAGTAGCCGTGCCTAGTTTTAACCAAATAACATTTGGAAAATTTAAATTATAACTCTATCACCTTTTTCTCTTGATATTAACTCTCTAGAGAAAACCAACTTCCTTTGCTGCTTCAGCTCAAAACAAAGACATATTCCGTGCCATTCCTTGTATGAAGCATCGGATGCAATTGAAGTCGACCTTGACTTGAAAAGCAGAGCAACAACTTGTATAGCCAACTCATATCTCTACGATCTAGACACACCTGCAACACGCAGTTAACCTTGACCTGAAAAGCTAAGCAGCAACTTGCGTGGCCAAGTGATCTCTCTACGATTTGGATGGCCTGTGAGCTTTAATGATATGGTTGATTTTGATTCCGAGGTTCACCTTTGAGGAACGTGATTCACGTTGCGTATGTTGCAATCGGTTGTAGGAATTTCCAAACTAGTTTGAAACATGAATAGAGATTTGCATTAAGGTTCAATTTGCTCGTGCATAACAAAGGTGACTTAACTCGAAATGAAAGGAAGAAAAAGTAAAACTAGGATTCTTGATAAAGAGGATAGCTTGATAAATATTAATTTCTCAACTTGGTAGATATAGCAAAATAGTTTAAAAAAAAATTTCACCAAATAATAAGGTAAAATTGGTACTGTCATCATAGAATGATACCCTACAACTCTTATCGGAGAATTAAAGTAGCAATGTATTGACAAAGAGACTTTATAAAAGCTGTCTCTATGTCTGTTAAATTTCAAACAATTTCGTATGAGATTCCATGAAAAAGGTGTCAATTTTGGCGTGCCTCTCGAAGATGGACCATATAGCATGCCTTTTTTAGTAAAGACGCTTTTCAGAAAATTCCACCAACAATGTTGACTGGGTTAATACATAAATTTGCATGATGAACCAATGCTTTCTTTATAATTATTGTGTGATCTTAATTTGTAATTCAAACTTTCATTCATCATGATTCCTCACAAACTTATGTTTTTTTCAAGTTTTGGCTCATGTGACCGTGATATTCTAGACGGATACAAGAAACCGATTCATGTGAATTGTCCTACCTTAGCATATAATATGATTTGCAAAGCCTGTTCCTTCCTCTAGCTAAATTTTTTTCTTGGAAATTTTAATGTAGAATATGTTTATTATCATCGTTGTGACAAGATAAGAAAATTTCCAAGATTCATTCAAATTCATTTCACCCTAGTTGCCCTTGATGAATGGGACTTCTTCATTTACTAGGAGTGATGATCTGAATCATTTGGCTAACAAAAAGACAAAACGATAGAAAAAACTACATATGAACTGATATGGAGTCACTAGATGAAATTGGCTTAATCAGACAAGATTTTATGGAAAAATCCTTTGCTTATGGGTGCAATTCTACTACAAATTGGAAGAAAAGAGAAAACAATAGTTGAGATGATTTGTCTATTTCGATGATCATTTCATCTGTTAAAGGAATCCTACTCTTGAAAATTCCATTTTGGAAAAAAAAAATATTTTTTGACAGGAACGACAGTGAAGGTCGAGAATTTTAAATGCAACGCTTCTAATTGTTTTTAGTTTCTTCGTTGGGATTGTATGTATGCTTTATCTATGGGATGTGGCAATACATGGTAAAGTATTTGAATATTAAAAATTAAGGGCTCATTCCTTTGATCTTAAATTATTCAGATATGATTAAAAAAGATAATTCCTATTAGTTTATAGTTGATGGAGATAATTCCTATCACTTTGTAATTGGTGGGGCCAAGTCGTGTATTAGAATTCGATTGGGAATGGAGAAGAGTAGAGGTTTTCTTTCCCACGGAGGAAAAGACATTTTCTTAAACGCCAGAATCCGAGATTTCTTCAGGAGATTATTTGAAAAGTAGAAGCAGCCTATTTTGTGACTAGTAGTCCAATCTCTGGCTTAGAATAACTCGTCTTCTCGATGAGCGCTGCAGAAAGATTGAAGAAAAGTAGGTCAAATTTACATTACCAACTTTCATAAAATAATTTTGGACCATTTCTTAATATTAATGATGGACTCTCGGATAATGCATTTGGAAAATGGAACAAGCACTGCGCTGCACAAGACTTCGTCACGCGGGGAATTATCATTGGATCGTCCCATGTAAGTGGTTAGGACTGGCTGGGGTCCACTCCGGAACTTGAACTTATCCCATAACTAGAGTTAAAATAAATATCGAAAACGAAAACGAAAAGACACATCTTGCTTCTCCCTATATACCCCCACCAACCCCTCAGATTAAATCATCAAGATAATCATGTCTATAAAGGGAGTTGAGGGAAGAACCATGGTCATCTATAAGCTTCTCTTGAAAGCTGCGGTGCTTGGGGCTTTATTGGGTCTATACCACAAGCACCTTGCACAAGCTGATGATTCAATCACTAAGCCCGAATGCCGAAATTCCTGTGGAAACCTCAAGATTCCGTACCCCTTCGGATTGAGCGATGAAGATCTCCACTGCCGCATCAATTCTTCCTCATTCAGAGTCGACTGTGATTACTTTGCCAACCCCCCGGTAGCTTACTTCTGGAACAAAAGTAGTAACATCGAAATACTCAACATTTCCGTCGAGGACCACGAGCTGCGCATTAATGCTTCGATAGGTCGAGACTGCTATAACTCTTCCGGTCACGATTATTCTTCAGGCAACTACCCATGGCTACATATAGCTGAATTCCCCTTCTCCAGCACCAGGAACAAGTTCACTGCCATTGGCTGCGACACGTTAGCCTTCTTCCAAGACCAAGATGGAAAGTTCTCTTTCGGGTGTACGTCTTCGTGTAGCAGCGTTTCGGATGTCAGCAATGAATCGTGTACTGGTATCGGTTGTTGTGAGACGAGCATCCCAAGGAACACCTTCAATTACATGATCTCGATTACAAGCTTTTCCAATCATTCCGATGTCCTGGGTTTCAATCCTTGCAGTTATGCCTTCGTAGCAGAAATTGGATCCTACAACTTTTCGGTCGGCGACCTTAAGCAGCTTAAATTTAACTCCACCCCTGTAGTTCTCGACTGGGCAGTAGGTAATCAAACATGTGAGGAAGCCAAGAAGAACAGCATGAGCTATATGTGCACCAAAAACACCATTTGCACCAACGCCAAAAACAAATCTGGGTACAAGTGCACTTGCTCAGAAGGTTATCAAGGCAATCCTTACCTTGAGGATGGTTGTCATGGTACAATGATAACATCGACATTTTTTAGCATGTCTTTTATATTGGTATGATCAAAGAAGATTAGATACATTTGATCTGTGTGTTTAATTTTTGTAGATATTGATGAATGTGCGGATCCAAAGATGAATCAGTGTGAGAAAATTTGCCATAATGTTATTGGGAGTTATACTTGTTCATGCCCAAATGGTTATCATGGTGATGGCAAGAAAAGCGGTGGAATTGGACAAGGGTGCCCAAATGGTTATCATGATGATGGCAAGAAAAGCGGTGGAATTGGACAAGGGTGCACTATTAATCCATCACATTTGATAGAGATTTTGGTTGGTACGTTCTTTTATTTTGCTTGGAGTGCTCGAATTAAAAATCATATTGTCTTAGCTTATTTTGAGAGTATTTGATTTGATTTTTTGCTGCTGCTGGAGAAAATTAACTATTCACAATTTCGCCTGATTTTTCTTTCACGGTCCTTGCTTGGATAAATTCAAAATGAAATTTTGTATATTCTTCTCACTGAAGTTTCTATGTAGAAGATAAATGATATTATCTAATACGTTGAGTACATCACAGGTTACTAAGTGCATCACAATTAAGCTTCCTTAAAATTCAAAAATAGATTAAGTTCCCTCATTTCCATGTCTATACGCTTAGAGCATCTTTTGACGTGGTGGCCTTGGGCTTTGTGCAAGGGACTGTCCATCTCACGGGAAATGTAGTAGTATTTCTAGAAAATATTTTCCAGAAAATTATTTTTCAAGAAAATGTACTTATTTTTTTTGGTGTTTAGTTAAAATCTGAAAATGAAGTGAAAAATATTTTTCTCTGTTTGATAAGGAAAACATTTTCCTTTGTTCATTCTTTTTAAATAATTTTTTTATTTTTTAAAAAGTATTTTTATTAAAAAATCAATTTTTTTATTTTATATATTTTATTTTTTTATTTTTATTTTCTTCTTCTTCTTCTTCTTCTTTTTGTCATCTTCTTCTTCAGCCAGGCACTGACCACAATGACAACCAACGTCGGCTGAAGGTGAGCTTGAGCTTGTCGCTCACTAGATTGGTGAGCCAAAGAGTTGCACTCGTCGATCTGGTGAGGCTAGAGCTTGCCGCTCACCTGTCTTGCTGATTTGGTGAGCGGCCAGCTCGAGGCATTAGGGACGAACAACGGGCCTCAAGCTCCGGGCTCACTTGGCTCGCCACCGATGGTGAGCGGCAAGCTCGAGGCGTCTGGCCTCACCCCTCACCATCGGCAACAAGCGGCAAGCTCGAGGCTCTCAACGCTTGCCTGGCTTGCTGCCAGCTAGTTGGCAGCTGTTGTCGTGGCCAGCAACTAGCCAAGATAGAAAGATAGAGGTAAAAAGAAAGAAAGAAAGAAAGAAAAGAGAAAAGGAGAAAAAAGAAAATTAATTAAACATTGAATTTTTTTTAAATGAAAAAAAGGAAGATGGAAAGGTTCACATGGGTGTGAAATAAGAGAAAGTGAGTGAAGAAAATATTTTCCTTATCTTGAAAAGTGGAAAACATTTTTCCATAGTTTAGAAGACTTTTTTTCCCTTGATGAAAAATGTTTTCCCTAAGTAATTCATTTTCCGTGAAAAAAACTTTGGAAAATCTGGAAAATGCTTTTCTAGAAATTATTTTCCGTGAAATGAACGGAGCCTAAATGTAAAAACTTTTTCCAAATATTGAAATCCCATTGCAAGTATAAGTATTAGTACTGTGTGTGAAAACATACAGTATTACGATTTGTGCGAGCTTTGGTATTCAATTGGAGGGAGGTCAACTGTCTCAGGCAACAAGAGATTTGTTATCACGTGAGAGGTGATCATCCTCCAATTTGACAGCATGACCGTCAGAAAGAAAGGGAGGCATAGCTGGGTGGTCGCAAGAGCATCCTCCAATTTGCATTTGGAAAAGGGACTTGTGTTGGCGAAACTGGTGGGGACGTACGCTTAGGGATGGCCATACCATCGATCCAAGGGGATATCCTTCCTTACTTCCTAGCCCCAAATAACGATTTTGTGGCCCAGATTGGGTAATATTTTTATGCTTCATGTCCAGGCCAGGGTGAGGAATGGATACGACTAGCCTTCTTTTCCTTTTCCTCCTTCTTTTCCAAAGTTTTTCTAGTTGAAGTGTCATTTCCTATATTATCTCCTCATTTAACTTTGAGAACGTTAAATAATAAACACAGCTTCGAACAGTAGGGCTTTACCCAATTATGGCCCAAACTTCCAAGCGTGCCCATATAAAGTAACTTTGACAGTAATTCCAAGCCTGGCGCACCGTTAAGTCTAAATATTTACATCATTCTGCCACGCCATTATCATCTTTTTACTGCCTATGGCATATTCTTTCATTCATTTCCTCTTTACGTTGTTTTTATCTTCTTACAATCATGAATTGTGCTAATCTCTCTTCTTTTTTTTAAACTTTCATATTATCACAAGAATGGTGATAAGATAAAGAAACTTGTCCTACATGAGGCATGAGGTGGGTATGGAACATCTTTACTAGTTTTAAGCTGGGGCGGGGGACGTAAACCCCCCCTTGTCCTGCCCACCTCATTGCGTTCCCCAAGTACATGCTGAATTGCTTCTTTTTCTGGAGTCCCCTTTTCCCAAAAGCAGTAAGGGTAAAACGAAGAAGGCGATAGATTCAATTGTGGATTTGCATGTGTTCTTTTCCTCCTTAAAGTCAGACTTGTTCCTTTCTCTCTCATGTTTTGATTAGCATCTAAGAACCAATAGAAATGGTTCAATGGGTTGTTTTGTCTTTCTTTTATATGTGATGCATGACCCATACAACTTTTCTATTTGTTGCACAAGCCATATTTAGCACGATATATTCAGATAGCAAGTTAATCATTAGTGATTTGACATCTATCCAAGGAGATGACACTAGTAAAAGAGCAAGTGATACTAATCCATCTTCAAAATTTTCTTCTAAGCTACTAGTCCTTACCATTTTTATGTCATCGAAAGGGATACAACTGGTTATAGAGATAGGACTTGCATTGAATTATTTAGACTTATACATTGTTCTACGAATAAATCTCTATATTTGCATGCCTTAAATGACGTGGATTTGGTTGCGTAAGACCTATAAAACTATATGGGAAAAGAAAATACATGATTCTTGTGATTAGTTTGAGTTTATCATTTTCTTTCATAGCGATTTAAAACTGTTAAATTGATGACATTCTTTATAGGCCATGGAACTTGTGTGTGTGTGTTTCTTTTTTCTTTTTCTTTTGGGAGATTAGCTTAACCAAATTGACTGTCCTAGTTTAGACTCAAATTGTTCCAAAACTACTATAGTTTTCGAGGAAGCCTCGTGATATAAATTTGCAGAAAGTTTCAAAGTATGGCTGCATTCATATGGTGCGACGATTTGTCTACAGTTAATCATAAGGTTAATGGATAAACCGGTGTTGTATATAGGTGTTGCTGGGGCCATAATAGCGTTGCTATTCAGTATAGGCTTTCTATATTATGGACACAAGAAAATGAAGCTCATTAGGCTCAGAGAACAATACTTCAAGCAAAATGGGGGTTTGCTTTTGCAGCAACAATTAGATGAACAAGACAAAACCACAAAAGCCACAAAGATCTTTAGCGCTAAAGAGCTAGAAAAGGCCACCAACAATTATCATGAGAGCAAAATAGTCGGCCAAGGAGGATATGGTACCGTTTACAAAGGATCATTGCCAAATGATACGATAGTTGCGATTAAGAAGTCCAAGCTTGTGGACCGGAGCCAAATCGAACAATTCATCAATGAAGTCACTGTGCTTTCTCAAATTAATCATCGTAATGTGGTCAAGCTTTTGGGATGTTGTTTGGAAACAGAGGTGCCTTTATTGGTGTACGAATTCATCAACAATGGAACTCTCTTCGATCACATTCACGATCCAAAGAAATCATCAAAACTGTCTTGGAAGACCCGATTGAGAATTGCTTCAGAAACTGCCGGAGTCCTCTCTTACTTGCACTCTGTAGCTTCCATTCCCATCATCCATCGAGATATCAAGTCAGCAAACATCCTTTTGGATGCTAATCACACTGCGAAAGTCTCTGACTTCGGAGCTTCAAAATTAATCCCACTTGATCAAACGCAATTATTCACTATGGTTCAAGGAACATGGGGATACTTAGACCCTGAATACTTGCTCACAAGCCAATTGACAGAAAAGAGTGATGTTTACAGTTTTGGGGTTGTACTAGTCGAGCTATTGACAGGGAAGAAGGCACTTTCATTCGACCGATCGGAAGAAGAAAGGAGCCTGGCAATGTACTTTCTTTCATCACTGAAAAATGACAAATTGTTTATGATTGTTGAGGAATTTATTGCGAATGAAGGAATCAATGAGCAGGTGAGAGAAGTTGCTAATCTTGCAAAAAGATGCTTGACGATAAAAGCAGAGGAGAGACCGACCATGAAGGAAGTAGCAATTGAATTGGAGAGACTTAGAGCAATGGCTAACCATTCTGGTGTCAGTAGTACAGATGTGAATCAGGAAGAGATGATTCATTTGCCTAGAGAGAAGACTGATGCGTACATGGATACTAGTGGGATCATGCACACTGGGTACACGAATAGCATGGAAGACCATATCATGCCAGAAGTCAGTAGTGGGAGATGATAATATTTAAGTTAGCGGTACGTATGTAGGTTTGTCGTGATATAAGTAAGCGTGTATTTTAGCTTTAGAAAGCTTTTATATATAACTCAGCGACAACCGTGTATTTTAGCTTTGAAAAGCTTTTATATATAACTTAGCGTCAGCAACGAGCATGTATGTTAGCTTTAAAAAGCTTTTATATATAACTCAGCGACAAGATGCAAAAATGGTCTATTCCTTCCACGTGTTTGTCGGTGATGCCTTCGAGATTTAGGAGCTATATTTTCTTTGAGTTTGCTCATGGATATAGTTTGTCCGACTTGGATGAATATTTTTCTAGGGCAACTCCATGGTCTTGCCTAGAACGAAATTTTGGCGCGTCGATTATACGCATGACGTGTTCAATTCCACACACTTGCCAAACGCAATGAACTTCACGTTTAGGTCATTCATCCGGTGACTCATGCTTTATGTTACTCGTCCATAAGATCAGTGGGGTAGGGCCATGTTTTTCTCCAGCCTGTCTTGTGGTTACTAAATTACAAAATAAACATCGTCTACACTTACTTCTAATTAAGTCAATGAAGTATACTATCCATATTTTTAACCAACCAATAAAAATATTTCCTTGAACTAGTGATGGAGGAAAATAAAGTCCAATGAATATATGTAGTTCATGGGCTCATTATTCACTTACATAAGGCAGCTCTTTTTAGGGGCAAAACAAAAGTATCGAATATAGCCATTTGCCATATCTAAAAATCGAGAATTTGTGTTTACAATAAAAAGATATTGCAAGACTATTTTTCACGTGACAAATAGAGCCAATTAGACCATGCAACGTGGGTGCGGCATGCAACACTGCTCAGCAGAGTTGAATTAGCTGATTGATTCATTAAAGTCACTTTTAGGTAACCGTTGGATTTCGTTGTTACTGCAATGTGAAGTAAGGTAAGATTTTTATTCAAGCTCTGATTGAATATACAATTTATTAATTTGCAGAATGCAAGAGTTTCGCGAGACACATGTCATGCGAATTTTTGGCTTTATACAACCTTCTCATTGACGAATCTAAAGACGGAAAATATACACAGTTTTGATCTACAACCATAAATGCATTCCCTGTGTAAAGCACACTTCGTGCACAAAACCTCTCGCTCAAGCCTCTGCTCGAATGTTACCTCGGGCCACGAAAGCGACGACCATCGACTCAGCGTTAACCTGAAACCCTTTTTGTTAGTTTGATAATATATGAAAATCTTAGGTGAGGAATGCAACGACTCTTTGGCGACCCTCCTTGCACGATGTAGTCGAGAAAAGGATGGGTTTAAAGGTAACATCGAATGGGGTAAGAATGTGATTCTCCCAAACTCTTATCTCGTGCGACGTTGGGATTTTCATTTTAATTCAATTAATCTTATGAGAATTCTATATAAGGAGTCGCACTAATTTATTTGGATTGGTTAGAAATCAAATGAGATATGAGAGTATACCTCATGACTAAAAATCTAGGACTGGGCACTTGATTGTACTAGTTATGTTAGTTGTGCTCTTTCGATACCTAAATTTTATTATTTTATAGCTAAAATGTCCAAGTAGTCTTTTTACTAAATTATGAATTCTAAGGTTTTGTCCACTAAGTGTCCATACAATGTTTTTGTTTGTATAATGATAATTAAAAAAAAGGAAGTAACATAACCATTTAACTAAAATAAGTAAGGCACAACATTGAAAAGCAATATAAAAGTACAATTAATTCATCAAGGATAATAATGACAATAGAGTAAAAAGTAAATTATAGTAAAGTAATTAAATATGAGTCAAGCAAAAAATATAACGTGGCATTGTTTTTAATCCTCGAGACAACAACCCTCATGAGTTTAGTTCAAATTGAGTTCTATTTCTAAATAAACTAATCTATTTAAAACTAAAGTAGAGAGAATCATGAATTTCCCTACACCATGTATGTACTATCTAAATGAAACTAAACTAATTCAAATACCAAAATCTAACGATCTAATCAAGGTTTATTTTCCTAATCAACTTTTCTCTTTTTTATTTTATTATATTTTTGTGGGATTATACTTATTATTATCATTATTATTTATTATATATTAAAAGGGGAACAGGTCGGGTCGGGCCCTTCAGCCCGGTCGGTATGTGAGCTACCATTGGACTTCGTAGGTTTGGGCTATGGACACAAGTTGGGCTTTATTACAGAAAGCCCACTTTTAGACACAAACTCTTGAAGCCCAGTTTTTATTATAACAACATATAGCCCTAAGCCCAATCTTATGAAGACTGATTTGAACCCCTTTTCACTATGTTTCACTAAGCCTATTTCTGAATATATCCGAAGTCAGCCCAAATCTAACTAAATTAAAGATTCATTCATTTCGCGGAAAATATTTTTCGGGAAAACATTTTCCCTACTTTCTTGCATTCGTCTCTCTTGATTGGGAAATATTTTTCAAGTCAACGGAAGACTATAAATAAATTCAGGAAAATGATTTCTTCTATAAAAAAATCGAAAAACATTTTCTAAAATATAAATATTTAGTGGTCTTCGACTCGAAACTATGTGTTTGGACACAGAAATCTCAGTGCTAGTTTCCGAGTGTCCAACTGAAACTCCTAAAAACTGAAACGAGCCCAAGCTTACTAAAAAACTAAACCCAAATTCATTGAACCTAATTAATTCTTTTTTGTAACATTGTGTAATCGAAAGGCCTTCATAGTTTTCTTCTTCGGCCACCTTACACAGTGGACCACGATTGCTTTTTCTTAAGCCAAAAACGATATTCTTTGCCGCATTAACAGCCACCGCGGGTCACAACCTCACGGATTCAAGGATGATACAGGCATAAGAAAACATAACGCAACAAGGACCTGGAAGCGGACATCCAGACATGAATGATCTACCTCCCATCATTCCTCGCTGAAATCAGCCACCAAATGATGCAGGATCACACAAGAACATAGAATAAAAGAAACAAAAGAGTTGAGATTTGGCCTTGGCGAATGACGATATATGTCCGAAATCAAATCTAAACACTAACAAAGTGAGTGATAGTAATCTAATCTACGTCGACATGTCTTCAGATTCTGGCGAAATCATAGGCTATTTTTCAGCATGTTTCGAACGCATTTATCAAATGTGCTGTGTGTAATCTGCAACGAAAGGGGAAACGAAACACCAATGGCTTCAGATTAGAGATCGAGGTCAAAACAAGCTTGATCAAAGACGTATACAAGCACGGCCTTGGATTCAAGTTGAATCAAATTCGATCGTAGTCTAGGACATGTTCTCTCGGTTCTATTACTCCTCCCTCATAACTGGGCATTACGGGGAAGATAGGCTACCTGATTAGTGAAGCAAGGCGAAGCTACGAAGATCGATGAACGAAACTTGGACGTTAAACAACAATGAAGATTGGCACCAGCGAAGGAATCTCGAACGGGAGTTGAGTCACTTCGTTTCCGACTGAGGAACGGAGCAGGGTGAAGGCCTGATGCATGGCGTCAGAAATGGCCGGTGACGGCGGTGATCGGTGTCTGAACTCTTTCTCAGACGTCTATTTCTCACGCCTTCTCTTCCGTCCCGGAACGAGCCGAAGGAAAGAAGAAATGGACTGGGGTCTTTTTCCTTTGTTATTTATTATTTATTTATTATCTCGCCATCTTTACTATTGTACTTCTACAAGAAAGAAAATTTAAACGGTTGACCAAATCTTGGATTTCAATAAGCTCTTATGGCTACTGATGCACACATTCGATCTCAAGCTAACACAAAACTAAATCATGAAAATTTCGATAATAGCCGCACACGACATATGGGAAAAGTGAAGATTTCCGTCAAGTGGACAAAACCTATTGAAAGGAAAGGATTTGCATTTTCTACTTTATGCTTTCTTGTTCGTAGTGACTCGGATTATTTTGCATGCTCATCACGTAGAACAGGATGGCATAGATTCCCTTAGGCCTTTGTGATCTCATCACGTCTGTATGTTCTTGTGGCGACCGCGGTACCCTGCTAGCGTCTAGTAGAACCGTGGTTTTCCCCCTTTTTCTCTTGATGTATAATTTCTTTGGTTGTCTCTATAAAATCTTACCTTACCAAAAAAAAAAAAAATTATTTTGCATGCTCGAAATGTTGCATGTCCCTACATTATGATTTGACAGATATTGCAATTTTGTGATTCATATCATCTTTCAATTGGAGGACATATCTACTTGATAGAGGCAGATCCATTTATGTCAAACTCCATGTAAACTCTAGCGGAAATCTAAATTGATGTAAAGATTCATTGACTTGTGCACCGAACCACCATCTTGCTAGTTTAGTTAATAGTTAGGAGCCTAGTTTCTCATTGAGTTTAAAGCTGTTTTGAGCAAGTAGGCTAATTCAAGGAATTTGGTGCTTTAACCCTAGTAGAAAATGGCATGCCTTTACTAAAGTCTTTACGGAGATGTAAGTGGAATTGCCACAGGCACACTATGAAAAATCGATTGCGGAAGGAGAAGACCATACTTTTTCTTTCCCATGGAATGAGACACATTTTCTCAAGGGATAAATGCATTGAAAGTCCTAACACTTTCAAAAAGTGTAATTAAATCCTAAAATTTGTCAAATTGATTAAATCAAGTCCTTTTATCGATAGCATTTTTTAAAAATTTTAGGACTCAATTATACTTTATATATGAGTTTTATGACTTAATTGTACTTTTTAAAAGTGTTAAAATTCGATTGAACTTTCGTAATAAGTTTTAGAACTTAGTTGCGTTTTTAAAGTTTTATGATTCAATTGCACTTTTATGACAAGTTCTATGACTTCTAATGCACTTATCCCTTTCCTTAAACTCTAGAATCCTATATTAATCTCCTGAGATTATTTGAAAAGTAAGAACAGCTCATTTTTTGACAAGAATAGCTTGTTCTTCTCAATGGGTCTTTGAACAATTATCTGGAACTCATCCTAGCTAAATGTCCCATATCCAGCATCAAGAACAAGTTCACTGCTATCAATTGTAGATACATCAGCCTCCTTCGTAGACTATCGACGGAAACTCTCTCTTGAGTTCATGTCTTCATGCAGAGGCACCTCGGACGTCAGTAAACAGGTCGTGTTCGAATATCGATGCTTGTGTTCTTTTCATAGAGGTCGCATATACTTTGGTGGTCAACGAGAAAAACGACATGTACAGTTTTGGTGTAGTTGCATTGGAGACCATAATGGGCAAGCATCCGAGAGAGATCATATCAGGTTTATGGACATCATTGGAAGAACATGGAATGCTACATCAAATATTAGACTCACGTCTGCCTTATCCAAGACAGAGTTCCACGGCGAGAGAGACAGTCTTAGCCATCGCTGTAGCGCTTGCTTGCTTGAGTTCCGACCCCAAATTACGGCCAACAATGAAACAAGTGTCCGAGGCTTTTCTAGCTCGAAAGTTATTATTAGCCAAGCCCCTTCACGCAATTTCATTGATTGAGCTTCATATAAACCGAGAGGTGTGGTCAAGAGACAATAGGTCTGAAACTTCATTGAGACTCGAAGGATGAAATGTGGGTTTTCAGCGTGGTTATAAGCTGTAACAGCAAGATCCCTTTGGATGAAAGCTTTATTTTGTTGAATGAGATTGGAGTGAGAACTTCGTCTATGTGTATATCTTATGTCACAGGTCTAATATCAATGACAAATTGACTATAGTCCAGGTGCAATACAGCCTTTGGATTTTTTTGTGATAACGTGATTGATGAAGTTATTATTCCGGTCCATCATCAACCAGGATCATAGCTCTGTAATTGTTTGCTAAATCAATTTAAGTAATCAAACAATCGATTATCATTATGCAGAAATGGGGGCATCTGCTGCAACAAGCATCCCCCATTCTGCTTTGCAAAAACTATATTCGTTACTGAAAATGACTGTTGCTAACTTAATGTAATTGAAGGAAAAGCCAAGAAGTGTTGAAAATCAACCAAATTAGGCACTCCACACGAGGATTCATCGACAAGATTCTAAGATAATGTGTCGTCGACGGGAGTAGGCTATATGGCATTTGGCTTCATAAGGCTATTCACTGCACACGAGTTGGAAATTTTTTTCCTTAGTAGAAGACTTACTCGATGAAGAGAGGACTGAAAATTGTGCAATGTCTTCTCTAGATGTGATGGATGAAGATCCCAGTGTGTTTGGATGATGATGATTGGATAGTTGAGTCTGGGTGCTCAAACCATCGATAGAAGCTATCAAGCATATCAAAGTACAACGACAAACGAGCAATTGTCACTGCAAACAACTCAAGGTCGTCAATCACCCACATCGACTAGATGGTAATAACACTCCAGTTCACATAAAAAAAAGTGCAAAACATGCATCACGTGTTGGGAATGAAGAAAAACCTCCCGTTGGTACTAGAACTTATAAACTTGTGTAATTAGGTGGTGTTCGACTCGAACATGTTAAGGTGGACCACAGTTTGGAATCCATCAATATGCTAATCATGGAAAGACGTTGATTAGAGTCTATTTACATGATGTCAGCATAGGTGGCATACATGGACAAAATTCAAAAAAGCAAGATGCCTGATTTATGGAATGCTCAGCACAGAGTGTAAGTGATCATAAGGCAAAGATGATGATGAAGAAGGTTATTCTAAAGGGTCTTCTCCCGCTAGATGTTCAAGAAGATTTAGTATGTGTTGGGTATCAAGCCAATATGCCTCTCCAACTCATCCACTCATATGTTATTGAACCAACAAAGCAACCATCAGTCAAAAGTTAAAAAAGTACATGATAACGTTCATCAATGATTTCTTCAGGAATGTCTAAGTTGATTTGATGAGAAAAAACAGAGGCATTAAACAAATTAAAGGAGTCTTTTAAAGTAGGAAAAGAAGTAGGCAAGGAAATACAATGCCTTTGTATTGACAATGTGGGTGAATATATATCACATAAATCTATAAAGTGTCTGTTGACACCTAAATTTTAATTGATCATTCATAATTTAATGCACAAAAATTTAGGGATTAATTTTAATCCCTAAACAAAAAATATTAAGATTAAATTGCATAGCATATAGTTTTAGGAGCATTTTATTATTGCATTTGCATTGGACATGTGGCAAATGGGCTCCAATTGATGGTTCTAAGCTTTAACTTAACGAGTTTGACTAAGCCCACAATAAGTGAAAATTTGGCCAAGCCCGTTCAGGATCGACAAGTGGGAAGATCGATATATTTCGAAATGTTCGATGATCCGGCAATGGATTTTTCATATATTTGGGTAATATATTCATATATCATCAAGGATAAATTGTGAGCTTATCTTTGCAAGATTCGGAATTCGGACAACTCTATTACGATCTTGAATTTTTGGCAATGTTGGGTCAATTGGGGGCTGATATTTGGTCTAAGGAAATAAAATTGGCGAAGAATATTCATATATTTTGCGATTCAATACGAACATGCGCACAAAGGTAATGAAAGAGAGCAAGAAAATATTTGTTGCACGTGAAGAGCATATATTGAGCAACATGTCTCTTTCTTCAAAGAAGGAAAGATGTGCACATTCTTCAATGATGGCACATGGACGTGCAATACACAAGGAAAGTGGAATATATTTTAAAGCATCCCCAAGAGGAAATAAAATCCGCTTTCTTTCCTTGATGGCTCAGACCCTTCTGCCTATAAAAGGACCTTACAACTCAAGGAGGGGGGGACGACAAAAAAAAATACAGGAAAAGAGAGAGATAGGGGAGAAAAAGAAAAGAGAGATTCTCCTTCGGCAATCTCGTCTGAAGACCCACGACGTTGCTGCAACACGCTCGCCATTTGCAGCTATTCCCACCTTGATCTTCCTCTCTCGGCGAGTCTGCTACTCAACCGACACCAACAACGCTGCCTTTTCGTTCCTGTGGCGATCGACCAAGCTTGCTTGTTTGATCATTGCCACGAGCCACGCCGAGTCTTGTCCGTGACAAGCTGCTGTCCTTTGAGCCCGACGCCAACGACCTGTCATTACTCGCCGTGGAACTCCAACGACGAGCCGCGGCACTAGCATCCCAAGCTGCGTTGTGATTCCTCCCGACGAAACATATACGAGCCACAAGTGTTCCCTGCAAGGCTAGCCGTGTTGCATGCTCTTATTGGCGTTGAGACCACCTCAAGCAAAATATATAATTCTTTCAGTGCAGGGATTTATCCATGCGCAGGATACTTGGCGTTTGAGAAGGTCCACATTATCTCTTTGCTCTTGCCGCCGATTTACCATTGCTGGAAAATTTTCTCGCCTTCAGAACCTCCACACGTGAGAACACCACCACAACTCGCCGTGCCACCGCTGCAACGAGCATTATTGCCGTCGACTAAGCCACTCCATCATCAATCGTGAGCTAGCTGTCAAGAAGCATCATTGATTGCGATTCCCACAATCTACCATCATCCGCTTGAATATTTTGTTTCCTCGTTTAAAGTATTGCATGCTTGATTGAATTCCAATTAAGTGAGGTCGTTGTGTCGTGTTAAAAAATCTCAATAATAAAAAATATTGAGCCGCGAGACGTCAGATCAGGTTTTTGATTGTTTTGATTTTCTATCTTGGGTCGGGGCTAAATTGCGTGCTTTACATGATCGGTTGCATTATATGTGTTGATTTTGTTTAGTAAACTTACAAAAATGCAAAAAAAATCTTTTGCATAATAGGATAGATTAATGCACTTCATGTCAGGCTAGTCTTATAGTCTACATTGCATATGATGTAGAAGCTTAGGAAATTTCATTAGTTATAAAAAAGAAAACACAAAAATTGCCATGCTCATGTCATATTAGGTCATCTCCCGTGTGTCATCTAGTCATTGCATGTTTAGGGTCATTTGAATGCGTGACATACCAGGGTAGTTGCATTAAATATTTTCTAGCATTAGATTAAGTTAAATAATTAATGTCACGTGACATATAGTTTGCATATTAGGTTGCACATTGCATGCTATTATAGTTAGACAATTTCGTATGTCATTACATGCATTGCACGTAGTTTTAAGCTTCATTAAATAAGTGAAAACCTTAAAAAATATTTGAACGAGTGCATGTTAATTAGAAATTATATCTAGGATCATTGATGTAATTTTTAAGCTAACATCGCAGATGCTTTCATAGCTTTAAGATAAGTAACTTCCTCTTTTTCCTTGCAATTTATTTATTGCTTTGCTTCATTGAGTGTTAGATAATGATTGCGCACTCGCATGATCACATTGCATGTTAAGGAGTAAATTAAAATCAACAAAAACTGCCTGTAAATCATTTTTTTAAATAAAAGAGAAAAGGTACCGAAAGGGCGTTAGAGAAATCTAACGTAATCAAGTCCCCGATCCCATAGTCTCTGGTTCATAGGAGTAAAGTAGTTCTCCCGTTACTTTACTTGGGTTTCTAATCGACCTACCAAAAAATAGATTAGTGGCGACTCCAAGTAAAAATCATTTGCATACTAAAAACTTAAACCCTAAGTCGCGAATTGGTATGGGCTTGGGAGAGCCCGAGCTAAGTTTAGGCTTAGTAATCCATTAGCCAAACCCTAGGTGGTGCACCCGAGGTGAGGTCGCGACAGTGTCTATAGAAGTGTAAGACACGGGAATAGTTTACATGTTTGAGTATACCACAACAAAATGGAGTTGCCAAGAGAAAGAACCAAATATGACAAAGACCTATAGAAGCGTGTCTCATGCTAATGTTACATCAAGGTTTTGGGTCAACTGTACGAAGATGGTGGCACACTTAAAAATAGACTACTCTAAGTCGGGTTTGGTTTTATGACACCATACAAGAAGCTGTGGAATTGCAAACCCACAGTAAATCACTTTAGAGTATTTGGATGCATATGTTTTGTCTTCATACTAAACGAATCAAGTTCAATGAGGCGACGGTTCTCTACTTATTTGTGGGCTATGACGAGCAAAGAAAAAGGGAGGAAGCGTTGTAATCCTATAACGTGCAACGTTACACTTCTAGGAACCTGGTATTTGACAAAGCGTCATAGTGGGGAGTGTCACTAGGGGTGTCAATGGGTCGGGTCGGGTCGGGTCTTGATGTTACCGGATCCGACCCGACTCAACCTGACCCGAAACACATTAAGCGTTTTGGGTTGGGTCGGAGTATGACCCTTTAATCTCACTGACTAGGCTCCCATCTAAAGACTCAAGACCAGATTCATTTCTCTTGAGTGAGATTTTCTTTTGAAGGACCTGAAATGTAGTTGAGTTAGGAGAATCAGACGTTCTGAATTCATCACTATTAGTAGACAGTTTCGGACTAATATCATTTACAGATTGCTCAAACCCTCAAGTAGAGGACCAACTGCAACAAATCGCAAGCCGACGCTGAAGGGAGGACCGGTCGGTGGTCGGTGAAGGGAGGATCGGCGAAGGGAGGATCGGGTTGAGTAGCGGATGAAAAACACACGGAGAGAGGTTTGCTTCTTCTTTGTTTATTTTATCCAAAACGCACGGGCGGTACCACCGGTACTGTACCAGTGTCAAAAAGACATGGGCTGACCCGTTTTGACCCAGCTCTAAATGATACTGGCTCTATACTCAGATAATATTTTGACCCGACCCGAAAATACCCTAAATTTAGGGTCGGGCCGGGTCGGATCATGTCGGCGCGGGCCTTTTTGACACCCCTAGTTGTCACAAGCACTTATACTAGATTTAATACAAGTCGAAGAGGTCCAAAAAAGCATAGAAGAAGATAATGGGCCTCATAAGGCCCAACCAATTGAAAAAGTAGCCATAGAAGGTGAACCCATAGAAGGAGTCAAAGCACAACTGCATAAAAAAATCAAAGAATCCATGGTCGGCAGTTATACATTTGACAATAGCGATAGAGCTTTGGCCAAGTCAGATGAACAAACTTGAAGAGTAACCTAATCAGCTAAGGAGGTCAACAAAGCAAAGGAAATAAAATTTAAATATGCAGATGCACTTCGGAAAAGTCTACACCAACCATTTGGCTACCTTGTAGAGCTCCACTGCGATAATTAACCAACCATACGATTGGCAAGATCCTGATATTCCCACAAGAACTAAGAATGTAGAAATACATTATTACTTCTTGCATGAAATAAGTGTTACTGGGAGGGAGTACATAAAGACGATTGATCAAGTTGTAGATATTTTCACCAAAGGACTTGGCACTACAAAATTTGAAGAGTTCCAATAGCATCTTGTCATAATCGCCAGATCCACACTAAGAGAAGAGTAGTGGTGATGGGGAACATTGAAAAAAAGTTGCACCGCCTCTGCACTCCAAAATTCCGACTTTATCTCTTTGTTTATTTAGATTTTTCTTTGTACGAGATATTTTAGAAGAAGGGTAGAGAAATTGTGTAACTAATAGATTGTCCACATAGTATTATTAGTAATCGCTAGAATTAACTAAGGAGATGAATTTCTAAAATTATCTCGAAGGTAGAACCACCTCCATGTTTGGGACATAAATAGATACCAAGTGCCTCCCATTTAAGCACGCGTGTGTGAAAGAAGTCCTAAGCAATATCTCACAGTGACAAAGAATTATAAAAATTATATAATTGTGAGATATTGTGGAGAGTGCTCATGATAAAAAGACTATGTTTTCTTTAATTGAACATTGTGTCTTTCTATACAAGGCGGGTCATGGCCGAGAAGAATTGTCGATTAAATGCATCGGTTCATAGGGCTCTCTCAGCATAAATAACGTAACTAAAGCCCGCGTTACTTCTGACCCAAAAAAAAAGGGAAAAAGAAAAAAAAACATGCGCTACTTCAATGAATTCCTACCTAGTAAATGATTAAATCTCCAGGACGACACTTGTACGCGTTATATAACTTTTCGCACTCGAGTTGTGCTTCCTTGATGAGCATAGCACATGCCAAGCATTACTACTGTCTCAACGAAAAACTGAATCCACTTGCATGACTTTCGTACGAACATTAAATATTCGAACTTTGAATTGCATGTAACGTAGCATTCTAGTGATGGTGTAATAAGCCCCTGACAGCAGGAAACATTAGACTCACAGTAAACTTTTGCTCTGCTTCAATCTTGGATGAGCATGGATACTAATTTGAAAAGTTGGTTACAAAACTTTGTGTGAAACATAGGTTAGTCTAGCAGGAGGGACTTTACCTTCGACGTCTCACCCTAGACGTGAGAGGTTACTATACCTGCCTATTCGGCGGTAGTGAAAACCAAAGTTTTGACATGATGTCTACCTTTACCACTGATGCCCCACTTAATTCCTAATCAATCTTTTTCTTTCCAATTGGAAGGGAATAAGCCAGCATTACTTCAAACCCAAAAAAATGGAAAAAGCCTGCGTTACTTCAATGAATTTCAACCTGGTAAATGATTCAGGACGACACTTGTACACGTTATATAACTTTTCGCACTCGAGTTGCTGCATACTTGATAAAAATATTGATGAGCAGAGCACATGCCAAGCTTTACTACTACCTCAACGAGAAACTGAATCCACTTGTATGACTTTCGTACAAACATTCAACTTTCGAAACTTTAAATTGTATGTAACGTAGCCTCCCAGTGATGGTGTAATAAGCCCCCAACAGCGGGAAACATTAGACTCGCAATAAACTTTTGCTCTGCTTCCATCTTGGATGAGCAGGAATAGTTTGCAGCAAAATATTAATGTCTCGATCCCAATTCTATATTGACCTTCCTACATGTGTATTCTTTACTTGATCTTGGAACTCCACTCTTCAGTTTCCTGTGTTTCTGCCATCATTCCTCCTTCTGTCGTTCGCCTTCATCCGCTCCTCTATATTCCTCTGTGTTTCCAACATCATTCCTCCTTCTGTCATGCGCCTTCTTCCACTCCTCTATATTCTTCAGCCTCGCGTACATCTTCCTTTCCGGTTGAGCTTCTGGGACTGCTGAACGATCACACTTGTGGTCGACGGGCTCTCGCTCAGCACGATCTCATAAATGTCTTGGTAAGAGTCCATCCCTGTGGTCAAAAGCTGCCAGAACATGCTGCCTGCCGCCATGCCACCTCCACGAACTGAGGAATAGATTGCTGAATAGACTGTGTCGAAGAACTGGTCCCTCTCATTCTGGTTGTAGCCCGAGTCTTTCGATGAGATCCCAGACTCCGCGAATAGGAGCGGCTTGCGGAGAACATTCTGCGCATCCTGAATGTGAGTGTTCACCCAATTGCTGAGGAAGGAGATTTGGTTTCCTTCACTCGGATCGGACAACCTGTTTGTCAAAGATAGATACGAACATGTAATTTATCGTCATGCAATAAGATAGTAGTCACATTGGGTTTGGCATTTTATCTGGCGTTGTAATGCCAGCATGGTACTTATACTCACCATTGATCAGGATATGAGTGAATCGTCGAAAAGTCGATACCAGGGATCTGATTATTTTCGATGAAGTCCACGTGGGTGGAGCTTATCAGATCTGGGAGCTATAGTCTTTGAGTGTACCGAAGTTAAAATGACATGGAAGTGCAGATTTCTGTTTGCTCGAGGATGTAATATGTCCAACTTGGATGAATATTTTTAATTGGGCAATTCCATGATTTTGCCTTACTAGTGATACAATGAAACTTTCAAGTATCGATGAGATGATGTATGTCCAATTTCACACGCCACCAACAGAAATGAGTTTCACATTTGGCTTTTGCCATGTGTCACTCATCCATACATTCAATGTGGTACGGTCATATTTGTCTGACTGAGGTACAATTATGAGCATCATCTATATATATTTGTAGTCAAGTTTTTACGTAGTTAATGCCCATATCAATAATCAACCAATTAGAAAAAGGGTATGCTTTCACTTGGGCACAATATAACAAAAGTCAACCGGTAAAAAGCCAATCAATTTATCATATGCATCAACTAGAATCGAATGCAACAGATTGGGTTGATCAACTGGTTGGTTATCTTGAATATCCTAAATTTATCCGATAAAGGGAAGACATTGGTCACTTATTCTTTTTACAATTGATTAATCAGAAATCCATTGCAATCGATTCTTCTTTCAAGTAATTTTTTTTTTGCTAAAGCTCAAATCAATTATTTGCGAATTTGACCAATGTAGTAACAATTGTCACAATAATTTACCAAGGTTTTATCTTACTTCGATTTGAGAAATACCAACATTTCTTTACACTTCATGATGACTGACTATTTTAATAATATGTCGACAACATTTTATACTTATGCTTCCTCAGACCTTTGAATTTATTAATTTTCATTCGAAATTACCAAGCTTATTTTGATTGGCATACCAACTAATGCTTCCTACCCTCAAGAGAGGAAATAGGTTTAAGCATATTGCCTAAAAGACGGCTCATAACTAGGGGCGAGCTCTCCTAAGCCCATATCTCGTGTGATATTGGAGTGTTCATAAAAAGTATGGGTGTCAATGGGTTGGGTCGGGTCGGGTCTTGATGTTACCCGACCCGACCCGAACAAGAAGGCTTACGTGCTCTGGCTCGACCCGATCCGACCCGACCTGACCCGAAAGGCATGAAACACAAAGAAGGAAAACAGGTTGGGTCAGGTTTTGAGCCAGCAGGTCAAATCCAATTATGCGCATGCCATCAAATCAAAAACTCATAGAATTCTCCATCATCCAACATCTAAAACACAATAAAATATGAAAGTCCAGCATACATAATAAGCATAAATAACCAAGTGGACAAAGCACGTTATTTAATTGCCTCATTTTCATTTTCATTGCATTTTTCTTTTCATGTTTCAAAGGAAAAAAAAGGTCCATCCATTGAGTAAATAATACAGCAAAGAGTTGAAAATATAGTGGAATAGTGGTCCATCTATTTGTTGAAAATATAGTATGGTCATTAGCATTAATACAACGTATTAGCTGTCATTTCTCCAAAGTTGCTCTCTTTTGATGCCATTTAAAGTTTGGCCAAGACTTCACTGTGTTCCAATCTCAGCGTCTTAACATTTTCAAGAAAAATGTTGCGAAAAAATTTAAGGTTTTGTAAGCTCATTTTTTTATGCTGATTAATTTAATTAAAATCAGCAACAACAAAAAAAAAATCAGCCAACACACACGGGCCCGAGGCGAAGCCCATCTCCTTGCCCTATTTTTATTTTTTGTCTTTTTTGTGTTTCTCTTTTTCGTATTTTCTTTTAATCTTTTTTTTTTTTCTGGTCTTCTTCTTCTTCACGTTCACCTCCTCCCTGAAGCTCCTGCAAACTTGCAAATAACCTTTTTCCGAACCCACACCAAATGACCCTTTAATTCACACCAGATGACCACGTCGACTGAATCAACCATCGCCCTTTCCGCCACTGAGCCATCATCATCCACCGGTCGTCCGTTTCGACCAATGCCGACCATCGCCGACCACCCATTTCGATGGCCACTAAAGCTACTTCCGAATGTGAAGAGCCACCCTCGCTGACTTGACAATATATGAGTGTTCCACGAAAAATGCATAAAGACACGATAAACACAGGCAAAACAAACGTGATTTTGTGGATATAAGAGCATGAATGAGTCGGTTTCATGTCTCAACGTGAAATGCTCTTTCGGTTCTCTTTCAGACATTTACACAAACAACGTGCATGCATCATAGAATCGACCAACTTTTACCTTGAAACAGATTTAAGCACCATCCAAGACTCCTAACAATGCACACTATAGTGCATAGAAACATTAATGAAGGGTGGGCGGAGCCGAAGCTCCCACGAACTGGTCGATCGCGAGCTCCGACCTAACGTGTCCCTAAAAATGGGACAACTATTGTTCGGACAGACCAACCTAGTTTAGCAAAGGGGCTGCCATGGACAACGGTTAAAGGATGGGCCTCCGCCGACGGTCGACCACCTTCTCGAGCTCTCTCGATCTCTGGTTCTCTGCATTTCAACTCTTGGTCTCTCTACTGTTCTTCCCCCCGTTCTCTCCTTTGTCGATTTTTTCTCTCTCAAATCCAAGAGCTTTGGCGAAGGTGGAGAAAACGCGTCGGCGGTTTGTCAGCCGTGTTCAAGGCGTGGTGGCTGCGAGGCTTCTCTCTCGCTCTCCGCCCTCTCTTTTTCCGACCCTTGGTCCCTTTCTCTTTGCCTTCTCCCTCGGATCCCTTTCTCTCCGCCCTCTCTGCGTTCGAGAGAAGGGTTTGGGTGAGAGTTTGTTTATTTGTTCATGGATTGAACAATGTTTAGGGCCTAACCCGACCCAAAAGATAATTGTTTACTTATTTTATAATTGTAACCCGAACATTATTAAGATTGAAATATGTATCATATTTGTTTCATGTTACGGTCGTGTTTGAGTCGGGTCGAGTCAGGTTTTTGGACACCTCTCATAAAAAGCTTCAAATGAGGAGTCACCACTAGCCTATTGAGGTTAGTTGGAAACCAAATGAGACATGTGAATCTACCTCACTTTTCACGCAACTAGAAAATTTAAGGTTGGGGACTTTTGATTATACTAATTAATCAATTAGTGTTATTTCAGTATATAATATTGTTCATTTGAAAAAGATTTTTGTCAAATAATTTGGATTGATTTTAGACATATCTATTAATATATGAGGTGATTATGCGGGTGTGTAATCATTAAAATCAACAATCAAAAGAAATATTAAATAAATTGTAAGGGGAAAACAAGCATATAATCATTAAGAGTTAAATAAATGCCAATCTTAACTAAGCTAAAGGGAAGCCATAATCATCATATCAAAAATTCGTAATTAAGGGTATTTGTCTCTAACGATAATCGAAATCCTAAAATAGAGTCTTAAGGGCTTCTTCAACTTCAGGCACAATCTTATATTAAAATGCTCCACTTTTTAAGAGAAGATTACCCAAAACTATTTTTTAAAGCTTTTTGGGGGATTCCTTTTCTTTTCCTTTTTTTGGAATTTTTATGAATTTTCGAATTTTCGAATTTTCATTTTTAAATTTTTTTAAGAATTTTTCGAATTTTCGAATTTGTTTAGAATTTTCTTAAAAATTTTTGAACTTTTGAATTTTCGAAATTTCGAAATTTTTAAACCTGATTTATGATTTATGATTATTATTTAATACTCTTTTTCTTTTCTTTTAAAATTTTTAATATTATTATATTCGGGAAGACGGGTGCGGACCGGGTAAAACAGGTCCAACCCGCTAAGCCGATCCAATGACTCGGATCCAACCTATTTCAAATAAAACCCTACTTTTTAAACATTATGTTTTTAATTTCTATTCTCTATTATTATTGTTCTTTTCTTTTCCTTTTCTCTTTTCCTTTTTCACTTTTTTTCTCTCATCTCCCTGTCCTCTCTTTTTCCTTCCCGGAGCGTGTCTTCATTTACGCAACACCCTCCCCGAAACTTCCCCAGGATCTTACCTGCCAAATGCTCAGGCCTCCCAAGCAAAAGCCAGCAAGGTAGACACTAAGCCTCCGTCGATTTCAGTGAAGACACCAGACTGGACGCTTGTTATTCATCACCCGATCCCCCACGCCCTCCCTGCAAGAAGCGCCGCTGGCCTCCATCCCTCACCGGAGCAATGAGCTCAAAACACACCACACACGCAAAAGTAACCGTGAAGGAATGAAGCAACAGACGTGACCATGACATACAGAAACCCACAGAACGTGACCAAGAGGTCCACAGTTCGAGCAAGGCAGCCATGACATTCGTAGAAATCAAATAGACATTTCGTCGGACAATTGACGGGCGTCGACCGAGGGGAGGCAAACGATAACTTAACGGGGCATCAAAACGCGACCAAAATAGACATAGGCAACTAAGCGGGGTCTAGAAGCAAGAAAAGGCAGCACCGTTGGCGTCGGGACTCGAGCAAGCCGAAGCCGCGCGAGCCTCTGTCCGACGGGCTCAAAACAGAGCAGCACGGAGCGCTACCTCGCTTGAGCGATGGGGGTCCTACCCGGGTCGACGACGGCGACTAACAGGCGAGCCCGAGACAGGCCGGACCGTGGCCAGCCGCCCTAGCGTCGCCGAGACGAGGTCCTCGGACCGAAGAGGAGTGAACTCAAAGGAAGACTCACCGGAGAGAAAGGATGCCAGGAAGCGGAGTCTCGGGAGCGGCCAAGCTGCTTTCCTACTCTCTACTCTCGGTTCTTCGCTCTAATCTCACTCACGATACCCTCTCTCTCGAGCTCTCAGCCTAAAACCTCTCCCAAGCCGCTCTCGCTCTCTCTGTTTTTTCCTCTCTCGCTATTTTCCGCCGAGGAAGCTCTATCCCTCCCCCTTCCTCGGTCCTTCATTTAAACTTGCTCCTCTCCCTCTCTCCAAGGACTACGTCAGCTGCTACCAACGGGTCCCGTACCGCAAGACATTCCCTTGCTGCTCGTCGTCGTACTGTCCTCCGTCCTTCGGCTTCCTTTGTCGGAGGCCGTCGTCCAAGCGGAGGGGAGAAGAAGAAAAGAGGAGATGGGGCGGGGGAAAGGGAGGAAAAGGAATGGGCTGGGCCGGCCCAGGTGGGGAGAAGGAGAAGGGAAAAGAAGAAGGGGCCGGGTTTGGCTGGCCCTGGCCCGGCCCTGCTACGTTTTTTTAATTTAATTTTAATTATTTTAAAAAAAATTAGTACTATTAATACAAATGTTCCTAATGTCTATGTGATGCAATTTAATAATTTTTTTTTCTGGAGTTAGAAATTAATCCTTAATTTTCAATGTAATTAATGAATGATTAAATGGGTCACCAAAATTTAGGTATCAATATCAATAAATGTCATATTGACACACCAAATTACATTAAAGGCATCGGTGACTAGAAGAATAAATGTTGGTAGATTATTAAAGTTGTTTGATAGTTTTGGAAGTAGAAAGAAATGTTCATACTTCTCAAAACAAAGCAAAAGATAAAAAGTTGCTATGTGACTATAATTAGTTGGTATCTTAATTTGATAAATGTCGATACTTCGGTCAAATTGAGGTTGGTGATTTCGAATAAAAGTTAGTAACTTCAAAGATATTGGTAAACATGCTAACTGACATGCGATTGGGTAAGCAAGTTTCTAGTCACTTTTTTGTACCAACAATATTTGACAGTTACCAACTGCATTCGAAATCACTATGTACCATCATGGACCAAAGTTACATATTTATGGCTATGAAGGCTTCCAATCTACTAAGCCTTCACTCGTTACATGATAAATGAACTCTATGCCAATGCTTCTCTTTGGATATACCATGCTAACTATCTGTCATGTGTGCAAGAAAAAGAAATAAAAGTGGGGATCTTTATGAATACACTACTTTGATTAATATTAAATCTTCGAACTCATTCCGGTAGAAAGTGAGTTAAAGTTTTTAGTATTAGATGAAAGAAAGTAAAGATGGTACTGTTTCTCATCCATAAAAGAATTTACAGAAGCTATGTATGGTGATGTCCATTATCAACCACTTTCGCCAATAAATTTCACGAAAAGTTTTGCTGGATTATAATGTTTACCTTTTAAAGGTGGATCATGTAACAAGTTTATCATCACTAAAAAAGCTCTCGGAAAATTCCGTCAATGATGTTGGCTGAGGCAACAACATATAATTATCATGACAAGCCTATTTGTGACCTTAACCAGCTTTTTAATTAATGGAGGTGGTAAAATTAATTTATTTTCAAGGTTTGGCTCATGCAGATTAAAATTTTTGAAGCATCACGCCTTTATTATTAGGTGGTCGTGGCTTTTGATTCTGTTGAACTTAAGCGATTTTGTCGATTGTTTTTTCCTAATTATACAACTGGAGTCGAGTTTCTCTATCTGCCGCCTCACCACTATTTTTCTTGTGAAGGATAATCGAATCATCATTTTGTCACTTTGCTGAGATATTAAAGTGGTTTCACCCTCTATCTTACTGGCAATATCTGCTCTCCACAAAGCTAAAATGCAGAGCCATAAATTCTGAAAGTTCATGCTACCATTTTCTTCATAAAAATTGGAAACGGTTTGCTGGACGACCAGCAAGCTAAATAGGTTGTGCATGTCCTATTCCGAAATTGCAAATGTCCTACGGATGTAGTTTTTGAGAAATTAGTGGACAACACAGAGAAGTCCAGTGCATCCTCTGCGAATGCAATCGCTCTGTTCCAAAATTCCTACGGCCCAATGCATATGAAGAAGTAATGCTAAGGTATTATTTTCAAGCACATGAGGCCACTAGAGATGCACACTACTAGTCTCTAGAAGAGCACGAGCATAATCAACCAGCATCAATTTATTCCTCTCAAGACCCTTAGACACTTTGAATAGACATATATTTTATCCAGATAGCATGTGTCATAATTACAGTGACTCATTCAAGGACCCTAATTTAGTTGTGCACCATGAACCTGTCAATAAGTTAAGGAATTTTGCCAAAGTGCAATGGTTGAGCTTTGTGCTTTGTAATTTTATGTAGGAATGTTCCTAATTTATTATGCTAATGTCACTTTAAAACTATCGGTCTTGTATAAGGGAATCCATCCCCAAGATGTATTTTTGAAAAATCGTCATTTGTAATGGCCATTGGGCCTCATGCAATTCATGTAATGCCCTTGCCTTCAGTTATAAAATGCGAAGAAGAGCAGTCATAAAATGGAGGTGAACTTCCGGAAAACCATTATATTTTCTCCTATCGTGTTTTTGTAAACTTCTCCGTTCTCTAGGCATATTGTTATTTGAAGGATAGGAATAAATCTTTGATAATTCAATATCTTGATTCTTGGTGAAGCAAGTATTCTCTCTTTTTATCAATTAAAGTGATCCTGTGGATCAAAAAGCTAAACTAATATTGAGATTTCGAGTCTCAAAGTGACCATTTTAATGAGATTTTCAAGCTAAAAATCAATCATATTTTGATTATTGAGGGAAGAGCCTATGTATTGTGATGGCATATTGACCTTAAATCTTCTTCTTCTTCTCGGTAACTTAATCTCTTAGGGTTGTGCAACTGGAATCGATTGAACCGGGAGCCACTCGAACTAGACCGGATTGGTTGGTCATACGTAGTTCTCATGTGTGCTAGTCTAGTTATTGATTCCATAAAATCGAAATCAATAATTGGTAGTTTGGTTTCTAATTTCAAAATGGGAAACAGACCAATATTGAAAGTCCCCAATTAGCTCAAAGCTCAAATGAGCCCAACAAGAATAATAGCCCACAACAAAAGGAAAGCTCTCTCTCTCTCCAAACGTAAAGAAAAAAGGAGCACCTTAGCGAAGCAAATTGAAGGAAATCAAACACACCCGGAGACGACACTACAACAGAATCCACTCTCTCTTGTTTTTCTTTCCCCATACATAAGTATCTGTTTTGTTTAGTTGGACGAAGAATTTTTGAGAGCATATATAGTTTGCACAAATAGAAAAAACTCTCTCTCTACTTGTTCCGTTAAACTACCCAAGAGCCAAATGAGATCAGTTCCCAAGACTAGGTGGTCAGGTTCCTGATTCCAAAAAATGATAACCAATCCTCCTAATTCAATTTCCAATTCTTGAGTGGGACTAAATCAGACCAGGACTAGATCAAGCCTATTATCCCTCATTAACTCCAGAAGTTTCCCATGTTAATTCTTGTTTTTCTTGAATTTAAAGTTATATATTATTTTGAGAAATCAAACATAGCCATATAGCATGAAACTTTGATGTATTCCAAAAGATGAATTTGTCGTACATCAAATCAAATTTTGTCATGTAACATATATATATTTCTTATAAGTATTAAGGCATTATTAAAATGTTGAGTGACTTTATCTGAAGAGAAAAGAAAGAACCAATTTAGAGAAATTCGATGGTCACTTAATAGAGTGGATGTTGTCATTTACTAAATTGACTTTACTAGGTGATTTGATTTTTTTCTCTTTAAGGGTATATGCAAAGCGCAAAAAATGAGACAAACACCACATATCCAATTGCAAGATATTATATGTTTCCATACTGGATTCTATATGCAGGTATTTGCTCCAGGCAAAATTTATAAACAGAGTACAATAGAAAAGAGGTTTGGTTTTATTTATTTATTTTTGGAAGCAAAGAAAGTTTGGATTGAACTCTATAGCATCAACGTTACATAAGAATGATAGGATCTAACATATAAGTAGCAAAGTGACTAGAAAGAAATTTTATAACCACATCGTGATATAGCTTTATTCTCGCAACACTATACTTTAATTAGAAAAAAAGAAACTTATCCCACTAATGGTAACATTAATATATCATGTTAATACTTAAATATTAATTGTGTATAGTCTATTGACCTAGACATACTTTGCTATAGCAGTCAATAAAACCAAAAAATCCATTAATTATTTTTTTTTTTAAATTTCGTTTTGTAGCCATACCTGATTTTGGCCAAATAACACCAGGAAAAGTTCTATTGAAAAATCAATCAATATTGCTCTTGATTTTAACTCTCTAGAGCAAAACAGCTTTTTATTTGCTCCTTCAGCTAGAAAAGAAGAGATATCTAGCGTCCTGTCCGAAGCATTAGATGCAATGACGAGGACCTTGACTTGCAAAGCAACAACTTGTATAGCAAACTCATATCTGTAAGATTAGAACGAACCTGCAACACGACACTGACCTTGACTTGAAAAGCCAAGCAACGACTTGCATGGCCAACTGAGGTCTATAAGATTTGAAAGGCCTATGAGCTTATAATTTGGGTCCGCTTTTAGCAGGATTGTGATTCACATTGGGATGTTACAAACCATTTTAAGAATTTTTAAATTAATTTGAAATGTATATAAAGACTTGCTTTAAGAATTCATTTTGATCATGTGTAACAAAGCTCTCTTAAACTAGATATGAAACGGAGAAAAAAATAAAAGCAAGATTCTTGATAAAGAAGATAGTTTGATTAATATTAATTTCTCAACTTCCTTGGTAGATATAGCAAATTAGTTAAAGTTTTCTTTGCCGAAGATAATAAGGTAAAAATGGTACTGTCATTATTGAAGCCATCGACAAGAAACTCCATAAAAGATGTCTCTATTTCTGTAAAATATCAACTGATCCCGTATCAACTTCCATGAATAAGTGTCAATTTTGGTGTGCCTTTGGAGGGTGGGCATGTGGCATGTCTTTTCACTAAAGAAACTTTTTATAAATTTTATAAAAAGAATGTCAATTTTGACGTCTACCTTGATTTGAAAAGCCAACTCATATCTCTACAATCCAAAACGCCCTGCAACATGACATTGACCTTGACTTGAAAAGCCAAGCAGCCACTGGCATGGTCAACTGATGTCTCTACAATTTGATAGCCTGTGAGCTATAATGATTTCCTTGATCCTGAATCCTACATTTGCTTTTATCAGAAACACGATTCACGTTGTGTACGTTACAATCAGTCGTGGGAATTTCCACATTGATTGGAAACATGAATAGAGACTTGTATTAAGGATTCAATTTTCTTGTGTGTATCGAAGCTGGCTTAACTCAAACTAAAAAGAAGGAGAAAGTAAAAGTGGGGCTCTTGATTAAGAAGATAGTTTGATTAATATTGATTTCTCAAATTCCTTGGTAGATATAACATAATAATCAAAGTTTTCTTCGCCAACTATAAATGGCAAAAATGGTAGTGTCATCATAGAACTATACCCTACAACTCTTATCATAGAATTAAAATAGGAATATATCGACAAAGGGAATTTATAAAAACTGTCTCTATGTCTATTACATTCCAAACAATCTCGAATGAAATTCCATGAAAAGGGTGTCAATTTTGGTGTGCCTCTCGAAGGTGTGCCCTATAGTATGTCTTTTTACTAATGACACTTCTATGAGAATTTCACCGATGATATTGATTGAGGTAAAAACATGAATTCATAAGATGAACCTATGTTTTTTAAAATATATATATATATATATATATATATATATATATATATTTCTGTGATCCTAAATTGTAATTTGAAGCTTCCATTCAATGTGATCCCTCACAACTTATGTCATTTTAAAGTTTTAGCTTATGCGGTCTGTGAAATTCTAAATAGATGCAAGAAATTGATTCATGCGAAGTGTCCTACCTTAGCCTATAACATGATTTGCAAAACCCATTGCTGCCTCTAGCTAATAATTTTTGTGGGAAATTATAATAAAGAATATGTTTTTTTTCGTCACTATGACATGATATATAACTCACCACTCCTTAATTCATCCACGGTTAAGATAATTTCAATCCATTTCACCCTCACCATCTATGATAAAGAAGACTTCTTCGTCAACTAGGATTATCGGCTGACAAAAAGAGAAAACAACGAAAAAATATGAATTGATATGGAGTCACCGTGTGAAATTGGCACGATCATATAAGATTTAATGGAAAAGTCCTTTGCTTTTGGGTACCGTTTTGCCACGAATCGGACGGATAGAGAGAAAAATAATTGAAATGCGTTTGTCGATTTGGATTATCATTTTGAAAGTCAAAGGAATCCCTTACCGAGAACTCGTTTTTGGGTTGAAAAAATGATTTTTGGACGTGTACAATGCTTTTTTTAATCTATTTTTAGTGGTCATTGTGTTTATGCCTCGTGTTATTTGAGGGATATGGCAAAATATACTAAAGCATTTAATATTAATAACCACGTTTTCATCAAATAACCTAAACTTTTTTATTAGTTGGCACCAATTTTACAAAATCCCCGATGATATTAGATATGACATGTTGAGTTCAAATCTTTGAGGTCTTTATTTGTCTTTTCTACTATATAATTCATTGCTTTATTCTTATACAAAATCCAACCTACTTTTAAAAATTAAAAATCATGGTTTTTATTAACAATTTAAATTTTTAGAATTTAGAATAGTTCACAGTGACCATATAAAGTGCAACTTAACAACATAGCTCATATTTGTTGAATAAATAATAGTAGAGGTTAATTAGGCAAATGACATGATGTTCTTGAACATAGATGATACAAAAACCCTAATTACTAAAGTTTATAGAGGAAAAAATTATTTTCTGTCCATTACACACCATATTATATCAATAAATATGATTAAATGCATAACTACTAATTACTGTTATGATTAAATGCATAAAGATGTTAAAGTTTGGGGCCGTTGATATTCCACTATTATGGCGTGAATGTCTATGTAACATATTACACATGGTAAGTTAAGTAAGGAAAAAAGATTAATCACTAATAATGATGCAACCAAATCAAACTTTACAAAGTTGAGAAACAAATTATTCACCGTAATGAATATTTGAATATTCTTATCTGACAATAAATAAAAGAAATTCTAAATATGCCCTCTTGGGGAAAAAATATTGCGAATTTCTTTACACGTACAAATTGAAGAAATCAATTGCTTTCAAAGGTTTTTGGGACGTGATAGAGCATATGATTTTGCGACAAGAGTAATCCAGTCTCTGGCTCGGAGTAACTTGTGTTCTTCTGATGAGTAGCAGCAAAAAAAGAAAAAAAAAAATATTCTAGAATATGTGTCTATATTAGTGATGGACTCTCAAATAAATCGAGCATTTTGGAAATATCCTTGAATTTGATGGTCCCTTACTAAATTGACTTTACTAGGTGGTTTGATTTATTTTTTTTTCTCTTTACGTAAGGGTATATGAAATGTGCAAGAAATGAGACAAACACCACATATTCAATTGTAAGATTATGTATGTTGCCATACTGGATTCCTATACGTAGGTTATTTCTCCAGACGAGATTTATAAATAAAGTATAAAGCTAGAAAAAAGGTTTGGGTTTTTTTATTAGGCGAGCAAAGAAACTTTTGAACGAATCAGACTCTACAGCTTCAATGTTAAGTTGGAATGATAGAATCTAACATATAAGTAGCAAAATGATTAAAATGAAATTTTAAACCACAACGTGACATAGTTTTATTCTCACTATTATGTGCTTTAATTAGAAAAAATGAAACTTATCCCACTAATAGCAACATTAATATATTAGTTTAATACTTAAATGTTAATTGTGTATAGTCTATTGACCTAGAAATAATTTGCTGTAGCAGTCAATAAAACCAGAAAGATCCATTGATTTTTTTTTTTAAATTCTCGTTTTGTAGCCATACCTGATTTCAACCAAATAACATTAGGAAAAGTTCAAGTGAAAAATCTATCACTATTGCTCTTGATTTTAAGAAAAACAACTTCCTTTGCTCCTTCAGCTTAAAACAAAAAATGAAAAATAAATTCAGTGCTGTTCCTTGTCCAATGCTGCCATTGACGACGACCTTGACCTGAAAAGCAAGGCAACGGCTTGCGTAGCCAACTCATATATCTCCACGATCCGAACGCCATGCGACCCGACGTTGACCTTGACTTGAAAAGCCTAGCAGCGACTTGCATGGCCAGCTGATGACTCCACGATTTGAAGGTCTGTGAGCTTTAATATTTGGTCGGTTCCAAATCCGAGGTTCGCATTTTTTTAGAACACAATTCATGTTGTGATGTTACAATCGGTTGTCAAAATTTCCAAATTGATTTGAAATATGAGTAGAGACTTGTATTAAGGATTCAATTTGCACCATGTGTAAAGGAAGCTAACTCAAAATGAAACGAAGAAAAAGTAAAAGTAAGATTTTTGATAACGAAGATAGTTTGATTAATATAAATTTCTCAACTTTCTTGGTGGACATAACAAAATAGTTAAATTTTTCTTTGCTGAATATAATAAGGTAAAGGGTGCACAAAGACTGTCTCTTTAATAGGACATTTCCACGGATAATGAAAGCGTGGCAAAAATGGTTCTGGGCCAAGAGGAGCCTTCATGGGCCTTGAGGCCGGTGGTTTTGGATTGCCAGATTTTGCTAGCCCAACTTCCACGCATAAAGATACTGCATGAGCCCAGAAGCACGAACAAGGCCGCCGACTGGGTGGCAAAAGCCCACTTAGAAGAAAAGCTCCCGTCAAATTGGGTTTCTAGCCCCCCGCAAGCCCTCTTATCTATCTTATCTCTTGAATTTGGATCTAGATGTAATCGAATGCGATGTTAGTAATGAAAATTCATTTCCGACCAAAAAAAAAAAAAAAAATAGGACATTTCCTCCCCTCCACTTAATGGTACTGTCATCATTGAAGCTGTCAATGGAGAAATGAAGAAGCATTATAGCGACAGCAGACTATAATAGCTGTCTCTATGTCTGTTAAATATCAATCAATTTCATATAAACTTTCATGAAAAGGTGTCAATTTTGGTGTGCCCCTCGAAGGCGGCTATATAGCATATCTCTTTACTAAAGACACTTTTTATAAATTCCACCAACCATGTTGACTGAGGTAGAAACATAAATTTGCACGATGAACACATGTGCAATCTTAATCTGTAATTTTAAGCTTCTATTAAATGCGATCCCTAGCAAAATCATGTTATTTGCAAGTTTTGGCTCATGTGGAGTGTGAAATTCTAAGCAGATACAAGAAATTGATTCATGTGAAGGGTCCTACCTTAACCTATAACATGATTTGCAAAGCCTGTTTGCTTCTGTTAGCTAAAATTTTTTGTTTGGAAATTTCACTGAAGAATATGTTTATTATCGATGTTGTATACAACTCACCCTAGTGGGGACTATGAATGATGCATATACTATTCAGCTTTCTAGAAGCTCCATCGTCACTTATAAAGGTTGTCATCAAGCTGTGAAGCTCATCATCTTGTTGCAAAACATCTCATTTCAGGAAGAGAATGGGTGAATCCATGTTGCCCCACGGACTTCCCTTGAGAGTTGTGCTGTTGTGCTCATTGGTGGCTCCATTCTCAATAGTTACAGCGGATGTAGTCCAAACAGCAAAGCCTCGATGCGCGAATAGATGTGGCAATCTCACTTTCTCATATCCATTTGGGATGAACAATACCGGTAATGACTGCTATTTTGAAGAAAAATCTCATAATTTTCTCATATTTTGTGATAACTCGACCGATCCTCCCACTCCTTATATAACCGACAAAAGTTCTAATGTCCAAATACTCAATATATCTATTGAGAATCACGAGATTAGCATAATGGTATATGTGGCCAAAGATTGTTATAATCCATCCGGTGGAATCTCATACAAGTTTGATCCTTGGCTCACTCTTTCCATATTCCCCATATCTCCTGCCAAGAACAAATTTATCGCCGTGGGATGTGACACGTACGCGACTTTTACAGGCCGACAAGGAAGCACGTATGTGACAGGGTGCTTGTCCTCGTGCAACAGCATCTTGGATGTGATCAACGGGTCGTGCTCGGGCATTGGTTGCTGCGAAACTAGCATACCTCGAGACGCCTACCGATACAACGTCTCTGTCACTAGCTTCAACAATCATTCTGGCATCTGGGGATTCAATCCGTGCGGTTACGCTTTCGTTGCCGAAGACGGCTTCTTTAGCTTCTCTACCGACTATCTGGACAAGCCGCGATTTAATAAGGTCCCCATAGTTCTCGATTGGTTAATTCCAAATGAGAAATGCGATGATGCAAAGAAGGATACAACGACCTACATGTGCCGAGAGAACTCCAATTGCACAGATGCTGAGAATGGAAATGGGTACCAGTGCCACTGCTTAGAGGGTTTTCAAGGGAACCCCTATCTCCAAAATGGTTGTCAAGGTACCTTTTCTAGTCTTTTCACTGACCCACCTGGCATCAGAACAAGTGCTCATGTATAGAATAGTGGATCATTATTTCAATAAGGGGAGCATGTTAAACGGATCCAATAGCATAAAAAACCTAGTGAATGTAATTCTTAAGAGTCAGAGGACCAATTTTTGACTTGACGAATGATACATGGTCTAAACAATTTCGTAGTAATCAAGTAAAATCTATACTGTTCGAAATAAGAACAACTTAGGCTGTAGAATTTGATTATATATATATATATATATATTTCGTATAAGCGAATTTTCATTGCTTGAAAATTAATATGACCTATGAAGCGCTTAGCAATAATCTGTTAATTTTCACAGTAATCATTCCTCATATAGCTAGACATTCTTCTCTCTTAAGTTTAGTCCTCACAATTGTTTTACGTTTAACAAACTAAAGTGGTCAACTGCTATTGAGTTTATAAACAAATGGTCCATATTGAATACTCAATATGAGTTGGTCAAATTAGTTTGTAAATCAATTTCATGTACCGATATATACACATCTAGCATTATTTTGTATATATAGACAATTATATTTGAATTGTTTTCTATCTGATATGTTATTCTCGTTGGTAATGGCACAATTTTGTTGGATAATTCTTAAATCTTCTATCCTAAACAAAGATCAAGTGATTGGTTAAATTTGGGCTCTCGGGATAATGACCTATCACCCAAAAAATACAGTGACGTATCGTGATCTCAAAAAAAGCAAATTGCTTCAATATGTTCTCTCAAAATTGAAAGTATTGCCAAATCATGAAATTCTATTTACTTTTTCAAGTTTCTTCTGGTTGAAATGGAGTCAGATTTGCTTCTTATATTTGGAATGTATTCCTACAAATATCGATGAATGCATGACTTTACAACCCTGCAGTGGAAAATGTACAAACTTGCCAGGAACTTATGATTGTTCATGTCCAAGGGGATACTGAGGAGATGGAAGAACAGGTGGCAAGGGTTGTACTCCTATCATCGATCGCTCAACCCGTGTTGCACTAGGTTAGTAAATTGTGCACATTGCTCGAGCTTTTTCATCATATGAAACCTTCTATTATCTCATAATTTATTCACAGTCCTTAAATGTTGTTCTTATGTCATTGTTTCATCTTCTGCCGTTATTTATTGAGATTTTTTTAATGTAAATCTTTCTCTTTAAATTAGTGGTGTCTGTGAATTGAGTTGATATTATATTGAGATTTTTTAAATGTAAATCTTTCTCTTTAAATTAGTGGTGTCTGTGAATTGAGTTGATATTATATACATGTATTGTCATCTCAAGTTATTCAATTCGATATTAATAAAATCAACCACTTGTTCTTTTGTTGCTGAAAAGAATAAAGCTCGTTTTATCCACATGATACATTAAATGATTCCTATGATCATAAGATACTCTCAGCATAATTATTTATTTAGGTTTAATTCGCTATTATCAAGGTTTGTCTAAATGAAAAAGCTTCAAGTTGATGGAGGAAAAAAAAGAAGAAAATAGGACAGAGAAGTTAAATAAAACAAGATTGTTTGATTAATGAAAAAGAAAGAGTTAAGCATATTTCTATTACAAAAATTTTTCATTTTTTTTTCATTTCTTGGTGTGTGAACCTTATGTAGGGTAATGGACAACTGATTTGTTTGAACACCGAATGTACTGTCTTTTTCTAGGTGTGAGCATAAGCTTCCTGCTGATTCTTTTGGGTGGTAATTGGTATTATTGGGGGCTTAGACAAAGAAAAATCAAGAGACAGAGAGAAAAGTTCTTCCAAGAAAATGGGGGCCGCCTCATGTTGCAGAGACTTCTTTCTGAGCACGAAGGCTCCGTTGAATCGGTGAGAATATTCACCGATGAAGAGCTCAAGAAGGCCACGGACCACTACCATGAAAAACGAATCCTAGGCCAGGGAGGCCAAGGAACAGTATATCGAGGGATCTTACCAAACAACATGGTTGTCGCCATCAAGAAGGCCAAGATTTTGGACCGAAGTCGGGTGGAAGAATTTATCAACGAGCTGATCATCCTCTCCCAAATCAATCACCGTAACGTGGTTAAGCTAATCGGGTGTTGCTTTGAGACGGAGTTCCCGTTATTGGTCTATGAGTTCGTGACCAATGGCACCCTTTCGACCACATACACAATTGCCGCCACGAGTCCACATTGTCCGGGAGGGCTCGTCGCGCATTGCGGGGAGACCGCAGGTGCGCTCTCGTACTTGCACTACGATGCATCCACTCAGATTTTACATAGGGACATAAAGAGCACAAACATATTGTTGGACGAAAACTACACCGCAAAGGTCGCCGATTTCGGGGCCTCCAGACTAGTCCCCCTTGACCAGACGCAGCTGATCACGCTGGTGCGAGGCACACTCGGGTACTTGGACCCCGAGTACCTCCAGTCAAGCCAGTTGACCGAGAAGAGCGATGTCTATAGCTTTGGGGTGGTGCTGGCTGAGTTGCTGACTGGACTTAGGGCATTGTCCTTCGAGCAGGCTGAGAGTGAGAGGAACCTGTCTTTGTATTTTGCTTCTGCAATAAAGGGGGAGAGGCTGTTCGAAATCATCAACCCGAGGGTGCTGAACGAGGGTAACCCCGAAGAGATTAAGGAAGTTGCGATGCTGGCAAGCCGATGCCTGAGGGTGAAAGGGGAGGATTGGCCAACCATGAAGGAAGTGGCAATGGAATTGGAGGGATTGATGAAGGTGATGGACAGCCATCCATGGGTGAATCAGAGCTGTGACCTTGAAGAAGCTGAGCAATTGCTTGGCGAGAGATCAAGAAAATGTGATGACATCCTCAAAAGCAATGCATCAGGAAATGATGATAGCATAAGTAACCAAGTGCCCTTCGAAATTGAAAGTGGAAGATGAGACTTCATGGCAATGTTGGCCCCTTGTCCTACTATTCGTTGCTGTTGCTGTTGCTGTTTGTTTTTGGGGTATTTCCTTGTCGTTTTTTTGTCTGTTTAGTTGCTTGTTCTACGTGCTCAAAGTTCAGATGCTACGTCCACATAGAGTACCTGGCCTTATGTTTGTGTAACATAACATTCTGACGATATTTGAATAATGGAAAATTCCAAAAACATTCTCGAGTTTTCATCTCATTCAGCGAAGTAAAGATTGGCCAACTTTCTATTGCCTCCGTCTTGCTAAGAACTACTCTAACACCATCCTTGGAGACAATATAGCCTAAGAAAACCAGGCTACTTGTGCAAAAGTGACTTCTTCAGGTTGGCATGCAAGCGTTGTTCCATAGCACTTGAATTTGATGTTCCAAAGGCTCCACTTGCGTCTTGCTATGGTATAAATCATGATGTCATCAAAGTACACGACGACAAACTAGCCAACGAAAGGTTTAACGACATGATTCATAAGATGCATAAAGATACTAGGAGCGTTAAAACGTCAAGGGGCATCAGCATGCCCTTAAGAAGACTGTTCTTAGTTTTGAAAGCGGTCAACCTTTTGACTCCTAATTTCATCTAACTTTGACGATAGCTGCCTCCAAGATCGATCTTGGGAAAGCACAGAAGCTCCATGAAATTGATCAAGCAAGTACCAAGGCAAGGAAAAGGAAAAACTTTGATGGTTATCTTGTTCACCAATCTATTATCGACACACATTGGCCAAGAACCATTTTTTCTTTGGAACTAGAAGTGCCAGGACAGCAAAAGGACTTGAGATTTCTTGTATCGCTCCCTTAGCCAAGAGTTTATCAACTTGCCTTTGAAGTTCTTCGTGCTTCTCAGAGCTCATGATCGAACAGAAGCACCGAGCACTAGATCGATATAATGTTGAATCTCTCTTATAGGAGGAAGGTTGGATGGAATTTCACTGGCATGACTTCAAAGAAATCCTCAAGCAACGGCTGCAAAATGGTTGGTATCTCCTCTTTTGCTTCATTTTCTTCCACTATAACAAGAGCACAAGCTTCACAAGCATCCTCCGGTGCTTAGGAAAAGTGAGACTTGAAAAGAAGATTGCTTCCTTTCCCATGAGTTGGCTTAGGAAAGGCTCTCCATCTTGCAAGGGCCCAACGTAATCTTGACGCGGTCTTTGACAAAGGGATAGGTGTTATACGTCAAACATAATCTCATCTTTACATCTTTTGCCAATGGAGAATGAAATCGAGCACCGGTTATTTACTTTTAACTCACTCCCTTTCATGAGCCAAGAATGCTTGTAAAGATGTGGATGATCCTCGGCCTTGAGATGCAACTTGCCTCCCATGGAGGTCGACACAACGTTCGCACAACATTCACTATCAATGACAACAGTACACGCTTGTATGGAGTAAGTTGCTGCAAAGCCAATCATCATCCTTAGATGATCAGCATGCAAGCTCCTTTGAATGACGAGCTTCTCCTTGGTCTCAGTAAATGATTTGTTCGTGACTCCTTGAATCTTCTTGGAGCAAAGAGTCGTTTTGCAACTCTCCCTGCTGCTCATCTTGTACAAGAGACATGATCTTTCTATTAGGACACTCCGAGGCGACGCGACCAAATCCATGACATTTCAAACACTGTCTTGATTTATTGTTAGCTTCGTTTGGCTAATTGGTTTTAGATGTTCCCCCTTCGTTCAACGGTTTCCTTCGATGCTGACAAAGGTTTTAAAGTCGAACTCCCAAGATCAGTGGATCCCTCTTTGGTTGATGGCTTCTGACTTCACTCTCTTTTCTCTTTGAGTTGCTTTTCCACCTTCTTTGATAATTTGAAGACCTGATTAAAAGTCCAATAAGGTTGTAATCGGACAACACCGGCAGTTTTCAAATGAAGACCGCAAAAATACCGAGCTATGGTTTTACTCCTCTGCCTCCACCACATCACATCGTAGCATGAGATGCTCAATTTTAGGGGTGTATTCTTCTGCGTACAACTCCTCTTGCTTCATATTGTGGAATTTATCGAAGGCATCTTGCTCATAAGTTTCTGGGAAATGCTTCTTTTTGAGCTCCTTCATTTTATCTAATGTTACGTTTCACTGCTTTCCTTCACGAGTTCTTAGGCACATTAGATTTTCCTGCCAATTTGAAGCATGCATTTTATACATCTTGGACACAAGCTTCACCTTTCGATTCTCCACAATATCCTTATGATAAACATTTTGCTCGATTTTGTCGAGCCAATCCACAAAGTCTTCCGAAGCAAAAATTTCCATAATATGAAGCTCACTAAGACAAGTCTTGCAGACAACTCCTCTTTGCTTGATTTTCCTAAGCAAATCAAAAGTCGGAAAATGAGAAAAATATTTTCTCGAAAAATGTTTTCTGCGAAACAAATGGAGCCTTAAATTGGGGTGATCGGGTCCAGGGTGGGTGGGGTCTTGACCTGAACCCTGTACCCAACCATGTTATAACCGGTTCATTTTTTTTGGACCATATACCCTACCCTATTTTTATTGGACCCTATTTAGACCCAACCATGTTTTTCCGGTCCGGGAACAGGGTCAACCCTATTTTCATGGGAACATGTTTTGCAACCATTCGATATCTTATACGGTTTTGAATTTTACATTAATTAGCGAAAAAATAACAACGTAATCCTCATAACAATATAAGACAAAGCAAAAATCATAATAATGCATACACATTAGCAACAAATATGAATCTAATATTAGTCTCATTCCCACAAATACTTATGATATGATCTAATGTGATTGCTCATGTGTATGCAACGGAGTTCTTATTAAGAATATAGCTTTTTTGAGTTGAATTGAAAATGCTTTAATTAGTGCTACAATAGTTAGTAGCACTTGTTTTGCGATTATAATAATAGTTGAAGGTGAGACTATTAAAAAAGAAAAACAATGCATGAAAACAGTTATTTTTAACAATTATTTCAAAACAATTCTTCCTTAACTTGATTTAAAGATATTTTTTTTTTAAACAATTCTTCGAAGACAAAAAGACCCAAAGGCACTATATAGAGAGACAAATTTTTTTTTTTAAAAGGTAAAAATCGGTTCCAAAACCGGTTCGGTTTCGGGTGCGTCTTTGCTTGGGCCCTGTTCCCGAACCGGTTCCTGGACTAGTTTAACCGGGAACCGGTTCCCGACTATGTTTTTCGGGTGGTCCAGTCCGATTGCACACCCTTAACCTTAAATAGAGTTGTACATGTGTTATATGTCACATTTACACTGAGGTCCAATATGAGACTCTATTTTACTCGTAATTCAATTAGCCTGGTTTCTTCGAAATGACTTTTGGTAATAATGATTGCATTTTTCTTTGTTACCACAATGGTATCGAGATGGGATTTTCCTCCAACGCAACAAAAGTTTTACAACATGGATACCAGATGAAAGGAAAAATAAATTCCTTGGAATGATAATTCTCCACAAATACGTATTGACCACAATTCATATTTTTAATTAGAAATCCTAGGCCAACAACCAAAATATAAAAATATGAAAACAAACCTATATTCCACGTATTTTGTCTTAATTTAAAAGTATATAATGAAATCTTATCTAAAAATCTTATTTTCTTAGCATGACAATCGAAAATGTTTATTCTTTACCTCTTTGAAACCAGTAGATTAATCATTGTGAAGATACAAAATACAACAGAAATTTCACACCTAAGAGTATAAACCCCATCACCATGAAACACATTTCGTGCACACAACCGCTAACTCAAACAGTCAGCTCTTATTGGTTTTTCTTCTTTGGCATTCTTCTAAAATATTAGGGGTAAGCAAAAGGAACTATCAAGATTGGATCGGATCGGTCGGTTTTGCGTGGTTCCCGAGGCACTAGTCCGGTTCTCATTTCCATAAAATTGGAACTAGTGAATTTCGATCCGGTTTTGATTCTAAGTGTGGAACTACCTACTCGGGTCGGATCCTTTTTATAATACTTTTTATTTCTTTAAAATTTGTAAAAAAATCCTAATTCATCTCACATTTCAGACTTTACTCGCGCGTGCGGACACGTATGAGTCGCATGACTCCCATTTCACTCACGCATGTGAGTGAGATGACAAGAACAAATCAAAATACAACAGTGGTTGCTCATTCTAACCAAATTGTGCCACAAATTGGAAAATTTTAGTGAAACTTACAATGTTACACGTAAATCACTAATTGTAGAAATGCCTCAATTATCAAAAACATTTTCAATTTCATATTGAACATTAAACATAAAAATAAGAAAAATCTGAACATGCTGCCGATTCCATTACTCATCCGGAACCGAACTAGATCGGTAAGTTCGATTCTTGATTTTAGAAATAGGGAATTGATACTTTTGATCCAATTCTCAGTTTCGAGCGGGAGCGATCAACCTAGTTATGATCTCCCACTGAATACTCATGCTTGACTTTTCAAGTCTTGGCGGAATAATTAAAGGACCCTGTCTCAATTTTACTCTATCAATGGTGCCCCCCAAGTTGTCCGGCAATGATTGCACCCTGTCTTCTTTATAAATGATGCACCAAATGTTGGCAGGCAATAACTCCTAGGAAATATATTGCCGTACATGAGAAATTGCCTAGGAAGTTGACTGCCTTGGCTTAGCCTTTTCTTGAAAATTATAAAAAATACCTACGTTAATAATTTCTGATTAAATTTGATCAAAAAGATGAATTTTAGGGCTGTGATCTCCCACTGCACATGCTTCATACTTGCTTGACCTTTCAAGTCTTGGCAGGATAATGAAAATACTTTGATGAGACATACTGTCGTGCATGAGAAATTATCAAGAAAATCAACTGCATTGACTTAGCTTTTACCCGAAACTTTACAGGGAAGCCCGAGAAAATTCTTGAAATAAATTTCGGACTCCTGAAGTCCTTTTACTTAGCAATAATCGTATCTAAACACTGTAGATTTCATTCTAATTCTTCTTCTATATTTGGTGCTGTTTTGATTTTCAAATCAACAATTTCTTGCTTTATCTAATTAATCTTTAGTACTTACCATCGATGTACCTATTTTTTTCAATTGTACATGGCATAAATCGAAATATTAGTCTACACATAAAAATCTAAATACAATCTCGATATTTGTATAAATATTTAAGGAATTCATACATTAGAGACGTGTGCGCAATAGTTTGGGAGCACCACCCATCAAAACTGATTCATCTCATGGGTAGGAGATTGAAAAGAAAAAATATCTTATCTATTCACGGTTTTTATTATTTGCAAGTCATTTTGAAAATTCCCACAATTGCGACGTCACAATGTGAATCACGACGGTCTTGTCAAAGCTTCTTTAGTGAAGAGCGAAAGAGAGTAGATGTCAGTTGCATATGATGCTTTGGCAAGGAATGGTACTGAATTGGTCTTTGGCTTAAGCTAAAAGAGCAAAGAAAGTTCCTTTTCTTTGGAGAGTCTAAATCGAGAGCAATAGTGATGGAACTTTCTACTTTAACTTTTCCTAGAGTTACTTTGTTAAAATCAGGTATGGCTGCTCAGCAAGAAAAAAATAAATCAAATGATCTATTTAGTTTTATTAACTACTACAGCAAAGTATGTCTAGGTTAGTAAACAATACACGAATTAATATTTAAGTATTTGCCTAATGAATTAGTGTTACTATTAGCAGGACTAGTTCCATTTTTCTAATTAATGCAAACAATAGTGAGAATAAAGGTATGTCGTGATGTAGCTATACAATTTTATTTTAGTCACTTCATCACTTGTATTTAGACCTATTCCCAAGTAATATTGGAGTTGTATATGTCCAATCTGACCAAACATTTCTCTGCTACCTGAAAAAAAAAAATCAAACCTTTCTCTACTTTGTACTCCATATATATATATCGTCTTGAGGAGATACCTATATGTAGGAATTAAGTATGGTAACATACCTAATACTGTGATTGGATATGTGGTGTTCGCCTCATCTCTTATACATTGCATATTTACTCTTACACGAAAAAGAAATTTAAATCCAACCGTCCACCGAATTTAACAAAAGCGACAAGAGAAATGCAATTTGCACCCTCAGATATGTTGAAGTGTCTTTTTGCTCCTCTCGCCCACCATGTATGAAGATTTAGTCCATGAAATTTGTTCCGTCCATGCAGTCTAAAAAAGTAGATTCGTCCTTCGTTTTCTATTTAGTTGGTCAGGCAAGTGAAAGCGTTTCTGGCATCATTCGATTAGATCATGGTGTGTTTGGGGGTAAAGCGAACCAATTCCCATCGATCTTGGAAAGCAAGTTGCCACAAATTTGGGCACATGCGGACAGTTTAACTTCATTGATGAACTATTGAACGTGACTACGGTCCATGAACTTGGATTTCTTATTAAGGGTGTAAATGGTTTGGTTTGATTTGATTTTTCTAAGGAACTGAATTGAATCGAATTCACTAAACCAAACTAAAATCCATCTCTAACCGAATTCAGTTCGGTTCGATTTTTCTGTTTTTGCTTTTATTTTATTTTATTTTTTCACTTTCTTTTTTTTGCTGTCATCACCGTCGCCTCCTCCACTTCTTGCCGCTATCTCTGTCGTGTCATCCACGACCATCCTTGCTTTCTCTATTTGCTGACCCAAAACACTCTCCCTCACTCTCTCTTCTCTCCCCCACCAAATCTCCGTGAGGTCCCGGCACCACCATTGATGACCTGATTTGGCCATGGCCTTGGAGATCTCACCGAAATCTCAATGGACAGACCAGATATGGAGGAGGCATCCCCGGATCTGGAGATGAGAGGAGCTCGACGCGAGGTCTTGAGACCCGCCAAAGGCATGGACCGGGGAACCGAGAAACCGAGGAGAGGACTGTTCAGAGGAAACCCACGAAAGAGAATCGAGGGCAGAACGCAAGAAACTGGAAAAGCAGGGCGGAAATTGAGAAACTTCCACCGGAAAAAAACAGAGAGGAAAACTTCCACGGTTGCAGGAATCGACAGAGAAACAGAGGAAGGGGGCTCTGCGCTCCTGCGCCGAAGGAGAAGAAGACGCGAGGGAATCAGCGGAGAAACAAAGGAAGCAATGGAGAAGACCACAAGCGTCGACTGAGCTTGGACGGAGACGAGAGGCTAGGGGTTCCTCTGGTTGCGTGGATCTGGATCGAAGGAAAGGAGAGATGAAAGTAGGTTTGGCTTTCTACTTTTTAGGGCTTTTAGTTCCAAGGATGGAGATTTAAAGCAATTTTTACTTTTTTTAATTTTTAGGGACGGTTCAGTTAACCAAACTGATAACAACAAGCTTGATTTTTTTTGAGTTAATTGAACTGAAATCGAATTGAAAACGTACGAAATTTCGACTCAATTTTATTCGATTTTGATTTCAGTTTGATTTTCGATTCGGTTCTTATACTATTTTCTTGCAAATACAATATCATTTGGCAAGTTCCTGCTCAAGTCTATTATTGGGTCGGTTGGCGTTGTTCCTGCTCAAGTCTTACGGTCAATGATCACGAAGTTTTGGACCGAACGGCTGAGAACATGCATGACCCCACCCCACTGCTGACAAAGGAAATTCTAGGATCTGATGGCGGACATCCGTGTGATTGATTAATAAAGACAGTCAATATGGTGGGGATGAAGCTCGTCATCTTGTTGCAAAACATCTCATTTCAGGAAGAACATGGGTGAATCCATGTTGCTTCATAGACTTCGCTTGAGAGCTGTCCTGTTGTCGTGCACAAGGGTGGCTCTATTCTCCATAGTTTCGGCAGATGTAGTCCAAACAACAAAGCCTGGATGTACGAATAGATGTGGCAACCTCACCTTCTCATACCCATTCTGGATGAGCAACACCGGGGTGACGATTGCTACTTCACAGAAGAGTCAGATTCTTTTCTCATCTTTTGTGACAATTCAACTGTTCCTCCCACTCCTTATATGATCGATAAAAGTCACAGTTTCCAAATACGCAATATATCTATGGAGAATCATCAGATGAGTGTCATGGTGCTTGTGGCCAAAGATTGTTATGATTCGTCCGGTGAAACCTCACACAAGAATGATCCTTAGCTTCGTCTTCCCATATTCCCCATGTCTCTTGCCAAGAACAAATTTATCGCCGTGGAATGCGACACGATTGCATTTTTTAGAGGCTGACAAGGAAGCACGTACGCGACAGGATGCTTGTCCTTGTGCGAGAGCATTTCGGACGTGGTTAACGGGTCTTGCTCGGGCATTGGTTGCTGCGAGACTAGCATACCTCGAAATGCCTACAGATACAACATCTCTGTCACTAGCTACAAGAATCATTCCCGCGTCTGGAAATTCAATCCATGCGGGTACGCTTTCGTTGCCCAAGACGGCTTCTTTAGCTTCTCTACCGACGATCTGCACAAGCCGCCATTCAATATGGCCCCTACAATAGTTGATTGGTTAATTCCAAAAAAAAAATATGCGATGATGCAAAGAAGAATAAGACGACTTACATGTGCCAAGAGAACTCCAATTGTACAGACGCTGAGAATGGAAATGGGTACCAGTGCCACTGCTTAAAGGGTTTTCAAGGGAACCCCTATCTCCAGAATGGTTGTCAGGGTACCTTTTCTAGTCTTTTCATGTATAAAATCGTGGATCATTATTTCCATAGGGGCGAGCATGTTTGATGGATCCAATTGCATAAAAAACCTAGAGAAAGAAATTGTTAGAAACTTTTATTTAGAGCATCAAAATTTGACTTCATGAATGGTACATGTTTTAAAAGATTCTTGTAATAATCGCGTAAAATTTATAATATTAAAAATTGTAACAATCTAGGCTGTAGAACACGACCATTTTTCTTCTTTTATATGCAGGAATTTTCGTTGCTTGAAATTTAATATGATCTATGAAGCGCTTAGCAAAAATCTCTAAATTTTCATAGCAACCATTCCTTATATAGCTAGACATTCTTCTCTCTTAAGTTTAGTACGCACAATGTTTTGCAAACTATAAAGTAGTTTTTTAGACAAATGATCCATACTAAACACTCAATATGAGTCGGTCAAATTAGCTTGTAAATCAATTTCATGTACCAGATGTTAATTAATCCAGTATTATTCTGTATTTATAGATGATAATTTTTAAATTCTTTTCTATCTGATGTGTTATTCTAATAGGTAATGGCACAATTATGTTGGATAATTCTTAAATCTTCTATTCTAAACAAAGATCAAGTGCTTTGTTAAACTTAGGTTCTTGTGATGACGACCCATCACTCAAAAGGTGCAGTGATGCATTGCGATCTCAGAAAAAGCAAATTGACTCAATATGTTCTCTCAAAGTTGAAAGTATTGCCAAATTATGGAATTCTATTTACCTTTTCAACTTTCTTCCATCTGAAATGGTGTTGGATTGGCTTCTTCTATTTGCAATATATTCTTACAGATATCAATGAACGTGTGATTTCACAACCCTGCGTTGGAATATGTACAAACTTGCTAGGAACGTATAATTGTTCATGTCTAGAGGGATCCCAAGGAAATGGAAGAAAAGATGGCAAGGGTTGTATTGCTATCATCCATGAAAAGAGATTTCGCTCAATTGATGTCATGCTAGGTTTGTAAGTAGTACACATTTCTTAAATGTTGTTCTTGTGTCATTGTTCCTATTAGTTATCGAGATTTATTGGATGTCAATCTATCTCTTTGAATTAGTTGTGTCTGTGAATTACATCAGTATATTATATTATATTATATTATCATCTCATGTTAATTGATTTGATACAAATAAAATCCTCTTGTTCTTTTGTTGCTGAAAAAGAATTAACCATGTTTAATCCCATTTATACATTGAATCATTTCTATTATCATAAGATACTCTCAACATAATTATATATTTAGGTTTAATACGCTATTTTCAAGGTTTGTCTCCTAGACAAAGCTTCTAGTTGATGGAGGAAAAAAGAAATTAAGACAAAGAAGTTAACTAACACAAGATTGTTTGAGCAATAAAAAAGAAAGAGTTAAGCCTATTTCTATTCCTTTTTGTTCTTTTTCTTGGTTGTGTGAACCATATGTAGTGTGATAGACAACTGATTTGTTTGTTCATCGAATACAATGTCTTTTCCTAGGTGTGAGCATAAGCTTCCTGCTGATTCTTTTGGGTGTTTCCTGGTTATATTGGGGGCTTAGAGAAAGAAAAATCAGCAGACAGAGAGAGAAGTTCTTCCTAGAAAATGGGGGCCGCCTCATGTTGCAGAGACTTCTTTCGGAGCACGAAGGCTCCATTGAATCGGTGAGAATATTCACCTACGAAGAGCTCAAGAAGGCCACGGACCACTACCATGAAAGCTGAATCCTAGGCCAGGGAGGCCAAGGAACAGTATTTCGAGGGATCTTACCAAACAACATGGTAGTTGTCATCCAGAAGGCCAAAATTTTGGACCGAAGTCAGGTTGAAGATTTCATCAACGAAGTGATCATCCTCTCCCAAATCAATCACCACAACGTGGTTAAGCTAATTGGGTGCTGCTTCAAGACGAAGGTCCTGTTATTAGTCTATGAGTTCGTGAACAATGGCACCCTAGCCGACCACATACACAAGCACGGCCATGATTCCACGTTATCATGGAGGGCTCGTCCGAGAGTTGCAGGCGAGCTGCAGGTGCTCTCTCGTACTTGCACTCCGATGCATCCACTCAGATTTTGCACAGGGACATAAAGAGCACAAACATATTGTTGGAGGAAAACTACACTGCAAATGTCGCTGATTTCGGAGCCTCCAGGCTAGTCCCTCTCGACCGGATGCAGCTGACCACGCTGGTGCAAGGGACGCTGGGGTACTTAAACCCCAAGTACTTCCACTCGAGCTTGTTGACTGAGAAGAGCAATGTCTATAGCTTCGGGGTTGTGTTGGCTGAGTTGCTGACTGGACTGAGGACCTTGTCTTTTGAGCGGGCTTAGAACGAGAGGAACTTGTCCTCGTATTTGGCTTCTGCAGTAAAGGGTGAGAGACTGTTCGAGATCATCGACCTGAGGGTGCTGAATGAGGGGAATCCTGGAGAAATTAAGGAAGTCGTGATGCTGGCGAGCCGATGCTTGAGGGTGAAAGGGGAAGATCGGCCGACCATGAAGAAGTGGCAATGGAATTGGAGGGACTGACGAGGGTGATTGACAGGCATCCATGGGTGAATGAGAGCTGTGACCTTGAAGAAGCTGAGCATTTGCGTTGTGAGAGATCAAGCAAATGTGATGGCATCCTCAAAAGCCCTGCATCAGGAAATGATGATAGCATGAGTACCCAAGTGCCCTTCGAAATTGGAAGTGGAAGATGAGACTTCATGGCAATGTTGGCCCTTTTACTATTATCCGTTGTTTTCTTTTTTGTATTTCCTTGTCTTCTTTTTTTTTTGTCTGTTTAATTGCTTGTTCTATGTGCTCAAAGTTCAGATGCTATATATTTGTATAATGGAAAATGCCAAAAATATTCTTGAGTTTTTATTATTTTCAGCGAGCTAGGAATTGGCCTACTTTCTATTGCCTCCATCTTGCTAAGATCTACTCTAACAACATCCTTGGAGACAATTTAGCCTAAGAAAACGAGGCTACTTGTGTGAAAGTGACACTTGAAAAATTTGATGTTCCCGTAGCACTTGAAAAATTTGATGTTCCAAAGGCCCAACTTGCGTCTTGCTATGCTCGAAAAGAAGCATCGAGCGCTAAATCAATATAATGTTGAATCTCTCTCATAGGAGTAAGGTTGGAATTTCATTGGCATGACTTCACAGAAATCCTCAAGCAACGGCTGCAAAATGGTTAGGATCTCCTCTTTTGCTTCATTTTTTTTCCACTATAACAATAGCATAAGCCTCACAAGCATCCTCCGATGCTTAGGAAAAGTAAGGCTTGGAAAGAAGAATGCTACCTTTCCCATGAGTAGGCTTGGAAACTCTCTCCGCCTTGCAAGGGCCCAATGTAATCTTGACGCGGTCTTTGACAAAGGGATAGGTGTTATACATCACATAAAATCTTATCTTTACATCTTTTGCCATTAGAGAATAGAATCAAGCACCGATTATTAACTTTTAACTCACTCCCTTTCTTGAGCCAAGAATGCTTGAAAGATGTGGATGATCCTCTGCCTTGAGACGCAACTTGCCTCCCATGGTGGTCGACACAACGTTCGCACAACATCCCCTATCAGTGATGACGGTACACGCTTGTATGGAGTAATGTTGTTACAAAGCCAATCATTATCCTCAGGATGATCAGCTTGCAAGCTCCTTTCAATGACAAGAGCTTCTCCTTGATCTCGGTAAATGATCTATTCGTGCTCCTTGAATCTTCTTGGAGCAAAGAGTTGTGTTGCGACTCTCCCTGCTGCTCATATTGTAAAAGCGACATGATCTTTCTATTGGGGCACTCCGAGGCGACGCGACCAAATCCATGACATTTCAAACACTGTCTTGAATTATTGTTAGCTCCGTTTGGCTAATTGATTTTAGATGCTCCCCCTTTGTTCAACGGTTTCCTTCGATGCTGACAGGTTTTAAAGTCGAATTCCTAAGATTAGAGGATCCCTCTTTGGTTAATGGCTTCTGACTTCACTCTCCTTTCTCTGAGTTGCTTTTCCACCTTCTTCGATAATTTGAAGACCTGATTAAAAGTCCAATAAGGTTGTAATCGGACAACACCGGCAGTTTTAAAATGAAGACTGCAAAAATACCGAGCTATGGTTTATTCCTCTGCCTCCACCACATCACGTCGTAGCATGAGATGCTCAAATTTGGTGGTGTCTTCTTCTGCGTACAACTCCTCTTGCTTCATACTGTGGAAATTATCGAAGGCATTTTGCTCATAAGTTTCTATGAAATGCTTCTTTTTTAGCTTCTTGATTTTACCCAATGTTACAATTCACCGCTCTCCTTCACAAGTTCTTTGACACGGTAGATTTTCCCACCAAATCGGAGCATGCATTTTGTACTTCATATATACAAGCTTCACCTTTCGATTCTCCGCAATATTCTTACGATCAAAAATTCACTCGATTCTAAGGAGCCAATCAACGAAGTCTTCCGAAGCAAAATATTCCAGAATATGAAGCTCACTAAGACAAATATTCTGTGACAATTTCTCTTATTTCATTTTCTTAAGCGAATCAAATGATAGAAAATGAGGAAAATATTTTCTTGAAAATATTTTTCGTGAAACAAATGGAGTGCTAAGTAGAATTAATTAGGGTGTATGATACACACATGTTGTATGTCACATGTACACTAAGGTCCAATATGAGACACTATTTTGGGCGTACTTCGATTAACCTGGTTTCTTCAAAATGACTTTTGATGATAATGGTTACATTTTTCTGTGTTATCACGGTGGTAGCAAGATGGGATTCTCCTCAAAATTATGGAAATGCAACAAAAGATTTACAACACGGATACCGGATGAAGGGTAAAATAAATTCCTTTAAATGATAATTCTCCACAAATGCGTATGACCGCAATCCATATTTTTAATTAGAACTCCCAGGCCAACAGCCAAAATAAAAGATAAAAAAACAAACCTATGTTTGACGTATCTTGTTTTAATTTAAAAGTATATAATGGAATCTTGTCTAAATCTTAATTTTCATAGCACGCCAATGGAAAATGTTTATTCTTCACCTCTTTGAAACCAGTTGATTTTTGTTTTTTTGTCATAGAAACCAGTTGATTAATCACTCTGAAAATACACGTTTTTCTTTTCCAGAATTCAACAGAAATTTCACAACTAGGAGCATAAACCCCATCACCAAGAAGCACATTTCGTGCACATAATTGCCAACTCAAACCAGTTCGCTCTTATTGATTTTTCTTCCTTGCCATTCTTCTGTTTTATAGTTGTGATGAGGTGAGCAAAATGAATTACCTGAATAGGACTAGATTGGTTAGTTTTGGGTGGTTCCCGAGGGCATTGGTCTGATTCTCAGTTCCATAGAATTGGAACCAGTGAATTTCGATCTAGTTTCAAGTTCTAGGTGTGGAACCACTCACCTGGGCTAGACCAATTTTTTTTTATTTCTTTAAAATTTGTAAAAAACCCCCAATCTATCTTATATTTCAGACTTCGCTCACGCACGAGATGCACGACTCCCATCACTCACGCACGTAAGTAAGATGACAGTTACAAATCAAAACACAACAGTAGTTGCTCGCTCTAACCAAGTTTTGCCGCAAACTAGAAAAATTTCTGTTAAACTCACAATGTTACATGTAACTCACTGTTTTTAGAAACGCATTGATTTTCAAGATCTTTAATTTCATACTGAACATTAATGAAAAAAATAAACTGAACATGCCACCGGCTCCATTGTCCATCCATAAACTGAACCAAATCAATCAGTATGATTTCGAGGGGCACCGATCCAACTCTCGATTTTAAATATGGAGAATTAGGTCCTCAATTTCGAGGTGGGAATCGTAATACTTGGGAGTCAATCACCCTCAGTTGCAATCTCCCACCTTATACGCTTAGCACTTGCTTGACTTTTCAAGTCTTTGGCGGAATAATGAAAGCGCCCTGTCTCATCTGTACTCTCTATCAATGATGCACCCAAAGTTGGCAGGCAATAACTCATGATGAGACACATCATCATACATGAGAAATTGCCAAGGAAACCAACCGCCTTGACTTAGCCTTTTCCTGAAAATTATAAAAATTATCGACAATAATAATTTTTGGTCAAATTTGATCAAAAAACTAATCCATAAATTTTTAAAAGGTTCTACTTTTAATTAGTACAATTGAAAGATTTACTATTGAATTATGCAAGTATAATAAGTTTAGAATTTTTTTTGTTACTTTTTCATTATAAAGCCTCTAAGGCTTCCTTAAGAGTAGTGAGTGTTTTAACGAATTTTAGGGTTGTGATCTCCCACTGCACACGCTGCATACTTGCTTGACTTATCAAGTCTTGGCAGGATAACGAAAGCACTCTAATGAGACACATTGTCGTACATGAGAAATTGCTAAGAAAACTAACTGCATTGACTTAGCATTAAAACTTCACCGGCGAGTCTAAGCAAATTCTCAAAATCAATTTTGGACTCCTGAAGTCGTTTTACTTAGCTATCTTGTTCTAATTCTCCTTCTATATTCGGGTTGTTTGGTATTGTTTTGATTTTCAAATCCAAATCCGAACCAATAGTTTCTTGCTTTATCCAATTAATCTTTAGTACTTACCATCGATGCACCTTTTTTTTTTTTTAATTGTACATAGCGTCAATCAAAATATCAATCTGCACATAAAGATTTAAATACGATGTTGATATTTGTACAAATATTTGAGGAGTTCGAGACGTGCACGCAATAATTTGTGAGCACCACCCATTGAAATTGATTCAACTCATGGATAGGAGATTCAAAAGAAACAAAATATCTATCTATTCACGATTTTTATTATTTGCAAGTCAGTTTGGAAATTCCTAGGATAGATTGCGACATCACAATGTGAATCGCGACGTTCTTGTCAAGGCTTTTTTAGTGAAGAGAGAGAGAGTGGATATCAGTTGCATCTAATACTTTGGACAAGGAATGGGACCGAATGCACCTTTGGTTTAAGCTAAGAGAGAAGAAATTTGCTTTTCCTTGGAGAGTCTAAGTCAAGAGCAATAGTGATAGAAATTTCCTCTTCAATTTTTCCTAGAGTTACTTAGTTAAAATCAGGAATAGTACTCAGAGAGAAAAAAAAAATCGAAGGATCTATTTAGGTTTATTAACTGCTACAACAAAGTATGTCTAGTTTATATTTAAGTATTCACCTAATGAATTAGTGTTACTATTAGCAGGACTAGTCCCTTTTTTTCTAATTAATGTAAACAATAGTGAGAGTAAAATTATGGCTATACAATTTTATTCTAGAATAAAGCTATAACCTGTAGTTGTGATCTCCCACTGCACACGCTTAGTACTTGCTTGACTGTTCAAGTCTTGGCGGAATAATGAAAGCACCCTATCTCATTTATACTCTATCAATGATGCACCCTTAGTTGGCGGGCAATAACTCTGAGACATATTGTCGTACACGAGAAATTGCTAAGGAAACCAACTGCCTTGACTTAACCTTTTTCTCAAAAATTATCTACTTTAACGATTTCCCATCAAATTAGATAAAAAAGACTAAATTAGTAAATTTTCAAAAAAATTTAAGTTTTATTTAGTTCAATTAAAAAGTTTATGATTGAATTTGCACAAATATAATAAGTATAGAAATTTTTTTTTTGCTAATTTTCAATTACAAAAACTCTAAGGCTTCCTTGAGGGCAGTGAGTACTTTGACGAATTTTAGGGTTGTGATCTCCCACTGCACACGTCCATACATGCTTGACTTTTCAAGTCTTGGCAAGATAATGAAGCACTCTAATGAGACATATTGTTCTACACGAGAAATTGCTAAGAAATTAGACCGCATTGATAGCATTTACCCGAAGCTTTGCAGGCGAGTCTGAGAAAATTCTCAAAATTGATTTTAGACTCCCATAGTCCTTTTACTTAGCAATGATCATATCCAAACACTGTGGATTTCGTTCTAATTCTTCTTCTATATTTGGGTTTTTTTTGGTGCTGTTTTTATTTTCAAATCCAAATATGAATTGACCCGAACCCGAATCAACAATTTCATGCTTTATCTAATTAATCTTTAGTATTTGTAACATCCTGGGTTCACCACTTTACACATATTATCCGCTTTGGACCCTACTGGGCCCTCACGGTTTTGTTTCTTTGGGCTTCGCCCAAAAAATGCATATGTATAAGTAGAAAACTCATATACTTATAAGTTAGTTCAATACTCCCTCCCTAGGCGATGTGGGACAAGTGACGCGCCCCTCCCTGCGCACGTTCGGGGACCGAGGCATGGACACACCGCCATCCCTCCTCCCCGCGCACCGCCGCCTGAATCGTCACATTTTCCCTCCTTCAAGCATAGCGTCTTCACTGTGGCCCCACACACGGTTAAGAGTCAGCTCTGATACCACCTGTAACATCCTGGGTTTGCCACTATACACTTTGGACCCCACTAGGCCCTCGCAGTTTTGTTCCTCTAGGCTTCACTCAGAAAGCGCGTATGTACAAGTAGAGAACTCATACCTTTATAAGCTAATCCAAGGAATAAGAGACACGCCCCTCCCTGTGCACATCCGGGGATTGAGGCGCGAACGCATCGCCATCCCTCCTCTTTGCGCACCGCCACCTAGGCCGTCACAGTATTTATCGTCGATGTATCTATTTTTTTAATTGCACATAGCGTAAATCGAAACATCAGTCTGCACATAAAGATCTAACTACGATGTCGATATTTGTATAAATATTTAAGGAGTTTGAAACGTGCATGCAATAGTTTGTGAGCATCATCCGTCGAAACTGATTCATCTTATGGGTAGGAGATGGAAAAGAAACAAAATATCTAATTATTCATGATTTTTATTATTTGCAAGTCAGTTTGGAAATTCCTAGGATCGATCGCGACATCACAATGTGAATCGTGACAGTCTTGTCAAGGCTTCTTTAGTGAAGAGTGAGAGAGAAAGGATGTCAGTTGCATATGATGCTTTGGACAATGAATGGGACTGAATGCATCTTTGGTTTAAGCTAAAAGAGCGAAGAAAGTTGCTTTCTTTGGAGAATCTAACTCAAGAGCAATAGTGATAGAAATTTCTACTTTAATTTTTCCTGGAGTTAGTGAAAATCAGGAATAGCTACTCAGCGAGGAAAAAAAAATCAAAGGATCTATTTATTTTTATTTACTGCTACAGCAAAGTATGTCTAGATTGTTAGTAAACAATACACAAATTAATATTTAAGTATTCACCTAATGAATTAGTGTTACTATTAGTGAGACTAGTCCCTTTTTCTAATTAACGTAAACAATAGTGAAAATAAAGTTATGTCATAAATAAAAAAACTCATGCCCGTAGTCACCTAAACCCCCATCGTTTACGTGCGAAACGTAAAAATGATTCCATCATGTCTGCCACCTAAAATCAATGATAGGTTATCTTGGTATTCTCGGCCTTTTTGTTGACAATAAATCTTGCTGAAGTCCTACCTAGACCAGTTTCCACGCACTTGATTATTTGCATGGAACAGACTCTTCCTTGTCATGTATGATTATGAAAGTATAGCCCAATAAAGGGCAATTATATTGGCTTGAATTTATTTTCACATGATGAATAGAGGTAATTAGGGTATATAATACGTGTGTGGTATGTCACATTTACATTAAGGTCCAATATGAGACACTGATATGCTTGTAATTCGATTATCCTAGTTTCTTCAAAATGACATTTAGCAATAATGATTGCACTTCTTTGCTACCACGATAGTAGCAAGGTAGGATCTTCCTAAAAATTATGAATATGCAACAAAAAATTAACAACTCGGATACCGGATGAAAGGAAAAATAAATTCCTCGGGCTGATAATTCTGCACAAATACTCATCAATCACAATCCATATTTTAAATTAGAAATCCTAGCCTAGCAACCACAAAAAAAAAAACCTATGTGCGTATCTTGTCTTTATTTAAAAGTATATAATGGAATCTTATCTAGAAATGGAAAATGTTTATTCTTTACTCCTTTGAGACTAGTTGACTAATGACTCTGAAGATACTAGTTAATTTTTTTTCCAGAATGCAACAGAAATTTTACAATTAGGAGTATAAACCCAATCACCATGAAACACAATTCATGCACACAATCACCAGCTCAAATCAATCTACTCTTGTTTTCTAACTTTCCAGTTATGGGTTTGCCATCTCCCACTGTATACGCTTTGTACTTACTTGACTTTTTCAAGTCTTGGCAGGATAATGAAGGCACCCTGTCACATTTATACTCTACCAATGATGCAACCGAAGTTGGTGGGCAATAACTCCTGATGACACAAATTATCGTACATGAGAATTTGCCGAGGAAACCCACCACATTGGCTTAGCGTTTACTTGGAACTTTACAAACGAGTTGAGAAAATCCTCAACATCAATTCTGGGCTCCCAAAGTCCTTTCAATTAGCAATGGTCAAATCTAAACACCGCAGAGTTCATTCTAATCTTTCTCCTATATTTGGGTTAGTTGGTGTTGTTTCAATTTTCAAATCCATATCCCAACCGATCCGAATCAACAGTTTCTTGCTTGGATGGGTTGGCCAATCCAAGTCATCCATAACGCCACCTTAGTCATGGGTCGTCCATAACCAACCCAAATCAACAGATTTAATTTCGCATGATGAATTAGAGTTAATTAGGGCGTATGATAGACGTGTGATATGTCATCCAATATGAGTAAGCACTATTATGTTCGTGTTTCGGTTAGATTACTTTCTTCAAAAATGATTTTTGGTAATTGTGATTGCGTTGCAAGATGGCACGTTCTACAAAATTATGAAGATCCCACAAAACATGTCAGCACGGGTACTATAGATTAAAGGAATAAAAAATCTTTGCGATGATAATACTCCTACAAATATTTATCAACCACAATCTTGATTAGAAACTCTAGCCCAGAAAAAGGAAAAGAATTCCACGTGTAACGTACATGTCACAAAAAAAGTCAACACGGGTAATAATGATTGCACTTCTTTGTTACGGCGATGGTTGCAAGATAGGATCTTCCTCAAAATTATGAATATGCAACAAAAAATTAACAATTCGAATACCAGATGAAAGGAAAAATAAATTCCTCGGGCTGATAATTCCACACAAATACCCATCGATCACAATCCATATTTTAAATTAGAAATCCTAGCCTAGCAACCAAAAAAAAAACCTATGTGCGTATCTTGTCTTATATAATGGAATATTATCTAGAAATGGAAAATGTTTATTCTTTACTCCTTTGAGACTAGTTGATTAATGACTTTGAAGATATAGGTTATTTTTTTCCAGAATGCAACAGAAATTTTACAATTAGGAGTATAAAACCAATCACCATGAAACGCAATTCATGCACACAATCACCAGCTCAAATTAGTTTGCTCTTGTTGATTTTTCTTCTTTCTCACTCTCAATTATAGGGTTGCGATTTCCCACTGCATATGCTTCGTACTTGCTTGACATTTTCAAGTCTTGGCAAGATAATGATAGCACCCTTTCGCATTTATACTCTCTGCCAATGATGCACTCAAAGTTGGTGGGCATTAACTCCTGATGACACAGATTATCAGACATGAGAAATTGCCAGGAAGCCTACCACATTGACTTGGCATTTACTTGGAACTTTACTGGCGAGTTGAGAAAATCCTCAAAATCAATTCCGGGCTCCCAAAGTCCTTTCACTTAGCAATGGTCAGATCTAAACACTGCAGAGTTCATTCTAATCTTTCTCCTATATTTAGGTTGGTTAATGTTGTTTTGATTTTCAAATCCATATCCCAACCGACCCGAATCAACAGTTTATTGCTTTGGTGGGTTGGCCAATCCGGGCTGTCCATAACCGGTCCAAATCAACAGATTTAATTTCGAATTAGAATAAATTAGGGTGTATGATGGATGTGTGATATGTCATTTAGTATGAATCAGCACTATTATGCTCACGGTTTGATTAGATTAGTTTCTTCAAAAATGACTTATGGTAATTGTGATTGCATTGCAAGATAGGATGTTCCTCAACTATGAAGATGCCACAAAATATGTTAACACGGGTACTATAGATTAAAGGAAAAAAAATTCTTTGCAATGATAATCTCCCGCAAATATGTATCAACCGCAATCTTGATTAGGAATTCTAGCCCAGAAAAAGGAAAAGAATTTCATGTGTGACATATCTAGTGTTAATTTAAGACTATATAATTAAATCTTATTTAGAAATCTGAATTTTGTAACGCAACGATTAAAATTTTTTATATTTTACCTCTTTGAAGCCAGTAATTAAATTAAAACTACATGTTATCTTCTTCTTCTTTTTTTCAGAATGCATATATTAGTCCATAAACAGAAGAATATAATGTTTCGAGTAACCCATCTACCTTGACACACATTTCATGCATACAATCATCAGCTCAAACTAGTCTGCTCTCGTTGATTTTTCTTCTTTTCTCATCCTCCTGTTTTGGGGTTGTGATCTCTCCGCCACCGCATATGCTTGCTCATGTTTTTGACAACTCTTTAATCTAATTAAAAGAATTTCGACCATTTAGCAAAATCATATTGAAATTATGACCAAATTAGATTTCTCAGAATTTCTTGGTAAACAAAACTATCTATTGAAGAATTTTTAGCATATCCAAAGGTTTACAACCTTTTCAGTGAGGGGGACCCTCCCATGTGGATTGAGTACCTCGTAGTATTGAAAATAAAGCTCCCCGTGACGATAGTTTGTCGTTTCCTGTGACTCTGACCTTTCTTGGATCCCAAGATCATGAGAAAATATTCAGTGGTATGCGCGTGCCACGTCATCTGCTGACGTGGTGCGCATTTACCACTTAGCTGTTGACATGTGTCCCGTGAGCGGGACCCGCTGGAAAATGGAAGGGCTGGTATTTGGCTCGCTCGGCTCGGCTGAGCTGACAGAAAAAGGACGCGCAATAAATGCACAACTCCCGCTCAAAAAGTTTCTCTCCTCTTCACTTGAATTTTTAGGGGTTTTTTTCCTTCTCTGGTAGAAGAACAACATAGACAGAGAAGAACGAAGGAGACGCTTCTCCGTGCGTCCCACCCCTCCACTCCGTCTCCGCCTCCCTGAAAGCCTCGTCGGTCATCTACCTCCGGCGCGTCCCACCCCTCCGCCTCCCCAAAAGCCTTGCCGGTCGCAGCTGGGTCCCGAGCTCCTCCGCCTCCGCCTCTGCCTCCGACTGTTTCCATTGCGGTTTGTGCTCGCTTCGATTTCTCTTCTCAGACAAAGGGAAGAGAAGCAAATCCTTCGCCGTTCCCCGCCGTCGTCGACGAAGCACATGACGGCCGCCCCTGCTCCGGCGCTCGCTGGCTTCTCTCTCCGTGCTCGTTGCCGCTCCGCCGTTCGTCTGGCGGCTGTTCCCCTGCCGTCCCCAACGAAGCACATTAAGGCCGTAATAAATGTGCTTCGTTGACCGACAGGGGAGGAGGGAAGGCGGAGGGACGGGGCAGAGATCTGGCCGTGGTGGGCCGACAGCGGAGTCTGAGGTACATGTCCTCCCGCTGCACGCTGCGGAGCCGATCCGCGATTGGGCTCGGTGATTACGCGCTTTCGACCGAAGGGAAGTCGTCGATCGGTTGAACTCGTTTTCCATGGGTACGGTTGGTGCTCTCTCTCCTCTGCTTCCGCGCTTAATCAATCCGTTCGCTCTCTCTGAATCTGCTAGCGAGCCACCACGCCTTCGCCTCCGCCTCCGCCTCCGCGTCCCCAACCGCCGTGCCGACGGCTCCGCCTCTGCTGTTGTCGCCTCCCGAGCCACCGTGTCCACGCGATCTGCCGGGGACCATGACGCCGACATGCCCCCGCCGTTGCCTCTCGCAGCCGCCGCACCGACGCCGACGCCGATGCCGACGCGTTTTGCTCTCACACTTCGCAACCTCTGCTTTCCCGACGCCCGCCGCCTCCGCCTCCCGCTGTCCCCTCTCGAAGTCCCGCCTACGCCGTCGTCTCCCGAAGCCCTGTCTATGCCGTCGCCGTCGCTCTTCAGAGTTCGACCTTCCGATCTCTCCCTGCACGTTCTCTGCGAAGTTAGAGGTAAATTTTCATGTCCTCTTCCCTTTTATCGTTCAGATTTCGCTTTGAGTTCTTGAGATAGTTGTTGCGATTAGACGTGGGATCGATTGGTGTTACGTTGGGGTTTGGTGACACTTGGCCCTTGGAAGGATTGCTGAGAGAAAGAGCGAATTTTGGTCAGACGTGGATGAAGTGAATCTGCTATTCTCGGGTTGGCTCACCGCCACTCCAAAAATAAAAGGGCACCCGTTTGCGTTTCTGAAGTAAGAGGTAAATTTTCGTTTCCATTAGTCTTAGATGAATGGTTTTCCACACGGCGACGTGGAGAATTTCACCTACCTAATATTTTCTCCCGCATTTCATTACATTCAGAACAAAACCAATGACTACAAAGGTCATCACTTTCAGTTTGAGTTTGTTAATAAAACTGTCCCCGTCTGATTCCATTCTCTGCCACTTTCTTTCGGCTACCAAACATTCCCCACGATTTGGACACATTCCCTGTTCTTGATAAGCTCCATGAAAAGAACAAAGAGGCCGCGTCCATGGCAAAGAGAGCTTCAGCCTCCTCTTCTTCAAGTCTACCAAGTCAACCCAAGAGGCCGTGCGTCACTCCAGCAGAGTAAGTTCGATGATCTTGTGTTGCTTTTTAGCTTTACTTGAGGAAAATTTGGTGAAGGGTTCTCAAGTTGAAGGTTCTTGAAATGAGTAGTTTTTATGGCTTGAATGTCATTCAACGAAGCAGGTCTTCCAAGCTCTATGATCTCACTGTCTTTGGAAGAAAGTTTATAAAATTGCTAGGTTTGCCTTAAATTGTGTTGATCTGGAGTATTAGCTGAGAAAAATGCATGATTATTTGAAAGTATCAAATGAACCATGAGAGAATCACATATTTAAGTCTATTTACGGAGCATACTTTGATCCAATCAGGTAGCTTGATCCCACTCTATGCTGTCCAATCTGAGGGATTCTTATGAATCAGAGTTTGCCACCTAGTATAAAGTCGCCTTTGTGCTCCAGAATTCATTCTTTTCATGTCAAAGAAGAGGTATTATCTTATAATCATTCTTTTCTTGTTTAAGAAACTGAACGCATTTTATTTTTTATTGATCCAAAATAGTAAATTCGAAGTCTATTTCTCGAGCTTCTTCCGCTGAGTGGGCAATGCTTTGAGAAGGTTTCATATAGCTTGTCTCTGTACAGCTCTCTGTTGCAAACATCTAAGCTGAGTTGGAGAAGACTGCAATGGCTTGTTCCAATGGCCACAAACACAACAAACTAAGATCGCCAGTATATCCACACTACCAACCTCATATGCTTTCAAGCTTGCGTTTGTTTCTTTTGATATTTCTGTTTTTGTTTCTGATTGGAGCAAAGCTCATCATGGCTTCAGATGGGTTGGTGAATGGGTGAATACTGGGTTAGTTGAACTTATCAGTACTTTTTGTCATTTTTTAACCACCGCTTCCACCCGGAACTCCATAGTGGTAAATTCATGCTAAACATAAATGATGTGGTGTGTTATTACAGGTTTGAGGTAAACAGGAAACCTCCTGTCACTGGATAAATCGAGCAATGATGTTAAAGACCCGTCTACCAAAGCCTGCTCGCCCTTACTTACTGCTGAAGACTTAAAGATATTGCAAGACATAAGTGAGAGAAAACGGCAGTTGGGAATCAGTAAGAGCTAGGATTTCGACTCCTTCAAGGCGAGGTTGAAGAAGCATGACAAATTGAGCAAGAGTACGTAGAGTTCTAAAAGGCCTTGGATGTCATTGATAGAGTCAAACGAATCTAAATGGCTCAAAGGAATCCACATTGCTCTTGATGAAGTGGAACACCCTTTAAGTAAAGACACGGTGATCCCGCGTCATGCTTTTGTTTACTATTGTGTACATAGAGTTCTGGAAGGCAGCAAACCCCACAACATCCCTAGTGGATCGCTTTGAAGAATTCGGGGAGTGTTCGCAATCTCCGTCACTCAAAATTCCTCCTATGACGTATGGGCAATAAAGGTATGCTTTAGAAGCGGGAGAGATGTGGCTGGGAGAATATGCAAGGGAGGTGTGTAATTTGAGAAGATAATGAAAAGAATACGTGATATTCTTTTGGTGTCTGTACAGAGAGTGAAGTCATAATGTTTCAAATTTTTCATTTTCGGTGCATGGAGTTGTTCTTTTGGAGGATCCGTCGCAGTTTCCTTTCTTTTATCCTTGTAATTCTTTGTATGGCGTTTAATATGTAAACATGCGGTACCGCAAGAACTCCATTTGTGAACTACACAACACTAAATTGCTTGTCAGTGCTCGAGCAGTAAGGAAACTTTTGTTCTAAGCATATATTGGTTAAGAGTTTTTTCTTCGCACCTATTTTCTCAAAACTCAAACGCAATTCGGTGTGCAAGTTCGAACATGAGACAAGAACAATAGTCTCAACTACCTTGTAGGCTTTCTCCTCCCCACTCTGGGGACTTGATTTCTTGAGATGTTAGCCTGATTTTTCATTTTGCCCTTTGGTGCATCCAATTGTGTTGGGCTTTTAGTTGCTCTAGATGTTGGACTCATTGGATGAACTTTGAACTAGTGGACGTAATCAACTTGTATGTTTGAGCTCACGGACATATCATGCGATTTGGTAATATAGAGAAATGAAGAAGAATTAGATGAACTTTGAACTTGTGAACATAGTGAACCCCATGGCAAGTTCGTAGTAGTAAGGCCCGACGTGTCTAGCCTAATCTATACAAGCAAGCATCAAAGTCAGTAAGGATACTTGCAAATCCAGCTACGAAAGACAAGGACAATTTTTAATTTCCTTAGAGCGGCTATAGTATTGCACCTCAGCAATTCATGAAGTTGCACTCTATATTACAAGCTTAAGCATATTAAGATCCACATTCAAAGGAGACTACACTTCTCTTTAAGTAGATCAATGAATTGAATTTCAATTCCAAATGTTCACACCTGAACAAAAAGCAAGAGAAATCGACAAATTACGAGGGAGGGAAGTGGCGAATTTTGTCTCAATACGTGTTGACAATTCTTGCAATCCCTGAGCTGGCCGCTACGATGATCTTCCACATGACCCCCCTTCTCAAATCATGATCCACTCTCCTGACAATCGCAAGGATGGTTGAAAGGTGCTTTAGGCTGTTGAACCCATGCATTATGCATCTCTCACTGTACAAGCACTAAAGGCACTAAAAATATGGAATGTCATGAAAATGTTGGGACCCAACATGACAGAACAAATAATTATATAGCAAAGCATAAAATTCTCAAAGTTAATAAGAAATCAATAGAGGTAAGTCGAGTAAAGGAGACTCTTGGAACTAATAGCTTTTTGCTAAATGGAAACAGAAAAGGCAGAACTTTTCTAGCCCTAATATAAATAAATAGGCATCCTGCAAATAATACTGAAGAGCGAAACTACCACAAAAGCCTTCAAGGATAAAAGAATGATTACTAGCTCTAAACTCTTAACTAAGTACAGAAATGCATATGAGATTCTAATTGCAACTTAATAAGTACCATCAGTGATCACAATTAAGAAGAATTGCTCATTTGTGCCTTTAAAGGGAGCTTTGGCTGCATGTGTGCGCGTGCGTGTTCATGAGAGAGAGAGTCTATAACCTTCTTTCCTTATTATGTCAAACAAGTGTTAGCTAAAATAAAGCATCACCATCTTCCACTTAAATTCACCCCTTAGGGTTGTTTTGCAAGATGACAGAAAAGATAACACCTATCTCTCCTAACAAAATACAGAACAGACATTTTTTGAACACAATCACTCACGCTCATACATATCAACCAATTAATTCTAGCTTATGTTAAAACCTTGAACACATATGTCATATCAATCAATTTTAGAATTTGTGATCAAAGATTTTTATTTTTATTTTTTTAGATGCTCACTCATGCAATTCTTCTTGCACTTTTAAAGCATGACAAAAAAAAACAGATATTTATTTGAAAGCATTTGAAAGAACTCAAAGATAGTTTTGCATGACCTGAATGGTATATCAACGTGTAACTCTCATAAGAATGTGCATTTGTGATTGAAAAGAAAATTTTTAATTTGTATAAGTTGATAATTATGGTAAAGTTAAACTTTCTTCCATCTATGACAAATTGCAAAATCACAAAAAACCAATTAATTTCCATCTCAAAAACTCTCACTCAGAAAAGAGGGTCCCAAGGATTAGATACTGAGGTTGTCCCATATATTGGTCCCTTTCTGTTAAAAAAAAAAAACACTTAAGACTGATGGGAACAAACAAGAGAAAAATTTGAGAAGGCCTATCTATAAATTGGCTTTTAGATAAGAGGTTTTACGAAAATTCATTCCACTAGGATCATGAAATTGTCTTTCAGTTTAAATCTAGATGCTTTTCTCTACTCAATTGACATAATTTGTTTATTTTACCATTGATCTCGGTGGATGCTCCAACAATCAGTTTAACGGTAGGAAGAAAAAGGTCTAAATAATCACAGCAATGAGAGAGCTAGTGGCAAGAGGTCAAGTAATACTCAGCATGACAAGCACGGAAGACATTGTCCCTCGCTCAATCCTCGTCGAGTTCCCCATTACCTTTTTGATGTGTTTATCCAGGTGCAAGAGAGGAACAGAACAGAAACTATTGTCTAATCCCAACAAAATGCGAGGTTCTAAAGACAAAAGAATGCATCAGGTCAAACTACATGGAATCATCATCAATCGTCAGACTGGGCGCATGCATTTTTGAAGCTATTGCCAATATACATCCCGACGTGCACATATAATAAGAGGTTAGTACTACACTCATGGGCCAACCTGGCCATCTGCTAAGAGAAAAACATGGCCTATTCTCTCTTACAACAACAATACCTCACAAAAATAATAATACTCTAGCCCAAGTTAGCATTTTGAAGCATGCAGCTAATGGTGTTCACTTGCATTGATTAGGGCAAGTTAATAAAACCAATGCCAGTCTAGAGACCTGGCTTTTTGCAGAAATTAATAAACAAATAAGGACATCTAAGACTAATGGAAACGAAAATTTACCTCTTACTTCAGAAACGCAAACGGGTGCCCTTTTATTTTTGGAGTGGCGGTGAGCCAACCCGAGAATAGCAGATTCACTTCATCCACGTCGACCAAAATTCGCTCTTTCTCTCAGCAATCCTTCCAAGGGCCAAGTGTCACCAAACCCCCAACGTAACACCAATCGATCCCACGTCTAATCGCAACAACTATCTCAAGAACTCAAAGCGAAATCTGAACGATAAAAGGGAAGAGGACATGAAAATTTACCTCTAACTTCGCAGAGAACGTGCGGGGAGAGATCGGAAGGTCGAACTCGAAGAGCGACGGCGACGGCATAGACGGGGCTTCGGGAGACGACGGCGTAGGCGGGACTTCGAGAGGGGACAGCGGGAGGCGGAGGCGGCGGGCGTCGGGAAAGCGAGAGGTTGCGAAGTGTGAGAGCAAAACGCGTCGGCATCGGCGTCGGCGTCGGTGCGGCGGCTGCGAGAGGCAACGGCGGGGGCATGTCGGCGTCATGGTCCCCGGCAGATCGCGTGGACACGGTGGCTCGGGAGGCGACAACAGCGGAGGCGGAGCCGTCGGCACGGCGGTTGGGGACGCGGAGGCGGAGGCGGAGGCGAAGGCGTGGTGGCTCGCTAGCGGGTCGAGAGAGAGCGAACGGATTGATTAAGCGCGGAAGCGAGGAGAGAGAGCACCAACCGTACCCATGGAAAACGAGTTCAACCGATCGACGACTTCCCTTCGGTCGAAAGCGCGTAATCACCGAGCCCTGATCGCGGATCGGCTCCGCGGCGTGCAGCGGGAGGACATGTACCTCGGACTCCGCTGTCGGCCCACCACGGCAGATCTCTCGCCCCCGTCCCTCCGCCTTCCCTCCTCCCCTGTCGGTCAACGAAGCACATTTATTACGGCCTTAATGTGCTTCGTTGGGGACGGCAGGGAAACAGCCTTGACGAACGGCGGAGCGGCAACGAGCACGGAGAAGCCCGCGCGGAGCGGGCGGCCGTCATGTGCTTCGTCGACGACGGCGGGGAACGGCGAAGGATTTGCTTCTCTTCCCTTTGTCGAGAAGAGAAATCGAAGCGAGCACAAACCGCAATGGAAACTTGATCGGAGCGAGGCGGAGGCGGAGGAGCTCGGGACCCAGCTGCGACCGGCAAGGCTTTTGGGGAGGCGGAGGGTGGGACGCGCCGGAGGTAGATGACCGACGAGGCTTTGGGGAGGCGGAGACGGAGTGGAGGGTGGGACGCACGAGAAGCGTCTCCTTCGTTCTTCTCTGTCTATGTTGTTCTTCTACCGAGAGAAGGAAAAAACCCCTAAAAATTCAAGTGAAGAGAGAGAAACTTTTGAGCGGGAGTTGTGCATTTATTGCGCGTCCTTTTAATCTGTCGGCTCGGTAGAGCCGAGCGAGCCAAATACCAGCCCTTCCATTTTCCAGCGGGTCCCGCTCACGGGACACATGTCAACAGCTAAGTGGTAAATGCGCACCACGTCAGCAGATGACGTGGCACGCGCATACCACTGAATATTTTCTCCTACATGTCTTGGGTTGTGTTGGATGGGACTTGACAACTTTAAAAATGGACAGTGTACGATGAATGGAGCGCATGTGGCGCTGGTGTTGCGATAGTACTGCCTTAATCCTTGTCAGCCATTACATAAAGAATTTTCAAGAACGATCGCGAATACAATCCTTTAACGTGGATTAAATTCGTGTCAGACACCGTGATCCATGAAGGTTTTTCTGGGGAGGGCTCTTCAATGGAGTCTGAGAATGATGCTATGACTGATGGAAGCAAGCAGATCTTTCATCTCTTTCACGACAAAATCCTATTTACCTTCTTCCTGATGGGTTTTTAGACTATGATCTTGGAGAAAATATTCAGTGGTATGCGCGTGCCACGTCATCTGCTGACGTGGTGCGCATTTACCACTTAGCTGTTGACATGTGTCCCGTGAGCGGGACCCGCTGGAAAATGGAAGGGCTGGTATTTGGCTCGCTCGGCTCGGCTGAGCCGACGAAAAGGACGCGCAATAAATGCACAACTCCCGCTCAAAAAGTTTCTCTCTCTTCACTTGAATTTTTAGGGGTTTTTTTCCTTCTCGGTAGAAGAACAACATAGACAGAGAAGAACGAAGGAGACGCTTCTCCGTGCGTCCCACCCCTCCACTCCGTCTCCGCCTCCCCGAAAGCCTCGTCGGTCATCTACCTCCGGCGCGTCCCACCCCTCCGCCTCCCCAAAAGCCTTGCCGGTCGCACTCGGGTCCCGAGCTCCTCCGCCTCCGCCCGCCTCCGATCAAGTTTCCATTGCGGTTTGTGCTCGCTTCGATTTCTCTTCTCGGACAAAGGGAAGAGAAGCAAATCCTTCGCCGTTCCCCCGCCGTCGCCGACGAAGCACATGACGGCCGCCCCGCTCCGCGCTCGCCGGCTTCTCTCTCCGTGCTCGTTGCCGCTCCGCCGTTCGTCCGGCGGGCTGTTCCCCTGCCGTTGCCAACAAAGCACATTAAGGCCATAATAAATGTGCTTCGTTGACCGACGGGGGAGGAGGGAAGGCGGAGGGACGGGGGCAGAGATCTGGCCGTGGTGGGCCGACGGCGGAGTCGAGGTACATGTCCTCCCGCTGCACGCCGCGGAGCCGATCCGCGATTGGGCTCGGTGATTACGCGCTCGACGACCGAAGGGAAGTCGTCGATCGGTTGAACTCGTTTTCCATGGGTACGGTTGGTGCTCTCTCTCCTCGCTTCCGCGCTTAATCAATCCGTTCGCTCTCTCGATACGCTAGCGAGCCACCACGCCTTCGCCTCCGCCTCCGCCTCCGCGTCCCCAACCGCCGTGCCGACGGCTCCGCCTCGCTGTTGTCGCCTCCCGAGCCACCGTGTCCACGCGATCTGCCGGGGACCATGACGCCGACATGCCCCCGCCGTTGCCTCTCGCAGCCGCCGCACCGACGCCGACGCCGATGCCGACGCGTTTTGCTCTCACACTTCGCAACCTCTCGCTTCCCGACGCCCGCCGCCTCCGCCTCCCGCTGTCCCCTCTCGAAGTCCCGCCTACGCCGTCGTCTCCCGAAGCCCCGTCTATGCCGTCGCCGTCGCTCTTCGAGTTCGACCTTCCGATCTCTCCCCTGCACGTTCTCTGCGAAGTTAGAGGTAAATTTTCATGTCCTCTTCCCTTTTATCGTTCAGATTTCGCTTTGAGTTCTTGAGATAGTTGTTGCGATTAGACGTGGGATCGATTGGTGTTACGTTGGGGGTTTGGTGACACTTGGCCCTTGGAAGGATTGCTGAGAGAAAGAGCGAATTTTGGTCGACGTGGATGAAGTGAATCTGCTATTCTCGGGTTGGCTCACCGCCACTCCAAAAATAAAAGGGCACCCGTTTGCGTTTCTGAAGTAAGAGGTAAATTTTCGTTTCCATTAGTCTTAGATGTCCTTATTTGTTTATTAATTTCTGCAAAAAGCCAGGTCTCTAGACTGGCATTGGTTTTATTAACTTGCCCTAATCAATGCAAGTGAACACCATTAGCTGCATGCTTCAAAATGCTAACTTGGGCTAGAGTATTATTATTTTTGTGAGGTATTGTTGTTGTAAGAGAGAATAGGCCATGTTTTCTCTTAGCAGATGGCCAGGTTGGCCCATGAGTGTAGTACTAACCTCTTATTATATGTGCACGTCGGGATGTATATTGGCAATAGCTTCAAAATGCATGCGCCCAGTCTGACGATTGATGATGATTCCATGTAGTTTGACCTGATGCATTCTTTTGTCTTTAGAACCTCGCATTTTGTTGGGATTAGACAATAGTTTCTGTTCTGTTCCTCTCTTGCACCTGGATAAACACATCAAAAAGGTAATGGGGAACTCGACGAGGATTGAGCGAGGGACAATGTCTTCCGTGCTTGTCATGCTGAGTATTACTTGACCTCTTGCCACTAGCTCTCTCATTGCTGTGATTATTTAGACCTTTTTCTTCCTACCGTTAAACTGATTGTTGGAGCATCCACCGAGATCAATGGTAAAATAAACAAATTATGTCAATTGAGTAGAGAAAAGCATCTAGATTTAAACTGAAAGACAATTTCATGATCCTAGTGGAATGAATTTTCGTAAAACCTCTTATCTAAAAGCCAATTTATAGATAGGCCTTCTCAAATTTTTCTCTTGTTTGTTCCCATCAGTCTTAAGTGTTTTTTTTTTAACAGAAAGGGACCAATATATGGGACAACCTCAGTATCTAATCCTTGGGACCCTCTTTTCTGAGTGAGAGTTTTTGAGATGGAAATTAATTGGTTTTTTGTGATTTTGCAATTTGTCATAGATGGAAGAAAGTTTAACTTTACCATAATTATCAACTTATACAAATTAAAAATTTTCTTTTCAATCACAAATGCACATTCTTATGAGAGTTACACGTTGATATACCATTCAGGTCATGCAAAACTATCTTTGAGTTCTTTCAGATGCTTTCAAATAAATATCTGTTTTTTTTGTCATGCTTTAAAAGTGCAAGAAGAATTGCATGAGTGAGCATCTAAAAAAATATAAAAAAATCTTTGATCACAGATTCTAAAATTGATTGATATGACATTTGCGTTCAAGGTTTTAACATAAGCTAGAATTAATTGGTTGATATGTATGAGCATGAGTGATTGTGTTCAACAAAAAATGTTTGTTCTGTAATTCGTTAGGAGAGATAGGTGTTATCTTTTCTGTCATCTTGCAAAACAATCCTAAGGGGTGAATTTAAGTGGAAGATGGTGATGCTTTATTTTAGCTAACACTTGTTTGACATAATAAGCAAAGAAGGTTATAGACTCTCTCTCTCATGAACACGCACGCGCACACATGCAGCCAAAGCTCCCTTAAAGGCACAAATGAGCAATTCTTCTTAATTGTGATCACTGATGGTACTTATTAAGTTGCAATTAGAATCTCATATGCATTTCTGTACTTAGTTAAGAGTTTAGAGCTAGTAATCATTCTTTTATCCTTGAAGGCTTTTGTGGTAGTTTCGCTCTTCAGTATTATTTGCAGGATGCCTATTTATTTATATTAGGGCTAGAAAAGTTCTGCCTTTTCTGTTTCCATTTAGCAAAAAGCTATTAGTTCCAAGAGTCTCCTTTACTCGACTTACCTCTATTGATTTCTTATTAACTTTGAGAATTTTATGCTTTGCTATATAATTATTTGTTCTGTCATGTTGGGTCCCAACATTTTCATGACATTCCATATTTTTAGTGCCTTTAGTGCTTGTACAGTGAGAGATGCATAATGCATGGGTTCAACAGCCTAAAGCACCTTTCAACCATCCTTGCGATTGTCAGGAGAGTGGATCATGATTTGAGAAGGGGGGTCATGTGGAAGATCATCGTAGCGGCCAGCTCAGGGATTGCAAGAATTGTCAACACGTATTGAGACAAAATTCGCCACTTCCCTCCCTCGTAATTTGTCGATTTCTCTTGCTTTTTGTTCAGGTGTGAACATTTGGAATTGAAATTCAATTCATTGATCTACTTAAAGAGAAGTGTAGTCTCCTTTGAATGTGGATCTTAATATGCTTAAGCTTGTAATATAGAGTGCAACTTCATGAATTGCTGAGGTGCAATACTATAGCCGCTCTAAGGAAATTAAAAATTGTCCTTGTCTTTCGTAGCTGGATTTGCAAGTATCCTTACTGACTTTGATGCTTGCTTGTATAGATTAGGCTAGACACGTCGGGCCTTACTACTACGAACTTGCCATGGGGTTCACTATGTTCACAAGTTCAAAGTTCATCTAATTCTTCTTCATTTCTCTATATTACCAAATCGCATGATATGTCCGTGAGCTCAAACATACAAGTTGATTACGTCCACTAGTTCAAAGTTCATCCAATGAGTCCAACATCTAGAGCAACTAAAAGCCCAACACAATTGGATGCACCAAAGGGCAAAATGAAAAATCAGGCTAACATCTCAAGAAATCAAGTCCCCAGAGTGGGGAGGAGAAAGCCTACAAGGTAGTTGAGACTATTGTTCTTGTCTCATGTTCGAACTTGCACACCGAATTGCGTTTGAGTTTTGAGAAAATAGGTGCGAAGAAAAACTCTTAACCAATATATGCTTAGAACAAAAGTTTCCTTACTGCTCGAGCACTGACAAGCAATTTAGTGTTGTGTAGTTCACAAATGGAGTTCTTGCGGTACCGCATGTTTACATATTAAACGCCATACAAAGAATTACAAGGATAAAAGAAAGGAAACTGCGACGGATCCTCCAAAAAGAACAACTCCATGCACCGAAAATGAAAAATTTGAAACATTATGACTTCACTCTCTGTACAGACACCAAAAAGAATATCACGTATTCTTTTCATTATCTTCTCAAATTACACACCTCCCTTGCATATTCTCCCAGCCACATCTCTCCCGCTTCTAAAGCATACCTTTATTGCCCATACGTCATAGGAGGAATTTTGAGTGACGGAGATTGCGAACACTCCCCGAATTCTTCAAAGCGATCCACTAGGGATGTTGTGGGGTTTGCTGCCTTCCAGAACTCTATGTACACAATAGTAAACAAAAGCATGACGCGGGATCACCGTGTCTTTACTTAAAGGGTGTTCCACTTCATCAAGAGCAATGTGGATTCCTTTGAGCCATTTAGATTCGTTTGACTCTATCAATGACATCCAAGGCCTTTTAGAACTCTACGTACTCTTGCTCAATTTGTCATGCTTCTTCAACCTCGCCTTGAAGGAGTCGAAATCCTAGCTCTTACTGATTCCCAACTGCCGTTTTCTCTCACTTATGTCTTGCAATATCTTTAAGTCTTCAGCAGTAAGTAAGGGCGAGCAGGCTTTGGTAGACGGGTCTTTAACATCATTGCTCGATTTATCCAGTGACAGGAGGTTTCCTGTTTACCTCAAACCTGTAATAACACACCACATCATTTATGTTTAGCATGAATTTACCACTATGGAGTTCCGGGTGGAAGCGGTGGTTAAAAAATGACAAAAAGTACTGATAAGTTCAACTAACCCAGTATTCACCCATTCACCAACCCATCTGAAGCCATGATGAGCTTTGCTCCAATCAGAAACAAAAACAGAAATATCAAAAGAAACAAACGCAAGCTTGAAAGCATATGAGGTTGGTAGTGTGGATATACTGGCGATCTTAGTTTGTTGTGTTTGTGGCCATTGGAACAAGCCATTGCAGTCTTCTCCAACTCAGCTTAGATGTTTGCAACAGAGAGCTGTACAGAGACAAGCTATATGAAACCTTCTCAAAGCATTGCCCACTCAGCGGAAGAAGCTCGAGAAATAGACTTCGAATTTACTATTTTGGATCAATAAAAAATAAAATGCGTTCAGTTTCTTAAACAAGAAAAGAATGATTATAAGATAATACCTCTTCTTTGACATGAAAAGAATGAATTCTGGAGCACAAAGGCGACTTTATACTAGGTGGCAAACTCTGATTCATAAGAATCCCTCAGATTGGACAGCATAGAGTGGGATCAAGCTACCTGATTGGATCAAAGTATGCTCCGTAAATAGACTTAAATATGTGATTCTCTCATGGTTCATTTGATACTTTCAAATAATCATGCATTTTTCTCAGCTAATACTCCAGATCAACACAATTTAAGGCAAACCTAGCAATTTTATAAACTTTCTTCCAAAGACAGTGAGATCATAGAGCTTGGAAGACCTGCTTCGTTGAATGACATTCAAGCCATAAAAACTACTCATTTCAAGAACCTTCAACTTGAGAACCCTTCACCAAATTTTCCTCAAGTAAAGCTAAAAAGCAACACAAGATCATCGAACTTACTCTGCTGGAGTGACGCACGGCCTCTTGGGTTGACTTGGTAGACTTGAAGAAGAGGAGGCTGAAGCTCTCTTTGCCATGGACGCGGCCTCTTTGTTCTTTTCATGGAGCTTATCAAGAACAGGGAATGTGTCCAAATCGTGGGGAATGTTTGGTAGCCGAAAGAAAGTGGCAGAGAATGGAATCAGACGGGGGACAGTTTTATTAACAAACTCAAACTGAAAGTGATGACCTTTGTAGTCATTGGTTTTGTTCTGAATGTAATGAAATGCGGGAGAAAATATTAGGTAGGTGAAATTCTCCACGTCGCCGTGTGGAAAACCATTCATCTAAGACTAATGGAAACGAAAATTTACCTCTTACTTCAGAAACGCAAACGGGTGCCCTTTTATTTTTGGAGTGGCGGTGAGCCAACCCGAGAATAGCAGATTCACTTCATCCACGTCTGACCAAAATTCGCTCTTTCTCTCAGCAATCCTTCCAAGGGCCAAGTGTCACCAAACCCCCAACGTAACACCAATCGATCCCACGTCTAATCGCAACAACTATCTCAAGAACTCAAAGCGAAATCTGAACGATAAAAGGGAAGAGGACATGAAAATTTACCTCTAACTTCGCAGAGAACGTGCAGGGAGAGATCGGAAGGTCGAACTCTGAAGAGCGACGGCGACGGCATAGACAGGGCTTCGGGAGACGACGGCGTAGGCGGGACTTCGAGAGGGGACAGCGGGAGGCGGAGGCGGCGGGCGTCGGGAAAGCAGAGGTTGCGAAGTGTGAGAGCAAAACGCGTCGGCATCGGCGTCGGCGTCGGTGCGGCGGCTGCGAGAGGCAACGGCGGGGGCATGTCGGCGTCATGGTCCCCCGGCAGATCGCGTGGACACGGTGGCTCGGGAGGCGACAACAGCAGAGGCGGAGCCGTCGGCACGGCGGTTGGGGACGCGGAGGCGGAGGCGGAGGCGAAGGCGTGGTGGCTCGCTAGCAGATTCAGAGAGAGCGAACGGATTGATTAAGCGCGGAAGCAGAGGAGAGAGAGCACCAACCGTACCCATGGAAAACGAGTTCAACCGATCGACGACTTCCCTTCGGTCGAAAGCGCGTAATCACCGAGCCCAATCGCGGATCGGCTCCGCAGCGTGCAGCGGGAGGACATGTACCTCAGACTCCGCTGTCGGCCCACCACGGCCAGATCTCTGCCCCCGTCCCTCCGCCTTCCCTCCTCCCCTGTCGGTCAACGAAGCACATTTATTACGGCCTTAATGTGCTTCGTTGGGGACGGCAGGGAACAGCCGCCAGACGAACGGCGGAGCGGCAACGAGCACGGAGAGAGAAGCCAGCGAGCGCCGGAGCAGGGGCGGCCGTCATGTGCTTCGTCGACGACGGCGGGGGAACGGCGAAGGATTTGCTTCTCTTCCCTTTGTCTGAGAAGAGAAATCGAAGCGAGCACAAACCGCAATGGAAACAGTCGGAGGCAGAGGCGGAGGCGGAGGAGCTCGGGACCCAGCTGCGACCGGCAAGGCTTTTGGGGAGGCGGAGGGGTGGGACGCGCCGGAGGTAGATGACCGACGAGGCTTTCAGGGAGGCGGAGACGGAGTGGAGGGGTGGGACGCACGGAGAAGCGTCTCCTTCGTTCTTCTCTGTCTATGTTGTTCTTCTACCAGAGAAGGAAAAAAACCCCTAAAAATTCAAGTGAAGAGAGAGAAACTTTTTGAGCGGGAGTTGTGCATTTATTGCGCGTCCTTTTTCTGTCAGCTCAGCCGAGCCGAGCGAGCCAAATACCAGCCCTTCCATTTTCCAGCGGGTCCCGCTCACGGGACACATGTCAACAGCTAAGTGGTAAATGCGCACCACGTCAGCAGATGACGTGGCACGCGCATACCACTGAATATTTTCTCGACATGTAGGGTCTTTGTCACGTTTGCATCGCAATGTTTCGAAATTCGTCGATCGTCGTGCGATAGAAATGCCGTAGGCTTATCACTGCGTGTGAAAACGATCAGCTGTGTCGCATCAAAGATTTTGCGCGACATAATCTCTTCTTTTTGTAGTTTTGAGTCGAAGAATTTTTTAAATTTGGCTAAAATAGATAAAAGAGAATAATTGAAGCATACTTTTGATGCTCCCCTAATTTAAGTCAAGATCTTAGCGAACAACCCAAACAAGTAAATCGAATCGAACATGACTACCAGAATTTTTACACACAGCATACTGGAGTGTTATAATTTTTTTCAATAACTTTAGTGCTACATCGAAATAAAATAAAAAATTTATATCATTATTTACTTGAAATAAGATTACTGGAGTGTTATAATTTTTTTCAATAACTTTAGTGCTACATCGAAATAAAATAAAAAATTTATATCATTATTTACTTGAAATAAGAATCAAGTGAATCTTATTTCAAGTAAAGATCTAAAATTGTTATGTCAGTCTAAAATAAGGATATGATCTCACCTGTTGATCTAAGGCATTTTCGTCCTTTATTTTCTAATTTAATTTAATTTTATTACATTTTTCTATTTTTTTCAAAATACTCAAAAAGGGGGAAAAAATATGAAACTTAAAAAGAGACTTCCGACGGGAGGGCTAGCAACCCTCCCCAACCTATGGCCGATGCCCCACTCGCGATGGGGTTGGCAGCCATGGCCAGCAGGGTTCGCTAGCACCTCGACGAGGGCCGGTGATCCTGGCCGACCAGAGGCAAAAGCAAGAAAACCGGGAGAGGACCAGCGAAATCTTAAGTGTTGACTAGACGAAATCTTACACTAATTTTTTTGTTTCATCTCAAAACAAAGCTACTTATTACTCATTTCGTTTGGAGAAATGCGGCTGACATGAGTAACTCTTTTTTATTCTAGTTTAAACTTAAAAGGAGAAGAAAATGAACAAACGGATTGAACGCTCAGGATACCCATTCTCATTCCCCTCGAAAAACATTGCAGCCATCGAATGGGTAAAAGATAGATTTTAGCTTTAGCTATTGATTTTAAAACATTTTATCTCACGCACTTCCGCAAGAGTTTTTAAGTTATTGTCATGTGTACTCATGAGGTTTGGATTTAACATATCTCGCAAGATGTCACTAATCCTAATTCTAGTATTATGTTAATCATACATGATTGTATTTTTATACGCGTTAATTCCTCACCAATTTTATTGATTATTCATAATTCAAAAGATTTTTCCTAGTATTCTTCTGTATCTCCCGTTAAGAAGATTAAATTCAGAAAGAGAATAAAATTTTTCAATGGACAAAAGTTCTGCAATATTTCGACTTGGCAGTTTTAATTAGTGAAATTAATACCAGTGTAGAAGAAAATTGTGGCTAAAAATAATTTAGAGTTATTTTTACTTCTTTACGAGTAATTTAACCTGATTTACGCGTCTGGTAACATGGGAATTAGCTATAATTGTAAGGTCCAACAATAGGTAGTATTATCATTAAATTATGACAAATAAAAGACTGCATATTGCAATCCACACCCATCATGTATTTAATTATCCAAACATTATATATATAGGTCACAAGAAGTAAAGACAAATAGCAAAGAGAAAGTTATAGCGGCTGCTTGTAAGGGTTAGCATAACTTAATAAAGTTGAGTTACCATGACAGGTTCAAATTACATAAAAGGACATTCTAATTCCTAAAGGTGCTTATGAAAAGTTAGATAAGAGCCGAGACCGCGTCTACAGGGAAAAATAAAAATTAAGATATAGAGTTGTTCTATGCTAATCATACATCACGAGACGTGGAGAGTTGCGGTCTTGGTGCTAAAACTTGTGTTACTTCAACCAAACCAAGCAGCACATTGGTATGAGAACGTCGTCTCGAGATGGAGTATTGGAGTGCCCTTGGATTGACCCAGAATGTTCTGTGTATGTTGTGTTCGATAGTCTTGGATCTCTATCATCCAAAAAAATAATTTAAAATATGAAAATTTTCTTCACATTTATAAATTGACTATCAATTATTTTCACAAAAGATGTGGGATAATCTCAACAATGTTCGGTCTGAATTGGAGCTATAACAATCTATAACTTTTTCACGTGATTATTAGATTTAAATTTGTTGGTAAACTGGACAGTGTTGAGTGATTTTTTTGTCTCTTTCATTCTAAAAACAAACTTAAAAGGGTGAGAGTTATCCCCCATTTTCGATTCGATTTACTTGTTTGGGTTGTTCGCTATAATGGAAAAATGCTTCGACTCAGAACTACGAAAGGAAGAGATTATGTCGCGCAAAATCTTTGATGCGACACGGCTGGACATTTTCACATGCACTAATAAGCTTGAGGCATTTTTATTGCACGATGATCGACGAACTTCCATGATTGCGCTGCAAACGTAAGAAAGACGCTACGTGTCTCGGGTTGTGTTAGATGTGACTTGACAACTATGAATATGGACAGCGTACGACGGGTGGAGCGCATTCATCGCCGGTGTTGCGATAGTACTGCCTAAGGCCAAATCAATAATGCAATACTATTTCCCTTTCTTGTCAGCCTTCCGGATATCCACATGCGACAAACCCTTCTCCCTTCTCAGGTCTCTTGTGATTGAAAAAGTAAAACTAGGATTGCTTAATCTCTCTTTGAATGCAACCCTTCTGTCAAATTCACCAAATAGGTTAAGAATTAGTACTTACATAGATCTAGATCAGTTTTTTTTCGGAATTACATAGATTTTTCAAGAACGGTTGCGAATACAATCGTTTAACGCTGATTAAATTCATGCCCTGCTCCTTGATCCATGAAGAGTTTCTGGGGATGGCTCTTCAATAGGGTCTGAGAATGATGCTTTGAGTGTTTGAAGCAACAGGACCGGATCCTCAGAAGTTCCGAGCACGCACTCCTTCAGCAGAAATCTCTTTCGTGGCAAAATCCTATCTAACTTCTTCCTGATGGGTTTTTTCTTTAATTTAATTTAAGTTTTGTTGGTTGAAAAAGTAAAACTAGGATTCTCGATAAGGAGGATAGCTTGATAAATATTAATTTCTTAACTTGCTAGATATAGTAAAATAGTTAAAAATTTTCTTCACCGAATATAATAAGGTAAAATTGGTACTGTCATCATAGAATAATACCCTACAACTCTTATCGGAGAATTAAAGTAGCAATGTATCGACAAAGAGACTTTATAAAAGCTGTCTGTGTCTGTTAAATTTCAAATGATTTCGTATGAAATTCCATGAAAAAGGTGTCAATTTTGGCATGCCTCTCGAAGATGGACCATATAGCATGCCTTTTTTAGTAAAGACGCTTTTCAGAAAATTCCACCAAAGATGTTGACTCGGTTAATACATAAATTTGCACGATGAACCAATGCTTTCTTTATAATTATGGTGTGATCTTAATTTGTAATTTCATTCCTCACAAACTTATGTTATTTTCAAGTTTTGGCTCATGTGACTGTGATATTCTAGACGGATACAAAAAACTGATTCATGTGAATTCTCCTACCTTAACATATAATATGATTTGCAAAACTTGTTACTTCCTCTAGTTAATTTTTTTTGTTGGAAATTTTAATGTAGAATATGTTTAATATCGTCATTGTGACAAGATAAGAAATTTTCCAAGATTCATTCAAATTCATTTCACCCTTGTTGCCCTTGATGAAGGGGACTTCTTCATTTACTAGGAGTGATGATCTGAATCATTTGGCTAACAAAAAGACAAAACGACAGAAAAAAAATATATGAACTGATATAGAGTCACTGGGTGAAATTGGCTGGATCAAACAAGATTTTATGGAAAAATCCTTTGCTTATGGGTGCAATGCTACTACAAATTGGAAGAAAAGAGAATAATAGTTGAGATGATTTGTCTATTTTGATGATCATTTCATCTGTTAAAGCAATCCTATTCTTGAAAATTCCATTTTTGAAAAATAAATAAATTTCTACACGTACGACAGTGAAGGTCAAGAATTTTAAATGCAACGCTTCTAATTGTTTTTAGTTTCTTCGTTGGGATTGTATGTATGCTTTATCTAAGGGATGTGGCAATACATGGTAAAGTATTTGAATATTAAAAATTAAGGGCTCATTCCTTTGATTTTAAATTATTCAGATATGATTAAAAAAGATAATTCCTATTAGTTTATAGTTGATGGAATAGTTGATGGAGATAATTCCTATCACTTTGTAATTGGTGGGGCCAAGTCATGTATAAGAATTCGATTGGGAATGGAGAAGAGTAGAGGTTTTCTTTCCCACGAAGGGAGAGACATTTTCTTAAACTTCAGAATCCGAGATTTCTTTAGGAGATTACTTGAAAGGTGGGAGCAACCTATTTTGTGACAAATAGTCCAGTCTCCGGCTCAGAATAACTTGTCTTCTCGTTGAGCACTGCAGAAAGACTGAAGAAAAGTACGTCAAATTTACATTACCAGCTTTCATAAAATAGTTTAGGACCATTTCTTAATATTAATGATGGACTCTCGGATAATGCATTTGGAAAATGGAACGAGCACTGCGCTGCACAAGACTTCGTCACGCGGGGAATTATCATTGGATCGTCCCATGTAAGTGGTTAGGACTAGCTGGGGTCCACTCCGCAACTTGAACTTATCCCATAACTAGAGTTAAAATAAAAATCCAAAACTAAAACAAAAACGAAAAGACACATCTTCTCCTTATATAGCCTCACCAACCCCTCAGATTAAATCATCAAGATAATCGTATGTCTGTGAAGGGAGTTGAGGGAAGAACCATGTTCATCTATAAGCTTCTCTTGAAAGCTGCGGTTCTTGGGGCTTTATTGGGTCTATACCACAAGCACCTAGCACAAGCTGATGATTCAATCACTAAGCCCGGATGCCAAAGTTCCTGTGGAAACCTCTCGATTCCGTACCCCTTCGGATTGAGCTATAGCGATCCCCACTGCCGCATCAATTCTTCCTCATTCAGAGTCGACTGTGATTACTCTGCCACCCCCCCCCGTAGCTTACTTATGGGACAAAATTAGTAACATCGAAATACTCCACATTTCCGTCGAGGACCACGAGCTGCGCATTAATGGTTCCATAGGTCGAGACTGCTATAACTCTTCCGGGCACGATGATTCTTCAAGCAGCTCCCCATTGCTACGGCTAGGTAAATTCCCCTTCTCCAGCACCAAGAACAAGTTCACTGTCATTGGCTGCGACACGTCAGCCTCCATCCAAGACGACGATGGAAAGTTCTCTTTTGGGTGTATGTCTTCGTGTAGCGACGTTTCGGACGTCAGCAATGAATCGTGTACTGGTATCGGTTGTTGTGAGACGAGCATCCCAAGGAACACCTTCAATTACGATATCTCGATTACGAGCTTTTCCAATCACTCCGATGTCCTGGGTTTCAATCCTTGCAGTTATGCCTTCGTAGCAGAAATTGGATCCTACAACTTTTCGGTTGGCGACCTTAAGCAGCTTAAATTCAACCCTGTCCCTATAGTTCTCGACTGGGCAATAGGTAATCAAACATGTGAGGAAGCCAAGAAGAACAGCACGAGCTACATGTGCACCAAGAACACCATTTGCACCGACACCGAAAAAAGATATGGGTACAAGTGCACTTGCTCAGAAGGTTACCGAGGCAATCCTTACCTTGAGAATGGTTGTCATGGTACATTGATAACATCGGCAATTTTTAGCTTGTCTTTTATAGTGGTATGATCTAAGAAGATTAGATACATTTGATGTGTGTGTTTAATTTTTGTAGATATTGATGAATGTGCGGATCCAGAGAAGAACCAGTGTGAGAAAATTTGCCATAATGTTATTGGGAGTTATACTTGTTCATGTCCAAATGGTTATCATGGTGATGGCAAGAAAGGCGGTGGAATTGGACAAGGGTGCACTCCATCAAAATTGATGGAGATTTTGGTTGGTAAGTCTTTTTTTTTTTTTTTACTTAAAGTACCTGATTTTCTATAAAAAAAAAAAAAATACTGTGTTAGCATATTGCTAGAATATATAATTTGATTTTTTTTTTTGTGGTGTATGAGAAAATTAACTATTTACAATTTCACTCAATTTTTCTTTTACTATTTCCCTTGCTTGGGAAAATTTAAAATGAAAATTTCTATATCTTTCTCACTGAAGTTTCCATGCGGAAGATAAATGAGATTATATGATACGTTGAGCACATCGCATGTTACTAAGTACATTATGATTGAGCTTCCTTAAAATTCAAAAATAGATATATTGTTTCTTTTGACAACTTGCTAATTCAATCCTAAATTTTTCAATTGTGCTAATTCAGTTTTAAACCTTTTGATAACTTGCCAATTTAGTCTAAAACCTTTCAATTGTGACAATTTAGTCTAAAAACTTTTAATAATTTGCCAATTTAGTCCTAAACCTTTTAACAATTGTCCTTCCGGCCAATTTTGACCGGAAATCGTTGATGTACGTGGACAATTTTTGTATTCTTTTGAATTTTTCTTTTTTCTTTCCTTTCCTTTTCTTTTTTTAATTTTTCCCATCTTCCCTTTGCTATCCTCAGGCAAGGGCCGTCCTAGTCGGCCTTGGGCGAGGGCAAGGCCAGCGAACTCTGCTGGCCATTCCAACTATCAATGAGGCCCAACGATGGCTAGTGGAGGAAAAAAGGGAAAAAGAAAAAATTCATAAAATTAATAAAAATTACAAACATTGTCCTTGTTAGTGCTGATTGATGCTAACTAGACTGCCATGTCATTGATTTCCGACTAAAAGTGGCAGATCTTTAAAAAGATTTAGGATGAAATTGACACAATTAAAAGAATTTGGACTAAATTGTCAAGCTATTAAAAGATTTATAACTAAATTAACATGATTGTAAGGCTTATAACTGAATAGACTACCATACAATAGGTTTAGGATTTTTTGAATATTTTTCTAGTATTTTCATAGTCTATGCACTTAACTATTTGATTATATCTTTGTTTCTCACCCATTAATGATGCATACTATTTTCGAATTATTTTGCTGAGAAAAGCCTCCTTTTTGTCTTTCTCTCTTCAAAGCATGAAAGCACTTGTTCAAATTAGTGGAAGCTAATTTGTTGACGATGAATGGGAAATTGGTTACGTGGCAGTTCCTGCTAACTCCATTTTACCACAGGGGGGGGCGCGGGCATCGGAGCCATAGTGTTGCTTTTGCTTTGTTGGTGGTTGCCCAGATACATCAAAAGAAGGCGTGAGGCAAAACTCAAACAAAAATTCTTCCAACATAATGGTGGAATTGTGTTACAACAACGCCTATTTTCTATAGAAAATAATCACATGGAGAAAGGCAAGTTATTTGCCTTAACAGAGTTAGACATGGCTACAGACCATTTCAACAAGAACCGAATATTGGGTCAGGGTGGTCAAGGAACTGTTTTCAAGGGAATGTTGCCAGATGGAACGATAGTTGCGGTCAAGAAATCCAAAGTTATTGATATAAGACAAGTCGAACAGTTTGTCAATGAGATCGTTATTCTCTCTCAAATTAATCACGAAATGTGGTCAAGCTATTCGGATTTTGTTTGGAGAGTGAAGTCCCTCTTTTGATATATGAATTTGTCCCCAATGGGACTCTATACCAATATCTTCATGATCCAGACAAAGAATTTCCACTTTCATGGGAAATGCGGTTAAGAATTGCCAGTGAAGTTGCCGGGGCTCTTTCATATTTGCACTCTGCTGCCCAGTTGTGCACCGTTTATCATCGTGATATCAAGTCATCAAATATACTTTTGGATGAAAAATATCGAGCCAAAGTGTCAGATTTTGGAGCTTCTAAATCGATTACCATTGACCAAACACACTTGACCACAATGGTGCGAGGAACCTTTGGATACTTAGACCCTGAGTACTACCAAACAAGCCAATTTACGGACAAGAGCGATGTCTATAGCTTTGGGGTTGTCCTTGTTGAGCTACTAACTGGAGAAAAGCCAATTTCTCAACTAAGGACAGAAGAGGATAGAAATCTAGCCTCGTACTTCATCATTTCAATGGAAGAGAATCGCTTGTTCAATGTTCTTGATAAGGAGGTATTGGACCATGGCAAGAATGAAGAAATTATTGTTGTGTCCAACTTGGCAAAAAGATGCTTAGGACTTCATGGAAGGTACAGGCCTACAATGAAGGAAGTGGCAATGGAATTGGAGCGATTACAATCACTACGAAATCCCACGGTCATTCGGCAAAATGAAGAAGAGATTGATTGCATTAGAACTGAATCTATCTGTGTATCAAGTACGATTCCCATGTTGAAGCAATCGGAAGCAGGAATAGAGCTGGCTTCAATGGAGGAGGATCAGTCATTTTTATCGCCGAGATGAAGATATGAGACATTGCAATCTCTTTATTTGCCTTAATATTTGAGTTGTAGAATAATGTTGATGAAGTGCTAGAAACAATATAATAGATTCATGAACCCTTTGATGTAAATGTCTAGTATCAGTGATGAATATATTATCTCTTCCTAATTCTTGTTAATTTGCTTTAGCTTTTCACTGGGGTTTACTATCATATCAAGAAAATAGCCCCTTACCAAAATACGCCAAATTAGTTGTTACAGAAATATTCTATCCATGATTTATGAGCCATGTACTTCAATCTTGAGATATGGGTCTTTTTCCACGTATTTGTGTTTCCCAGTTCTTCGTATTGTATCAATAATTACTTTCCATTGATCGATAATCCAAATATATTGCAATAAGGCGATTTAAACAAAACATATTTCTAATGTCGATTTCGTATGAACGCGAGGTGTGCGCACTTTTACGGTCTATATAAATCAATGAGCATAAGGAATATGTTTATATGGCTTTTACTAGGGAGAATGTTGATGTGATTATTTAAACATTTGTACTTCATACTACTTCAATTGATTTCTTTCGTCTACTTGTGTTTAGCGGCTCCCCAACTCAATTCCATTGGTCTTGTAATATGTATTATGTTATGCTTATCAATAGCTAAGTTTATTTATAATAAAAAAAGAACTTATTGTACATTGAAAGTACTTTATCATGTGACTTTTACCCAGTCCATCAACGAGCTCAAGTTCCCTTGGCAACCTCTACATCACAGTCTTGCATTCAAGGCTGTATCTTTCTTAACACCATCCTAAAATATCCTGTGGCGGTCTAGGTCCGGCGGCAAAATTGTGTGTGCCATAATATAGTGCTAAAACATTTAAAGCATGCACAATAACTTATACACAAAAATTTATTTCAACAAAATTGCACAAAAAAATACCCAAGTTAGAAAAACATTTAAACAAGACAAAATGGCTTAAGTCCACAAAAAAATGTCCCCAACGAAGTCACCAAGCTGTCGTGACCTCCCTCTCGCGTCTCGGGAGGCTAATGGCGCGGCTAAATGCTTTCCTTCATTAGGGTTTTAGCCAGGGCTCTCCCAAACCCACCAATTCACGACTTAAAGTCCGAATTTTTAATCTGCAATTCAATTTAATTTAAAAAGGAATCGCCACTAATCTATTTGTGGTGGGTCGATTAGAAACCAAGTAAAATATCGGGAGAAATATTTTATTGCTTGCAACTTAGTAAAACAGGATCGATGAGCGATTACATTAGTTAATCATTAATGCCCTTCCAGGTACCTAATTTTGTTTAAACCCTTTAGGCTTGTATTTTTGAATTTTTCAAGGATTTTCCATGCATTGTTGAAACAAACATTTTTTTTTGGCCTTTTCTGTTTTTTTTTTTTTGGAAAATATAAAATATTTCTAGATATTTTTGGTTTTTCTAGAAAATGTGAAATATTTTTTTGGATTTTTGCTGTTTTTCTGAAAATGATAAATTATTTGGATTTTCTGATTTTTTTGGAAATTATAAACTATTTTTCGGATTTTCTGATTTTTCTGAAAAAAAAAAAATATTTTTTATTTTTTAAATTTTCGAAAATATTATTATGATAAACAGACCGGACCCGGGTCGGATCTCCTGGATCCGGCCCAGGTCTGGACCAGCTCGGGCTCCCGAGCCCTGGGCCCCTCGGCTGGGCTGAATCCGGCTCATGGGCCTGGTTCGCCTGGCCCAAGGGAATTACCTGAAAATAAAAGAAAAAGTCAAGCCCAAAAAACCAAGTCCGGCCCAAGAAAACAGAAGGGCCCAACAAGCCTAACCCATTTCAGCCCAAAAAACCAAACCCTAGCGGGTCGACCGGGTTGACCGGGTCCTCGTGCCCGACCCGGTCATGACCCGACTCCCGCGCCCCTCTCTGCCGCAGTCCATCCGCGACGCTGATGGGGCGGCCGAGCGAGTCACGGCCCGGCCATGGCGAACGGCGGCGGTCATCGCGAGACCAGCCGACAGAACGACGACTGGCGGGAGCAGGGCGACGGCTGGCGGAAGCAGAGGCGACGGCGGGCTCGGTTGACGAGAGGTTGGGCCGAGATCTGCAGCTAGGTCGTCGTGGGACAGAACGACGACGGTTTTGGGTGCGGCCGACGATGGGACCTGGTGAACAAGCGGCATCGGGGGGTGGTTGAGCGGTGGTGGCGTCGGGCCAGGCAGGCAGCTTTCGGACGCGGCGGCGAGGCTCGGTCCCGCACCTCTCTCCCTTTGCAGATCTGTCTCCCTTTTCTCTACCTTCTGCAGATCCGCCCCCCTCAGATCCAGTCACTCGGCTGGCGGTCGCTCGGAATTCCGCCCTCCCTGGATGTCTCTCCCGGGAAGTCAGAACGCCTAAGCCTCGCTGCCCCCGGTTTCTCTCTTTCTCTCAGATCTGTTTCTCTCGTAGCTCTCTCCGCCCTCAGATCTCTCTCTTTTTCGCTCCCCCTCCAACCGAGCTCACGGCCGCCCCTTTTATAGGCGAGGAGCCCGGTCGACGGAGGAGCTCCGACCGGCGGTCCTTGGTGCATCAGCCGGGCTCTCCCTCGGCCGAACCGGCGTCCCTTCAGCCGCCCCCTGCTCTGCATTGAAGACGCGTCCTATCCATCCGGGTCATCCGCCGGTCTTCGCGCTGCTCCACTCAACGGCATTGATGGCGCGTGCGAGGAGTCCCCATCCATCGCCGGCTACCCTAGCCTCCCTCTTCCGCTCTGCTCTCCTGCTTCTCGCGTGCAGGGAAGAAGAAGAAGATGGAGAGGGCCGGGCCGCGAGGGTGAGGGGGGCCAAATGGGCCCGAACCCACGAGAATAAAAAAGGGGCTGGGCGCAAAGGCCCAGCCCGCGTGGGCCTCCCTCCTCTCTTTTTTTTTTTACTCAAAAATAAGGGAAAATAAATAGGAAAATAAAACTTAGTAAATGTAAATAATATTAATATTTAGGTGATGCAAAAATCTTTTTTTGTTAGGGTCAAATTGAACCCTAGTTTTCTATGCAATTTAATCTTAATACTTAGTTAAGATTTATGTGTCAACACTCAAACATAGAAAGCATCTGATCTTGTCATTTCCCTATCAACTTTTACTTTTTGCATAAATACGAATGCTCCAAAAAGAAAAAAAAATTGCCATGCACAGAAATAACATCCCCAAATTATATTTTGTAAAAAATCGATAGGGAAAGGAGAGGACCAAACTTTTTCTTATTCCCACTAACGGAGAGACATTTTCTTAGACTCTAGCATCTTAGATTAAATTTTCAGAGAATATTTGAAAAGTAAGAGCAGCTCTTATTATGATAAGAGTCTCTGGCTTAGAATATAGCTTGTCTTCTGGATAGTAGCAAAGAAAGATCCAGGAAAAATATGTCAAATTTACGTTATGAACTTTCGCATAGAGACGTGCACCGTATTGCTCAAGACTTCGTCTTAAAAGGAATTATCGTTGAATCGTCTCATGCAAGTGGCTATGACCACTTGACGTTAACTCCACAACTTGATCTTAGGCCCCACCTTACTTCTCCTTATAAACCCGCGAATCCCGAAAAACAAAAATATATGAAGAGAGTTGAAGGAAGAACCGTGGTCATCCATGAGCTTCTCTTGAAGCTTGTGCTTGGGATCATCATATTGCGTCCATACCACAATCACATAGCAGAAGCTAATAATTCAATGACCAAGCCTGGATGCCGAAGTTTTTGTGGAAACCTCGAAATTCCAGATCGAATGATAGTGATCCCAAATGCCGCATCAATTGACCCTCATTTAGAGTCATTTGTGATGACTCTACCGATCCTTCCGTACCTTACATAAATAAAAAGAGTAGTGGCTTCCAAATACTCAGCATTTCTGTCCAGCACCATGAGTTGCGCGTTAACGTTTCGACCGGTTGAGAGTGCTATAACTCTGCCGGGAAAGATTACTCTTCAAGCAACTATCTAGGTCTCAAATTAGCGAAGTTTCCCATATCCAGCACCAAGAACAAGTTCATTGCAATTGGTTGTGACGTGTCAGCTAAATTCCAAGGCCACAATAGGAAGTTCTCTTTCGGTTGTATGTCTTTGTGCAGTAACATTTCCGACGTCAGTAATGGGTCGTGTTCCGGTATCGTTTGCTGCCAAACGAGCGTCCCTAGGAACACCTTCGACTACAAAATCTCCATTAGGAGCTTTTCCAATCATTCCGATGTCCTAAAATTCAATCCTTGCAGATGTGCCTTTGCCGCCGAAAATGACTTCTACAACTTCTTGGTTGATGATCTTTCGTGGCTTAAAAATCCAAAGGGTTATCCTAAAATTCAATCCTTGCATATGTAAGTATTGATGAATAACCCATGTGAGGGAAAGTCCGATAATATTGAGGGAAATTATACATGTTCATGCCCAAAGGGTTATCATAATGATGGCAAAAAAGGCGGTGGAGATGGACTTGAATGCATTGCTAATCCATCAAATTTGATGAAGATTTTGATTGGTAAGTTCTTTCATTTTATTTGAACTTCCTGACTCAAAAAATATACTATTATCTTAGCTGATTTCAAGAATATATAATTTAATTTGTCTGTGGTGTGTGTAGGAGAAAATTAACCATTTACATTTTCGCCCGATTTTTCTTCCACCGTTGCCCTTGCTTGAAAAAAACCCAAAATGAAACTTTCTATGTCCTTCACGCTGAAGTTCTCTATGCAGAAGATAAATAAGATCATTTAATGCATTAAGTACATCACTTGTTACTAACTACATCACGATAGAGCTCTCTTAAAATTTAAAAGCAGATTGATTTCACTTTCGTCAATTTCTGAACTCTCCGACATCTTTCGACTTGGTGACCTTGGGCTTTGAGTATTTGAGAATACATATTTTATCGATTGGGAACAAGTTGTGAATGTTGACATTGGTACAGTATAACTTCTTGTTGCGTGATCTTCATTGCCGCTTATAGCGCAGAGTCGCAAGGTCGTTGGATTGAATTAGTCAAAATAGACCTGGTAAACCACACAAGTCAAAAAATTGCCGCTTTTATTTATATATATATATATATATATGTGTGTGTGTGTGTGTGTGTGTGTGTGTGTGTGTGTGTGTGTGTGTGTATGTAGAAGACTTGGAGCATGTCAATGATTTGGTCAGTAGACTTTCTGTATCAAATCGTATTTTAATTATGGGCAGTGCTAACATAAAGGTACTGTTATTACTTCAAAAATGATGGTGTATCCAGAGCCAATACCACAATTTCAAGAAAAATCAGCCATGAAATGTTTACAGCCTATTCAACAGCTTTTTATAAAGAAATAAGACAATTCCCGAAGAATGAAATGATAATTAAAACCATTCTTCGTTCTTTCTGACTACATCTCTTGAATCTCAATCTTCATCTCATCTTTCCTCAATGAACAATCTTGCAGTATAACCAGTTTTTTATTTGAACTCAATTTTGCATTTTGTTCACAACCTCATAAAATAAAAAATTTCATGCAACATTTTACCCTTGGTAAATGCTGAAATGTTTGCACCCCATAAAATAAAATAAAAAATGAAATTTATATTGTACACTTGATTATGATAAAATGAAGCAATGGTCATCAACAAAAAAAATTGACATTTTGTAAAGTTTCCCACTCATGACGTGATGTTGTAAATCTTTTCTATAACGTTGTAATTGAAATTTATGAAAATTCATATTTTTTTGACAAATTTAATAGTATGCTGCACTCACCTATGACAAAATGTCGTGAACGCAGGTACAACATTTCAAAATTTAAAACATAATGCATTTAACGACACTCTTTGTTCTTAATTGCAACCAACAAAAGAAGTCTTTATAGAATATCGTAAAATAAAGGAAAACATGTGTTGTGTTTTTTTTTTCTCCTTTCGTTTTACGAGCTACATTCATCAAAATTAAGTAGAAAATGTCCTAATAGTTTCTTTTCGTTAGTTGCTCTACACCAGACCAAATAAAATCAGCGGATCTTGAACGGCATAAGAGGCTCTACATGAAACAGAGAAACTGATCTAGTAAAAACAATTCAAAAAAAAGAAAAAGAAAAAGAAAGCCATGAAAAAAGGAAGATGAAAAATAGGAATGTGCTCTCGAACTGGCTAAATCTTTCCTCAAGTTGACTACACAAAACTTGAGGTGGAGAGAGAGGACCGTCATCCTTGACAGAACGACAGAACAAAGCTACAGTTAAATCACGAAATATGTGATCTTATCTTAACAGATTAATAATCACACACCCTAGATCATAATCTTAATTTCTCTCTTGTCTCTCCCTTCCTGCCCACAAGCTCCAATCATCACCGCTTCTGTTGCTCGTAGCCACGACATCTGGCGAAGTTAACGCCCTTGTGTTGGCGAAAACGGGTGGAGACGTACACATAGGGATCGCTATTTTACCAATCCAACTAGATATCCTTACTTCCTAATCTCAAATAAAATGAGCGAAAGCCCGTGTTCAACGGATTTTGGGGCAGGGATGTGGCAAAATTCTTCTGCTCCACATCCAGGCTGGGGAAGGAATGGATATGGCTAGGCCTCTTTTCCTCTTGTTCTCTCTTTATTCCTCCTATAGGTTTTCTAGCTGTAGTGTTTTTACCAATATTCTTTACGCATCTAATCATGAAAACTTTATATAATAAACACAGCTTAATTCCGCACAGGGATTGATCAAATTCGACTCGAACTTTCAATCTTGGCAATATAAAGCACTAACTTTGACAATTACCCAAATTTGGCACGCTGTTGGCTTGAAATATTTACAAAATTCTAGCACGTCAATATTATCTCTTTATTACCTATGACACTTTTTTTACTCCTTTACTCTTTACATCGCTTTTATCTTCTTACAATAATAGTTAAATCCGCATACTTGCAATTGCAAGGACGATGATGGGATAAAAAAACTTGCTCTACATGATTGAAATGTGGACTGGCATGTTTTTTTAATCTCATTAGAAAGTCCCAATCATTTTTTTTTTCCTCCTAAAAGTCAAACCTGTTCCTTTCTCATTTAGTTTTGATTAGCAGGTAAGAACTGATAGATTTGGTTAAATGGCTATTCCGTCTTTCTTTTATGTGTGACCCAATTTGCACAACTCTTTTAATTTCTTCACAAGCCATATATATCACGATATCATTTAGATAGCTAGTTGATTGCTAGTGTCATGACAAAATTTATTGAAGGTGACGATACAAGTAAAAGAGGAAGATATAAGCAACCTTTGCACCAAATGCTAATCCATTTTAAAATTTTTCCTCAAGGGTACGAGTCCTTGCCATTTTCATGTCATCAGAAGGGATCAAGTTAAATACAGAGATGGGACCTGTATTGAGTTATTTGAAATCATGCATAGTTCAATGAAAGAGTCTCTATAAACGTATACATTAGATGGCGTGAATTTGGTTGCGTAAGACCCAAAAAACTGTAAGCAAGTATACTGTGGGACCATAGGAAAAGATAAGTATCCTTGCAGTTAGTTTGAGTTTATACTTTTGTGACATCTTTCATGTCAAATTAAACCTATTTTTTGCAGAGCGGGATGATTGCGCTTTTCTTCCTTTTTTGTAGATTAGCTCAACCAAATCGATTGTCCTGGTTCAGACTCAATTTGTCCCAAAACTACGAAGTTTTCCGAGGAAACCTCACGATATAATTCTTCATAAAGTGTGAATGCGCGGCCCCTTTTACATGGTGCAACCATTTGTTGTGTAGATAATCATGTGGCTAATTGTTCTGAAAAATCAGTGTCGTATACAGGTGTTGCTGTGGGCATAATAGTGCTGCTTTTCAGTATAGGCTTTTCATATTTTGTATACAAACAAAGCATGCTTATCAAGCTCAAAGAACAATATTTCAAGCAAAATGGCGGCTTGCTTTTGGAGAAACAATTACATGAATGTGATAGAACCATAAAAGCTGCGAAAATCTTCAGCTCTGAAGAGCTAGAGAAGGCCACCAACAATTATGACGAGAGCGAGATAGTTGGGCAAGGAGGATATGGTATTGTTTACAAAGGGTCATTGCCAAATAATATGATAGTTGAGATTAAGAAGTCCAAGTTCATGGTCCAAAGCCAAATCAAACAGTTCATCAATGAAGTCATTGTGCTTTCTCAAATTAATAGTCGTAACATGGTAAAGCTTCTAGGATGTTGTTTGGAAACCAAGGTGCCTTTAATGGTGTATGAGTTCGTCAACAATGGAACTCTCTTCGACCATGTCCACAACCCAAACAAATCATTGAAGCTATCTTGGGAGACCTGGTTGATCAAACATAACTGTCGACTATGGTTCGGGAACATTAGGATGCTTAGACCCCGGATACTTTCACACAAACCAATTGACAGAAAAGGGTGATGTTTACAATTTCGGGATTATGCTAGCTGAGCTATTGACAGGGAAGAAGTGCTTTCTTTAGACGGACCGGAAGAAGAGCGGAGCTTGGTAACATACTTTTTTTCATCATTGAAAAATGACAAATTGTTTCAGATTGTTGAGGAAGTTATTGCAAATGAAGGAAGCAATGAGCAAGTGAGAGAAGTTGCCAATCTTGCCAAGAGATGCTTGAAAATAAAAAGTGAGGAGAGGCCGACCATGAAGGAAGTAGCAATGGAATTGGAGGGACTCAGAGTAATGGCTAAGCATCCATGGGTCAATGGTATTGATGTGAATCCAGAAGAAACAGCTTATTTACTAGGAGAGAAACCTAGTGTATATATGGATAGTATTGTGATCATGAACACTGGGTACATGGATAACATGAAAAATCATGTGCTGCCACTAGTTAGTAGTGGGAGATGACAATAATAGGTTAGTGATATTATGTGAAAATGGTTTACTCTTACTATTTGTTGGTGGAGCTAATGAGATTTGGGAGCTAATATTGTCTCTGAGTGTACCGAAGTTAATATGACATGGAAGTGCAGATTTCTGTGTGCTCGAGGATGCAACATGTACAACTTGGATGAATATTATTAACCGGGCGATTCCATGATTTTGCCTTACCAGTGATACAATGAAACTTTCACACGTTGATTAGACGCGTGATATATGTTCAATTACACACACCACCAACCGAAATGAGTTTCACGTTTGACTTTTGCCCATATGTTACTCATCCATTCCTTCAATGGGGTACGGTTATGTTTGTCTTATGGAGGTACAATTATGACATCATCTATATCTATTTGCAGTCAAGTTTTCACGTAGTTAATGCCCATATCAATAATCGACCAATTAAAAAAAGGGTATGCTTTCACTTGGGCACAATAAAACAAAAGTCAACCGGTAGAAAGCTAATCAATTTATTATATGCATCAAATAGCATCGAATGCGGCCATTTGCCATATGTAAAACCAAGAATTAGTGTTAAGATCCTCCTACTGCTTTGTAATTATGGTGGCGTAGCATATATTTGGACATCATGAATATCCTAAATTTATCCGATAAAGGGAAGACATTGGTCAATTATTCTTTTTACAATTGATTAATCATAAATTCATTGCAATTGATTCTTCTTTTAAGTAATTTTCTTTGCTAAAGCTCAAATCAATTATTTGTGAATTTGACTAGTGTAGCAAAAATCGTCACAATAATTTACCAGGATTTTATCTTACTTCGATCTAAGAAATACCAACATTTCTTTACACTTTTAGGATGACCAACTGTTTTAATAATATGTCAATATTTATACTTATGCTTCCAAGGACCTTTGAATTTACTAATTTTCATTTGAAATTACCAACCTTATTTTGATTGGCATACCAACTGTCGCAACCTACCCCTTGAGAGAGGGAATAGGTTTAGGGATATTGTCTAATAGATGAGCCCATGGCCTGAGCTTTCATAAGCTCATGTCTCATGCAACATTGGAGTGTTCATATAAAATGTCAAATGAGAAAATGAGGAGTCGTCACTGGCTTATTGGCGTCGGTTGGAAATCAAATGAGGCATGTGAATGTGCCTTACTTCCTACTCAACTAAAACATTTAGAGTTAAGGACTTGATTACACTAATTAATCAATTAGTGCAATTTCAATATATAATATTGTTTATTTCAAAAAATATTTTTGTTAAGCAATTTGGATTGATTTTAGACATATCCACTAACATGTGAGATAATTATGCAGGTGTGCAATGATTAAAATAATAATCAACAACCAAAGGAAATATTAAATAAATTACAAGGGGAAAATAAGCATATAATCACTAAAAGTTAAATAAATGCCAATCCTAACTAGGGTAAATGGAAGGCATAATCATCATATCAAAAATGCATAATTAAGGGTATTTGTCTTTAATGATAATTGAAATCCTAAGATAGAATCCTAAGGGCTTTTTCAACTTCGGGTACAATCTTATATTAAAATGCTCTACTTTTTAAGAGAATATTACCCAAAAACTACTCTTTAAAATTTTTGGGGGATTCTTTTTTTTTCTTCTTTTTTAATTTTTTTTTTTTTGTGAATTCTCGAATTTTCTTTTAGATTTTAGTTTTTTTAAATAATTTTCCTAAATTTTAAATTTTCTTAAATTTTTAGAATTTTTAGAATTTTCCGAATTTTTGAATTTTCTTAATTTTTTAAATTTTTTTCGAAATTCTTAAACCTATTTTATGATTTTTTGGTATTTTTAAATTATTATTTAATACTCTTTTTCTTTTCTATTTAATTTTTGAGATTTTTAAATTTTTTAATAGCATTATATTCGTGAAGACGGGTTCGGACCCGTAAAACCAGTCTGACCCGCTAACCCGATCGAACGACCTGGATCCAACCTATTTCAAATAAAACCCTAATTTTTAAACATATATATAGTAAGTATTATATAATTTTCAACCAACCAACTGTACAAAGGGGGTGAGACCCGGCACCAACCCACACTTATTGGGAGAACATGTCACTGGAGTGGAGGGTGCCAAGTTCACACTATAGTACCAACTGAGCAAACCATACAAATATATAGGGATGGAAGGATCCGCTCCTCTCACGTCTCCAAGCCAAAAATACGAGGGTCAATTCCCTAGCAGCGCTGCAATCTTCTGTTACGAGGAGATGCGATAACCGATTGAAAAGATAGGGCTTTGTCCTTGACTGCCTTGGTTAGGTGTAGCTTCATGGACAGCACAAATAGGTTAGAAGCCCAAAATTAAACATATTTTTTTAATTTCGATTTTCTATTATTATTTGTTTTTTTTCCCTTTTCTTTTTTTATTTTTCATTTCTTTCTCTCTTCTCCCTGTTCTCTCTTTTCCTTCCCGAAGCGTGTCTTCATTTACGCAACACCCTCCCCGAAACTTCCCCAGGATCTCACCTGCCAAATGCTCAGGCCTCCTAAGCAAAAGCCAGCAAGGTAGACATTAAACCTCCGTCGATTTCACTGAAGACTCCAGACTGGACGCTTGTTATTCATCACCCGATCCCCCATGCCCTCCCTGCAAGAAGCACCGCTGGCCTCCATCCCTCACCGGAACAATGAGCTCAAAACACACCACACACGCAAAAGTAACCGTGAAGGAAAGAAGCAAGAAACGTGACCATGACATAAAGAAACCCAGAGAACGTGAGCAAGAGGTCTCCAGTTCGAGCAAGGCAGCCATGACATTCGTAGATATCACATAGACATTTTGTCGGACAATTGACGGGCGTCGACCGAGGGGAGGCGAACGATAACTTAACGGGGCATCAAAACGCGACCAAAATAGACATAGGCAACTAAGCGGGGTCTAGAAGCAAGAAAAGGCAGCACCGTTGGAGTCGGGACTCGAGCAAGCCGAAGCCGCGCGAGCCTCTGTCCGGCGGGCTCAAAACAGAGCAGCACGGAGCGCTACCTCGCTTGAGCGATGGGGGTCCTACCCGGCTCGACGATGGCGACTTACAGGCGAGCCCGAGACAGACCGGACCGTGCCGGCCGCCCTAGCGTCGCCGAGACAAGGTCCTCGGACCGAAGGGGAGTGAACTCAAAGGAAGACTCACCGGAGAGAAAGGACGCCAGGAAGCGGAGTCTCGGGAGCGGCCAAGCTGCTTTCCTACTCTCTACTCTCGATTGTTCGCTCTAATCTCACTCACGATACCCTCTCTCTCGAGCTCTCAGCCTAAAACCTCTCCCAAGCCGCTCTTGCTCTCTCTGTTTTTTTTCCTCTCTCGCTATTTTCCGCCAAGGAAGCTCTATCCCACCCCCCCTTCCTCGGTCCTTCTTTTAAACTTGCTCCTCTCCCTCTCTCTAAGGACTACGTCAGCTGCTACCAACGGGACATTCCCCTGCTGCTCGTCGTCGTACTGTCCTCCGTCCTTCGGCTTCCTTTGTCGGAGGCCGTCGTCCAAGCGGAGGGGAGAAGAAGAAAAGAGGAGATAGGCCGGGGGACAGGGAGGGAAAGGAATGGACTGGGCCGGCCCAGGTGGAGAGAAGGATAAGGGAAAAGAAGAAGGCTTGGCTGGCCCTGGCCCGGCCCTGCTGCATTTTTTAATTTAATTTTAATTATTTAAAAAAATTAGTACTATTAATACAAATGTTCCTAATGTCTATGTGATGCAATTTAATAATTTTTTTTCTTTGGGGTTAGAAATTAATCCTTAATTTTCAATGTAATCAATGAATGATTAAACGGGTCACTAAAATTTACATATCAATATCAATAAATGTCATATTGACACACCAAATTATGTTAAAGGCATCGGTGACTAGAAGAATAAATGTTGGTAGATTATTAAAGTTGTTTGATAGTTTTGGAAGTAGAAAGAAATGTTCATACTTCTCAAAACAAAGCAAAAGATAAAAAGTTGCTATGTGACTATAATTAGTTGGTATCTTAATTTGATGAATGTCGGTACTTCAATCAAATTGAAGTTGGTGATTTCGAATAAAAGTTAGTAACTTCAAAGACATTGGTAAACATGCTAACTGATATGCGATTGAGTAAGCAAGTTTCTAATCACTTTTTTGTACCAACAATATTTGATAGTTACCAACCGCATTCGAAGTCACTATGTACCATCATGGACTAAAGTTACATATTTATGGCTATGAACGCTTCCAATCTACAAAGCCTTCACTCGTTACATGATAAATGAACTCTATGCCAATGCTTCTCTTTGGATATACCATGCTAACTATCTGTCATGTGTGCAAGAAAAAGAAGTAAAAGTGGGGGTCTTTATGAATACGCTACTTTGATTAATATTAAATCTTCGAACCCATTCTGGTAGAAAGCGAGTTAAAGTTTTTAGTATCAGATAAAAGAAAGTAAAGATGGTACTGTTTCTCATCCATAAAAGAATTTACAGAAGCTATGTATGGTGATCTCCATTATCAACCACTTTCACCAATAAATTTCACGAAAAGTTGCTGGATTATAATGTTTATCTTATAGAGGTGGATCATGTAACATGTTTATCATCACTTAAAAAGCTTTTAGAAAATTCAGTTAATGATGTTGGCTGAGGCAACGATATATAATTATCATGACAAGCCTATTTGTGACCTTAACCAGCTTTTTAATTAATGGAGGTGGTAAAATTAATTTGTTTTCAAGGTTTGGCTTATGCATATTAAAATTTTTGAAGTGTCACACCTTTATTATTAGGCGGTTGCGGCTTTTGATGCTGTTGAACTTAAGCAATTCTGTCGATTGTTTTTTCGTAATTATACAACTGGAGTCGAGTTTCCTATCTACCACCTCACTACTAGTTTTCTTGTGAAGGATAATCGAATCATCATCTTGTCACTTTGCTGAGATATTAAAGTGGTTTCACCCTCTATCTTACTGGCAATATCTGTTCTCCACAAAGCTAAAATGCAGAGCCATAAATTCTGAAAGTTCATGCTACCATTATCTTCATAAAAATTGGAAACGGTTCGCTGAACGACCAGCAAGCTAAATAGGTTGTGCATGTCCTATTCCGAAATTGCAAATGTCCTACGGAAGCAGTTTTCGAGAAATTAGTGGACAATACAGAGAAGTCAAGTGCATCCTCTGCGAATGCAATCGCTCTATTCCAAAAGTCCTACGGCCCAATGCATATGAAGAAGTAATGCTAAGGTATTATTTTCAAGCACATGAGGCCACTAGAGATGCACATTACTAGTCTCTAGAAGAACACGAGCATAATCAACCAGCGTCAATTTATTCCTCTCAAGACCCTTAGACACTCTGAATAGACATATATTTTATCCAGATAGCATGTGTCATAAATACAGTGACTCATTCAAAGACCTTAATCTAGTTGTGCACCATGAACCTATCAATAAGTGAAGGAATTTTGCCAAAGTGTCAATGGTTGAGCTTTGTGCTTTGTAATTTTATGTAGGAATGTTCCTAGTTTATTATGCTAGTGTCACTTTAAAACTATCGGTCTTGTATAAGGGAATCCATCCCCAAGATGTATTTTTGAAAAATAGTCATTTGTAATGCCCATTGGGCCTCATACAATTCATGTAATGCCCTTGCCTTCAGTTATAAAAGGCAAAGAAGAGCAGTCATAAAATGGAGGTGAACTTCCGGAAAACCATCATATTTTCTCCTATCGTGTTTTTGTAAACTTCGTTGTTCTCTAAGCATATTGTTATTTGAAGGATAGGAATAAATCTTTGATAATGCGATATCCCGATTCTTGGTGAAGCAAGTATTCTCTCTTTTTATTTGTCAAAGTGATCCTGTGGATCAAAAAGCTAAATTAATATTGAGATTTCGAGTCTCAAAGTGACCATTTTAATGAGATTTTCAGGCTAAAAATCAATCATATTTTGATTGTCGAGGGAAGAGCCTATGTATTGTGATGGCATATTGACCTTAAATCTTCTTCTTCTTGGTAACTTAATCTCTTAGGGTTGTGCAACTGGAACCGATTGAACCGGGAGCCACTTGAACTAGATCAGATTGGTTGGTCAAACGTAGTTCTCATGTGTGCTAGTCTGGTTATTGATTCCATAAAATCGGAATCAATAATTGGCAGTTTGGTTTCTAAGTTCAAAATGGGAAATAGACCAATATTGAAAGTCCCCAATTAGCTCAAAGTTCAAATGAACCCAGCAAGAATAATAGCCCAGTCGAAAGAGAAATAAGTTGAGCTTAGAGAGAGTAAAAGCTCACAACAAAAGGAAAGCTCTCTCTCTCTCTCTCCCTCCCTCCCTCCCTCCCTCCCAAGACTAGGTGGTCAGGTTCCTGATTCCAAAAAATGATAACTAATCCTCCTAATTCAGTTTCCAATTCTTGAGTGGGACTAAATCAGACCAGGACTAGATCATCCCTATTTTCCCTCATTAACTCCAATTGTTGCCCATGTTAATTCTTGTTATTCTTGAATTTAAAGTTATAATCCAAAAGATGAATTTGTCGTACATCAAATCAAATTTTATCATGTAACATATATATTTCTTATAAGTATTAAGGCATTATTAAAATGTTGAGTGACTTTATCTGAAGAGAAAAGAAAGAACCAATTTAGAGAAATTCAATGGTCACTTAACAAAGTGGATGTTGTCATTTACTAAATTGACTTTACTAGGTGATTTGATTTTTTCTCTTTAAGGGTATATGAAATGTGCAGAAAATGAGACAAACACCACGTATCCAATTGCAGGATTTTATATGTTTCCATACTAGATTCTATATGCATGTATTTGCTCCAGACAAAATTTATAAACAGAGTACAATAGAAAAGAGGTTTAGTTTTTTTTTTTTTTTTTTGGAAGCAAAAAAAGTTTGGATTGAACTCTATAGAATCAACGTTACATAAGAATGATAGGATCTAACATATAAGTAGCAAAGTGACTAGAAAGAAATTTTATAACCACATCGTGATATAGCTTTATTCTCGCAACACTGTACTTTAATTATAAAAAAAAGAAACTTATCCCACTAATGGTAACATTAATATATTAGGTTAATACTTAAATATTAATTGTGTATAATCTATTGACCTAGCCATACTTTGCTGTAGCAGTCAATAAAACCAAAAAGATCCATTAATTTATTTATTTTACAAAATTTCATTTTGTAGCCATACCTGATTTTGGCCAAATAACATTTTAACTCTCTAGAGAAAAGCGACTTTTTATTTGCTCCTTCAACTAGAAAAGAAGAGATATCCAGCGTCCTGTCCAAAGCATCAGATGCAATGACGGCGACCTTGACCTACAAAGCAACGACTTGTATAGCAAACTCATATCTGTAAGATTAGAACAAACCTGCAACACGACACTGACCTTGACCTGAAAAGCCAAGCAGCGACTTGCATGGCCAGCTGAGGTCTCTATGATTTGAAAGGCCTGGGACCTTATGATTTGGGTCTGCTTTTAGCAGGATTGTGATTCACGTTGAGATGTTTCAAACCATTTTAAGAGCTTTTAAATTAATTTGAAATGTAAATATAGACTTGCTTTAAGAATTCAGTTTGATCGTGTGTAACAAAGCTCTCTTGAACTAGATATGAAATAGAGAGAAAAATAAAAGCAGGATCTTAACAAAGAAGATAGTTTGATTAATATTAATTTCTCAACTTCCTTGGTAGATATAGCAAATTAGTTAAAGTTTTCTTTGCCGAAGATAATAAGGTAAAAATGGTACTGTCATCATTGAAGCTATCGACGGGAAACTCCATAAAAGATGTCTCTATTTATGTTAAATATCAACCAATTTCGTATAAACTTCCATGAAAAAGTGTCAATTTTGGTGTGCCTGTGGAGGGTGGGCATGTGGCATGTCTTTTCACTTAAGAAGCTTTTTATAAATTTTATAAAATTAATGTCAATTTTGACATCTACCTTGATTTGAAAAGCCAACTCATATCTCTACAATTCAAAACGCCCTACGACATGACATTGGCCTTGACCTGAAAAGCCAGGCAGCCACTGGCATGGTCAGCTAATGTCTCTATGATTTGAAGGCCTGTGAGCTATAATGATTTCCTTGATCCCGAATCCTAGATTCGCTTTTATCATAAACGTGATTCACGTTGTGTACGTTACAATCGATCATGGGAATTTCCACATTGATTGTAAACATGAATAGAGACTTGCATTAAGGATTCAATTTACTTGTGTGTACCAAAATGTGGCCTTTCCTGATTCTCTCTCCCTCTCTCTTGAAGATTGTATGATATTTACTCATACAATTAGTGAAGTGATTAGAATAAAATTTTATAGCCACGTCACGACATAGCTTTATTCTCACTATTTTTTACATTAATTAAAGAAAAGAAAAAGGAACTCGTCCTTGCTAATAGTAGCACTAATTTATTAGGTGAGTACTTAAATATTAATCTGTGTATTGTTTATTAACCTAGACCTACTTTGCTGTAGCAGTTAATAAAACCAAATAGATCCTTTTTTTTCTTCGCTTAGTTTACCTGATTTTAACCAAGTAACTCTAGGAATTAAAGTAGAAATTTCTATTGCTTTTGCACTTGATTTAGACTCTCCAAAGAAAGCAACTTTCTTTTGCTCTTTTAGCTTAAAAACAAGATGCATTCGGTCCCATTCCTCGTCCAAAACATCATATACAACTGACATCCACTCTCTCTCGCTCTTCACTAAAGAAGCCTTGACAAGACATTCACATTGTAATGTCGCAACGTGGCTACCTCAACTCGAAATGAAAGGAAAAGTAAAAGTAGGATTCTTGATAAATAAGATAGTTTGATAAATATTGAATCCTCAACTTTCGGGATAGACACAACAAAATAGTTAAAACTTTTCTTCGCCGAAAATCGCAAAGTAAAAGTCTTGATGTCATCATTTGTGCACGAGAACTATAAACCACAACTTTGATTGGAGAATTAAAGTGGCAATTGTATCGACAAGAGACTTTATTAAAGCCGTGTCTATGCCTGTCAAATATAAACTAATTTCGTATGAAATTCCATTAATAAAGGAGTTCCATGTGGTGTGCCTCTCGAAGGTGGACCCCAAAGCAAGTCTTTTTAAAAAAGAAGCTTTTCTGAAAATGCCATTTCACTCCTACTGTCCTTGATGAAGGGGACTTCTTAGTCTATAAGGAGTGATGATCTGAATTATTTGGCCGATAAAAAGAGGGAAAACAAAGGTGAACTGACATGGAGGCACTACGTGAAATTGGCTCAAACAAACAAAATTTAATGGAAAAGTCCTTTGCTTTTGGGTACAATTCTACTATGATTTGGAATAAAAGAGAGAAATAGTCGTAATGGTTTTTCTATTTGGTTGGTCATTTCAAGCGGCAAAGCAGTCCCATTCCGGAGAACTCCTTTTCGGAAAAAAGGAAGATCTTTTGACATCCAAGAAAATGAAGGTCAAGAGCTTAAATGGAACACATCTTATTGTTCTTAGTTTTCTCGTTGTGATTGTGCTTATGCCTTCCGTTATCTATGAAATGTGGTAATATATGATAAAATATTTAAATGAAAAAAATAACATTTCCATCTAATAACTTAAATTTTTGGAATAGTTGACACTAAATTCACAAAATCTCACATTGTGTTAGAATTAGTGATCTTTTTTGGTCTTACTTGTCCAATATTATTTGGGAATAGGATCCAACATACAAGTAGTGAAGTGACTAGAAGAAAATTCTATGGCCACATTGCAACATAGCTTTATGGGAAAAGTGAAAAAAAGTCCTAAGCCTATTACACCGATATCAATTCAATTTGAAACATTTTAATTGAATTAATTTAATTTTAAATTAGAAATTGTTGACATAGACATCGGTTGTCCGACGTGGCACAATTGATATTAATGTTGATAATTTTTTTAGTTTTTAAATATATTTGCCTTTCCTTTTCTTTCCATTGTGGCTGATGAGGTCCGTGGAGCTTGCTATCCATTGGGCAAGGGCTGCAAAGCCCTCATCAGCGACTAGTGAGTGTCAAGGCCCTTGCCCGGATGCAGGCGAGGTGCAGGTGGCTGCGGGAGAGGATCTTCGTGTACGAGGTTCTAGAGTTGGGGCATGGACTCTGCAGGACTGCGGCATTTCTGGAGATTTCAGCCGCTTCCTCTTCACCATCGACGCTCACATCCCGGGCCAAGTTTGGTTTTACTTTTCCTTTCGCTTTTGCTTCTTTCACGCCAGTTTTTTTTTCTCTCTGTTTCCTTACTCCTCCAGCCGAACCACGGTCGCTCCAACTTCGAATGGTCTGAGGAGCCAAGCAACGATGGAATTGTGGCCGCCGAGCTACTGGGCAACAAAAGCCTCTAGCGAAAGATTTATGATTTTAGTACTTTTCCCAAGCTTAATTCTCAATCTTGTCTACATTAAAAAAAAAAAAAAAAAAAAGGACTTGTCCTGCTAATGGTAACACTAAGTTTTTAGGTGAATACTTAAATATTAATTTGTGTATGTTTACTAACCTAGACATACTTTGCTGTAGCAGTTAATAAAACTAAATAGATTCTTTCAATTTTTTTTTCTCGCTTAGTAGCCATACCCGATTTTAACCAAGTAACTCTAGGTACAATTAAAGTAGAAAATTTTAAGGATGTTGCTCTTGATTTAGATTCTCCAAAAAACAGCAACTTTTTTGCTCTTTTAGCCTAAAACGAAGATGCATCAGTCCCATTCTTTGTACAAAACATCAGACGCAACTGACATCCACTTTCTCCCACTCTTCACTAAAGAAGCCTTGACAAGACCATCGTGATTCACACTGTGACGTCGCAATCGATTGTAGGAATTTTCAAAGTGACTTGAAAATAATGAATGAAGTCTCCATCAATGCTTCTCTTTCGATAAATGGCGCTTTCTATCTGTCACGTCTGAAAAAAAGAAGACAGAGAAGTGGGAATCTTTATGAAGAAAATACTTTGATTAATATCAAACATAGCCATATAGCATGAAACTTTGATGTATTCCAAAAGATGAATTTGTCGTACATCAAATCAAATTTTATCATGTAACATATATATATATATATATATATTTCTTATAAGTATTAAGGCATTATTAAAATGTTGAGTGACTTTATCTGAAGAGAAAAGAAAGAACCAATTTAGAGAAATTCGATGGTCACTTAACAGAGTGGATGTTGTCATTTACTAAATTGACTTTACTAGGTGATTTGATTTTTTCTCTTTAAGGGTATATGAAATGCGCAGAAAATGAGACAAACACCACATATCCAATTGCAGGATTTTATATGTTTCCATACTGGATTCTATATCCAGGTATTTGCTCTACAAAAAATTTATAAATAGAGTACAATAGAAAAGAGGTTGGTTTTTTTTTTTTTGGAAGCAAAGAAAGTTTGGATTGAACTCTATAGCATCAACGTTACATAAGAATGATAGGATCAAACATATAAGTAGCAAAGTGACTAGAAAGAAATTTTATAACCACATTGTGATATAGCTTTATTCTCGCAACACTGTACTTTAATTAGAAAAAAAAGAAACTTATCCCACTAATGGTAACATTAATATATCAGGTTAATACTTAAATATTAATTGTGTATAGTCTATTGACCTAGACATACTTAGTTGTAGTAGTCAATAAAACCAAAAAGATCCATTAATTTTTTATTTTTTATTTAAATCGTTTTGTAGCCATACCTGATTTTGGCCAAATAACATCAGGAAAAGTTCTAGTGAAAAATCAATCACTATTGCTCTTGATTTTAACTTTCTAGAGACAAGCAACTTTTTATTTGCTCCTTCAGCTAGAAAAGAAGAGATATCCAGCGTCCTGTCCAAAGCATCAGATGCAATGACGGTGACCTTTACCTGCAAAGAAACGACTTGTATAGCAAACTCATATCTGTAAGATTAGAACAAACCTGCAACACGACACTGACCTTGACCTGAAAAGCCAAGCAGCGACTTGCATGGCCATCTGAGGTCTCTACTATTTGAAAGGCCTGGGACCTTGTGATTTGGGTCCACTTTTAGCAGGATCGTGATTCACGTTGGGATGTTACAAACCATTTTAAGAATTTTTAAATTAATTTGAAATGTAAATAAAGACTTGCTTTAAGAATTCAGTTTGATCATGAGTAACAAAGCTCTCTTAAACTGGATATGAAATGGAGAAAAAAATAAAAGCAAGATTCTTGACAAAGAAGATAGTTTGATTAATATTAATTTCTCAACTTCCTTAGTAGATATAGCAAATTAGTTAAAGTTTTCTTTGCCGAAGATAATAAGGTAAAAATGGTACTGTCATCATTGAAGCTATTGACAGGAAACTCCATAAAAGATGTCTCTATTTCTATTAAATATCAACCAATTTCGTATAAACTTCCATGAAAAAGTGTCAATTTTGGTGTGCCTCTGGAGGGTGGGCATGTGGCATATCTTTTCACTAAAGAAACTTTTTATAAAATTTATAAAATAGTGTCAATTTTGACATCTACCTTGATTTGAAAAGCCAACTCATATCTCTACAATTCAAAACGCCCTATGACATGAGATTAGCCTTGACTTGAAAAGCCAGGCAGCCACTAGCATGGTCAGCTGATGTCTCTATGATTTGAACAAACTCTCTGATGGAATTGTGGAGTCTAATGGAGAAAAATATTATTGTGGGTAGGCACTTCTCAGCAAGTCACCCATCCTGAGATATTAAAGGAAATAGAGTTTATATTACTGCTAATATCTTACATGTAATTTCCTTTAATATGTATGCCCTAGACTCTGTTATAAATAGGGGCAATTTCTTTTATAGTTGTAACATTTGAAGCTTTGTAACCCCGAGCTTGTAACACGATGCGATAGTGAAGAGCTTTAGTGCAAGACCGTGGTTTTTCCCTTCTTGATTTTAGAAGGGTTTTCCACGTAAAAATTCCTGCTTGCCCTCTTTTATTCCCTACTTTATTTTTCGTAGCATATTCGCGTCCCCAACAACTGGTATCAGAGCCTAGTTTTGGCGAAATAGTGGGAGCGAATATGGACGAAGGAAAGGTGAAGATTGATCTGTTCGATGGCAAGGATTTTGGTTTCTGGAAGATGCAAATCGAGGATATGCTGTATCAGAAGAATTTGCATCAACCTCTGTCTGGAGAGAAACCAGAATCTATGAAGCAAGCAGAGTGGGAATTGTTAGATCGACAAGCTCTAGGTTTGATTCGTCTTACATTGGTGCGGAACGTTGCTTTCAACATTGCCAATGAGGCGACAACGGTGGATTTGATGGCAGCGTTGTCTAACATGTACGAGAAGCCTTCTGCATCAAACAAGGTATATTTGATGCGTCGTCTTTTCAATATGAAGATGGACGAGGGTGCTTCTGTGACAGATCACATCAACGAATTCAATGTGATCACAACTCAGTTGAGTTCGGTGGATATCAAATTTGATGATGAGGTAAAAGCTTTAATTTTATTATCTTCTCTACCTGAAAGTTGGAGTGCAACTGTGACGGCAGTGAGCAGTTCGTCTAGTAAGAAAAAGTTGAAGCTTCAAGCAATCCGAGATTTGATTCTTAGCGAGGATATTCGTAGAAGAAAATCGGGTGAATTTTCGGGTGCTGCCTTAAATATTGAAGGCAGAGGGAGAAACAATCAACGTGGGCGAAACAAGTATCATGGTAGATCAAAGTCCAGAGGGAGAAGCAAATCGATACCTCGTGGTGAAATTATTTGCTGGAATTGCGAAAAGAAGGGACATCTGAAACGAGATTGTAGAGCCCCAAAGAAGAAAATTCAATATCGAGATCGAAATCAAGATGAAGAAAAATCTGTGAATGTAACTTTTGAAGAGACTCAAAATAGTGATGCCTTAATTTTGAGCATTGATAGTCCAATTGAGTCGTGGATTCTTGACTCAGGTGCGTCGTTTCACTCTACTTCATGCAAAGAATTAATGCATAATTTTGTTGCTAGAAAATTTGGAAAGGTTTATCTTGCTGATGATGAACCTTTGGATATTATGGGAAATGGTGATATTTATATAAAATCTACTAACGGATATCAATGGAAGTTGCATGATGTCATATATGTTCCAGGACTTAAGAGAAATCTAATCTCTATAAGTCAACTAGATAGCACAGGTTACAGGACTATTTTTGGGGATGGCTCTTGGAAAATTGTTAAAGGTGCTCTGGTTGTAGCACGTGGAACAAAGTCAGGAACGCTCTACGTGACTGAAATCAATAGAGAAACTACAGTAATTGCTGAATCGGAAATTGATTCTAAATTATGGCACCGCAGACTTGGACATATGAGCGAAAAATGAATGAAGATATTAGCATCTAAGGGAAAATTGCCTGATTTGAAGTCCATAGATATTGGTCTATGTGAAGATTGTGTTATGGGTAAGCATAAACGTGTTAGTTTTTTGAAAATTGGAAAAGAACCAAAGAAAGAAAAATTAGAGTTGGTGCATACAGATGTGTGGGGCCCAGCTCCTGTGCAATCCCTTGGAGGCTCGCGCTATTATGTCACGTTTATTGATGACTCCACTAGAAATGTATGGGTTTATTTTCTAAAAAATAAATCTGACGTATTTGCTATTTTTAAAAGATGGAAAGCTGAAGTGGAGAACCAGATTGGCCTGAAAATTAAATGTTTAAGGTCTGATAATGGTGGTGAATATGATAGCAAGGAATTCAAGCAATTTTGTGCAGAGAACGGAATCAGAATGACAAGAACTGTTCCAAATAGACCGTAGCAAAACGGAGTTGCTGAGAGGATGAACATAACTCTAAATGAGCGTGCAAGAAGTATGAGGTTGCATGCAGGATTACCCAAGATGTTTTGGGCAGATGCAATTAATACGGCAGCATATTTAATTAATAGAGGACCTTCGGTTCCATTTGATTTTAAGTTACCAGAAGAAGAATGGAGTGGAAAGAAGATAAATCTCTCACATCTGAAAGTCTTTGGTTGTGTTTCCTATGTCCACGTAGATTCTAAAAATAGAGATAAACTTGATGCAAAAGCTAAAAAGTGTTTTTTCATCGGATATGGTTTTGATTATTTTGGCTATCGGTTCTGGGATGAACAAAATAGAAAAATAATAAGAACTGCTGATATTACGTTCAATGAGAATATGTTGTACAAGGACAAATTTGTGGCAGAATCTAGTGTGAAGGAAAATTTGGTGGAAAATATAGAGATTGAATTGGAAGAAAATTCTAAAAGTGTTATGGTTGAAATTCCTAAAACTATTGCTGAACAAGAATCACGTACACCTGATCCCACTTTGAGAAGATCTAGTAGAATACCTAAACCGTACAAAGATATTCTCCGTCATTGCATTATTTGCTTTTGACTGATATTGGCGAACCAGAAAATTTTTCGGAAGCAGTGCAGGTTGAAGATTTTGTTAAGTGGGAGTTAGCAATGCAGGATGAGTTGGATTCACTCGAGAAAAATAAAACTTGGGTGTTAACTCGGTTACCAGATGGGAAGAAGGCATTGCAGAACAAGTGGGTGTATCGGGTCAAAGAAGAACCCGATGGCAGCAAGAGATACAAAGCAAGGTTAGTAGTAAAAGGGTTTCAGCAAAAAGAAGGAATTGACTATACAGAGATTTTTTCTCCAGTTGTGAAATTGACTACTGTTAGGTCAGTATTGAGTATTGTTGCTGCAGAGAATTTACATCTAGAGCAGCTAGATGTTAAGACTGCATTCCTCCATGGTAATTTGGAGGAGGATATTTATATGGTACAACCGGAAGGTTTTCAAGATCCTGGAAAAGAAAATTATGTCTGCAAATTGAATAAAAGTCTGTATGGCTTGAAACAGGCTCCTCGACAATGGTACAAAAAATTTGACACATTTATGTGTGGTAACGGGTTCATTAGAAGTGACATGGATCACTGTTGTTATTTCAAAAAATTTGATGACTGCTATATTATTTTGCTATTGTATGTTGATGATATGCTCATTGCAGGATCTAGCATGAGAGAGATCAACATACTGAAGCAGCAATTGTCAAAAGAGTTTGAGATGAAGGACTTAGGCGTAGCGAATCAGATTCTTGGGATGAGGATCATGCGGGATAGATCTAAAGGAATTCTAAAGTTATCTCAAGAAAAGTACATTAAAAAAGTGCTTAACAGATTCGGAGTTCAGAATGCAAAGCCCAGAAGTACTCCTTTAGGAAGTCACTTCAAGCTCTCAAAGGAGCAGTCACCAAAGACGAATGAAGAGTGGGAGTATATGGCTAAAGTGCTTTATGCATCAGCTATTGGTAGTTTAATGTACGTAATGGTGTGTACTAGACCAGACATAGCTCATGTAGTGGGAGTTGTGAGCAGATACATGGCAAATCCAGGAATAAAACATTGGGAAGCTGTAAAGTGGTTATTAAGATACCTGAAAGGCACTTCAGGTATGTCATTATGTTTTATGAAAAATAGTGCAACTTTACAAGGCTTTGTTGATGCGGATCTTGGTGGTGACTTGGATCATAGGAAGAGCACCTCGGGTTATGTTTTTATCTTAGGTGGCACTGCAATCAGTTGGATGTCTAGACTTCAGACTTGTGTATTTCTCTCAACCACCGAAGCAGAGTATGTGGCTATATTTGAAGCTGGTAAAGAGATGATTTGGTTGAAAAATTTTCTGAAGGAGATAGGCAAGGAGCAAGATAATAGTGTTCTTTTCAGTGATGGTCAAAGTGTTATTTGTCTTGCAAAGAATCCGGTATTTCACTCAAGGACAAAACACATTGAGTTAAAATATTATCAAATTCGTCAGTTAATAGATGACGGGGTATTATCATTAAAGAAGATTCTTGGTGCAGAAAATCCGATAGATATGTTAACAAAGGTTGTCACCATTGAGAAACTGAGGCTGTGCATTGCCTTAGTTGGCCTCCATGGTAAGTGATGAGGGGGGCTGCCGCACTAGGACAATTTGGGTTGAAAAGATGAAGACTATAAAAGATTATTGCTGTTTTTTGAAGATCAGTCTCCAAGTGGGAGATTGATGGAATTGTGGAGTCTGATGGAGAAAAATATTATTGTGGGTAGGGACTTCCCAACAGGTTACCCATCCTGAGATATTAAAGAAAATAGAGTTTATATTACTGCTAATATCTTACATGTAATTTCCTTTAATATGTATGCCCTAGACTCTTGTTATAAATAGGGGCAATTTCTTTTATAGTTGTAACACTGAAGCTTTGTAACCCTGAGCTTGTAACACTGATACTGATAGTGAAGAGATTGCCTAGTGCGGCACCGTGGTTTTTCCCTTCTTGATTTTAGAAGGGTTTTCCACGTAAAAATTCCTGCTTGCCCTCTTTTCTTCCCTACTTTATTTTTCATTGCATATTCGCGTCCCCAACACTCTCTACCAATGCTTCTCTTTCAATAAATGGCGCTTTCTATCTGTCACGTTGAAAAGAAGAAGAAGGAGAAGTGGGAATCTTTACAAAGAAAATACTTTGATTAATATTAAATCTTCGAATTTATTGTGGTAGGAAGCAAGTAAAAGTTTTTTATATCGATTATAAGAAAATAAAAATGGTATTATATATCATTGACAAGAGAAATTACACAAGCTATCTACGTATGGCGATGTTCATTATCAACAAATATTTGGTATTGAATTCCAAAAAAAAGGTGTTAGATTATAATGCATGCCTCTCAAAAGCTAGATCATGTAGCATGTTTATAATCCCTATAGAAGCTTTCAGATAATTCCATCAATGATGTTGATTGAGCCAACAGCATATAATCATCATGATGAACCTATTTGTGACCTTAATCAGCGTTTAATTAATGGAGTTGGTAAAATTATGTCATTTTCAAGGTTTGACTTATGCAGACTAAAATTTCGAGTAGTACAAATCTTTCATTATATACGAATATTTGATTTAATGTGAAGTGTCACGCCTTAGTTATTAGGTGGTCGTAACTTTCAATGTTGTGGCTTCCCCGTTGAAATTAAGTAGTTCTATAAATTGTTTTTCTATAACTACACAATTGGAGTCAAGTTTCCCTATCGACCGCCTCATTACTAGTTTTCTTATCGAAGGATACTCGAATCATATCTCATTAGAGATATTAAAGTAGTTTCATCCTATATCCTACTGGCAATATCCGTTCTCCACAAATCTAAAACGCAGAGCCCTCAATTCTGAAGTTCAAGCTGCCATTATCTTTATAACAAAAATGGAAACAGCTCCCTGGACGGCCAGCAAGCTAGATAGGTTGTCATGTCCTATACCAAAATTGTATAGGTCCTATGGATGTAGTTTCGAGAATTTAGTGGACAATAGAGAAGTCCAGTGCATACTCAACGAATGCACTTGATCTGTTCCGAAATTCCTACGGCCCAATGCATATGAAGTAATGCTGAGGTACTATTTCCAAGCACATGAGGCCACTAGAGATGCAATCTACCAGGCTCTAGAAGAAGACGAGCATAATCAACCAGAGTCTGTTTACTTCTCTAGAGACCCTTACGTATATTTTCTCCAGCTAACACGCATCATAAGTACAGCAACTCATTCAAGGGCCCTAATCTAGCTGCGAAGCATGAATCTATCAATAAGGGAAGGAATTTTGCTCGGTTGGGTGAGCTTTAGACTTTGTAATTATATGCAGGAATCTTCCTAGTTTATTGTGCTAGTGTCATTTTAAAACTGTCCATCTTATACAAGGGAATCTAATCCCAAGATGTACTTTTGAAAAATGGTCATATGTATTGGCTATTTAAGGTCTTATGCAATTCATGTAATGCCTTGCTTTCAGTTATAAAGGGCGATGAAGAGGTTTAATAAAATGGTAGTAAATTTTCAAAAAAAATTTATATTTTCTCCTATCATATTATTGTAGACTCCGTCGTTCTATAGGCATATTGTTATTTGAAGGATAGGAATAAATCTTTGATAATGTGATACCTTGATTCTTGATGAAACAAGTATTCTCTCCATTTACCAGTCAAAGTGATCTTGTGGATCAAAAAGCTAAACTAATATTGGGACTTTCGAGTTTCAAGGTGACCATTTTAATGAGATTTGCAGACTAAAAGTCAATCCTATTTAGTTTACTGAGGGAAGGGCATATGTATTGTGAAGGAATATTGATCTTTAGTCTTCTTCTCCTTGGTAACTTTATTCGCCATCAACCCTTGTTGTTATCCATGTTATTTCTTTATATATATAGATATATAAGTATTGAGGCATTAGCTATAATGTTGAGTGATTTTATCTAAAGAGAAAAGAAAGAATCAACCTAGGAGAATTTCTGATGGTCACTTAATAGGGTGGATGTTGTGAGTAGCCATAAGATATCCTTGAATTTGATGGTCATTTACTAAATTGACTTTACTAGGTGGTTTGATTTTTTTTTCTTGATTTAAGGGTAAATGGAAATGTGCAAGAAATGAGACAAACACCACATATCCAATTGTAGGATTATACATGTTAGTATACTGGATTACCATATGTAGGTATTTTCTCTAGATGAGATTTATAAATAAAGTACAACCACAGAAAAAAAGGGTTTTTTTTTATTGCAACCAAAGAAAGTTTTGAATGGATCGGATTATGTATCTTCAATGTTACGTTGGAATGATAGGATCTATTATATAAGTAGCAAAGTAACTAGAATGAAATTTTGTAATCACATTGTGACATAGCTTTATTCTCACTATTACATACATTAATTAGAAAAAAAAAAGAAACTTATCCCACTTATAGTAACATTAATATATTAGGTTAATACTTAGATATTAATTGTGTATAGCTTATTGACCTAGACATGCTTTTCCGTAGTAGTTAATAAAACAAAAAGATCCATTGATTTTTTTTTAAATATTTCTTTTTGTAGCCATACTCGATTTTAACCAAATAACATCAGGAAAGTTAAAAGTGAAAAATCAATCACTATTGCTCTTGATTTTAACTCTCTAAAGAAATGCAACTTTGTATTTGCTCCTTCAGCTTAAAACAAAGATATATTTAGTGTTGCTCCTTATCCAAAGCATCAGATGCGATTGACGACGACCTAGACATGAAAAGCAAGGCAACGACTTGCATAGCCGACTCATATCTCCACAATCCGAATGCCATGTGACACGACGTTGATGTTGACCTGAAGAGCCAAGTGGCGACTTGCATGGCCAGTTGATGAATCGACGATCTTGAGGCCTGTGAGCTTTAATGATTTGGCCGATCTGGAATTCGTGGTTCGCTTTTATGAGGAACGCGATTCACGTTGTGATGCCACGATTGGTCGTAAAAATTTCTAAACTGATTTGAAACAGAATAGGGACGAGGATTCAGTTTGCCCGCGTGTCACAAAGCTAACTTTACTCGAAATTAAACGAAGAAAAAAGTAGAAGTAGGATTCTTGATGAAGAATACAGTTTGATTAAAATTAATTTCTCAACTTCGTTGGTGGATATAGCAAAATACTTAAAGTTTTCTTTGCCGAATATATTAAGTTAAAGGGTGGACAAGGATTATCTCTTTAACAAGACAGTCCCTCCCCTCCAAAGAGAACATTAGGCGGTGAAATTCTTCTTAATGGTACTGTTATTATTGAAGCTGTTATTAGAGAAATAAAGTAGCAATATATCGACGAGAGACTCTGTAAAAACTATCTCTATGTTAAATATCAACCAATTTCATATGGACATTCAAAAAGGTGTGAATTATGGTGTGCCTCTCGAAGGTAGGCCATATAGCATATCTTTTTACTAGAGACACTTTCTATAAATTCCACCAACGATGTGGACTCAGGTAGAAACATAAATTTGCATGATGAACCTATGCATTATTATTATTATTATAATTATGATTATGATTATTATTCTGTGATCTTAATCTGTAATTTCAAGCTTCCATTCAACACCATCCCTCTCAAAACCCTAATCTATCTTATATTTCAGACTTCACTCATGCATGAGATGCACAACTCCCATCACTTACACACGTGAGTAAGATGACAAGAACAAACCAAAACACAAAAGCAATTGCTCATTCTAACCAAATTTTGCCACAATTTTGAAAAAATTATATGAAACTTTTAATGTTATATGTAACTCATTGATTTTAGAAACACATTAATTTTCAAGAAAATCTTCAATTTCATATTGAACATAAATGAAAAAAAAAAAAAACCGAACATGCCACCAATTCCTTTGCCCATCCAAAAACCAAACCAGCTCGATAGGTCTGGCTTTAAGGGGCACCAATCCGGTCCTCGATTTCATAAAAGGAGAATGGGTCCTTTTGATTCGGTTCACAATTTCAAGACGGGAATCGTAATACCTAGGAACCAATCACCCTCAGTTGCGATCTCCCATTGCATACGCATAGCACTTGCTTGACTTTTCAAGTCTTTGGGGGAATAATGCAAGCACCCTGTCTCATTTGCACTCTCTATCAATGATGCACCTTTCTCCAAATTTGGTGAGTTGACGAGACATCGTCGTACATGAGAAATTGCCAAGGAAACCGGTTGCTTTTTCTTTTTTTTTGGTAAGAGGAAACCAACTGCTTTGACTTAGTCTTTTCCTGAAAATTATAAAAATGATCTACAATAACAATTTTTGGCCAAATTTAATCAAAAAAACTAAATTGATAATTTTTTTAGAAGATTTAGGTTTTAATTAACACAATTAAAAAATTTACGATCGAATTTATACAAGTATAATAAGTTTAGAAATTTTTTGTTAATTTTCCATTATAAAACCTCTAAGGCTTCCTTGAGGGCAATGAGTGTTTTAATGAATTTTAGGGTTGTGATCTCCTACTGCACACGCTACATGCTTGCTTGACTTTTCAAGTCTTGGAAGGATAACGAAAGCACTCTAATGAGACATATTATCGTACATGCATGAGATGCACGACTCCCATCACTTACACATGTGAGTAAGATGACAAGAACAAATCAAAACACAAAAGCAATTGCTCATTCTAACCAAATTTTGCCACAATTTTGAAAAAATTATATGAAACTTTTAATGTTATATGTAACTCACTGATTTTAGAAACGCATTGATTTTCAAGAATATCTTCAATTTCATATTGAACATAAATGAAAAAAAAAACCGAACATGCCACCAATTCCATTGCCCATCTAGAAACCAAACTAGCTCGATAGGTCTGGTTTTAAGGGACACCAATCTGGTCCTCGATTTCATAAAAGGAGAATTGGTCCTTTTGATTCGGTTCGCAATTTCAAGACAAAAATCGTAATACCTAGGAACCAATCACCTTCAGTTGCGATCTCCCATTGCATATGCATAGCACTTGCTTGACTTTTCAAGTCCTTGGCGGAATAATGCAAGCACCCTGTCTCATTTGTACTCGCTATCAATGATGCACCTTTCTCCAAAGTTGGTGGGTTGACGAGACATCATCGTACATGAGAAATTGCCAAGGAAACCGACTACCTTGACTTAGTCTTTTCCTGAAAATTATAAAAATTATCTACAATAACGATTTTTGGCCAAATTTAATCAGAAAAACTAAATTGATAATTTTTTTAGAAGATTTGAGTTTTAGTTAACACAATTGAAAAATTTATGATTGAATTTATACAAGTATAATGAGTTTATAACTTTTTTGTTAATTTTCCATTATAAAACCTCTAAGGCTTCCTTGAGGGCAATGAGTGTTTTAATGAATTTTAGGGGTGTGATCTCCTACTGCACACGCTGCATGCTTGCTTGACTTTTCAAGTCTTGGAAGGATAACGAAAGCACTCTAATGAGATATATTATCGTACATAAGAACTTGCTAAGAAAACTGACCGCATTGACTTAGCATTAATTGATTGCATTGACTTAGCATTTGCCCGAAACTTTACAGGCGAGTCTGAGAAATTCCCAAAATCAATTTCGGACTCCCAAAGTCCTTTTACTTAGCAATGATCATATCTAAACACCGCATATTTCGTTCTAATAATTTCTTCTATATTTGGGTTGTTTGCTATTGTTTTGATTTTCAAATCCAAATCCGAACCAACAGTTTCTTGCTTTATCCAATTAATCTTTAGTACTTACCATCGGTGTACCTATTTTTTTTTAATTGTAAATAGCATCAATTGAAACATCAATCTGCACATAAAAATTTAAATACGATGTTGATATTTGTACAAATATTTAAGGAGTTTGAGACGTGCATGCAATAATTTATGAGCATCACCCATCGAAACCGATTCATCTTGTGGGTAGGAGATTGAAAAGAAACAAAATATCCATCTATTCACGATTTTTATTATTTGCAAGTCATTTTGGAAATTCCTAGGATAGATTGCAACATCACAATGTGAATCGCGACCGTCTTGTCGAGGCTTCTTTAGTGAAGAGAGAGAGAGAGTGGATGTCAATTGCATCTGATACATTAGACAAGGAATGGGACTGAATGCACCTTTGGTTTAAGCGAAGAGCAAAGAAATTTGCTTTTCTTTGGAGAGTCTACGTCAAAAGCAATAGTGATAGAAATTTCCACTTTAATTTTTCCTAAAGTTACTTAGTTAAAATCAGGAATAGTACTTAGCGAGAAAAAAAATCGAAGGATCTATTTAGGTTTATTAACTGCTACAGCAAACTATGTCTAGGTTATATTTAAGTATTCACCTAATGAATTAGTGTTACTATTAGCAGGACTAGTCCCTTTTTTCTAATTAATGTAAACAATAATGAGAGTAAAGTTATGGCTATACAATTTTATTCTAGAACAAAGCTATAACCCCTAGTTGTGATCTCCCACTGCACACGCTTAGTACTTGCTTGACTGTTCAAGTCTTGGCGGAATCGTGAAAGCACCTTGTCTCATTTATACTCTATCAATGATGCACCCTTAGTTGGCGGGCAATAACTCCGAGACATATTGTCGTACAAGAGAAATTGCTAAGGAAACCGCTACCTTGACTTAACCTTTTCTCAAAAATTATAAAAATTATCTACTTTAACGATTTCCAGTCAAATTTGATAAAAAAAACTAAATTAGTAAATTTTCAAAAAAATTTAAGTTTTATTTAGTCCAATTAAAAAGTTTATGATTGAAATTGCACAAATATAATAGGTATAGAAATGTTTTTTTGCTAATTTTCAATTATAAAAACTATAGGGCTTCCTTGAGGGCAGTGAGTACTTTAACGAATTTTAGGGTTGTGATCTCCCACTGCACACGTCCATACATGCTTGACTTTTCAAGTCTTGGCGGGATAATGAAGCACTTTAATGAGACATACTGTCGTACATGAAAAATTGCTAAAATTGCTAAGAAATCAAGCCGCATTGATAGCATTTACCCGAAGCTTTGCAGGTGAGTTTGAGAAAATTCTCAAAATTGATTTTAAACTCCCATGGTCCTTTTACTTAGCAATGATCATATCCAAACACCGTGGATTTCGTTCTAATTCTTCTTCTATATTTGGGTTTTTTTGGTGCTGTTTTGATTTTCAAATCCAAATATGAATTGACCCGAATCAACAATTTCATGCTTTATCTAATTAATCTTTAGTATTTGTAACATCCTGAGTTCACCACTTTATAGATATTGTCCACTTTGGACCTTATTGGGCCCTCACGGTTTTGGTCCTTTGGGCTTTGTCTAGAAAACACATATGTACAAGTAGAGAACTCATATGCTTATAAGCTAGTCCAGGACTCCCTTTCTAGGCGATGTGGGACAAATGACACGCCCCTTCCTGCGCATGTCCAGGGACCAAGGCGTGCACGCACCGCCATCCCTCCTCCCCGCGCACTGTCGCCTGAATTGTCACATTCTTCCCCCTTTGAGCACAACGTCTTCGTTGTGGCCCCACCCCCGGTCGAGAATCGGCTCTGATACCACTTGTAACATACTAGGTTCACCACTGTACATATATTGTCCGCTTTGGACCCCACTAGGCTCTCATAGTTTTGTTCCTCTGGGTTTCGCTCAGAAAACGCGTATGTACAAGTAGAGAACCCATATGCTTATAAGCTAGTCCAGGGAATAAGAGACGTGCCCCTCCCTGCGCACGTCCGGGGACTGAGGCGCAGGCGCATCGCCATCCCTCCTCCCCGTGCACCGCCACCTAAGCCGTCACAATATTTATCATCGACATATCTATTTTTTTAATTGCACACAGCGTAAATTGAAACATCAGTCTGCACATAAAGATCTAACTATGATGTCGATATTTGTATAAATATTTAAGGAGTTTGAAACGTGCATGCAATAGTTTGTGAGCATCATCCATCGAAACTGATTCATCTCATGGGTAGGAGATTGAAAAGAAACAAAATATCAATTTATTCATGATTTTTATTATTTGCAAGTCAGTTTGGAAATTCCTAGGATCGATCGCGACATCACAATGTGAATCGTGACAGTCTTGTCAAGGCTTCTTTAGTGAAGAGCGAGAGAGAAAGGATGTTAGTTGCATCTGATGCTTTGGACAATGAATGGGACTGAATGCATCTTTGGTTTAAGCTAAAAGAGCGAAGAAAGTTGCTTTCTTTGGAGAATCTAATTCAAGAGCAATAGTGATAGAAATTTCTACTTTAATTTTTCCTGGAGTTAGTGAAAATCAGGAATAGCTACTCAGCGAGGAAAAAAAAATCAAAGGATCTATTTATTTTTATTTACTGCTACAGCAAAGTATGTCTAGATTGTTAGTAAACAATACACAAATTAATATTTAAGTATTCACCTAATGAATTAGTGTTACTATTAGTGAGACTAGTCCCTTTTTTCTAATTAACGTAAACAACAGTGAAAATAAAGTTATGTCATAAATAAAAAAAACTCATGCCCGTTGTCACCTAAACCCCCATCGTTTACGTGCGAAACGCAAAAATGATTCCATCATGTCTGCCACCTAAAATCAATGATAGGTTATCTTGGTTTTCTCGGCATTTTTGTTGACAATAAATCTTGCTGAAGTCCTACCTAGACCAGTTTCCACGCACTTGATTATTTGCATGGAACAGAATCTTCCTTGTCATGTATGATTATGAAAGTATAGCCCGATAAAGGGCAATTATATTGGCTTGAATTTATTTTCACATGATGAATAGAGGTAATAAGGGTATATTATACGTGTGTAGTATGTCACATTTACATTAAGGTCCAATATGAGACACTGATATGCTTGTAATTCGATTATCCTGGTTTCTTCAAAATGACATTTAGCAATAATGATTGCACTTCTTTGTTACCACGACAGTAGCAAGATAGGATCTTCCTAAAAATTATGAATATGCAACAAAAAATTAACAACTCGGACACCGGATGAAAGGAAAAATAAATTCCTCGAGCTGATAATTCTGCACACATACCCATCAATCACAATCCATATTTTAAATTAGAAATCCTAGCCTAGCAACCAAAAAAAAAAAAAAAAAAAAAAAAACCTATGTGCGTATCTTGTCTTTATTTAAAAGTATATAATGGAATCTTATCTAGAAATGGAAAATGTTTATTCTTTACTCCTCTGAGACTAGTTGATTAATGACTCTGAAGATACAGGTTTTTTTTTTTCCAGAATGCAACAGAAATTTTACAATTAGGAGTATAAACCCAATCACCATGAAACACAATTCATGCACACAATCACCGGCTCAAATCAGTCTGCTCTTGTTTTCTAATTTTCCAGTCATGGGGTTGCCATCTCCCACTGCATACGCTTCGTACTTGCTTGACTTTTTCAAGTCTTGGCAGGATAATGAAAGCACCCTGTCACATTTATACTCTACCAATGATGCAACCGAAGTTGGTGGGCAATAACTCCTGATGACACAGATTGTCGTACATGAGAATTTGCTGAGGAAACCCACCACATTGGCTTAGCATTTACTTGGAACTTTACAGGCGAGTTGAGAAAATCCTCAACATCAATTCCGGGCTCCCGAAGTCCTTTCAATTAGCAATGGTCAAATCTAAACACCGCAGAGTTCGTTCTAATCTTTCACCTATATTTGGGTTAGTTGGTGTTGTTTTGATTTTCAAATCCATATCCCAACCGACCCGAATCAACAGTTTCTTGCTTGGATGGGTTGGCCAATCCGGGTCATCCATAACGCCACCTTAGCCATGGGTCATCCATAACCAACCCGAATCAGCAGATTTAATTTTGCATGATGAATTAGAGGGCGTATGATAGACGTGTGATATGTCATCCAATATGAGTAAGCACTATTATGCTCGTGTTTTGATTAGATTACTTTCTTCAAAAATGATTTTTGGTAATTGTGATTGCGTTGCAAGATGGGACGTTCGCAAAATTATGAAGATCCCACAAAACATGTCAACACGGGTACTATAGATTAAAGGGAATAAAAAATCTTTGCAATGATAATTCTCCTACAAATATGTATCAACCACAATCTTGATTAGAAACTCTAGCCCAGAAAAAGGAAAAGAATTCCACGTGTAACATATATGTCACAAAATAAGTCAACACGGGTAATAATGATTGCACTTCTTTGTTACGGCGATGGTAGCAAGATAGGATCTTCCTCAAAATTATGAACATGCAACAAAAAATTAACAATTCGAATACCGGATGAAAGGAAAAATAAATTCCTCGGGCTGATAATTCCACACAAATACCCATCGATCACAATCCATATTTTAAATTAGAAATCCTAGCCTAGCAACCAAAAAAAAACCTATGTGCGTATTTTGTCTTATATAATGGAATCTTATCGAGAAATGGAAAATGTTTATTCTTTACTCCTTTGAGACTAGTTGATTAATGACTTTCAAGATATAAGTTATTTTTTTCCAGAATGCAACAGAAATTTTACAATTAGGAGTATAAAACCAATCGCCATGAAACGCAATTCATGCACACAATCACCAGCTCAAATCAGTTTGCTCTTGTTGATTTTTCTTCTTTCTCACTCTCAATTATAGGGTTGCGATCTCCCACTGCATACGCTTCGTACTTGCTTGACTTTTTCAAGTCTTGGCAGGATAATGAAAGCACCCTGTCACATTTATACTCTCTACCAATGATGCACCCAAAGTTGGTGGGCAATAACTCCTGATGACACAGATTATCGTACATGAGAATTTGCCGAGGAAACCTACCACATTGGCTTAGCATTTACTTGGAACTTTACAGGCGAGTTGAGAAAATCCTCAACATCAATTTCGGGCTCCCAAAGTCCTTTCAATTAGCAATGGTCAGATCTAAACACCGCATAGTTCGTTTCAATCTTTCTCCTATATTTGGGTTGGTTAATGTTGTTTCAATTTTCAAATCCATATCCCATCCGACCCAAATCAACAGTTTATTGCTTTGGTGGGTCGGCCAATCCGGGTCGTCCATAATGCCACCTTAGCCATGGGTCGTCCGTAACCGACCTAGATCAACAGATTTAATTTCGAATTAGAATAAATTAGGGTGTATGATGGACGTGTGATATGTCATTTAGTATGAATCATCACTATTATGCTCGCGATTTGATTAGATTAGTTTCTTCAAAAATGACTTTTGGTAATTATGATTGCACTGCAGGATAGGATGTTCCTCAAAACGATGAAGATGCCACAAAAATGTCAACACGGGTACTATAGATTAAAGGAAAAAAAATTCTTTGCGATGATAATTCTTCCGCAAATATGTATCAACCGCAATCTTGATTAGGAATTCTAGCTTAGAAAAAGGAAAATAATTCCATGTGTGACATATCTGGTATTAATTTAAGAGTATATAATTAACTCTTATCTAGAAATCTGAATTTTGTAATGCAACTATTAAAATTTTTTATATTTTACCTCTTTGAAGCTAGTTGATTAATTATTTTGAAGCTACATGTTATCTTTTTTTCAGAATGCATATATATAGTCCATAAACAGAAAAGTATAATGTTTTGAGTAATCCATCTACCTTGACACACATTTCATGCATACAATCATCAACTCAAACTAGTCTGCTCTCGTTGATTTTTCTTCTTTTCTCATTCTCCTGCTTTGGGGTTGTGATCTCTCCACCACTGCATACGCTTGCTCTTGTTTTGCTTGACTTCTCAAACCTTGGCACTTTAACAAAAACAACCTGCATCATTGATGTTCTCTATCAATGATGCAGTCAAAGTTGGCAGGCAGGAAAAAAATCCTGATGAGACATATTGTCATGCATGAGAAATTGTCTGGGAAACTGATCCGTTGACTTGGCATTTACCTCAAACTTTACAGATGGTCCTCAATAAATTCCTGAAAATCAATTTCGGACTCCCAACGTCCTTTTTACTTAGCAACGATCAGATCTCGGACCATATCTGTGGCTTTACTCTGAATCGAAAGATGTAATTTGTTTTGAGGATTATGTTTTCTATTTTGCAGATTTAGACACCGCGATTGTATCAAAAATCAATAGGGAAAAGAGAAGATCAGACTTTTTCGTATTTTCACGGAGGGAGAGACATTTTCTTAAACACTAGAATCATGGATTAATCTTCCGGTGATTATTTGCAAAATAAGAACAGCTCATTTTGTGACAAGAGCGCTCCAGTCTCCGGGTCAGAAAGGCTTGTCTTCTCGATGAGTTGCGAAGAAAGATTCGAGAAAAGTATGTTAAATTTACATTACGAACTTTTCGAAAGAGACGGGCACTGCACCGCCAAGACTTTGTCACATGAGGAATTGTCGTCTCATGCAAGTGGGTATGGCCAACTGATTTTGACTCCAAAACTTAAACTTAGACTATAACTACAATTGCTTGACGAGAAGAAAAACGAAAAAAGAAAAAAGAAGAAAGTCATCTTACTTCTTCTTATATACCCCCGAACCCATCAAATGAATTCATCGAAACAGCAAAAAATTATGAAGAGAGTTGAAGGAAGAACCATGGTCATCCATGAGCATCTCTTGAAAGTTGTGGTGCTTGGGACCATCATATTGGGTCCATGCCACAATCACGTTGCAGGAGCTGCTGATTCAATGACGAAGCCCGGATGCCGAAGTTCCTGCGGAAACCTCTCAATTCCATATCCCTTTGGATTGAGTGACAGTGATCCCCACTGCCGCATGGATCGCCCATCATTTAGAGTCGATTGTGATAACTCTGTCATCCCTCCCGTACCTTATATGCAGAACATAACTTCTAACATTAAAATACATCAAATTTCTGTCGAGGACCACGAGTTGCGCATCAACGTTTCAATCGGTCAAGACTGCTATAACTCTTCCGGTAGGTCTTTGAGCATTTATCCACGGCTCAGACTAGCTGAATTCCCCATATCCAGCACCAAGAACAAGTTCACCGCAGTCGGTTGCGACACGTCGGCTAAATTTCGAGACCGCCATGGGAATTTCTCTTTCGGTTGTATGTCTTCGTGCAGCAACACGTTAGATGTCAGTAGCGGGTCTTGTTCCGGTATCGGTTGCTGCCAGACGAGCATCCCTAGGAACATTTTTGGCTACAACCTCTCCATTAGGAGCTTTTCCAATCATTCCGATGTCTTGGAATTCAATCCTTGCACCTATGCATTCGTCGCAGAAACTAACTTCTACAACTTCTCGGTTGGCGATCTTTCGCAGCTTAAATTTAACCATTCCACTCTGGTTCTTGACTGGGTAATAGGGAATCAAACATGCGAGGATGCCAAGAAGGAAATCACGAGCTACAAATGCACCAACAAAACCATTTGCATTGACGCTGAAAATGGATTTGGGTACAAGTGCACCTGTCAAGATGGTTACCAAGGCAATCCTTACCTCAAGAATGGTTGTCATGGTATGTTGATAACATGGATGCTCTTTAACTTGTCCTTTATATTGATATGATTTGAGAAGATTAGATACATTTGATGTGTGTTTAATTTTTATAGATATTGATGAATGTGCGGATCTAGAGAATAACCCATGTGAGCGAAAGTGCCATAATATTGAGGGGAGTTACAGATGTTCATGCCCTATGGGTTATGATGGTGATGGCGAGAAGGGCAATGGATATGGGAAAGGATGCATTGCTAATCCATTATATTTGATGAAGATTTTGGTTGGTGAGTTCTTCGATATTATTTGGACTTCCTGAGTCAAAAAATATATTGTCCTAGCTGATTTTGAGAATATATAATTTAATTTGCCTGTGGTTGAGAATATATAATTTAGATCACAATTGAGCTCTCTTAATTTTTATTTTCAAAAGTAGATCAATTTCACTATTGACAATGTCTGACCTCTTGGAGCATCTTTTGGCTTGGTGACCTTAGGCTTGACTAATTGTGAATACATCTCCCATCTATTGAGATCAAGTTGCGAATGTTGACAATGGTACCATAAGACTTGTAGTTGCGTGATGTTCATTTTCACTTATAGCGTAGAGTTGCTTGGTTGCGGGATTGAATTAGTCACGATGTTGACATGAAAAACCACACAAGTCACAAAATTGCCGTTTTTATATATATGTATAGAAGACTTGGAGTATTTTAATGATTTGGTCGGCTGGCTTCTTGTATCATATTGTATTTTAATTATGAGCAGTACTAACATAACAGCATTGTATAAACATATGCTTTAAAATGACGTGGATTTGATTGCGTAGAACCTAGAAGACTGTGAGCAGGTATACCGTAGGACCTGTGGGAAAAGATAAGTATTTTTGTAATTAGTTTGAGTTTATACTTTTATGACTTATTTCATGTCTAATTAAACTTGTCAAACTGACGACATGGTTTGTAGACCGGAGCTATTGGGCTTTTCTTCCTTTTTTATATATTAGCTTAACCAAATCCATTGTCTTAATTCAGACTCTAATTGTCCAAAACTACTAATTTTTTCAAGAAAACCTCACAATATAATTCTCCAGAAAGTTTGAATGCATGGCCGCTTTTACGCGGTGCAGTGATTCGCCGTGCAGTTAATCACGTGGTTAATTTTTCTAAAAACTGGTGTTGTATACAGGTGTTGCTATGGGCATAATAGTGCTGCTTTTAAGCATAGGCTTTCTATATTTCGGACACAAGAAAAGGAAGCTCATCAGGCTCAAAGAACAATACTTCAAGCAAAATGGTGGCTGGCTTTTGCAGCAACAATTACACGAACGTGACAGAACCATAGAAACTGTAAAACTGTTCAGCACTGAAGAGCTAGAGAAGGCAACTGACAATTATCATGAGAGCAAAATAGTTGGCCGAGGAGGATATGGTACCGTTTACAAAGGATCGTTGCCAAATAATATGGTAGTTGCGATTAAGAAGTCCAAGCTCGTGGACCAAAATCAAATCGAACAGTTCATCAATGAAGTCATTGTGCTTTCTCAAATTAATAACCGTAACGTGGTCAAGCTTTTAGGATGTTGTTTGGAAACAGAGGTGCCTTTATTGGTGTATGAGTTCGTCAACAATGGAACTCTCTTTGACCATGTCCACAACCCAAACAAATCATCGAAGTTGTCTTGGGAGACCCGGTTGAGAATTGCTTCAGAAACTGCTGGAGTCCTCTCATACTTGCACTCGATGGCTTCTACTCCCATTATCCATCGAGATGTTAAGTCAGCAAACATCCTTTTGGATACTAACTACACCGCAAAAGTCTCCGACTTTGGAGCTTCAAGATTAGTCCCGCTTGACCAAACGCAATTGTCAACTTTGGTTCAAGGAACATTGGGATACTTAGACCCTGAGTACTTTCACACAAGCCAATTGACAGAGAAAAGTGATGTTTATAGTTTTGGGGTTGTGCTAGCTGAGCTATTGACAGGGAAGAAGGCGCTTTCTTTTGACCAACCGGAAAAAGAGCGGAGCTTGGCAATGTATTTTCTTTCATCATTGAAAAATGACAAATTGTTTCAGATTGTTGAGGAAGTTATTGCATACGAAGGAAACAATGAGCAAGTGAGGGAAGTTGCCAATCTTGCCAAGAGATGCTTGGGAGTAAAAGGTGAGGAGAGGCCGACTATGAAAGAAGTAGCAATGGAATTGGAGGGACTTAGAGCAATGGCTAACCATCCATGGGTCAGTGGTATCGATGTGAATCCAGAAGAGACAGTTCGTTTACTTGAAGAGAAGACCGATGTGTACACAAATAGTATTGCGAGCACAAGCACCGGGTATACGGATAGCATGAAAAATCACGTCATGCCACTAGTTAGTAGTGGGAGATGACAATAATAAGGTTATCGATATATGTTTGGGTATGTTGTGTCGGATGTTATGGTTGCAATAGTTCTCCATTAACTGCACTAGTCATTCAGTTCTTTCACGTCGAAACTAGTTCATCAAATGGTCTCTAAGCATGGAAGTGAACTTTTGAAAAGTCTAGCCTTATAATAAAGTCAGTGTAGTGATTCAATAACTGCTTCCGTGAATGCAGGATAATTTAACGCTAGAAAGCTTTAGATACAACTCGGCGAGAGGATGTAAATATGGTCTTTTCCTTCTACCGTTTCTTGTGGTGCTTTTGAGACTTGGAGCTCTATTGTATTTGAGTGTACCGAAGTTAAAATGTTATGGAAGTGCAGATTTCTGTTTGCTCGACGATGTAGTTTGTCCACCTTAGATGAATCGGTTTTTCCCGGGCAATTCCATGGTCTTGCCTTACATTAATACGGTGAAACTTTTGTGCATCGATTATCCGCATGAGACATGTTCAATTCCATACACCGTCATCCGAATTGAATTTCACGTTTGACTTTTGCTCGTGGGTCACTCGTCCATACATTCAATGGGGTACAGTCATGTTTGCCTTATTGAGTTACAATTATGAACGTCATTTGTATCCATTTGTAGTCAAGTTTTTACGTAGTTAATGTCCGTATTAATAGTCAACCAATCAAACATGATTCCTTCGATTAGTGAGGAAGGAAAATTAAGTCCAATAGAAGTTCGTATTTCACAGATGCAGGACTCACTTACCTAAGGCGGATCTTTTCACCAGAAAAGAGAAACCGAGAATTAGTGCTGAGATCCTCCCAATTCTTTGTAATTACGGTGGCGTAGCATATATGTGGATATAATAGTTATCATCGCATTACAGCAAGTGCAACTGATTGGGTTGATCAACTGGCTGGTCATCTTGAATTGGCTACTCTACTCACTAGACCTGACCCGAACATCCCTTGCCTGAGGCCAATGACCTCCGCTGGCCATTGGCAAGGTCCAGAAGTGGCTGGCAAAGGGAAAAAGAAAGAAAAAAGAGAAAAGAAGGAAAAGAGAAGAAAAGAAAAAGAGGAAAAATAACAAAATCAAAAAAATATTAAATTATTATTAAAAATTATCAATGTCGTGCCGGTTATGCCACATAAGACGGTCAACATCCACATTAACAATTTCTGGCTAAAATTAGTCGATAGACTCAATTGATAAAACGTGAAAATATTTAGGACTTAATTAGCAAAATTAAAATGTTTAGAATTAAATTGGCAAAAATGCAATAGGTTTATGACTTTTTGGACATTTTCCCTTTATCCTTGTTCTTAGAAAGACCTTTATATTGACTAACTTTTATTCAAAATTACCAACCTTAATTTGATTGACATACCAACATATGCCATATCGACATACCAATTATAGAATCTTGATAGAAGAGGGAAATGGAACTCTGTTGGTGAAGCTAGGAAGATGAGTTTAGTAGACGTGATTTTTGGATTTGGTTTGGTTACACTTGTGGTAATTGCTGACGCAGGTGAAATTGCACGCTCATTTGTGGCATAGCCTAGAGAATTTGCCTGTCATAGTTGATTCCCTTGATGTTGGGTTGCTGAGAACTACGCCAATTGATTTGCACTTAGAATGGAATGGTGATCGCAAAATGCATGTTAAGAACCTGTTGGAGAGGACAAACTACCGGGACAAATGGAGTTAAAGCATAAAATAGTAGAGATAGCTCAAGAGCATGATTTGCATTTTCTCTCTCAACATTTTCCTTTGCGAGCAAGCCGATGCAGTGAGAAAACCTAAGCACATGCTAGCTAAGCGATCTGCTTGAGTGAAAGGATAGTTGCAAAAGTATGAACCAGTAGTGAAGAGGAATCGGATAATTGACCTGCCTAGTGGAACACTTTTTTAAGAGAATTTCAATTTGGTATATGACTGGATGGTTCTTGAGCATCAAAGAAGCATGGGCAACTTAAGAAAAAAACATAAGACAAATAACTGCCAAAGTGCTTTACTTGTTGTCTATCTGATGGGCAGCGGTCCAGCTATAAATGAGAGGGAAGAAGATGTCGGCAAGAAAAAGGAAATAATTTGCAGTGACGTCTCTCGACTTGCATAATGACAATTCCTATGGTTTGGCATCTTTTCCATTTTCAAGACCAGACAGTTCTGTGGTTGTTTTCAGCAGGAGATTGACGCCTTTGTCATCCAAAAACACGAGAACATTTATACGAATCACTGTTTGCCCTCAATTTGCATGACACTATGCTCATCGTCATATCTGGGTTCAATCATTAGCTTGGAACATTCAAAAGTGTAGATTACCATTCATTTCTAAGTTGCAAATGCACGAAATGGTGAATGAGAAGAAAGAGATCAAGATCTGGTGAGTACTGCTGTGCTGTTGCAGGTGAGGGGAAAGCTACGAGTTCCGTTTTGTGTGCATACTTTGGGAATGAGAGATGTTGCTGAATTTTAAAATTTTCAATTTACAACTGTCTGAAAAGGTTCTCATTGAATCTTTTTTTTTAGCTACTTGGCTGTTCTCGTTATGACTGTTTTACCCATAAAAGAAGATTGTCATTCTTGTAGATACTAGAGGTGGAAATGCTCTGATTGTTCAGGACTGTGAAAGACTTGGTAGCAGCAGGAGCTGCTGGTGTTTTCTAGAGGTATTAGTTTCAGCTGAGAGAGATATAATGCTGCTCCTTCTACAAAGCTCTCAGCCTTTTCTTTTAATTACTCACTACACGAGTGCTGTAGTGCTATTATGAACTACCAAGTCCCAAATTGTAAATTAGTCTTGAGCCTATCTTTAAGTTTCAGATATGTTGAATTTTATTTAGTCGAACATTCTGTGAAAGAAGTTATTACTCATATATGCCTTGTTAGCAATTTCTGGGTCAATTGTCATTTATTGAGTAACTTGTTCTTGAATTCTGTCTGACGACTGTGCAACTACTGATTTCAGATTACCTCCTCTTCAAGATCAAGCATGGCCAAAGTAAGTGTGGTAAGATTATATCTCTTTCTCACGGAGCTCAGGCACATGTTGTTTCCTCCTCCTTTATGCTTAGCATGCTGATAAGTATAATTATCACTGTCAATTCTAGTCATATGCGTGGTAAGCAGGTACAGAAGTCTGCCCTTGGTGAATTTGAGCTGCGATTTTCTCTTTCAAAACTCAGGAACATAGAAACACGTAAAACTATGATTTCTCTCAAACTGCCTCATTTATAGGTCATACTAGCTGAGGAGCATGCTGATAAAATAGCATCCGCAAGGGATGCTACTGGGAATTCTGACCTTTTCCTTGTGGCTAGGACCGATGCACATGCCACATCAGACAAAAACTGGCCTGACTGATGCCATTGTAAGGTACTAGTTGACTGATCCTCTGCTTCTTGTCATGGTCTACCGTTCAGTGAGGCTTCTGTTCGTTGTGAAGCAGAAATACTGATCTAAGTGGGAGTCACATGGTCATCCTGTGCTGAGACACAAGTTTACAGTCAATATGCGGACCTCTTTCTTGACATTATTACAGTATTCAAGTGTAACTAGATGTTCAACCTAAAGTTAATCACGAGAAATAGATATTTTGGCATCTTAAGTATTGGTAGATCTCCACTTTTTCATCCTATATCTTCATTTATCCAGAAATTCATGCAGCTTCTGCCATAATTCTAGTGTAGATTATATCATATGACTTCTTAGTTTGTGTTCCATTTGCCTATCCTTTAACCCTTGCGCTCTTGACACCCATTATCACCAATTATCTCCGGTACTGCTCTCTGCAACATAAGGAGTTCAGTGACTACACTTACTGATGAAACCATCCTGGGGAAGATATACATTTTTACACTGGTCGTGAATATGGCTTACGAAGTCAAAATTAGAGCCTTATCAGTTGGAACTGAGGTGTTGAAGGAAATTACATGTCAAAGATCTTTTAGTTGTTTCACCCAATGGCTAGAATCGTCGACACATTTGCTGTCTATTGCTTTGTCTGAAGAAGGAAAAGGAAATGAAATAGCAGCAACATATGCTAACCATTTAAATGTTTGCATGATGATTTCTGTCAATATTTCATTTTACTATGTAAATCCAATCGCTGTTTCTTAGCATTCGCTGGATGGTCAAGTTGTTTGGACAATGTTTATTGGTTCTTTCAAGACTCTACAAGACGAAGCATAGTGTTTCCTCCTAGAGCATTGATATAATTTCGTTTGAAACGAATAATCGAAAACATTTTTTGGGTTTGTTAACACAATTTTTTTATTGTAATAGAACTTGCAGGCAGGAGCTGATGCATGGTTTGTGGAGGCACCAAGGGATGACGATGAGCTCAAGGAGATAGAACAGGACGGTGTACGAAAGGCTACGGAGTATGCAATTTGATTGAAGGTGGAGTCACACCATTGCACATTGTCGAGGAGCTGAAAGAGATCGTCTTTCGTTCGATCATGCGCAATGCTCACGGAGCTCTGTGCTTGAGCACGCGCCATTGTCGATGTCCTTGAGTCGTTGAAAGAGAAGGGAACTACAAGAGACAACCTCGACACGATGGCTATGCCGAAGGAATTTAACCAGTTGATCGAAGCTTGGAGTCCTGGTTCAAGCTCGAAGCACGGTGCTCTGAATGCCGTCAGAGTAGATTCATAGTAACCGTGGGAACTACAAGTAATCAGATATGTGCGGCAACATTTGAATTCCAATTTCCAGTTTCCCCTGCTCAGATGGACACGGCGATTCTATGAATTTGTGGAGTGAGTAATAGCCAATTTCTAGGCTCTTAACATATAACGACTCATACATTTGCATGATAGATGCACTGCTTAGGGTGTGTTAAAACTCTTTTCAATATGAATGCTTTTGCTAAGTAATTACTTATCAATTTCTTTTAGTATGTCTATCTCTGTAATGGCCGACATCTCTAGCAATAGAAGATTATAATGCTACCCTAAAAAATTATCTTAACTTGGCAATTCTTCCTTCAAAAAAACTAGGCAATTCAAGAAAGCACCATGCTTGACTATAGGCCATAGCAAACACGTTAAGAAGCATAGCATAAACATGCTTATCTGAATTTTCAGCTCTTGAACCGCCCAAGATAAACACGTTTATTTGGCTTTTCAAAAGAAATAACGAAAATTAGGAAAGCACCCTCTTTGCACTTGTTACGATCTTTCGTCTCTGCACCGTGTATGACCACAAGCCAAAACAAACACCTTAAATAGCATAGCATAAACATGGCAAGATATAAAATCGTTTCCATTGGAGAAAGTTATCAAGTACTAAAACTCATAAAAGATTCCTTCACTAGTGCTCGATACACGCATATATGACTCAGCTTTCCATACAAATGCTTTGCGATTGGAAGACCGATGAGCTAAAGATGGCAAGCTGATTTTTTTTGTTCGATATATTTGATATGGTAAGTTTTGAGCTGTATTTACTTCTTCTGAGGCAAACTAAATGGAAATCAATTCAGAATTTAATTGAACAAAAATAGTACTTATCATGTCGAACTATCAACTACCACTCCAGATGAATGATGCATAGAATCAATCAATATCTAGATATGGACATCTATGGTTAGCATTCATCAAATTTATGTAATATAAGTGGTAAGCAAATTCAATCGGATCTCAACAACCAGATATGCATTAATGTGGACAGAACCTCCTCGCTCTCCTAAACATTCTGGTGGGGCAAAGTTATCAAAAGGAACGATGAAAAGCAAAAAATTCATGTAGGGGCTCCATCTTTTGTGGTGGGGTTTGGAACAATGAAAAGCAAATAATCTCAACCCACCGAACTCTTATAAATTTAGGGGCTTCATTTTAGCCGTCTGGGCAATCAAACTTTCGTAAAGAGCCATGCTCTGCACCACATTATCTATTTCGATTGGTCGAGAAATCTTCCGGGTATGATCATTCTTCAAGTGATTATCCACGGCACTAGCTGAATTCCGCATGTCCGGCACCAAGAACATGTTCATCGCAGTTTATTGTGACATGTTGGCTATTTGCCAAGACTGCCGCAGTGAAATTGTTCTCGGCAAATAGCCAACGATTGGTCAAGGCAATCGCAACGGACTGCAATGAACTTGTTCTTCATGCTAAATATCGGGAATTCAGCTAATTTATGTGGCGGACAGTCGCTCGAAGACTCATCGCGCCCAGAAGAGTTATGCTAGTCTCAACTGATTGAAACGATAACGCCCACCTCGTGATTGCAATTGACTGCAGTGAGCTTGTTCTTCGTGCTAAATATGGGGGATTCAGCTAATCTTGCCTCTTCGAATGCTTGCCCGATGATTCAGATCGGGCCCATATGGAATCCGCGGTCGATTTGCGAGACCACTGGTTGTGGATGGAAATCGGGGATGATAGCAGCTCGCTGAAACGGAACGAGAGAGACAAATGGATTTAAGTTGGGCTTGTTTAGTTCATAGTCGGATTAGTAAGTTTTGGATTTGATTAGGCTTAATAAGCTCTTGGGTTTGGTAAATTTGGATTTACTTCGGCTTTAGAGAATTCGTGGCCGACTCTGGTTAGAATTAAATTGGACTTTCACAAATAAGCCCATTCCGTTTATAAAGCCTTTCTTGTTTTCTGTGACCTGGACCTTCGAGGTCCAAGCAGGGTCCACATTCAGACTAGGCCCAAGGGCCTACCCCGAGTCTCTATTTCCAGAAAATAAAAATAAAAAATTGATAAAATTGGTTAGAGAAATAGGCCTCGATTGAGTTGTTAGATTTCAGTATTAAAATTAGTTTAGTTTCATGATTTTATCTAATTTAGATTTGGTAAAATTAGTTTCTTTAGAAAATTGAATTTGATTTGAACTAAGCTCATGGGGGGTTTGTCCTAGAGCTTAATAAATGATGCCATGTTATACTCTCTGCCCGACTTGTATCGGGCTATTTAACTACACTTCACCATTTTATTCACTTTTCATTACTATTCTTAATTTGTTTGTTTTTTGCGATTGCTTTTATATTGTTTTTGTGTTGTGATTCACTTTCTTAGTTGAATAATTAGGTTATATTCTAGGACCATAATAAATATTAAAAACATTGCATTAACATTTAATGGACAAGAATCTTAGGATTCACAATTTTGTAAAAGGATTGCTTGAACATTTAAGTTGACAAATAATTAAGTTTAGATATTGAAAATGCACTAGTTAAATAAACTAGTATAGTGAGCCCCCGACCTTAAACTAGTATAGGACCCTTTTCTCTTTTGCTCCTAAATGTCAAACCTGTTCCTTTCTCTCTTTAGTTTTGAATAGCATCTAAGAACTGGTAGAATTAGGCTATTTAGATGCTCCTCCTTTGTTTAACGGCTTCCTTCAATGCCGACAAAGTTTTTAAAGTCGAACTTCCAAGATCAAAGGATCCCACTTTGGTTGATGGCTTCTGACTTAAACTCTCTTTTCTCTGTGTTGCTTTTCCATCTTCATCGATAATTTGAAGACCTAATCTAAAGTCCAATAAGGTTGTCATCGGCCAACACCGGCAGTTTTCGAATGAAGACCGCCAAAATACCGAGCTTTAGTTTGCTCCTCTGCCTCCACCACCTCGCATCGTAGCATAAGATGCTCAAATTTGGTGGTGTACTCTCCCGCAGACAACTCCTCTTGCTTCATGTTGTGGAATTTATCGAAGTCATCCTGCTGATAAGTTTCTGGCAAATGCTTTTTTCTTTTTTTGAGCTCCTTCATTTTATCCGATGTTACGATCCATCACTTTCTTTCACGAGTTCTTTGACACGTTAGATTTTCCCACCAAATTGAAGCATGCATTTTATACGTCATGAATACAAGCTTCACCTTTCGATTCTCCGAGATATTCTTATGATCGAAAATTCGCTCGATTCTATTGAGCCAATCAAAGAATAACATCGGGACCACCTTTAGGCTTGCCTGGTCTGGGTAAATAAACCTGCCGTTTCCGAAGCAAAAAATTCCATAAATGAAACTCACTAAGACTAGTCTTCTAATGACAGCTCCTCTTGCTATATTTTCCTAAGCGAACTGAATGCCGGAAAATAAAGGAAATATTTTCTTAAAAAATGTTTTCCATGAAGCGAATGCAATCTTAAATAGAGTTAATTTGGGTGTACAATACACGTGTAGTATGATGGGAGAACGGTAATAACTCGAATAATATCGAATTAACGAGATGGAATACAATAATCTCCCCCTCTTGTGTAAACTTAATAGGAACCGATATAGTAGAGTAAAATAAAAACCAGACACGTGAACACAAGATAGTTTTTTTACATGAAAAACCTCATCGGTGTGAGGAGATCAAAAACTAAACCCGTCAAATGGGTGGGTCGAGTCGGGTTTGGGTCGGGTCGAAAATGGTCCGACCCATATTGACCAATTTAACCCGTTTTGACCTAAATTCATGTAATGTAAATCTAATGACCCATACCCGACTTGACCCACACCCGACTCATACCCGACCCGACCCGTATTGCTAAAAGCCATTATTATTGTAGATAAACCCAAATTCACTCAAAACTCTATGTTAAATGACTCACTTAACCCATATTTGACATATATTTAACTTTTACTTAACTCAAATTTGACCAATATTTAATTTTCACTTTAACCATTTTTGACCTATATTCAACTTTCACTTTATCCATATTTGACCCATATTTGACCTATTTAACTAAAAGTGAGTCATAATATGGGTTTATAACCCATTTTGACACCTCTATCAAAAACCACGGGATCGAAGTCCACCCGAAAATCTTCACTATTAACAAAATTGGGTGAACAATGTTCTTCTTTAACAAATACTATAGGTACATAGCAGCAAAGGCCTCAAAAACATAATTCTTGGCAATACACATGTATTTCACAAGAGATCAAGGATAAATCTGACAAAAAACGTAGGTTTTAATCAATCCACGAAAAACCTGATGTAGGGAGCTTTAAACAAAAATCAAACCGTTTAGATTCGAAAAGATTGCGCCATGGACACTCTAATAAAATTTCAGCTCAATCGGACCACGAATCAACCTCAATGCCAGTTAAATGTAAATCAGACTTTGTCCCAAACCCTTAGATTTTTTGCTTTGTTATTGCCTCTTTTTACAGCTACCACTTTAAAGATAGTGAGAAACTTATTTCTTCATATGACTTAACCTTTTGAGGTTTGCAACTCATAAGGCTTCTTTCACATAAGAGTAAACCCAGCTAACAAATAGAACATTTGATGTGTCTTTAAATTTTGTAGATATTGAGGAACATGTGAAGAATAACCCATGTGAGGGGCCGTGCCATAATATCGAAGGACTTGCCTACATGTCAAAATTGGCATACCCTACTCTAGACACATATCCAACACTCCACCAGTGGAAGCCATTTTTTTAATTATTATTAATTTTTTTTAATTTATGAGCACAATCGTAATTAGTTGTCTAACCGGAGAAGAATTAGTACGGCAACTATCGGTTCTTGAATCGAAAACATGGAAACACCCCACCCACTGCATCTATCTCGAGGTGGGTAGAGTGTTTGACAATAGTAATAAGCATTGAATCATCCTGTGGCGAATTTACTTAATCCGCCAAGACAAAAGAAGAAATATAGTGAAAACAAAAGGAGATAAACATTAAACAGGAGAGAGGGGACCCCCACCGGGGGGGAAGGGGGGGGGGGGGACCGTTGATGGTCAAGCAAGGACCACCTCGCCCATTGGAAATCGCGTTGATGTCTTTGTTTCACTAATCAAGCAGGATGTGCTTTTTTTAATTTTGGAGAACCGGAAGTGGCAACGATGCTGCAACAAGTTAACATCATAGATGATAAAGCAGAAGCTCGCGTGAACGTACTGGGAACTCCATCTCTCCCATTATTTTTTACCCTCCACCGACATCCCATCAATGAAACCAGCTGTTTCCATGCGTGCATGTGGGAGGTAAAGAGAGAGGAATGGGAAAAGAGATACCACCCACCTGGGTAGCGCTATGAGCTATCTTCCTCTCGCAAAAGGTCGGGAGTTCGAAACCCCACTTCGCTGCAGGTAGGGGTGTCAACAGATTAGGTCGGGTCGGGTCTTGATGTTACTCGACCCGACCTGAACAATAAGGGTCATGTCATTTGACCCGACCCGACCCGACTCGAAATGCATGAAACATGAAGCAAAAAAACGGGTCCGTTCGGGTCGGGTTTCGGGTTTTTTATTAAAAAATATTACGATTTTTTAATAAAAAATATTATAAAGGGAATTCGAAATACTCTAATGTGACGCCGCGAGTCTTCGTTTACTCCGTCCATGAATATCTCCGTAGATAGATAATTTTTAATAAAAAATTATGACAAAGGGAATTCGAAATGTTTTTATGTGACGTCGCAAGGTCTCGTCCAATCCGTCCGTAAACATCTCCGCAGACAAATAATTTTTTTATTAAAAAATTATGACAAAGGGAATTCGAAATATTCTTACGTAACGTCGCGAGACCCCGTCCAACCCGTCCGTGAACATCTCCCCAGACAAATAATTTTTTAATAAAAAAATATGACAAAAGGAATTCAAAATATTCTTACGGACGTCGCGAGGCCTTGTCCAACTCATCAATGAACATCTTCATAGACAAATAATTTTTTAATAAAAAATATGACAAAGGGAATTCGAAATGCTTTTACGTGACACTGTGAGGACTCGTCCGTGAACATCTCCGCAGACAGATAATACTCCCTCCTCTAAAGTTCTGCGTTGGCCGCGAAAAGAAACAAATCATATGGAAGATGGGGAGAGAGAGAGGGGGGAGAGGGAGAGAGATTGATGGGGGGTGCCTGAGGGGCAATGACGACGAATCTGTGAGATGAGACGTGCTGGATGAGTTGTGAATATAAGGAATTGTAGAGAAGATAGCTTGGGTGGGTTTGTTTGGGTTGAAGCCTTTAATGTGTTTGGGTCGGAACAATGTTCCAACCCTGACTTGACCCAAAATATGTATTTCATTTGTGTTTATATTGTTACCCGAACAATATTAAGACCCGAAACATGTACCATACTTATTTTGTGTTCGGGTTGTGTTCGGGTCGTGTTCGGGTCGGGTTGGATGGGTTTTTTTGACACCCCTAACTGCAGGGTGACTTACCCCGGTGGCACGTGTGTGGTGGTCACATGTGTTGCTTCATGGGTTTACTTCCTCGGCTGTCGGCGGGGTGCGGGGTTCCCAAGGTTATCAAAAAAAAAAAAATGGGAAAATGAGAGAGAATTGTAGAGGAGATAGCTTGGGTGGGTTTGTTTGGGTTGAAGCCTTTAATGTGTTTGGGTCGGAACAATGTTCCAACCCTGATTTGACCCAAAATATGTATTTTATTTGTGTTTATATTGTTACCCGAACAATATTAAGACCCGAAACATGTACCATACTTATTTTGTGTTCGGGTTATGTTCGGGTCGTGTTCAGGTCGGGTTGGATGGGTTTTTTTGACACCCCTAGCTGCAGAGTGACTTACCCCGGTGGCACGTGTGTGGTGGTTACATGTGTTGCCTCATGGGTTTACTCCCTCGGCTGTCGGCGGGGTGCGGGGTTCCCAAGGTTACCAAAAAAAAATGGGAAAATGAGAGAGAATTCACCATTTCTGATGGCATAACTAGAGACTGAGGGTGGGATGGCAGGAGAGACAGACTTACTCAAAAAATTGTGTTTTCCTTTCTATAGACTATACATATGCATTCTGAAAAAGAATAAAGTTTAGCTTCAAAATAATTAATCAACTAGCTTCAAAGAGGTAAAATATAAAATTTTTCAATTGTTGCATTACAAAATTCAGATTTCTAAATAAGATTCCAATACATACCTTTAAATTAAGACAAGTGGAATTCTTTTCCTTTTTCTGTGCTAGAATTTCTAATTAATATGGATTATGGTTGATATGTATTGGTGGAGAATAATCATCACAAAGAATTTTATTTTTCCTTTAATCTAGTACCTGTATTGACATATTTTGTTAAATTTTCATAATTTCAAGGAACATCTTGTCTTGCTACCATGGCGGTAACAAAGAAATGCAACCAAGATTACCAAAAGTCATTTTGAAGTAACCAAGCTAATCAAACTAGGAGTATAATAGGGGAAAAGTGTCAAAAAAGTCATAAACTTTTTGCATTTGTACCAATTAGTTATAAATATTTTTGATGCCAATTTAGTCCTAAAACTTATAAGTTGATGCCAATTTGGTCCTTTTGGCTAATTTTAGCCAGATTTTGCTTATGTGAACGTCGATTGGTGATGTGGCACGACCGGTAGGTGACATGGACAACTTTTAATAATATTTTAATAATTTTTGAAATATTTATTTATTTATTTTATTTTCATTTTTTCCTTTTATTTTTCCTTTCCTTTCCTTTTTTTTTTTTTCCTGTACTCCTCCATCCTCCAACCAGTCACTGGTTGGGCGGTGGGCGAGGTAGACCTTGCCGGCCTCTAGTGTGCCTCGCCAGCAATTGCGAGGGCAGGTGAGGCACAAGCCTTGTTGAATTTGGTGAGGGTCAAGCCTCGCCAGCCATGGGCGAGGCCCAACCTTGCCAAATCCGGCGAGATTGAGCCTCACCCACCCCCTGGCAAGGGCTTAAGCCGTTGCTAGAGGCCGCGAGGTCATGCTTGCGATGGCTCGAGCCCCTACAAGGGGCTAGGCAAGGCTCGACCTCGCTGGATTTGGCGAGGCTTGATCTTCACCAGATCCGGCAAGGGTGAGCCTCTACTCGCTTGGCGCAAGGCTGCAACAGGCGCTCCGATGGCTGGCGAGGTTGACCTTGACCTCATTGGCCCTTGCCTCTGGCCAATTGCCCAACTGGCGACGGGCTAGAGGAAGGAGGAGAGTAGGGGGAAAATAAAAAAGAAAAATAAAAAGAAAAAAAGGAAAGAAAATAAATAAATAATTCGAAAAATATTAAAATACTATTAAAAGTTATCTATGTCAGCCGCTAGTGCAACATCAGTCGTCGGTCGTACCATGTCATGGACTGACGTCCACGTCAGTAAAATCCAATCAAAATTAGTCGGAAGGAACGAATTGTTACTAAAGTTAAAAGTATTTCAACATGATTTTTTTAATTTCTATTTTCTATTATTATTGTTCTTTTCTTTTCCTTTTCTCTTTTCCTTTTTACTTTTTTCTCTCATCTCCCTGTCCTCTCTTTTCCTACCTGGAGCGTGTCTTCATTTACGCAACACCCTCCCCGAAACTTCCCCAGGATCTCACCTGCCAAATACTCAGGCCTCCTAAGCAAAAGCCAGCAAGGTAGACGCTAAACCTCCGTCGATTTCACTGAAGACACCAGACTGGACGCTTGTTATTCATCACCCGATCCCCCACGCCCCCCCTGCAAGAAGCACCGCCGGCCTCCATCCCTCACCGGAACAATGAGCTCAAAACACACCACACCCGCAAAAGTAACCGTGAAGGAATGAAGCAAGAAACGTGACCATGACATACAGAAACCCACGGAACGTGAGCAAGAGGTCCACAGTTCGAGCAAAGCGGCCATGACATTCGTAGACATCAAATAGACATTTCGTCGGACAATTGACGGGCGTCGACCGAGGGGAGGCGAACGATAACTTAACGGGGCATCAAAACGCGACCAAAATAGACATAGGCAACTAAGCGGGGTCTAGAAGCAAGAAAAAGCAGAACCGTTGGAGTCGGGACTCGAGCAAGCCGAAGCCGCGCGAGCCTCTGTCCGGCGGGCTCAAAACAGAGCAGCACGGAGCGCTACCTCGCTTGAGCGATGGGGGTCCTACCCGGCTCGACGATGGCGACTAACAGGCGAGCCCGAGACAGACCGGACCGTGGCCGGCCGTCCTAGCGTCGCCGAGACGAGGTCCTCGGACCGAAGAGGAGTGAACTCAAAGGAAGACTCACCGGAGAGAAAGGACGCCAGGAAGCGGAGTCTCGGGAGCGGTCAAGCTGCTTCCCTACTCTCTACTCTCGGTTCTTCACTCTAATCTCACTCACGATACCCTCTCTCTCGAGCTCTCAGCCTAAAACCTCTCCCAAGCCGCTCTCGCTCACTCTGTTTTTTTCCCTCTCTCGCTAATTTCCGCCGAGGAAGCTCTATCACCCCACACCCCCCCACGGTTTCCTCGGTCCTTCTTTTAAACTTGCTCCTCTCCCTCTCTCGAAGGACTACGTCAGCTGCTACCAACGGGTCCGGTACCGCACGACATTCCCCTGCTGCTCGTCGTCGTACTGTCCTTCGGCTTCCTTTGTCGGAGGCCGTCGTCCAAGCGGAGGGGAGAAGAAGAAAAGAGGAGATGGGCCGGGGGAAAGGGAGGAAAAGGAATGGGCTGGGCGGGCCCAGGTGGGGAGAAGGAGAAGGGAAAAGAAGAAGGGGCCGGGCTTGGCTGGCCCTGGCCCGGCCCTGCTGCGTTTTTTTAATTTAATTTTAATTATTTTTAAAAAAATTAGTACTATTAATACAAATATTCCTAATGTCTATGTGATGCAATTTAATAATTCATTTTTCTCTAGGGTTAGAAATTAATCCTTAATTTTCAATGTAATTAATGAATGATTAAACGGGTCACCAAAATTTAGGTATCAATATCAATAAATGTCATATTGACACACCAAATTATGTTAAAGGCATTGGTGACTAGAAGAATAAATGTTGGTAGATTATTAAAGTTGTTTGATAGTTTTGGAAGTAGAAAGAAATATTCGTACTTCTCAAAACAAAGCAAAAGATAAAAAGTTGCTATGTGACTATAATTAGTTGGTATCTTAATTTGATGAATGCCAGTACTTCAGTCAAATTGAGGTTGGTGATTTTGAATAAAAGTTAGTAACTTCAAAGACATTGGTAAACATGCTAATTGACATGCGATTGGGTAAGCAAGTTTCTAGTCACTTTTTTGTACCAACAACATTTGATAGGAACCAACCGCATTTGAAATCACTATGTACCATCATGGACCAAAGTTACATATTTATGGCTATGAATGCTTCCAATCTACTAAGCCTTCACTCGTTACATGATAAATGAAGTCTATGCCAACGCTTCTCTTTGGATATACCATGCTAACTATCTGTCATGTGTGCAAGAAAAAGAAGTAAAAGTGGGGATCTTTATGAATACGCTACTTTGATTAATATTAAATCTTCGAACTCATTCTGGTAGAAAGCAAGTTAAAGTTTTTAGTATCAGATAAAAGAAAGTAAAGATGGTCTTTGTTTCTCCATAAAAGAATTTACAGAAGCTATGTATGGTGATGTCCATTATCAACCACTTCCGCCAATAAATTTCACGAAAAGTTGCTGGATTATAATGTTTACCTTTTAAAGGTGGATCATGTAACATGTTTATCATCACTAAAAAAGCTTTCAAAAAATTCCGTCAATTATGTTGGCTGAGGCAACGACATATAATTATCACAACAAGTCTATTTGTGACCTTAACCAGCTTTTTAATTAATGGAGGTGGTAAAATTAATTTATTTTCGAGGTTTGGCTTATGCAGATTAAACTTTTTGAAGCGTCACACCTTTATTATTAGGTGGTCGTGGCTTTTGATGCTATTGAACTTAAGCGATTCCGTCAATTGTTTTTTTGTAATTATACAACTGGAGTCGAGTTTCTCTATATGCCGCCTCACTGCTACTTTTCTTGTGAAGGATAATCGAATCATCATCTTGTCACTTTGCTGAGATATTAAAGTGGTTTCACCCTCTATCTTACTGGCAATATCTGTTCTCCACAAAGCTAAAATGCATAGCCATAAATTCTGAAAGTTCATGCTACTATTATCTTCATAAAAATTGGAAACGGTTCGCTGGACGACCAGCAAGCTAAATAGGTTGTGCATGTCCTATTCCGAAATTGCAAACATCCTACGGATGCAGTTTTCGAGAAATTAGTGGACAATACAGAGAAGTCCAGTGCATCCTCTGCGAATGCAATCGCTCTGTTCCAAAATTCCTACGGCCCAGTGCATATGAAGAAGTAATGCTAAGGTATTATTTTCAAGCACATGAGGCCACTAGAAATGCACACTACTAGTCTCTAGAAGAGCACGAGCATCATCAACCAGCGTCAATTTATTCCTCTCAAGACCCTTAGACCCTCTGAATAGACATATATTTTATCCAGATAGCATGTGTCATAAATACAGTGACTCATTCAAGGACCCTAATCTAGTTGTGCACCATGAACCTGTCAATAAGTAAAGAAATTTTGCCAGTGTCTCATTGGTTGAGCTTTGTGCTTTGTAATTTTATGTAGGAATGTTCCTAGTTTGTTATGCTAGTGTCACTTTAAAACTATCGGTCTTGTATAAGGGAATCCATCCCCAAGATGTATTTTTGAAAAATAGTCATTTGTAATGGCCATTTGGGCATCATGCAATTCATGTAATGCCCTTGCCTTCAGTTATAAAAGGTGAAGAAGAGCAGTCATAAAATGGAGGTGAACTTCCGGAAAACCATCATATTTTCTCCTATCGTGTTTTTGTAAACTTTATCGTTCTCTAGGCATATTGTTAGTTGAAGGATAGGAATAAATCTTTGATAATGTGATATCCTGATTTGTTGTGAAGCAAGTATTCTCTCTTTTTATTAGTCAAAGTGATCCTATGGATCAAAAAGCTAAACTAATATTGAGATTTCAAGTCTCAAAGTGACCATTTTGATGAATTTTCAGGCTAAAAATCAATCATATTTTGATTGTTGAGGGAAGAGCCTATGTATTGTGATGGCATAGTTACCTTAAATCTTCTTCTTCTCGGTAACTTAATCTCTTAGGATTGTGCAATTGGAACCGATTGAACCGGGAGCCACTTGAACTAGATCGGATTGGTTGGTCATACGTAGTTCTCATGTGTGCTAGTCTGGTTACTAATTCCATAAAATCGGAATTGATAATTGGCAATTTGGTTTCTAATTTCAAAAGTGGAAACAGACCAATATTGAAAGTCCCCAATTAGCTCAAAGCTCAAATGAGCCCAGCAAGAATAATAGCCCAGTCGAAAGAGAAATAAGTTGAGCTTAGAGAGAGTAAAAGCCCACAACAAAAGGAAAGCTCTCTCTCTCTCCAAAAGTAAAGAAAAAAGGAGCACCTTAGCGAAGCAAATTGAAGGGAATCAAACACACCCGGAGACAACACTACAACAGAATCTACTCTCTCGTTTTTCTTTCCCCATACATTAAGTATCTGTTTTGTTTAGTTGGACAAAGAATTTTTTAGAGCATATACAGTTTGCACAAATAGAAAAAACTCTCTCTCTACTTGTTCTGTTGAACTACCCAAGAATCAAACGAGATCAGTTCCCATGACTAAGTGGTCAGGTTCCTAATTCCAAAAAATGATAACCAATCCTCCTAATTTAGTTTCCAATTCTTGAGTGGGACTAAATTAGACCAGGACTAGATCATCCCTATTATCCCTCATCAACTCCAATTGTTGCCCATGTTAATTCTTGTTTTTGTTGAATTTAAAGTTATATATTATTTTGAGAAATCAAACATAGCCATATAGCATGAAACTTTGATGTATTCCAAAAGATGAATTTGTCGTACATCAAATCAAATTTTATCATTTAACATATATATATATATATATTTCTTATAAGTATTAAGGCATTATTAAAATGTTAGGTGACTTTATTTGAAGAGAAAAGAAAGAACCAATTTAGAGAAATTTGATGGTCACTTAACAGAGTAGATGTTGTCATTTACTAAATTGACTTTACTAGGTGATTTGATTTTTTCTCTTTAAGGGTATATGAAATGTGCAGAAAATGAGACAAACACCACATATCCAATTGCAAGATTTTATATGTTTCCATACTGGATTCTATATGCAGGTATTTGCTCTAGACAAAATTATAAACAAAGTACAATAGAAAAGAGGTTTGGTTTTTTTTCTTTTTTGGAAGCAAAGAAAGTTTGGATTGAACTCTATAGCATCAACATTACATAAGAATGATAGGATCTAACATATAAGTAGCAAAGTGACTAGAAAGAAATTTTATAACCACATCGTGATATAACTTCATTCTCGCAACACCGTACTTTAATTAGAAAAAAAAAACGAAACTTATTCCACTAATGGTAACATTAATATATCAGGTTAATACTTAAATATTAATTGTGTATAGTCTATTGATCTAGTCATACTTTGCTGTAGCAGTCAATAAAACCAAAAAGATCCATTAATTTATTTTATTTTTAAAATTTCATTTTGTAGCCATACCTGATTTTGGCCAAATAACATTAGGAAAAGTTCTAGTGAAAAATCAATCACTATTGCTCTTGATTTTAACTCTATAGAGAAAAGCAACTTTTTATTTGCTCCTTCAGCTAGAAAAGGAGATATCCAGCGTCCTGTCCAAAGCATTAGATGCAATGACGGCGACCTTGACCTGCAAAGCAACGACTTGTATAGCAAACTCATATCTGTAAAATTAGAACAAACCTGCAACACGACATTGACCTTGACTTGAAAAGCCAAGCAGCGACTTGCATGGCCAACTGAGGTCTCTACGATTTGAAAGGCCTGTGAGCTTATGATTTGGGTTTGCTTTTAGCAAGATCGTGATTCATGTTGGGATGTTACAGGCCATTTTAAGAATTTTTAAATTAATTTGAAATGTAAATAAAGACTTGCTTTAAGAATTCAGTTTGATCGTGTGTAACAAAGCTCTCTTAAACTGGATATGAAACGGAGAAAAAATAAAAGCAGGATTCTTGACAAAGAAGATAGTTTGATTAATATTAATTTCTCAACTTCCTTGGTAGATATAGCAAATAAGTTAAAGTTTTCTTTGCCGAAGATAATAAGGTAAAAATGGTACTGTCATCATTGAAGCTATTGACAAGAAACTCCATAAACGATGTCTCTATTTCTGTAAAATATCAACCAATTTCATATGAACTTTCATGAAAAAGTGTCAATTTTGGTGTGCCTCTGGAGGGTGCGCATGTGGCATGTCTTTTCACTAAAGAAACTTTTTATAAATTTTATAAAAATAGTGTCAATTTTGACGTCTACCTTGATTTGAAAAGCCAACTCATATCTCTATAATCCAAAATGCCCTGCAACATGACATTGACCTTGACTTGAAAAGCCAGGCAGCCACTGGCATGGTCAGCTGATGTCTCTACAATTTGAAGGCCTGTGACCTATAATGATTTCCTTGATTCCGAATCCTACATTTGCTTTTATCAGAAACGTGATTCACGTTGTATACGTTACAATTGATCATGGGAATTTCCACATTGATTGGAAAGATGAATAGAGACTAGTATTAAGGATTCAATTTACTTTTGTATACCAAAGCTGGCTTAACTCAAAATAAAAAGAAGGAGAAAGTAAAAGTGGGTTCTTGATTAAGAAGATAGTTTGATTAGTATTAATTTCTCAAATTCCTTGGTAGATATAGTATAATAATTAAAGTTTTCTTCGCCAACTATAAATGGCAAAAATGGTAGTGTCATCATAGAACTATATACCCTACAACTCTTATCATAGAATTAAAATAGGAATATATCGACAAAGGGAATTTATGAAAACTGTCTCTATGTCTATTACATTCCAAACAATCTCGAGTGAAATTCCATAAAAAGGGTGTCAATTTTGGTGCGCCTCTCGAAGGTGTGCCCTATAGCATTTCTTTTTACTAAAGACACTTCTATGAGAATTTCACCGATGATACTGATTGAGGTAAAAACATGAATTCATAGGATGAACCTATGTTTTTTTTATTAAAAAAATATTTCTGTGATCCTAAATTGTAATTTTAAGCTTCCATTCAATGTGATCCCTCACAACTTACGTAATTTTCAAGTTTGAGCTCATGCGGTATGTGAAATTCTAAATAGATACAAGAAATTGATTCATGCGAAGTGTCCTACCTTAGCCTATAACATGATTTGCAAAACCCATTGCTGCCTCTAGCTAATAATTTTTGTGGGAAATTATAATAAAGAATATGTTTATTTTCGTCACTATGACATGATATATAACTCACCACTCCTTGATTCATCCACAGTTAAGATAATTTCAATCCATTTCACCCTCACCATCTTTGATAAAGAAGACTTGTTCGTCTACTAGGATTATCGTTTGGCTGACAAAAAGAGAAAACAACGAAAAAATATGAATTGATATGGAGTCACCGTGTGAAATTGGCACGATCATATAAGATGACTCCGTTCGTTTCACGGAAAATAACTTTTAGGAAAATATTTTCCAGATTTTCCGGCGTTCGGGAGTGGAAAATAAGTGGTCAAAGAAAATATTTTCCGGTCAATGGAAAATCCCCTTCTAAAAGTGTGGAAAATGATTTCCTTTTTTGCAAAAAGGAAATCATTTTCCCCAGCCCAACATCTCTCGTATCTTCTATGCACAATCTGCTGTTCCAACTTAGTCCTTACGAAAGCAATCCTCTACCTCGTGTGGAATCGTGAAGTCAACGCATTCTCGGGTTGACTTGACTTTGTCGACTCAATATCTAATTAAGACTTATAGACTCGACCATACTTTTATGAGATTCATTTTTAAGTTGAATTTCGGATGGAATATATACCCGTTACTTGGAAAATATTTTCCAAGTGTAGGTAAAATGGTGCATGTCCAAGTGGTGAAGTTTGAAAAACATTTTCCTTACAGAACATTGGAAAATATTTTCCGGAACTTTTTTAGATTTTAACCGAACACTAGAAAATAATATCATTTTCCTGGAAAATGACTTTTAGGAAAACATTTTTCGGAAATGATTTGTTTTCCGCGAAACGAACAGAGCCTTTTAATGGAAAAGTCCTTTGCTTTTGGGTACCGTTCTGCTACGAATTGGACGGATAGAGAGAAAAATAATTGAAATGCGTTTGTCGATTTGGATTATCATTTCGAAAGTCAAAGGAATCCCTTACCTGAGAACTCGTTTTTTGGGTTGAAAAAAATGATTTTTGGACGTGTACAACGCTTTTTTTAAATCTATTTTTTAGTGGTCATTGTGTTTATGCCTCGTGTTATTTGAGGGATATGGCAATATATACTAAAGCATTTAATATTAATAACCACGTTTTCATCAAATAACCTAAACTTTTTAATTAGTTGGCACCAATTTTACAAAATCCCCGATGATAATAGATATGACATGTTGAGTTCAAATCTTTGAGGTCTTCATTTGTCTTTTCTACTATATAATTCATTGCTTTATTCTTATACAAAAACCAACCTACTTTTAAAAATTAAAAATCATGCTTTTTATTAACAATTTAAATTTTTAGAATTTAGAATAGTTCACAGTGACCATATAAAGTGCAACTTAACGTCACAGCTCATATTTGTTGAATAAATACTATTAGAGGTTAATTAGGCAAATGACATGATGTTCTTGAACATAGATGATACAAAAACCCTAATTACTAAAGTTTATAGAGGAAAAAAATTATTTTCTGTCCATTACACAGTTACACACCATATTATATCAATAAATACGATTAAATGCATAACTACTAATTACTGTTATGATTAAATGCATAAAGATGTTAAAGTTTGGGGCCGTTGATATTCCACTATTATGGCGTGAATGTCTATGTAACATATTACACATGGAAAGTTAAGTAAGGAAAAAAGATTAATCACTAATAATGATGAACCAAATCAAACTTTACAAAGTTGAGAAACAAATTATTCACCGTAATGAATATTTGAATATTCTTATCTGACAATAAATAAAAGAAATTCTAAATATGCCCTCTTGGGGAAAAAATATTGCGAATTTCTTTACACGTACAAATTGAAGAAATCAATTGCTTTCAAAGGTTTTTGGCACGTGATAGAGCATATGATTTTGCGACAAGAGTAATCCAGTCTCTGGCTCGGAGTAACTTGTGTTCTTCTGATGAGTAGCAGCAAAAAAAGAAAAAAAAATATTCTAGAATATGTGTCTATATTAGTGATGGACTCTCAAATAAATCGAGCATTTTGGAAATATCCTTGAATTTGATGGTCCCTTACTAAATTGACTTTACTAGGTGGTTTGATTTTTTTTTTGTCTCTTTACGTAAGGGTATATGAAATGTGCAAGAAATGAGACAAACACCACATATTCAATTGTAAGATTATGTATGTTGCCATACTGGATTTCTATACGTAGGTTATTTCTCCAGACGAGATTTATAAATAAAGTATAAAGCTAGAAAAAAGGTTTGGGTTTTTTTATTAGGCGAGCAAAAAAACTTTTGAACGAACCAGACTCTACAGCTTCAATGTTAAGTTGGAATGATAGAATCTAACATATAAGTAGCAAATGACTAAAATGAAATTTTAAACCACAACGTGACATAGTTTTATTCTCACTATTCTGTGCTTTAATTAGAAAAAATGAAACTTATCCCACTAATAGCAACATTAATATATTAGTTTAATACTTAAATGTTAATTGTGTGTAGTCTATTGACCTAGAAATAATTTGCTGTAGCAGTCAATAAAACCAGAAAGATCCATTGATTTTTTTTTTTTTTTAAATTCTCGTTTTGTAGCCATACCTGATTTCAACCAAATAACATCAGGAAAAGTTCAAGTGAAAAATCTATCACTATTGCTCTTGATTTTAAGAAAAAACAACTTCATTTGCTCCTTCAGCTTAAAACAAAAAATGAAAAATAAATTCAGTGCTGTTCCTTGTCCAATGCTGCCATTGACGACGACCTTGACCTGAAAAGCAAGGCAACGGCTTGCGTAGCCAACTCATATATCTCCACGATCCGAACGCCATGCGACCCGACGTTGACCTTGACTTGAAAAGCCTAGCAGCGACTTGCATGGCCAGCTGATGACTCCACGATTTGAAGGTCTGTGAGCTTTAATATTTGGTCGGTTCCAAATCCGAGGTTCGCATTTTTTCAGAACACGATTCATGTTATGATATTACAATCGGTTGTCAAAATTTCCAAATTGATTTGAAATATGAGTAGAGACTTGTATTAAGGATTCAATTTGCACCATGTGTAAAGGAAGCTAACTCAAAATGAAACGAAGAAAAAGTAAAAGTAAGATTCTTGATAACGAAGATAGTTTGATTAATATAAATTTCTCAACTTTCTTGGTGGACATAACAAAATTGTTAAATTTTTCTTTGCTGAATATAATAAGGTAAAGGGTGCATAAAGACTGTCTCTTTAATAGGACATTTCCTCCCCTCCACTTAATGGTACTGTCATCATTGAAGCTATCAATGGAGAAATGAAGAAGCATTATAGCGACAGCAGACTATAATAGCTGTCTCTATGTCTGTTAAATATCAATCAATTTCATATGAACTTTCATGAAAAGGTGTCAATTTTGGTGTGCCCCTCGAAGGCGGCCATATAGCATATCTCTTTACTAAAGACACTTTTTATAAATTCCACCAACGATGTTGACTGAGGTAGAAACATAAATTTGCATGATGAACCCATGCGCAATCTTAATCTGTAATTTTAAGCTTCCATTAAACGCGATCCCTAGCAAAATCATGTTATTTACAAGTTTTGGCTCATGTGGAATGTGAAATTCTAAGCAGATACAAGAAATTGATTCATGTGAAGGCTCCTACATTAACCTATAACTTTATTTGCAAAGCCTGTTTGCTTCTGCCAGCTAAAATTGTTTGTTTGGAAATTTCACTGAAGAATATGTTTATTATCTCCGTTATATACAACTCACCACTCCTTATTTCATCCACAGTTAATATAATTGCCAAGATTCATTCGAATCCATTTCACCCATACTGTCCTTGATGAAGGGGACTTCTTAGTCTACAAGGAGTGATTATTATCTAAATCATTTGGCTGACAAAAAGAGAAAACAAAAAAATACATATGTACTAATACGAGTCACTGTTATCCAGCTAAGAGTAACACTAATTAACTTAACGAATACATATTTTACTGTAGCAATTAATAAAACTCGAAAAATCCTTTGATCCTTTTGTTTTCCATTTAGTAGCCATACCTGATTTTAACTAAATAACATATCTCTACAATTCAAAACACCCTGCGACATGACATTGGCCTTGACTTGGGAAGCTAGGCAGCCACTGGCACGGTCAACTGATGTCTCTACGATTTGAAGGTCTATGAGCTATAATGATTTCCTCGATCCTGAATCCTAGATTCTCTTTTATCATAAACGTGATTCACGTTGTGTACGTTACAATCCATCGTGGGAATTTCCACATTGATTGGAAACATGAATAGAGACTTGTATTAAGGATTCAATTTACTTGTGTGTACCGAAATGTGGCCTTTCCTAATTCTCTCTCCCTCTCTCTTGAAGATTGGATGATATTTACACATACAATTAGTGAAGTGATTAGAATAAAATTTTATAGTCACGTCACGACATAGCTTTATTCTCACTATTGTTTACATTAATTAAAGAAAAGAAAAGGAACTTGTCCTTGCTAATAGTAGCACTAATTTATTAGGTGAGTACTTAAATATTAATATGTGTATTGTTTATTAACCAAGACCTACTTTGCTGTAGCAATTAATAAAACCAAATAGATCCTTTTTTTTTCTTCACTTAGTAGCTATACCGGATTTTAACCAAGTAACTCTGGGAATTAAAGTAGAAATTTTTATCGCTTTTGCACTTGATTTAGACTCTCCAAAGAAAAGCAACCTTCTTTTGCTCTTTTAGCTTAAAACCAAGACGCATTCAGTCCCATTCCTCGTCCAAAACATCATATACAACTGACATCCACTCTCTCTCGCTCTTCACTAAAGAAGCCTTGACAAGACATTCACATTGTAATGTTGCAACGTGGCTACCTCAACTCGAAATGAAAGGAAAAGTAAAAGTAGGATTCTTGATAAATAAGATAGTTTGATAAATATTGAATCCTCAACTTTCAGGACAGACACAACAAAATAGTTAAAACTTTTCTTCGCCGTAAATCGCAAAGTAAAAGTCTTGCTGTCATCATTTGTGCACGAGAACTATAAACCACAACTTTGATTGGAGAATTAAAGTGGCAATTGTATCGACAAGAGACTTTATTAAAGCCGTGTCTATGCCTGTCAAATATCAACTAATTTCGTATGAAATTCCATTAATAAAGGAGTCCCATGTGGTGTGCCTCTCGAAGGTGGACCCCAAAGCAAGTCTTTTTAAAAAAGAAGCTTTTCTGAAAATGCCATTTCACTCCTACTGTCCTTGATGAAGGAAACTTCTTAGTCTATAAGGAGCGATGATCTGAATTATTTGGCCGACAAAAAGAGGGAAATAAAAAAGGTGAACTGACATGGAGGCACTACGTGAAATTGGCTCAATCAAACAAAATTTAATGGAAAAGTCCTTTCTTTTGGGTACAATTCTACAATGATTTGGAATAAAAGAGAGAAATAGTTGTAATGGTTTTTCTATTTGGTTGGTCATTTCAAGCGGCAAAGCAGTCACATTCCGGAGAACTCCTTTTCGGAAAAAAGGAAGATCTTCTGACATCTAAGAAAATGAAGGTCAAGAGCTTAAATGGAACACATCTTATTGTTCTTAGTTTTCTCGTTGTGATTGTACTTATGCCTTCCGTTATCTATTAAATGTGGTAATATATGGTAAAGTATTTAAATGAAAAAAATAACATTTCCATCTAATAACTTAAATTTTTGGAATAGTTGACACTAAATTCACAAAATCTCACATTGTGTTAGAATTAGTGATCTTTTTGGGTCTTACTTGTCCAATATTATTTGGGAATAGGATCCAACATACAAGCAGTGAAGTGACTAGAAGAAAAATTCTATGGCCACATTGCAACATAACTTTATGGGAAAAGTGAAAAAAAAGGCATAAGCCTATTACATCGATATCAATTCAATTTTAAACCTTTTAATTAAACTAATTTAGTTCTAAATCTTTTCACATTAGCACTAATTCAATCCATCCAGCAAATTTAAGTTAGAAATTGTTGACGTAAACGTCGGTTGTCTGACGTGGCACGATTGGTATTGATGTTGATAATTTTTTTAGTTTTTAAATATATTTGCCTTTTCCTTTCCTTCCTTTCCTTTTCTTTCCATTGTGGCTGACAAGGTCCATGGAGCTTGCTATCCATTGGGCAAGGGTCGCAAAGCCCTCATCAGCGACTAGTGAGCGTCAAGGCCCTTGCCTAGATGCAGGCGAGGCACAGATGGCCATGGGAGAGGATCTTCGTGTACAAGGTTCTAGAGTTGGGGCATGGACTCTGCAGGACTGCGGCATTTCTGGAGATTTTAGCCGCTTCCTCTTCACCATCGACGCTCACACCCCGGCCCAAGTTTGGTTTCAGTTTTCCTTTCGCTTTTGCTTCTTTCACGCCAGTTCTTTTTTTTCTCTCTGTTTCCTTACTCCTCCAGCCAAACCACGGTCGCTCCAACTTCGAATGGTCTGAGGAGCCAAGCAACGACGGAATCGTGGCCACCGAGCTACTGGGCAGCACAAGCCTCTAGCAAACCCGCATCATAGGTTGTCCGGATCTGGGTGAGGTTGGGTGAGGGCCACGATCCTCACTGGCCACTAGCGAGGGCTTTGTGACCTCGTCCAATGGTCAACAAACTTGGATGACACTTATTGGCCAGGGTGGAAAAAAAAAAGAGAGGAAAAGAAAAAAAAAAAGGAAAAAAACTAATAAAAATTTCAAATTTTCAAAAAAAAATATTAAAATCATTAAAAAAATGTCGGCATTAGTACCGGCTGTGTCATATAAGATGGTTAGCATCCACGTTAGCGATTTCTAGCCTAAATTGATCGAATCAATTGAATTGGTATCAATATAAAAAATATTTAGGACAAAATTGTTTCAATGAAAAGATTTATGTCTGAATTCATGTCAATGCAAAAGATTTATGATTTTTTTAGTACTTTCCCCGAGCTTTATTCTCACTCTTGTCTACATTAATTAGAAAAAAGGGACTTGTCCTGCTAATGGTAACACTAATTTATTAGGTGAATACTTAAATATTAATTTGTGTATGTTTACTAACCTAGACATACTTTGCTATAGCAGTTAATAAAACTAAATAGATTCTTTCATTTTTTTTTCCTCGCTTAGTAGCCATACCCAATTTTAACCAACTCTAGGTAAAATCAAAGCAGAAAATTTTAATGCTATTGCTCTTGATTTAGATTCTCCAAAGAAAAGCGACTTTCTTTGCTCTTTTAGCCTAAAACAAAGATGCATTCAGTCCCATTCTTTGTACAAAGCATCAGACGCAACTGACATCCACTTTCTCCCACTCTTCACTAAAGAAGCCTTGACAAGACCATCATGATTCACACAGTGACATCGCAATCGATTGTAGGAATTTTCAAAGTGACTTGCAAATAATGAATAAACTCTCCACCAATGCTTCTCTTTTAATAAATGGCACTTTCTATCTGTCACATCTGAAAAAGAAGAAGAAGAAGTGGGAATCTTTATGAAGAAAATACTTTGATTAATATTAAATCTTTGAATTCATCACGGTAGAAAGCAAGTAAATTTTTTGATATCGATTATAAGAAAATAAAAATGGTATTATATATCATCGACAAGAGAAATTACACAAGCTATCTATGTATGGCAATGTTCATTATCAACAAATGTTTGGTATTGAATTCCACAAAAAAAGATGTTAGATTATAATGCACGCTTCTCAAAAGGTAGATCATGTAGCATGTTTATTATCCCTATAAAAGCTTTCAAAAAATTCCATCAATGAATTCTTTTTTGGGCCGGTCCATCAATGATGTTGATTGAGGAAACGGCATATAATCATCATGATGAACCTATTTGTGACCTTAATCAGCGTTTAATTAATGGAGTTGGTAAAATTATGTCATTTTCAAGGTTTGGCTTATGCAAATTAAAATTTTGAGTAGTACAAATCTTTCATTACATACAAATATTTGATTTAATGTGAAGCATCACGCCTTAGTTATTAGGTGGTTGTAACTTTCAATGTTGTGGCTTCCCCGTTGAAATTAAGTAGTTCTATTAGTTGTTTTTCCATAACTACACAATTGGAATCGAGTTTCCCTATCGACTGCCTCATTACTAGTTTTCTTATGATGTGACTAGTATAAACACCTAGAGGGGGGTGAATAGGTGTTGAGGAAGTTTACGCGCAAATAATATCAGTTTATTTCAATCCACAAACAGAAAGTAAATAGAGAGAGTTAGAGAAGATTGCAAACACTGTTTATAGTGGTTCGGCTTTAGACAAGCCTACGTCCACTCTCCGGGTGACCAGCCAATCGGCTGTATTTCACTATATGATCAACGGTGATTACACACTCTCGAGTGTTTATACTTGGTGATAATCAGTCTCACTAAGTCACTCTCTTTTGTAATACACTGAGATCACTCAAATACGCACTATGAACAACAATTGAAGAACGGAATTAGCTTTGGAATAATGTTCATCTACTCTACCTCCTAAGTCTCAACCTATCCTTAAATACTCTCCAAGCCACATTCGACCGTTGGCTCTTTCCGTGAGAGTTCTGTCTTCCATTTCCTGGACAGACTTTATAAGGCAAGTCTTTTTGACCGTTGAGGGTAGATCAGATCCCCTTAGATTTTGTTCGCCCATACAATCAGAATCTGGGCTTCCATAAGTGCTCTATTCTTCTTTAGAAGTTGTCCACTAATTGATCCTGTAAATCAGATTAACATAACATAATCAACATGAATAAGGTAAGTGAAATACTCTACCGTTGGTGATCTTATCTTGTAGATACATCTTAAGTCTGACAGACTTTAAGTTCTGAGTCTGCCTAGAATTTCAGAATCTGGCCGACTTAAATTCTCGTCCTGGGTACGGTCGACTTAAATCTCGCTCCAGTACGGTCGACTTAAAACTCGCCCGATAGACTCTTCCCGTCGGTACGGGCGACTCTAAGGCACCCCAAGCTTTATCTTTCGCTACAAGCAGATTTTAAAGCCTAAGTCTTTCGAGTCCTTTTCCTTCAAGAGTTTAGTAAGAATCTCATTCATAAAATGTTTTGTAAACATCAAAACTAGGAGTTTCCTCAACAATCTCCCCTTTTTGATGATGACAAAACATTTCATTCATATGGCTTAATGTTCCTGCAAAAAATGGTTAGATAGAGCCTACTTCCAACTATTCTGCACAACTTATAAGAATAGCTCATATCAACCCTGTATAGACAATACAGCAGCAACATAACCACATTTCATCAGTGAATAAGCATATAAGAAAATATCATCAGACATTATAGTATCATGCATTAACATAATGAAGCCAATTGTGTTATGCATCCAACTATCAAATCATCAACAGTTAAAAAGTTTAGAAATCACCATCAAAAGTCAAAAGTCAAAAGCCATATTACTCTCCCCCTTTTTGTCAACCTCAAAAAGAATTAGTCGGGTTCAAAACGAAAACAAACCAGTTTCTAAAGCGAGAAGATGTTTTTAAGAAGTTTTCTTGTTTGGGGTCCGAACAAGGGTGAAATCCTCCATATCCGATGAGACTTCTCAATTCCGTCAATACATTTATTGACCGTCTTCTCAAGAGTTTCCAATCTGGTTGTGAAGGAGGTTTCCATTTCTATCTCCGCCGATCCTTGATCTCGTTAGAAGTGTCAAGATCTTTCGATAATCAACATTCCCATGAAGCTTTTGTATTTGAATTTCAATATTTTCAGAAAGATGCTCCCCCGAATTGATGCTTCATTCGTCCTTGTTGCCCTTCCTTTTCCCCCTCTTTATCTCCTTCTTCTTTCTCCTTCTTCGTTTCCTCTTCTTCTTGATCTTCTTCTTCTTCGGATCTTCTTCGGATCTTCCGCCAACCCGATACATCATTCTTCTCATGTTCTCGTGTTGAGAATGTTTTCGCATTTGTTTTCGCTTCGGTTCGACATTCTTTCGAGAAGTTTGACGCATATTTGCCGAATTGCGGAGATGCTTTCTTCTTCTTCTTCTTCATCTACCAAGTAGAAGTTGTCTTCTCCTTTTAGAACTGGCTCAGCAGCCAGCCTAACTCTTTACCTTTTCTTTTTGCTGTCTCTCGCTCTAGCCAATTCCTTTTCTTTTCGTCTCCAAGTCTCTCGCAACATCCTTCAATCTCATTTTATTGATCATCTTCATGTCAATAGCCATTGTGGGAAGAGTTTTAGTGCTGAATCTTCTAGGTATGTCTATTTTAAGATGCTCAAAAATCCTTGTCACTAAAGCTCCATAGGGTAGTTGTCCTTTCTCCTTCGACACCGTCCGATACATATGCAAAATATTGTGTGTGTGAGGCAAAGTGAGAACAAGTACTCCCTTTTCAATAGCCCACATTAATTTGGCCTCAAATTTAGATACATCAGTCTTTGATGAGGCTTTTGGACGAATACAGCTGATAATAATCTTATGCAAAATAGTTCTTCTTGAAGTTAGAAGAAGATAAGTGATAGTAGCTCTTAAAGACTTTGTAAGAAACTTACAAACTGTTTCATAGGAGACATCTATCGCCCGAATGCTCCTCTTTCAACTTTTATAATGTCGCCGAGTGTCTCGTACTAACATCATAGAACCTGTCATTCACACCGAATTGCATTCTATCCGGAGAGAGAAATGTCAAATTCGAGTAAAAATATGCTATTAATTCAGGATAAAAACAAAGAGTAATCGGTGCAAAATTGGTCCATCTCGCAATTTTTCAAAGCATTCTCGCAGATTTACTTTAGCAAAGATCCAAATAATCAAAATCCACAATTCTCGTGGTTCATGATTCCTCGATCCATCACCGTTGAAGAAGGTTTTATGTTCTCTGGATCGAAATAATTTCCCGGTTGTGTTTTGAACTACAGCAGCTATTCCCATTCTAACTTCAAAATTTCTGTATACTATCTTTGCTTCTCCCTTTATCACTCACTTGTTCTGTACGAGTGGATGGTGAGTCTGTGGCTTGTACTGCTTGAATGAGATGGAGTTCATTCGCATATTCTTCCTCTCTCAAGAAGAACAATTTGACATCATCCCTAACATTTCTCTGGACTAATTTCTCATATCTCCTCATTACTACATGAGGGCTTTTTCCGGTGTGGGTAGAGTTAGTCCGCACGTACCTCTTCGTGAGAAATGTCTTTCTTCGATTGTGATCCGATGGCTCTTGGAGATTCTTCAGATCATTTTGAGAAGAGACTCTTGGAGAATGTCCTTGAGTATCTTCGGAAGTCTCGTGTGAGATCGAAATGCGTCTGTCCTCTCCGTCGACTCTTCTTCCTCCTTGCCCAAGAATCCCGTTTGATCTTCTTCTTGGAGATGAAGATCTTGATCTGGATACGGAGGATCTCGAGGCCATGTTCGAAGAGATTTGGTTTTGGAGAAGATTGAGATTGATTTAGAAAGAGTTTTTCTCTCGTTAGGGTTTTCAAGACGTTCTGAAGGGTTAAAAGAAATCCCGACTTTAGACGTTTTTATACCCCCCGTTAGAAGAACAAATGAACAGTCGCAATTCAAAACAAATTAAAATGGCAGTTATTTAACCTTAAAAATATTCAATAAACATATGCCAAAAATATACAAATCAATCATGCAGATTAAAGGCACTTACCAAAGATTGACCAGATTGAATTAAGGAAATAACATACCTTCCCAAAATACCATTATTTTTTTTTTCAATAGTCTGTCTGCACGATTCCTTTTTCTTAGACTTTGTCCTGTTCTCATAGAATTTATAAAAAAGGATTAATAATATTTAATCTCCCACATATTGAATCGAATGTACCTTTGTCCAGTGGCTTTGTGAAGATATCTGCTAATTGATTCTTAGAATCAATAAATTCCACATATATATCTCCATTTTGCACATGGTCTCTAATAAAGTGATGTTTGATTTCAATGTGCTTTGCTCGAATGTAGAATTGGATTCTTGGTGAGGTTTATAGCACTCGTATTATCACATCTTATTTCAAAGGTGCAAGCTTCTTCCTTTCCATAATCCAATAGTTGCTGTTTCATCCATAAAATCTGCGTGAGCAAAGCAACTTCCAAGAGCAACATATTCTCGCTCTCGCAGCTTGATAGAGCCACGTGTTCTCGCTTTTTAGAAGACCATGATACCAACATTTGTCCAAGTAATCGGCATGTTCCGATGTACTCTTCCTGTCTACTTTACATCTTGCTAAGTCAACATTCGAGTAGCCAATGAGAGTAAAGTCTATTTTTTAGGGAACCATGCACCTGAGATGGATAAGTTGCTATGTACTTAATAATACGCTTTACTGCTGTAAGATGAGATTCTCTTGGATCTGCTTGAAAACGAGCACACACACACACACCGTATATAATGTCTGGTCTAGATGCAATAAGATAGAGAAGAGACCCAATCATGCTTCTATAAGATTTCTGATCAACTTTCTTTCCTGATACATCCTGATCGAGTTTAATGGAAGTTGACATTGGAGTTTCGGTCTTCTTGCAGTTTTCCATCCCAAACTTCTTAACCAAATCTTTGGAATATTTCTCTTGATGAATGAATGTTCCTCGTTTTGATTGGTTGATCTGAAGTCCTAGGAAGAAAGTAAGTTCTCCCATCATACTCATCTCGAATTCCTCCCGCATAGACTTTGAGAAGTTCTTGCACAAACTTTCATTAGAAGAACCAAAAATAATATCATCTACATAAATTTGTACTAAAAGGATGTCCTTACCGCTTTCTTGATAAATAAAGTTGTATCAACCATACCTTTCTTGAAGTTGTTGTCTAATAAAAACTTACCGAGTCGTTCATACAGGCTCGAGGTGCTTGTTTCAGTCCATACAGAGCCTTTTTCGTCCGAAAACATGATCTCGGCTTTCTTGTTTCCTCAAACCAGGTGGTTGTTCCACATAGACTTCTTCCTTGATGAACCCATTTAGAAAGGCGCTCTTACATCCATTTGAAATAGTTTGAAATTCTCGATAACAAGCATAGGCAAGTAATAGTCTCGATTGCTTCTAATCTTGCAACCGGAGCATAGGTTTCATCATAATCTATTCCCTCGATTGGGAATAACCTTTTGCCACAAGTCTTGCCTTATTTCTGGTGACTTTTCCAAGTTCATTTACTTTGTTTCGAAGACCCATTTGGTACCAATAATTGTCCGTCCTTTTGGTTTATGGACTAATTCCCATACATCATTTCTCTTGAACCGTTGAAGCTCCTCTTGCATTGCCTCTATCCAGCTTTCATTTTCCAGAGCTTCATTAATACCTTTGGGTTCAATTTCAGAAATAAGTGCAACAATACCCGTGTCCTTTTTGTTCCTTGATCCGGTTTGAATCCCTTCGTTGATGTTTCCGATCACGAGCTCTTTGGGATGACTAGACTTATGCTTCCAGTTTCTGTTCGTAACTTCAAAGCATTATCGTAATCTTCGTGGATGCAGAAATATTAGGCTGAGTTGATTCTTCTTCATGAATTCCTTCTTTGACTATTTCCCGAGAAGATTCTCGCTTTGTTGAAACATGATCTTTCGTGTACAAACATCTCGGTTTCGATTCTTCATGCACTCCAATACTTTGTTTTGGAACTTCGCCCCGAAACTTTACATTCATGGATTCTTCCACTGTCCGAGTGTTTTTATTGAACACTCTATATGCTTTGCTAGAGTTTGAATAGCCCAGAAAAATACCTTCATCTGACCTTTCTTCAAACTTACTAGGTTGACGATTAACATTTTTAAGAATATAGCAAGGACAACCAAAACTCGAAAGTATGAAACAATAGGTTTTCTTCCTTTCAAAATCTCATAGGGAGTTTTCTCAAGTATAGGTCTAAGAAAAATTCTATTAATAATATGACAAGAAGTAGAAACTATTTTCGCCTAGTAACCGAGTTGCCACCTTGCTTTCTATAAGCAATGTTCTCGCCATTTCCTGCAGAGATCTATTCTTTCTCTCCACAACTCCATTTTGTTCTGGAGTGTAAGGAGATGAAAAAGTATGCTGTATACCATTTTTATCACAAAAGTCTGAAAAGTCTTGATTCTCAAATTCTCTCCCATGATCTGTTTTGATACTAGAAATAGAGTATCCTTTTTCATTTTGAACCTTCTTTGCAAATGTTGAGAAATATGAAAATGTATCTCCTTTATTTGCAAGAAAAATACCCATGTAAATCGAGAGTAATCGTCTACAATCACAAGACAATACTTCTTACCTCCGATGCTATAAGTTCTGGTAGGTCCAAACAAATCCATGTGAAGAAGAACACACACGGTTAGTAGAAATATGCTTTATAGATTTAAAAGAACTTCTTACCTGTTTTCCCAAGAACTTCTCACCTATTTTCCCAATGTGCATGTAGAGCAAAGTTCTGTTTTCTTGTAATTTAGTGAAGGTAAGCCACGAACAAGCCTTTTATTTGCAAGCTTGGTAATTTGTTTCATGCCGACATGCCCAAGTTTGCGGTGCCACATATCTCGCTTCATCTTGACTGATAATAGACATTTTGTAGTGTCTACATTTATATCCGTAAGATAAATGTTCCCATGTCTTCGTCCAAGTAAAAGTCCGTGAAGAGTCAATGCTTGTTCCAGAACATAAGTTCTCTTTGAAGTTTATTCTCAAACCAAAGATCACATAACCGGGCGATGCTCGAAGATTGTAGTTTAATCCTTTGACTAGAGAAACATTGTTGATGATTAGGCTGCCAATCTTGACAGTTCCCACCCTATAATGTTTCCTTTAGTGTTTCCTCCAAAAGAGACTGTTCCTCCCTTGATTTTCTCAAATTCAATGAACATCTTTGAATCTCCAAAGTCATGTGTCTCGAGCATCCACTGTCCAAGTACCATTTCTTCTTTCTTTTGAAGCTTACCCGCAATGTTTACAAGAACTCATTTTTTCTTTGGTACCCAAATTTTCTTGGGTCCATTATAGTTAGTAGTATAAGCTTTTTCTATCCAATTCTTTTGAACAGTCTCCGACTTTAGGACATTTGTTTTCAAAATGTTCTTTTTCTCCACAATTAGAACATTTAAGATTATTTTTACCAATAGGTTTAACAAAATTACTTTTGAAATGATTTTTGTAAGCTTGTCGAGGAGGTCTTTGTCTTATTCTTTCCTTGACTTTAGGAAAATCAATCGGGAATCATTTTCTTTATAAAAACCAAGTCCCGACTTGTCATAATAAGGAATTTGAATAGAAAGAATATGCTGAAGGGTTTTTGATCCTTTTGAAAACTTTGTGGTAATATCTAAAAATTCCTTTTGAAAGAATCATTCTCTTTTTGCAAAGAATCTTGATTTTCCTTTGCTTTCAAAAGATCCTTTTTGATAGATTCATTTTCATTTAAAAGAACTCTCGATTTTCCTTTATTTCCAAAAATTCCTTTTTGAAATCATCCAAATTTTCCTTCAAAAAAACGTTCTGTTTAATCAACTTGAAATTTTCCTTTTTTAATGTGGAGATCCTTTTCAAAGTAGTTTTTAGATTAGAACAAAGCTCATTTATATAATCTGAAACTTCTAAAGGAATATCGAATGATTTACCTCGATTTCTCTCGTCTCGAGTCCGAGCTCGAATCTGTTTCAAAATCAGAATCTGAATGTGCCATAAGACAAATATTTCCATATTCGTCTTCACTATCCTCAACTTCTGTATCGCTCCATGTTTCAGCTTTGAGAGCCTTCTTGTATTTTTCAAATTTTCCTTTGTTCTTTTTGAGTCTGGGACAATTCTGTTTAATGTGCCCCTTTTTCTTACACTCAAAACAAATTACCTCTTTGGCATAATCATCATCGTCATCAGACTGCGTTGTCCGCATCGCTCGCTTTGTTTTTTCGTTGTTGAATTTCCCGCCTTTTCTGTTTAGTTTCTTTACCTTTTTGATCGCAGTGCTAGTTCCTCATCATCCAGCTCTTCTTCGTAATCAGATCATCGAATCAAGATAGACTTAAGAGCAATAGACTTTTTACCTCCGGATTCCACTTCCTCGTTCATTTGTTCTCGCCTCATAGGACCGCAGAGTGCCTACAAGCTCATCAACCGTTAGTGGTGAAATCCGCAGAGTTTTCTCGATAGATGTCTTCACATTGTTCCATTCTTTTGACAAAGTCCTCTCGTAAGTTTGTTGACTTTCATTGGTCCAGAACAGCTGTCCTTGATATGCCAAACCATTTACAATTTCGTAAAGCGATCGAACATATCTCCTATTGACTCTCCCTCGCTTCATCTTGAAGGACTCGTAGTGACCAAGTAAAATATTTACTTTGGTCTCCTTGACACGATCAGTTCCTTCATATGTCACATGTAGTCTATCCCATACTTCCTTCGCTGTATCACAAGAAGATATACGATTATATTCATTAGGTGATAAAGCACAATATAGGGAGTAAATAGCCTTTGCATCAATAGTTTGTCTCTTTGTTATCTCTTCTGGAGAGAGAGTGGCTGATGATTCTCGTTTCTTTCTCATCGCACTTTTGAAGTCTTTTCGATGTTATCGTGGGCTCGATTCCCCTCTCAACCACATCCCATTCCAAAGGGATCTTTCGACCCGAGGAAAGCTTTCATTTTATTCTTCCGATATTGTAATCCTTGCCATCGAAGTATGGTGGACGAGTGTTGCTCCGCCCTTCAATTAAACCTGGTGCAAGAATACTAGCCATAGAGGATCTTTAACTCGAAGTAACAAACACTTCAAAACTTGAGCACGAGGCTCGATACCAATTGATGTGACTAGTATAAACACTAGAGGGGGTGAATAGGTGTTGAGGAAGTTTACGCGCAAATAATATCAGTTTATTTCAATCCACAAACAGAAAGTAAATAGAGAGAGTTAGAGAAGATTGCAAACACTGTTTATAGTGGTTCGGCTTTAGACAAGCCTACGTCCACTCTCCGGGTGACCAGCCAATCGGCTGTATTTCACTATATGATCAACGGTGATTACACACTCTCGAGTGTTTATACTTGGTGATAATCAGTCTCACTAAGTCACTCTCTTTTGTAATACACTGAGATCACTCAAATACGCACTATGAACAACAATTGAAGAACGGAATCAGCTTTGGAATAATGTTCATCTACTCTACCCCCTAAGTCTCAACCTATCCTTAAATACTCTCCAAGCCACATTCGACCGTTGGCTCTTTCCGTGAGAGTTCTGTCTTCCCTTTCCTTGACAGACTTTATAAGGCAAGTCTTTTTGACCGTTGAGGGTAGATCAGATCCCCTTAGATTTTGTTCGCCCATACAATCAGAATCTGGGCTTCCATAAGTGCTCTATTCTTCTTTAGAAGTTGTCCACTAATTGATCCTCGTAAATCGATTAACATAACAGAATCAACATGAATAAGGTAAGTGAAATACTCTACCGTTGGTGATCTTATCTTGTAGATACATCTTAAGTCCGAAGACTTTAAGTTCCGAGTCCGCCTAGAATTTCGGTCGACTTAAATTCTCGCCTCCTGGGTACGGCCGACTTAAATTCTCGCCCGATAGACTCTTCCGTCGTCGGTACGGGCGACTCTAAGGCACCCCAAGCTTTATCTTTCGCTACAAGCAGACTTTAAAGCCTAAGTCTTTCGAGTCCTTTTCCTTCAAGAGTTTAGTAAGAATTTCATTCATAAAATGTTTTGTAAACATCAAAACTAGGAGTTTCCTCAACAATTTTCACCAGCTAACACGCATCATAAATACAACAACTCATTCAAGGGCCCTAATCTAGCTGCGAAGCATGAACCTATCAATAAAAAGGAATTTAGCTGGCTTGTCAATGGGTGAGCTTTATGCTTTGTAATTTTATGCAGGAATCTTCCTAGTTTATCGTGCTAGTGTCACTTTAAAACTGTCCATCTTATACAAGGGAATCTATTCCCAAGATGTACTTTTGAAAAATGGTCATATGTATTGGCTATTTAAGGCCTTATGCAATTCATGTAATGCCCTTGCTTACAGTTATAAAAGGCGATGAAGAGGTGTAATAAAATGGTAGTGAATTTTTGAAAAGCTTTTATATTTTCTCTTATCATATTCTTGTAGACTTCAGCGTTCTTTTGGGCACATCATTATTTGAAGGATAGGAATAAATCTTTGATAATGTGATACCCTGATTATTGATGAAACAAGTATTCTCTCCATTTACCAATCAAAGTGATCTTGCATATCAAAAAGCTAAACTAATATTGAGACTTTCGAGTTTCAAGGTAACCATTTTAATGAGATTTGCAGACTAAAAGTCAATCCTATTTTGATTACTGAGGGAAGGGCATATATATTGTGATGGCATTTTGATCTTTAGTCTTCTTCTCCTTGGTAACTTTATTCACCATTAACCCTTGTTGTGAGTATTGAGGCATTAGCTTTAATGTTGAGTGATTTTCTCTAAAGAGAAACGAAAGAACCAACCTAGGAGAATTTCTGATGGTCACTTAATAGGGTGGATGTTGTGAGTAGCCATAAGATATCCTTGAATTTAATGGTCATTTACTAAATTAACTTTACTAGGTGGTTTGATTTTTTTTTTTTTTTCTTGATGTAAGGGTATATGAAAGGTGCGACAAATGAGCCAAACACCACATATCCAATCCACATATTTAATTGTAGGATTATATATGTTAGTATACTCGATTACCATATGTAGGTATTTTTTTCTAGATGTGATTTATAAATAAAGTAAAACCACAGAAAAAAAAGATTTTTTTTTTTTTGGCAATGAAAGAAAGTTTTGAATGGATTAGATTATATAGCTTCAATGTTACCTTGGAATGATAGGGTCTATCATATAAGTAGCAAAGTAACTAGAATGAAATTTTATAATCACATTGCGACATAGCTTTATTCTCACTATTACGTACTTATTAGAAAAAAAACGAAACATATCCTCCTTATAGTAACATTAATATATTAGGTTAATACTTATATATTAATTGTGTATAGTGTATTGACCTAGACATACTTTTCCATAGCAGTTAATAAAATCAAAAAGATCCATTGATTTTTAAAAAAAAATATTTCTTTTAGTAGCCATACCCGATTTTAACCAAGTAACATCAGGAAAGTTAAAAGTGAAAAATCAATCACTATTGCTCTTGATTTTTAACTCTCTAAAGAAATGCAACTTTGTATGTGCTCCTTCAGCTCTCCTTCAGCTTAAAACAAAGATATATTTAGTGTTGCTCTTTATCCAAAGCATCAGATGCAATTGACGATGACCTAAACCTGAAAAGCAAGGCCATGACTCGCATAGCCGACTCATATCTCCACGATCCGAACGCCATGTGACACGACGTTGATCTTGACCTGAAGAGCCAAGTGGCGACTTGCATGGCCAGTTGATGAATCGACGATCTTAAGGCTTGTGAGCTTTAATGATTTGGCCGATCTAGAATTCGTGGTTTGCTTTTACGAGGAACGCGATTCATGTTGTGATGCCACGATTGGTCGTAAAAATTTCTAAACTGATTCGAAACAGAATAGGACGACGATTCAGTTTGCCCGCATGTCACAAAGCTAACTGTACTCGAAATTAAACGAAGAAAAAGGTAAAAGTAGGATTCTTGATAAAGAATACAGTTTGCTTAAAATTAATTTCTCAACTTCCTTGGTGGATATAGCAAAATAGTTAAAGTTTTCTTTGCCAAATATATTAAGGCAAAGGATGGACAAGGATTATCTCTTTAACAAGACAGTCCCTCCCCTCCAAAGAGAACATTAGGCGGTGAAATTCTTCTTGATGGTACTGTTATTATTGAAGCTGTTATCAGAGAAATAAAGTAGCAATATATCGACGATAGACTCTGTAAAAACTATCTCTATGTTAAATATCAACCAATTTCGTATGAACATTCAACAAGGTGTCAATTATGGTGTGCCTCTCGAAGGTAGGCCATATAGCATATCTTTTTACTAGAGACACTTTCTATAAATTCCACCAACGATGTGGACTAAGGTAGAAGCATAAATTTGCATGATGAACCTATGTATTATTATTATTATTATTATTATTATTATTATTATTATTATTATTATTATTATTATTATTATTATTATTATTATTATTATTATTATTATTATTATTATTATTATTATTATTATTATTATTATTATTATTATTATTATTATTATTATTATTATTATTATTATTATTATTATTATTATTATTATTATTATTATTATTATTATTATTATTATTATTATTATTATTATTATTATTATTATTATTATTATTATTATTATTATTATTATTATTCTGTGATCTTAATCTGTAATTTCAAGCATCCATTCAACACCATACCTCTCAAAATCGTTATTTACAAATTTTGGCTCATGTGTAATGTGAAATTCCAAGCAAATACAAGGAATAAGATATGTTTCCATTTACGAGAGCCATCGGTGGTAGTCCCTCCAATTATGGCGCCTAGCTTAGACTGTGTTTTTTATTTTTACATACTGATGCCTGCACGCCCCGCACTCCTTGTTCTAAGTTGTATATTTTTCTTTCCTAACAAAATGGGAATACCCTTATGATTTACGTCCCAAAGTTCAGACAAAACAATTTAAGGAGTTACTCGGGTCCAAATTCCTTAATTCATCCACAGTTAAGATAATTGCGAAGATTCATTTGAATCCATTTCACCCTTACTGTCTTGATGAAGGGGACTTAGACTAAGGAGTGATTATCTGAATCATTTGGCTGACAAAAAGAGAAAACAACAAAAGCATATGAACTAATATGGAGTCACTGTTATCCAGCTAACAGTAGCACTAATTGATTGGATTACCACTTAAATATTTGATGTGTTTAGTTTACTAACGAATGCATATTTTTATGTAGCAATTGCTAAAACTAAAAGAATCCTTCGATCTTTATGTTTTCCATTTAGTAGCCATAGCTGATTTTGACTAAATAAGATTAGGAAAAATTAAGCTAAAATACCTGTCACTATTGTTTTTGATTTTTACTCTCTTAAGAAAAGCAACTTTCGTTGCTCGTTCAGCTGGAAACAAAGATACATTCAAGTCTGTTCCTTGTCCAAAGCATCGGATGCAATTGAAATCCACTCTCTCTCTCTCTCTCTCTCTCTCTCTCTCTCTCTCTCTCTCTCTACACTAAAGAAGCCTTGACAAGACCATCCGTACAAGCTTGACGTTGAACTTGACCTGAAAAGCTAAGCAACGACTTGCACGGCCAACTTGTTTGCTTCCTCTGGATAAAATTTTCGATTGGAAATTTTTTTATGTAAAATATGTAAATTTGCGTTTTCGTGACATAATATGTAAGTTGCCACCCATTGTTTCATCCATATTAAGATTGTCTCCAAGATTCATACAAATCCATTTCACCCTTACTGTCCTTGATGAAGTGGACTTCTTCATCTGCTAGGAGTGATGTTCTGATTCATTTTGGCGTCTGCTAGGAGTGATTGTTGGCGTGATTTGTGCTGATCCCAATATTTGGGAAGAAATTATGTAGATTTATTTGATTTCTATATTTTTTGGGAATTTGGGATTGCCTATTTTGACTTTAGGATTTTCTCTTATTGCCTTCCTTTCCTGTACTTCATCAATAAAATGGCAGTCCCTCTCAAAAGAAAAATGCAACAAAAACTTTGAGAGGGGATTACCCGAGGATGTAGGCACATCGTTGAACCTCGTTAAAATCGTATCTTCTTATTTATTTTTTCTTCATGGTATCAGAGCAGGTTCGTACCTATTTGTGTGTTTGATCCATCCGTGTTCTTCTTCTTGGTGTATACGTGGTTATTGTTCAAATCATGATTGATTCAAGTTCGAACAATCTCAAATCCTACTCCACTGTCACCGGTCAACGACTCACCAACATATTGCTGAATAAGAAGAACTTCCTTCCATGGTCTCGTGCTATTACAATGGCCCTTGGGGGAAGATCAAAGCTTGGTCATATCAATGGCCAAATAAAAGCACCTCTTGAGAAGGATGCAAAAGTTGATGAATGGCAAGCCAACGACTGTTTGGTTATGTCTTAGATTTTTAACTCTATGGAATCTCGAGTATATGAGATTTTTGCATATTCGCTTATAGCTCGAACGTTGTGGGAATCATTGAATAAGATGTATGGACAAGCTCAGAATGCATCGCGGGTGTTCGAATTGCAGCAAGATATTGCTAACTCTAAGCAAGAACCCTCTCAATCCTTCACAAATCATCTTGGAAATATGAAGAGAAGGTGGGATGAGATTTGTTTGTATAGGCCAGCAACCCAAAGTGTGGCTGATTACATTCGACAAGAAGAACAAGATCGTGTCTTCCAATTACTTGCCAGCATTCAGCCCGAGTACAAAGATGTGAGAAGACAAATTCTGATGAGCCCTAAATTGCCTACATTTGATGAAGTTTGTGGCTTGATACAAGGAGAAGAGATGAGGCGTCGAGTGATGAGTATCTCACCTAGTCTTGACAAACCAATCTCTGAAAATTTGGCTCATAATGTTGTGATGAACAACCAACGTGGCGAATCTGTGGCGAAATTGGCAAAGGGAAAAAATAAAAGGCCTGTTCGATTTCATTGTGACCATTGTAATAGAGATGATCACTCCAAAGATAGGTGTTGGGCACTCCATCCTCATTTTCATGTCAACAAAGATAAGGTTCAAGAAGCAAAACTTGCTATCCCAGGAAACTCTACAGAGTTTCAATCAAAACTAGAGTCCTTGGCACAACAGTTTCAACAACTACTTCAAATGCAAGGACATGGGGTGATTGGTTCAGGATCTTCTAGTGCTTCATCAGATTCGGCCAATATGGTTAAGACATCAGGTAATGCTCTTTTAACCCAATCTAGTACTCAATTCATTGTAGATTCGGGAGCTACCGATCACATGTGCAACTCTACAGATTTACTTTTAAATGTCTCCCCGAGTGCTTCGTATCCACCCATTACTGTGGCTAATGGAATACAAGTTCCAACGCAAGGAGCAGGACAGTTTAAGTTGTTCTCACAAAATTATGTTGTTTTGGTTGTGCCTAATTTGTCTTCTAATCTGCTTTCTGTGAGCAAGTGCACTCACGAATTAAATTGCAATGTTGTCTTTTCTTCCTCAAAGGTGTTGTTTTAGGATTGCAACACCAAGAAGACGATTGGTGAAGGATGGTTGCAAAATGGCCTCTACGTCCTTGACTTTCATGCGAATGCCTTGGTGGCAAGGAAGAATGCGATAGAGGCTTCAAGGCTATGGCACATGCACATGGGTCATCCTTCTGATCGTGTGTTGCAAGCTATTGATAGAACTTTATTTCATAATTGCAGTACTTGTGACTCTTGTCACTATGCTAAACAACACAGATTACCTTTTCCTCAAAGCTTTAATTTAGCTTCTGAGGTGTTTGACTTGGTACATTTAGATGTTTGGAGTGCTCCAATTGATTCAAGAGATGGTTTTAAGTATTTTGTTTCTTTTATTGACGATAAATCGCGAGCTACTTGGCTATACCTCCTCAAAGCTAAAAGTGATGTAGTCACTGTTTTTTAGGAATTTTGTAGCATGATTCAGAATCAATTCAAAACATGCATAAAGGACTTACGCACTGATAATAGCACAGAATATTCCAATTGGACCTTCCAATCTTATTTGAGTAACTTGGGCATTATTAATCAAACTTCATGTGTAGATACACCTCAGCAGAATGGGGTGGTCGAACGAGAGAATTGACATCTTCTTGAGGTGACTCAAGCATTATTATTTTCTGGAGGCATGTCGAAGACTTATTGGAGTGATGCTGTTTTAACAAGTTGTTATCTTATTAATCGACTTCCTAGTCATGTTATGGGTTACAAATCACTTATGGAAATCCTTTACGGGTGCAAACTTAATATCTTGCATTTAAGAGTATTTGGATGTGTGTGTTATGTGCACTCTCGAAATTGTGGTAAGCTTGACCCTAGAGCTAAGAAATGTGTGTTTATTGGCTATTCATCAACAAAAAAGGGGTACAAGTGCTTTGATCCAACCACTAGACCGATGTATATATCACGTGATGTTATATTTGATGAATCTACTATGTTTTTTTCATTCCAGGAGTCCAATTCAAGGGGAGTACAATGAATTGACAGTTGAATCGGCTCCTAATCCTATGGTGGATGAGTTGAACAATGGCCCTGTAATTGGAAGGAACTCATAGAATGACACCAAAGAAATAGATGAGACTGAAGAAGTATTCACCAATGACAGTCTTGAATCGATGTCCACACCTAGGACAACTCCTGATGGGACAACCGTTGAATTGGTTTCCATTGCTTCCGAATATGTTCCTACAGCTTCGGCTTCAATTTGGAGATCTACTCGAGTGCTTAGAGCCTCAACACGACTTCGGGACTTCACCACTCATCACATGGTGCAATATCCCATCCAGAATCACATTGGTTATGATAAGGTATCTTCTAGTTTTGTTGGTTTTTTATATGTTCTTGAAAAAACCACAGGACCTAATAGTTTTGAGGAAGGTAACAAGCAGCATGTATGGGTTGAAGCCATGAAAGATGAGCTACAGGCACTTGACAAGAACAATACTTGGGATGTAGTTCGCTTGCCTGATGGAAAGCGCACTATTGGGTGTCGTTGGATTTACAAAATTAAATATAATAGTGATGGCTCAGTAGAAAGGTACAAAGCAAGGTTGGTTGTTAAGGGATACACCCAACATATGGTATTGACTACAAGGAAACTTTTGCTCCTATTGTAAAAATGAATATTGTCAGGGTTCTTATGCCAGTTGCAATCAATTGTGGGTGGCCCTTATTTCAAATGGACGTAAAGAATGCATTCCTTCATGGTAATCTTGAAGAGGAAGTTTACATGGATCTCACACTTGGGCATCGCTTGCAAAAAGAAGAAGGGATGGTGTGTAGACTCAAGAAGTTCATATATGGACTCAAACAGTCCCCTTGGGCTTAGTATGGTAAACTTAGCAACTCTCTTCGTAAGTTTGGATATAACCAAGGAGCGGCAGATTTCTCTATGCTCACCAAGACTGATGACAATGGTCTTGTGGTACTACTTGTATATGTCGACAATATTATCATCACTGGAAGTAATCAGTTAGGGATTAATGTGCTCAAAACTCAATTGCGCCAAGAGTTCGAAATTAAAGATCTTGGACGACTGAAATATTTCTTGGGTATTGAGGTGGCAAATTCTAGCAAAGGTTTATTCCTTTCTCAGCGAAAATATGTTTTGGATCTATTGAAGCAAACTAGCAAGATAGGTGCAAAACCAGCTAATGTTCCTATGGACTACAGCAAGAAAATGGTTTCAAATGACTTTTGTTTGCAAGATGTGGGTCAATTTCAGCGTCTTGTCGGGAGACCAATCTACTTGACTATTACCAGACCTGATATTAGTTATGCTATTAGTTTTGTTAGCCGGTTCATGCAAAATCCTACACAAGGTCATATGTGTTTAGTTGACCATCTACTGAGGTACTTAAAGGCCACACCAGGGAGTTTTATTGATGAAGAACAATGGTCATACATAAAAAGTTGGATATACGGATGCATATTGGGCTGGAAGTCCTCATGGCTGAAAGTCCACCTTTGGATTATGCATTTTCGTAGGAGGTAATGTTGTCACATAGAAAAGTAAGAAACAATCTATAGTTGCCCGATCAAGTGCTGAAGCAGAGTATCGAGCAATGGCATCTGTTACTAGTGAGATTGTTTGGCTATGACTGCTACTTTAGGAATTGGGTTGTAGGTCTTCAAATTCACCTACAAAATTATTTTGTGACAGCCAAGCTACTACTCATATTGCCTCAAACCCTATGTTTCATGAAAGGACTAAACACATTGAGGTGGACTGCCATTTCATACGAGAAAAGGTTCAAGACAAAACCATCGAGACAACTTATATCCGGAGTGGAGAACAATTGACGGATGTGTTCACCAAAGCTCTTCCTAGGGGGCCATTTCAAGAGATAGTGAGCAAGTTGACCTCCGATGATATCTTCGCTCCAACTTGAACGGGAGTGTTGGCGTGATTTGTGCTAGTCCCAATATTTGGGAAGAAATTATGTAGATTTATTTGATTTCTCTATTTTTTGGGAATTTGGGATTGCCTATTTTGGTTTTAGGGTTTTCTCTTATTGCCTTCCTTTCCTGTACTTCATCAATAAAATGGCAGTCCCTCTCAAAAGAAAAATGCAACAAAAAATTTGAGAGGGGATTATCCGAGGATGTAGGCACATCGCTGAACCTCGTTAAAATCGTATCTTCTTATTTATTTTTTCTTTAGTGATGATCTTTATTCTCACTATTATTTACATTAATTAGAAATAAGAAACTTGTCCCATTACTAGTAACCTTGATTGATTAGGTCAATGCTTAAATAATAATTTATGTATAGTCTATTAACCTATACATACTTTGTTGTAGCAGTTAATAAAATCCTATGATTTTTCCCCCTTTATCTTTTCCCGTTTAGTAGCCAAGCCTGGTTTTAACCAAATAACATTTGGAAAATTTAAAGTTTAATCTCTATCACCTTTTTCTCTTGATATTAACTCTCTAAAGAAAAGCAACTTCCTTTGCTGCTTCAGCTTAAAACAAAGACATATTAAGTGTCATTCCTTGTATGAAGCATCGGATGCAATTGACGTCGACCTTGACTTGAAAAGCAAAGCAACAACTTGTATAGCCAACTCAAATCTCTACGATCCAAACACACTTGCGACACGCAATTGACCTTGACCTGAAAAGCTAAGCAGCAACTTGCGTGGCCAACTGATGTCTCTGCGATTCAGATGGCCTGTGAGCTTTAATGATATGGTCGATTCTGATTCCGAGGTTCGCTTTTTGAGGAACGTGATTCACGTTGTGTATGTTACAATCGGTTGTAGGAATTTCCAAACTAATTTGAAACGTGAATAGAGACTTGCATTAAGGTTCGATTTGCTTGTGCATAACAAAGGTGACTTAACTTGAAATGAAAGGAAGAAAAAGTAAAACTAGGATTCTCGATAAAGAGGATAGCTCGATAAATATTAATTTCTCATCTTGATAGATATAGCAAAATAGTTAAAAAGTTTTTTTTCACTGAATAATAAGGTAAAATTGGTACTGTCATCATAGAACAATACCCTACAACTCTTATCGGAGAATTAAAGTAGCAATGTATCGACAAAGAGACTTTATAAAAGCTGTCTCTATGTCTGTTAAATTTCAAACGATTTCGTATGAAATTCCATGAAAGAGGGTCAATTTTGGCGTGCCTCTCCAAGATGGGCCATATAGCATGTCTTTTTTAGTAAAGACGCTTTTCAGAAAATTCCACCAACGATGTTGACTGGGTTAATACATAAACTTGCACGATGAACAAATGCTTTCTTTATAATTATTGTGTGATCTTAATTTGTAATTTCAAACTTTCATTAATCATGATTCCTCACAAACTTATGTTATTTTCAAGTTTTGGCTCACGTGACCGTGATATTCTAGACGAATACAAGAAACCGATTCATGTGAATTGTCCTACCTTAGCATATAATATGATTTGCAAAGCCTGTTGCTTCCTCTAGCTAAATTTTTTTGCTGGAAATTTTAATGTAGAATATGTTTATTATCATTGTTGTGACAAGATAAGAAAATTTCCAAGATTCATTCAAATTCATTTCACCCTTGTTGCCCTTGATGAAGGGGACCTCTTCATTTACTAGGAGTGATGATCTAAATCATTTGACTAACAAAAAGACAAAACAACATAAAAAAAACTATATATGAACTGATATGGAGTCACCGGATGAAATTGGCTCAATCAGACAAGATTTTATGGAAAAATCCTTTGCTTATGGGTGCAATTCTACTGCAAATTGGAAGAAAAGCTAAAACAATAGTTGAGATGATTTGTCTATTTCGATGATCATTTCATCTGTTAAAGGAATTCTATTCTTGATTTTCTGACATGTACGACAATGAAGGTCGACAATTTTAAATGCAACATTTCTTATTGTTTTTAGTTTCTTCGTTGGGATTGTATTTATGCCTTATGGCAATCATGGTAAAAGTATTTGAATATAAAAAATTAAGGGCTCATTCCTTTGATTTTAAATTATTCGGATATGATTAAAAAAGATAATTCCTATTAGTTTATAGTTGATGAAGATAATTCCTATCACTTTATAATTGGTGGGACCAAGTCGTGTATCAGAATTCGATGGGGAATGGAGAAGAGTAGAGGTTTTCTTTCCCGCGGAGGGAGAGACATTTTCTTAAACGCCAAAATCCGAGATTTCTTCAGGAGATTATTTGAAAAGTAGGAGCAGCCTATTTTGTGACAAGTAGTCCAGTCTCTAGCTCAGAATAACTCGTCTTCTCGATGAGCGCTGCAGAAAGATTGAAAAAAAGTACGTCAAATTTACATTACCAACTTTCATAAAATAGTTTTGGACCATTTCTTAATATTAATGATGGACTCTCGGATAATGCATTTGGAAAATGGAACAAGCACTGCGCTGCACAAGACTTCGTCACGCGGGGAATTATCATTGGATCGTCCCATGTAAGTGGATAGGACTAGCTGGGGTCCACTCCGGAACTTGAACTTATCCCATAACTAGAGTTAAAATAAATATCGAAAACAAAAACGAAAAGACACATCTTACTTCTCCTTATATACCCTCACCAACCCCTCAGATTAAATCATCAAGATAATCATATGTCTGAAGGGAGTTGAGGGAAGAACCATGGTCATCTATAAGCTTCTCTTGAAAGCTGCGGTTCTTGGGGCTTTATTGGGTCTATACCACAAGCACCTAGCACAAGCTGATGATTCAATCACTAAGCCCGGATGCCGAAGTTCCTGTGGAAACCTCTCGATTCCGTACCCCTTTGGATTGAGCGATAGCGATCCCCACTGCCGCAGCCACATCAATCCTTCCTCATTCAGAGTCGACTGTGATAACTCTACCAAGCCCCCCGTAGCTTACTTCTGGAACAAAAGTAGTACCATCAAAATACTCAACATTTCCGTTGAGGACCACGAGCTGCGCATTAATACTTTGATAGTTCAAGACTGCTATAACTCTTCCGGTTACGATGCTTCTTCAAGCAAGGAACCATCACTATGGCTAGCTGATTTCCCCTTCTCCAGCACCAAAAACAAGTTCATTGCCATTGGCTGCGACACGGCAGCCACCTTCCGTGAAATCTATGGAAATTTCTCTTTCGGGTGTATGTCTTCGTGTAGCAGCGTTTTGGACGTCAGCAATGGATCGTGTACTGGCATCGGTTGCTGTGAGACGAGCATCCCAAAGAACACCTTCAATTACAGGATCTCGATTACAAGCTTTTCCAATCATTCCAATGTTCTGCGTTTCAATCCTTGCAGTTATGCCTTCGTAGCAGAAATTGGATCCTACAACTTTTCAGTTGGCGACCTTAAGCAGCTTAATTTCAACCCTGTCCCGAGAGTTCTCGACTGGGCAATAGGTAATCAATCATGTGAGGAAGCCAAGAAGAACATCACGAGCTACATGTGCACCAAGAACACCATTTGCATTGACGCTGAAAACGGACAAGGGTACAAGTGCACTTGCTCAGAAGGTTACCGAGGCAATCCTTACCTTGAGAATGGTTGTCATGGTACATTGATAACATCAGCAATTTTTAGCTTGTCTTTTATATTGGTATGATCTGAGAAGATTAGATACATTTGATGTGTGTGTTTAAATTTTGTAGATATTGATGAATGTGCGAATTCAGAGAATAACCCGTGTGAGAAAATTTGCCATAATGTTATTGGGAGTTATACTTGTTCATGTCCAAATGGTTATCATGGTGATGGCAAGAAAGGCGGTGGAATTGGACAAGGGTGCACTCCATCAAAATTGATGGTGATTTTGGTTGGTAAGTCTTTTCTTTTTACTTAAAGTACCTGATTTTCTATATTAAAAAAATACCGTGTTAGCATATTGCTAGAATATATAATTTGATTTTTTTTTGTGGTGTATGAGAAAATTAACTATTTACAATTTCGCCTAATTTTTCTTTTACCATTTCCCTTGCTTGGGAAAATTCAAAATGAAAATTTCTATATCCTTCTCACTGAAGTTTCTATGCGGAAGATAAATGAGATTATATGATACGTTGAGCACATCGCGTGTTACTAAATACATTATGATTGAGCTTCCTTAAAATTGCACTTAACTATTTGATTATATCTTTGTTTCTCACCCATAAATGATGCATACTATTTTCGAATTATTTTTTTGAGCAAAGCCTCCTTTTTGTCTTTCTCTCTTCAAAGCATGGAAGCACTTGTTCAAATTAGTGGAAGTAATTTGTTGACGATGAATGGGAAATTGGTTACGTGGCAGTTCCCGCTGACTCCATTTTTACACAGGGGCGGCCGCGGGTATCGGAGCCATAGTGTTGCTTTTGCTTTGTTGGTGGTTGCACAAATACACCAAAAGAAGGCGTGAGGCAAGACTAAAACAAAAATTCTTCCAACGTAATGGCGGAATTGTGTTACAACAACGCCTATTTTCTATAGAAAATAATCACATGGAGAAAGGCAAGTTATTTTCCTTGACAGAGCTAGACACGGCTACAGACCATTTCAACAAGAACCGAATATTGGGTCAGGGTGGTCAAGGAACTGTTTACAAGGGAATGTTGCTAGATGGAACAATAATTGCGGTCAAGAAATCCAAAGTTATTGATACAGGACAAGTCGAACAGTTTGTCAATGAGATTGTCATTCTCTCTAAAATCAATCATAGAAATGTGGTCAAGCTATTAGGATTTTGTTTTGAGAGTGAAGTCCCTCTTTTGATATATGAATTTGTCCCCAATGGGACTCTATACCAATATCTTCATGATCCAGACAAAGAATTTCCAGTATCATGGGCAATGCGGTTAAGAATTGCCAGTGAAATTGCGGGGGCTCTTTCATATTTGCACTCTGCTGCAGCCATACCAGTTTATCATCGTGATATCAAGTCATCAAATATACTTTTGGATGAAAGATATCGAGCCAAAGTGTCAGATTTTGGAGTTTCCAGATCGATTACCATCGACCAAACACACTTGACCACAATGGTGCGAGGAACCTTCGGATACTTGGACCCCGAGTACTACCAAACAAGTCAATTTACGGACAAGAGCGATGTCTATAGCTTTGGGGTTGTCCTTGTCGAGCTACTAACTAGAGAAAAGCCAATTTCTCAACTAAGGGCAGAAGAGGATAGAAATCTAGCCTCGTACTTCATCATTTCAATGGAAGAGAATCGCTTGTTCGATGTTCTTGATAAGGAGGTATTGGACCATGGCAAGAACGAAGAAATTATTGTTGTGTCCAACTTGGCGAAAAGATGCTTAGGACTTCATGGAAGGTACAGGCCTACAATGAAGGAAGTGGCAATGGAATTGGAGCGATTACAGTCACTACAAAATCCCACGGTCATTCGGCAAAATGAAGAAGAGATCGATTGCATTAGAACTGAATCCATCTATGTATCGAGTACAATTCCCATGTTGATGCAATTGGAAACAGGAATAGAGTTGACTTCAATGGAGGAGGATCAGTCACTTTTATCGCTGAGATGAACATATGAGTCATCGCAATCTCTTTATTTGCCTTTATACTTGAGTTGCAGAATAATGTTGATGAAGTGCCAGAAACAATATAATAGATTCAAGAACCCTTTGATGTAAATTTCTAGTATCAATGATGAATATATTATCTCTTCCTGATTTCTTGTTAATTTGCTTTAGCTTTTCACTGGGGTTTACTATCATATCAAGAAAATAGCCCCTTACCAAAATCCTCCAAATTAGTCGTTATAGAAATATTCTGTCCATGATTTATGAGCCATGTACTTCAATCTTGACATATTGGTCTCTTTCCACGTATTTGTGTTTCCCAGTTCTTCGTATTGTATCAATTACTTTCCAGTGATCGATAATCCAAATATATTGCAATAATGCAATTTAAACAAAACATATTTCTTATGTCGATTTCTGTAGGAACGCGAGGTGTGCGCACTTTTATTGGTCTATATAAATCAATGAGCATAAGGAATATGTTTATATGGCTTTTACTAGGGAGAATGTTGATGTGATTATTTAAACAATTGTACTTCATACTACTTCAACTGATTTCTTTCGTCTACTTGTGTTTAGCGGCTCCCCAACTCAATTCCATTGGTGACACACGGATCCCAGGAGTGCCAAAAGTTGGCACAAAGGGACATTTAAGTGCCAAAAGTTACAAACGGTACACTTAAGTGCCAAAATCGGAGCAAAAGGGATCACTTAAGTGCCAAATCTGGCCAAATTGCCACATGTCCATTTTCCGGCGACTTCATTTGCTGACGGAGCATTTTTTTCAAAATAAAAAATTCCACGTGGCAATTTTAATAAAAAAAAATTGTCCATGTTAGATTTTAAAGTCCACGTCAAATTTTTAAAAATTAAAATCGATCTTTTTTAAAAAAAAAAAGGAGGGAGGGGAAATCGGCGAGGGCTGCTTTTTTTTTTAAATTAATCAATTTTCAAATATTTTATTTTTTAAAATATTTAATATTATTTAATTAATAATTTTAAAAATCCACGTTAGAGCAAAAACGACGTCGTTTTGCGCTGATTTTTCGTCGTTTCAATTTCCGGCGAGCCAAGTAGGCAAAAAAATTAATAAAAAAATGCCACATAGGATTTCCAGCGGGGTTCCTGGCGACCGGCACTTAAGTGATCCATTTTTTTTGAAAAGTGGCACTTAAGTGTACCGTTTGTAAGTTTTTGCACTTAAGTGTCCCTTCGTGCCAACTTTTGGCACTCCCGCTGTACTTTCCCCTTCCATTGGTCTTGTAATATGTATTATGTTATTCTTATCAATAGCTAAGTTTATTTATAATAAAAAAAAGAACTTATTGTACATTGAAAGTACTTTATCATGTGCATTTTACCTAGTCCATCAACAAGCTCATGTTCCCTAAGCAACCTCTACATCGCAGTCTCGCATTCAAGGCTGTATTTTTCTTAACACCATCCTAAAATATCCTATGACGGCTCAGGTCCGGTCGCAGGGTTGTGTGCTAAAACATTTAAAGCATGCACAATAACTTATACACAAAAATTTATTTCAACAAAATTAGTATACTTCCACAAAAAAATACCCAAGTTAGGAAAACATTTAAACAAGACAAAATGGCTTAAGTCCACACAAAAATGTCCTCAGCAGAGTCACCAAGCTATCGCAACCTCCCTCTCGCGTCTCGGGAGGCTAATGGCACGGCTAAATGCTTTCCTTCATTAGGGTTTTAGCCAGGGCTCTCCCAAACCCACCAATTCACGACTTAAAGTCTGAGTTTTAACCTGCAATTCAATTTCATTTAAAAAAGAGTCACCACTAATCAGTTTGAGGTGGGCCGATTAAAAACCCAAGTAAAATATCAAGAGAAATATTTTACTCCTACGCAACTAGAGAAACTAGGATCGGAGACTTGATTATATTAGTTAATCACTGCAGAATTTAGAGAAAAGAATTGTGATAATTCTCTGTGTAATTTTTACCACGATTACAAAGCTATTTATAAGACAACTTTGAGTGTCAACCAAAAAATAAAATAAAATCTGAAAGATCCCACAAATTAAGGGATACTAATAAATCCTTTCCTAACTAATTCTTTACAGCTATTTCCTAATAATCAAGACCTAAAAATTAGGATCAAATAATTAGATCAAATATTCCTAATAATTAGGTCAAGAAAACAAGATAATTCAACACTCCCCCTCAAGCTGAGGAATAGATGTCTTCCATTCCTAGCTTGTAAATTATTTCGTGGAAGATCCCACCATTAAGTCCTTTGGTTAGCACATCTGCTAGCTGATTTCCAGAAGGTATGTAGAACATGCAGATCAATCCTTCTTCTAGCTTTTCTTTGATGAAATGTCTGTCGATTTCAATATGCTTCGTCTTGTCATGTTGTACAGGGTTATGAGCAATGTTAACTGCTGATTTATTGTCACAATATAGCTTCATAGGACCCTCCCACTTGACTTTTAGATCTTCCAAGATGATTTTGAGCCATAATAGCTCACATATTCCTTGGGCCATTGCTCGAAATTCTGATTCAGCACTTGATCTTGCAACTACATTCTATTTTTTACTTCTCCAAGTCACTAAATTTCCACCAAGAAATGTGCAATAACCAGATGTTGACCTTCTGTCCACCATAGATCCTACATAGTCAGCATCGGTGTAAGCTTGTAGCATCAGTTTTTGATTTCTTCTGAATAGGACTCCTTTTCTAGGACTTCCTTTTAAGTAATGTAGCACTTGATTGACAGCTTGTAAGTGTGATTCTCTTGGGTCATGCATAAACTGACTAACCACACTCACTGAATAGGCAATATTAGGCCTAGTATGAGCGAAATAGATGAGTTTTCCCACCAATTTTTGATACATTTCTCGATCTACAGAAGGTTCTTCCTTTACTTCCCCAAGTTTTTTATTAGGCTCAATAGGTGTAGCTACTGGTTTACACCCAAGTTTTCCGGTTTCCTTCAAAAGGTCGGTCACATATTTCTGTTGTGAGACAAAAATTCCTTGCCTGGAGTAAGAAACTTCAATGCCAAGGAAGTATTTGAGTCTTCCCAACTCCTTTATTTCAAACTCTTTAATCAAACACTGTTTTAGCTCCTGTTTCTCCTTATCATCATCACCCGTGACAATAATATCATCAACGTACACTAGAAGTATGGTCACTCTTCCTATTGTTGAATGCTTAATGAAGAGGGTATGATCGCCTTGGCTTTATTTGTAGCCTGAAGCTTTCATAACTCTAGAAAATCTCCCAAACCAAGCTCTAGGTGATTGCTTAAGCCCATATAGTGCTTTCCGTAATCTACATGCTTTGTTTGCTGCCCCTTCTCCTTCAAAGCCCGGTGGAATACTCATGTAGATCTCCTCTTCTAGGTCTCCATGTAAGAATGCATTCTTCACATCAAACTGTCGAAGTTGCCAATTAAAGTGAGCCGCTAGAGAAAGTAAAATTCTGATAGTGTTCATCTTTGCCACCGGAGCAAATGTCTCTTGATAATCTACTCCATAAGTCTGAGTATAACCCTTTGCCACCAATCGTGCTTTATATCTCTCAAGAGAACCATCAGCTTTGTATTTCAAGGTAAAAACCCATTTGCAGCCCACAAGATTCTTTCCCATCGGTTTTTCAACAATCTCCCAAGTCTGGTTTTTCTCAAGTGCATTCATTTCTTCTCTCATTGCATTCCTCCATTCTTCTTTAGACAATGCCTCAGATAAAGTATTTGGAATAGAAATGGTGTTCAGACTCACAATGAAATTTCTATGAGGTGGTGATAGGCGGTCAAGTGACACATAGTGAGATAGTGGGTATAAGGGTCGCTTTGTGCACTCTCTAGTACCTTTTCTAACAACAATGGGAAGGTGTGAGTCATTTTCTGGCATGTCAAACGACTGATTATGTAAATGAGAGTCGAACTTACCGGAAATTCATTTGCGTAACTCGATGGGAATCTTGAACTTGTGTTTGGTCAAGAACAGTTGCCTTTCTTGAATACACCTGAGGAAATCTCATAGAGTCATAAATACGGGGAGATGTAAGAGCAGACACTTGTTCCGGAATAGACCCAAACGTAGAGTGTGAGTCTGGGATTGAAGGAGCATGAACTGATTCATCAGAAACTGATTTGTTAGGAGCTAATTGGTCAAGAGTTGATTGAATAGGGACTGCTCGAATTGGAGAATTATTATGAGGTAAGTCAAGATTAAGGCTGTCAAAGTCTTCACCTTTCACTAATGATTTCTCCCCTTGAATATTAGGTTGTGGAAAGTAAGGTTTGTGTTCTACAAATGTAACATTAGCTGATATGTAGGTCTTTCAAGAAGGAGGATGGTAACATTTATATCCCTTTTTGTGTGGAGGAGTAACCTAGAATGACACACTTGATTGCTCTAGGATCTAGTTTCCCCCTCTACTGATTATGAACATGTACAAATGAGGTGCAACCGAAGACTCTAGGTGTGAGATTATTTGTTGTCCTGAAATGGGGATAAAAGCTGGAAAGAACAGCCATAGGAGTTTTAAAATCTAATACTCTTGATGGTAGTCTATTGATAATGTATGTAGATGTAAGGACAACCCCCCGCCAATATGATTTAGGAACATTTCCATGAAATAACAATGCTCGAGTAGTATTAAGCAAATGACCTTTTTTCCTTTCAGCCACCCCATTTTGTTGTGGTGTGTTTACATGTTGACACCTAAATTTTGGCGATTTGTTTTAGTATTTATTAATTGCATTGGAAAATTAGAGATTAGTTTCTAATCCCTTAACAAAAAAATTCTTTCATTAAAATTACATTGCATATAGACATTAGGAGCATTTGCATCACTAGTTTTACAATTAATTAAAAAAATTGAAATTTTAAAAAAAAAAGAAGAAGAAGAAGAAGAAGAAGAAGAAAAAGGCGGGTCCGAGCTGGGCCTGCCCGGTCCCTTTCTTTTCCTTCTTTCCCCCCTCCCCGCATGGGCTGGCCCCTTTCCTTCTCCTTTTGGCGCCGACCCGGCCCCTTTCTTTTCTTCTTTTCTCGGCCCGGCCCATCCATCTTCTCTCCTTCTTCCCCCGCGCAGAAGCGTGCACCGGCAAGGAAAATAAAAAGCAGCAAGTCAACAAAGCAAAGCAGGGCAAGTCAGCAACGAAAAACAGAGCGTAAGCGGCAGCAAGTCGCAAAGGCGAAGCGCGGAAGAGCGTAAGCGGCAGCAAGTCGCAAGGCGTGGCGCGAAGCGCGAAGTGCAGAAGCAACAGCGAAAGGGCAAAAGTAGCAAGTCGAGCACGCGGGAAAAAGGAGAAAAGAAAAGAAAAAAAGGGAGCAGGAGGTGAAAGCGGAAAAAAAAACGACATCAGAGAGAGCCCGAAAGAGAAAAGAAGGAGAAAGGAGAGAACTAGAAAAAAAAAAAAAGAGACAGAACCGAGACGGAGAGAAAAAGAAAGAAGGGAGACCGGAGAAAAACGCAGAGATGAGAGAGAGAGCAGAGGAAGAGAGTGAGAGACCGCCGGCGGCCACGCCTGACCCGCGATCCACGACCCGCCGCTGTGCCTCCACTTTTTGTGCTTGAAGCCGGCTGGCGTTTAGTCACGGCTGGAGCAAGGAGACGGGGCGAAGTCAGAGGTGAGAGATCAAAGCCAGAAGCGTGTCCGGACGCCCGCCGGAGCTCGTTCGTCGCCCGACGCCCGCCGTGACGCCACGCCCAAACCAGGTAGTTTTTTTTTTTTAGGGTCATTTTCTGCGCTGTTTTCGCAAGGCGTTGGGCCGGAGCTCGCGCTGACCAGTTCGGGTGAGCCCCGGCCCCTGCTGTGCCTCCATTTACATCTTTGTGCAAACTAGCATGTTCGTTTAGAAGCTTAAGCCCGAGTCGATTCTTGTTCGAGTCAGAAAGCATTCATTTCGACAATGCGTATCCCTTGTTTGTTGAAATGCCTAAATGAAGTTCAGAAATTTTTATCGTCGGATCCGTGCTCGGTAGCCTAGTTTCATGGATGTTCGTTAGTATATTGTGAATCTGCCCTTGCCGTCGTGCTTTCCTTCATGTTACGACGATTTTTCATTAGTGGGCCGCGTCGAGTCGGGTGGGGGTGTCCCCGATTTCGGCGATGGGGAGCGTTCATGGTCATCGGCACCCGGCGTCGGTCGGACGGAACGTCCGACTCCGGAAGATGGCACAGCGACTCCCTTAGGACGGGTAGGCCTCGCGGCGGAGTCGGCGTCGCTGGGGCTACATGAAGACCAGGAGCTGCATGAACACGTGAGGAAGAAGACCATAAAAAAGGAAAAATAAAGAAAATAAAAAAGACAAAAAAAGGGAGTGGGTTGAAGACAGAAATTTGTCACGGGCTGGGAATAAGGAGTCGGGCTTCGCCCCGGGCCTGTGCACGCTGGGTCGAATTTTTCGCGGGCCGGGAATGGAGTGGGCTGAAGACATAAATCAGAAAGGGGCTTTTTCTATAAAAAAAAAAATGAATTTTCGTGGGCTTTCTTTTAATCCCTAGTGATTTAGGGCCGGCCCATTATTTTGTGGCCCAACCCGGACTAATAGGGTTCGGGTCAATTTAGTAGGGCGGGGTCTCTTGACCCGGTCCGAAGCATTTTTCATTAAAAAAACTAGAAAATTCAGAAAATACAAAAAATATTAAAAAAATTAAAAAAATCATAAAAAATTCTAAAATTCAGAAAATTCATGAAAAATTCAGAAACCTGAAAATTTATAAAAATTTTCGAAATTTTTTTAAAAAAATCGAAAATATTAAAATATTAGAAATTCCAAAAAGAAAATTAAAAAATCCCAAAAATTCCAAGATTGTTTTAGAGTTCCCTAAAAAGCTCTAAAATAATTCTTGGACCATTTTCTCTTAAAATGTGTCGGAAAATCATCAGTCTAAGATTGTGCTTAAAATCGAACAAGTCTTCACGGCTTCACCTTAGGGTTTTAATTCTCTGATACGATTGCCCTTGATAGCATGCTTATGATGCGATGATTATGGTTTCCCTTTAGTTTAATTAGGATTTTCATTTATTTATCTCTTAATGCTAGGTGTTTACTTTTGCCTGCAATTTATTTAATGCTTTCTTCAATTGTTGAATGTTGTTTTGATGATTGCGCACATGCATGATCACCTCACATGTTAGTGGTTAAGTCTAAAATCAATCCAAACTACCTGGCTAAAATCTTTTCGAAATGAACAAGATTAGGTACCGAAAGGGCACTAATTAGTTAATTAGTGTAATCAAGTTCCCGACCCTAGAATCTCTGGTTGCGCCGAAAGTGAGGCCCACTCCCATGCCTCGCTCGGTTTCTAGCCGACCCCAATAGGCTAGTGGCGACTCCTCATTTGAAGATTTTCATGAACATCAAATGTCACGCGGGGTATAGGCTTGAGAGAGCCTATGTCTAATGAGGGTCTTGGACACACCCTTTAGACAATACCCCTAAACCTATCTATTTATTCTTATATTCATTTCCACCTCGGGATGGAAAAAATAGGTCGCCACAGCTTAGCGACTCCGCTGGGGACTTGGTTTTGAACCTTAGAGGACTTAGGCCTAAGTTAATCTTGTTCAAAAATATTTTTGTTTGGCAGCAAGGATTCTGGGTACACCCCTAACATGAAAGGTATTAAATGTTTTTGTAGAATTGGGAGGTATAAGGGGGAGTGTTTGCTCACCTTTGTCTTGTAGGGAGGTGTAGGAATGCATGGTTTATTTTTATGTACGAAGTGTTGTCTGCTTATAAATTGTTGTGGATGTATCCTTTGCATTGCACTACACCTTGGCACACACAACCCGCCGCTGGACTTGGGCCGCATAGGATCACTTAGGATGGTGTTGAGGTGGATACACTCCGACTACAACCATGTAGTACGAGTCGCCCATCTCAATTCCAAAATTTTTCTGATGTCGAGAGCTTCCACCCCGATTGCAATCGCGCAACACGGGTCGACTCTTTGACAAAGCCGGAGTCGTGGGAACCCTGACCTAACCGCGACCATGCTGGTTCAGTCCGGTAATCCCATGGCTTCATTTGAGCCGTTTAGAGTAGAAATTGACCCACATCTCATGCGTGTGTCTATGTGATTGGAAAAAATAGAAAAGAGAAAAAATCATCATCATTGGTAAGTATGATTTCTCCTTTTACTTGTTCATTTTTTATTGAAATTTTCATTTTTTGAAATTTGCGAAGATCAATCGAATGCCCTCGATGTAGGCTTCTAGTTGGGAAAATTGGCAATTACTCTTCATAAGCCAACATTCAGTGTTAATTTCAAAAATCATTAATTTAGCCCTACACAACGGATGATTTTGTTCAATTTTCCAATCATGGGCTTAAAACCACATCTCGTCAAAAAAATTCTTCCAATTCATGATTATGTTTCAGGGCAAAAAAAAAAAAATTGAAATCTCACTTTTAATCAATTTTTCTTTTTTTCCTCTCACATTTTGAGATTGAAAATTCAAATCACACTTTATGTATAGATTTCTCAAAATAAAAATCACCTCATTTTGGCAAGGGTGAAAGCATAAATCAATCTTTCGAAATTAATGCCACATTTTGCACATGAAACTTTTGGGAATAGAGTGGGCATTCAATTGATAATTGCAAATCAATCTTTTAATGATATCTCCTCTTACGATTAAATCTTGGCAAAATGCCGAAATTCTGTAATAGGAATTCTAGGGCATGTACCATCGCCTCGATTTTGTTGTAAGAGGCGACCTCATTGGAAGATCATTTTCTCATTCACAAACTGACATTGTTTTTCTTCTTGCAGGATGCGTGATGACCATTTTTCGAATTGTTCTTACTTGACCGTGTCAAAAAGTGGACTTTAAATTTAGGATGAGAATTTTTATTGCACATTGGAGTGTATTGTATTTTCTTTGTGTCTCTATCCTTTTTATGGATGATGTTTTCAATTCCAAGTTGATCAGAAACCTAGTCTCATTTTTTTTTGGGTAAAGAAATTTAAATTTATAAACATCCTTTGGCTTTGAGGGCAATTCGAAAGTTAGTATATTCCATTGATTTTCCATGAGTTTCTGAAAGTCAATGCATTTTGTTCCTCTCACGTGTCCGTCCTTTATAGGGAATCTCGAGAAGGATAATCTAGGATGGTAAAATCGCGATCATTCCAATGGAATCAATTTATTCCGAAACTAATTTATTCATATATTTCCTACAGGAGAGAACTAAACAAATTTTGACATCAGTATTTGAATTAGATCACAAGCAAATACTCTCATAAGTCTTGATCTTGGAATTCAAAGAAATGAGAGTCCAACTTTGACATTTGACTCTAGGGCAACATCTCTCCTTCCCCACTAATGACATGTGCTGGGGCAAAAATTCATCATAAAAGGATGTATCGTTCCCAAATTGAGCCTAATTAAGTATGGAGATAACACAGTTCATCTTCTTTTATCACAGGGTGATCATCAACACATGTCACCCAAAGCATGATAATTCACTCCCATGCAGCATGATGAAATTGAGTCATCAATATAACACAAAAAGGGTGTATTTGTTCTTAAATTCAATTCAATGATTAGAATGCAAATAACATGTTCCATCTTTTGTAGGAAAATGTGCGCATTGACTGTGGGAACAATGCCTTCCACCAAAGAAGCATGTTAAAGCCCAATCGTCCATTTTGGCGCAATAAATGGGGCAACGTATCCAAGAAACAATTCCCTCAAATGTTAAGACGTAAATGCTCATATTCGAAGAACAGAAACACATGAAGGGTAAATCGTATCGATTCCAATTGCTCATTTTGATATTGTCTCTAATATGATTCCCTCGTCCTTCAACAGGGAAACATCAAATGCCTAAAAAAGAAGAAGAAAAGGCAAGCGAAGGGCAATTTAGAGTTGCCAAATATCCAAAAGGGTGATGTTAGAACTCAAAGGATAAATGCGAGTGAGGGGTAATGATGTATCGTTTCCAATCTTTAATTCCATCAAGGTTCTTACACTAATACATTCTTTTCTATTGTTTGCAGGGTTGTCGTGTCGCCTCGTGGTAATGCATGTCTGATGCCTGAAGAACAAAAGCATGTGAAAGAAGTGAAGAGCTGAAACTGCCAAATATCCAAAAGGGTGATGTCGGCACTCAAAGGATAAATGCGAGTGAGGGGTAACGATGTATCGTTTCCAATCTTTAATTCCATCAAGGTTCTTACACTAACACATGCTTTTCTATTGTTTACAAGATTGTTGCGTTGCCTCGTGGCAGGTAAGTACCCTTCTTCTCCAAAAATTAGCATTTTCTTGGAAAACAAACATAAAAAATGGAAATTGAAAAAAAAAACTGATTTTTTTTTCCACAAAGCCTTTGAACATTTTTTTTTATCTCAAAATTGTCTATCCGTTTGGTGGATCACTCATTTTGAATCGAAATTCCCCATAGAGATTAATCTGCTTAGATGATTTTGACCAATTGAAATTGGGATGTTAATTGTGCCAAGCGAGAGACACTTAGGATGAGGAAAGGCAACCCATATCCAAATACATCCTTTAAACACTTGTAAGAGTCGAGCGAAAAAAGAAAAGCAGTGTCATTTAAGGACGAGAGATTCATTTGCAGGTGGTACATGGATCAAAGTGAAAAGAGGGATTTCTTTCTGTTGCCCTACACACCACAGGTGGCAATAGTTTGCCAATTTGAGCCTTTAAATACAGCGAATTTCCTACAAAATATCCATGTCAAGAACTACCTACAATGGGGCAATTATAGAGGTTTGGATTGGCATTATTCGGAGAAGAAAGATGAGAAGGATTGCTTTGTTCTCACTTGCATCAATCTTTTGTAGTGGCTTCAGGTGAGTTCTTGTGGAAACTCGACGTATCCCAAAATGAAGAAGAGCATTCATTTCTCTACCTAAACACTTATGCCATTTCCTTAGCCAAGTTGAGCCTGAACATTCATTTCTAAAGCTCAAATGGTGATTATCTTCCCCCACTAAGGCAAGGCATATGATTTATCAAGGCAATTGGCATTTACATGAAATGTGGAAAGTGTCTCGAAAGTCCCAAGGGCTAAAAAAAAAAATCAATGAAAGCTAGGGGGCATGAAAAAGCAGTGTGTCTGGTAAAAGTAAGGCCAATGCCCGATTTCAAAAAAAAAAAAAAAGAGCGAGGAAAGTCGCATCAAAAAAAGCTTTCTTATGAAAGAAAAATTGTCAAAGTCAAAATGCGTGCATTGAAAACTCATTGCAAATGCAAAAGCCATTAGATGAAAGAGCAAATCTCTCATGCTAAGATGTTTAGCCAATGGACTTTCGAGACAAAGTTAGATTTCCAAAGTCAAGTGCCTTCGAAAAAATTGGATGAAATGGTAATGATGCCATGATGATCACCAATTCTCAAACCCCTCTCCAAAGAAAATTCTAAGCCTTTTGAGCCTACAACCGAACCAATATTACAATCCCCTCCCGAAGTCTCTTCAGATTGGGATGACTTGAGTGAAAGTAAGGACTTATCAAAGAAGCTACCACTTAAGGAAGAGAGACCAAAGTTATCTTATCTCATGAGGTTACTTGACTTGTAAGCCTGGCAAAGATGGCGGCAAATAATTATTTCATTTCATAGCCAATGATATTCATCCATTGCTAAAACCATGATCAAACCTGCATTACGGTCCCTTTAAAAGACCTTTTAGATTGGTCAGTGTGTACTTATTGCGAATGATTCTCAGATCCTTCGACACTGGAAATGTGAGGTAGATTGAGCGATCAAATTACTTCCTATGTGAATGGATAGGATCAAATAGTCATTCTTGAGAGCATGTGATAAGTCCTTTTTAACTAAGGAGTTCTTGCTTGGCATGCTTAATGAACCTCTTTCATGAGATGATCATTTTGACATAATTTTTCTCTTATAGAGATTTGATGATTAATGATACCTTCCAAGTTTGATGACAATTTTGTGGTACATGATACCAAAAAAAAATCAAAATCAAAATCAAAATCAAAATCAAAAATCAAAAATCAAAAATCAAAAATCAAATGTCTTCAATGTGATCAAAATTAGCTTGATTTGCTCATGAAATTAATGCTACGATATTGCCAATGCATCCCTTTGATATTGTCTCTGATGACATTTGCTCAAGTTGAATTTGACAGGTTCACTCAGTGAAACCATACAACCACCAATGGTTCATGGCCAACCTAAAGCCATGCAATTTCAAGGGTTCATGGTCAATCGGAAAACCATGCATTTTCAAAAGGGATTGTGGATCTTCTTTAAAACCACATGGTTCGAGGGTCCTCCTTAAACCACATAGTTTGTGGGTCCTCTTTAAACCATATGTTTCATGGTAAACCTAAAACCATGCAATTTCAAAAGGGGTTGATGGTCATCCGAAACCACACGGTTTGTGGGTTCATCCTTAAACCATGCTCCTCACTCCCAGTCGAAACTCGTTTTTACACGATGAGACCTCCTCCCTAGTCGAAACCCGTTTTTACATGGTGAGACTATCCTCTCTGGTCGAAACTCGTTTTTACACGATGAGACCTCCTTCCTCGGTCGAAACTCATTTTTACACGATGAGACCTCCTCCATAGTCGAAACCCGTTTTTACACGATGAGACTATCCACTCCGGTCGAAACTCGTTTTTACACGATGAGACCTCCTTCCTAGTCGAAACCCGTTTTTACACGGTGAGACTATCCTTTCTGGTCGAAACTCATTTTTACACGATGAGACTACCTCCTTCTCGGTCGAAACTCGTTTTTACACGATGAGACCTCCTCCCTGGTCGAAACCCGTTTTTACATGGTGAGACTATCCTCCTGGCCGAAACTCGTTTTTACACGATGAGACCTCCCCGGTCGAAACCCGTTTTTACATGGTGAGACTATCCTTCCCGGTCGAAACTCATTTTTACACGATGAGACCTCCTCCCTAGTCGAAACCCGTTTTTACACGGTGAGAATATCCTCCTCGGTCGAAACTCGTTTTTACACGATGAGACCTCCTTGGTCGAAACCCGTTTTTACACGGTAAGACTATCCTCCCCGGTCGAAACTCGTTTTTACACGATGAGACCTCCTCCCTGGTCGAAACCCGTTTTTACATGGTGAGACTATCCTCCCCGGTCGAAACTCGTTTTTACATGATGAGACCTCCTCCCTGGTCGAAACCCGTTTTTACACGGTGAAACTATCCTCCTCGTTCGAAACTCGTTTTTACACGATGAGACCTCCATGGTCGAAACCCGTTTTTACACGGTGACACTATTCTCTTCGGTCGAAACTCGTTTTTACACGATGAGACCTTCTTCCTTGGTCGAAATCCGTTTTTACACGGTGAGACTACCTCCTTCTCGGTCGAAACTCGTTTTTACACGATGAGACCTCCTCCTTGGTCGAAACCCGTTTTTACACGGTGAGACTATTCTCCTCGATCGAAACTCGTTTTTACACGATGAGACCTCCTTCTTGGTCAAAACCCGTTTTTACACGGTGAGATTATCCTCCCCAGTTGAAACTCGTTTTTACACGATGAGACCTCCCTTCCAGTGAGAACTAGTTACCACATAATAAGACTTTCTCATCTCGGTTTTTGAAAAGAAAAAAAAAAGATCATGCATTCACATCATTATCTCATACGCAGCCCTTGATCATCACCGGTCATTGCATCACTAGTTTTACAATTAATTAAAAAAAATTGAAATTTAAAAAAAGAAGAAGAAGAAGAAAAAAAAAAAAGGCAGGTCCAAGCTGGGCCTGCCCGGTCCCTTTCTTTTCCTTCTCCCCCTCGCATGGGCTGGCCCCTTTCCTTCTCCTTTTGGCGCCGACCCGGCCCCTTTCTTTTCTTCTTTTCCCGGCCCGGCCCATCCATCTTCTCTCCTTCTTCCCCCACGCAGAAGCGTGCACCTGCAAGGAAAATAAAAAGCAGCAAGTCAACAAAGCAGCAAGGCAAGTCAGCAACGAAAGCAGAGCAGAAGCGGCAGCAAGTCAGCAAGGCAGAAGTGGCAGCAAGTCAGCAAGGCAGAAGCGCAGAAGCAGCAGAAGTGCAGAAGCAACAGTAGAAAGGGCAAAAGCAGCAAGTCAGAGCACGCGGGAAAAAGGAGAAAAGAAAAGAAAAAAGGGAGCAGGAGGCGAAAGCGGAAAAAAAAACGAGATCGAAGAGAGCCCGAAAGAGAAAAGAAGGAGAAAGGAGAGAACTAGAAAAAAAAAAGAGACAGAATCGAGACGGAGAGAAAAAGAAAGAAGGGAGACCGGAGAAAAACGCAGAAATGAGAGAGAGAGCAGAGGAAGAGAGTGAGAGACCGCCGGCGGCCACGCCTGACCCGCGATCCACGACCCGCCGCCGTGCCTCCACTCTTTGTGCTTGAAGCCGGCCGGCGTTTAGTCGCGGCTGGAGCGAGGAGACGGGGCGAAGTCAGAGGTGAGAGATCAAAGCCAGAAGCGTGTCTGGACGCCGTCGGAGCTCGTTCGTCAGCCGACGCCTGCCGTGACGCCACGCCCAAACCAGGTAGTTTTTTTTTTAGGGTCATTTTCTGCGCTGTTTTCGCAAGGTGTCGGGCCAGAGCTCGCGCCGACCACTTCGGGTGAGCCCCGGCCCCTGCTGTGCCTTCATTTACGTCTTTGTGCAAACTAGCATGTTCGTTTAGAAGCTTAAGCCCGAGTCGATTCTTGTTCGAGTCAAAAAGCATTCGTTTCGACAATGCGTATCCCTTGTTTGTTGAAATGCCTAAATGAAGTTCAGAAATTTTTATCGTCAGATCCGTGCTCGGTAGCCTAGTTTCGTGGATGTTCGTTAGTATATTGTGAATCTGCCCTTGCCGTCGTGCTTTCCTTCATGTTACGACGATTTTTCATTAGTGGGCCGCGTCGAGTTGGGTGGGGGTGTCCCCGATTTCGGCGATGGGGAGCGTTCATGGTCACCGGCACCCGACGTCGATCGGACGGAACGTCCGACGCCGGAAGATGGCACGGCGACTCCTTTAGGACGGGTAGGCCTCGCGGCGGAGTTGGCGTCGGTCCGGCGAAGCTTCGGCACGCTGCAACGTCGGGCGTGGGGGGGCTACATGAAGACCAGGAGCTGCATGAACACGTGAGGAAGAAGACCATAAAAAAGGAAAAATAAAGAAAATAAAAAAGACAAAAAAGGGAGTGGGCTGAAGACAGAAATTTGTCACGGGCTGGGAATAAGGAGTGGGGCTTCGCCCCGGGCCTGTGCACGCTGGGTCGAATTTTTCGCGGGGCCGGGAATGGAGTGGGCTGAAGACAGAAATCAGAAAGGGGCTTTTTCTATAAAAAAAAAAAAAATGAATTTTCGTGGGCTTTCTTTTAATCCCTAGTGATTTAGGGCCGGCCCATTATTTTGTGGCCCAACCCGGACCAATAGGGTTCAGGTTAGTTTAGTAGGGTGGGGTCTCTTGACCCGGTCCGAAGCATTTTTCATAAAAAAAAATTAAAAATTAGAAAATTCAAAAAATACAAAAAATATTAAAAAAATTAATAAAATCATAAAAAATTCGAAAATTCAGAAAATTCATGAAAAATTCAGAAACCTGAAAATTTATAAAAATTTTCGAAATTTTTTTTAAAAAAATCGAAAATATTAAAATATTAGAAATTCCAAAAAGAAAATTAAAAAATCCCAAAAATTCCGAGATTGTTTTAGAGTTCCCTAAAAAGCTCTAAAATAATTCTTGGATCATTTTCTCTTAAAATGTGTCGGAAAATCATCGCCCAAGATTGTCTTAAAATCGAACAAATCTTCACGGCTTCACCTTAGGGTTTTAATTCTCTGATACAATTGCCCTTGATAACATGCTTATGATGCGATGATTATGGTTTCCCTTTAGTTTAATTATGATTTTCATTTATTTATCTCTTAATGCTAGGTGTTTACTTTTGCCTGCAATTTATTTAATGCTTTCTTCAATTGTTGAATGTTGTTTTGATGATTGCGCACCTACATGATCACCTCACATGTTAGTGGTTAAGTCTAAAATCAATCCAAACTGCCTGGCTAAAATCTTTTCGAAATGAACAAGATTAGGTACCGAAAGGGCACTAATTAGTTAATTAGTGTAATCAAGTCCCCGACCCTAGAATCTCGGTTGCCAGACCGAAAGTAAGGCCCGCCCCATGCCTCGCTTGGTTTCTAGCCGACCCCAATAGGCTAGTGGCGACTCCTCATTTGAAGATTTTCATGAACATCAAATGTCACGTGGGGTATAGGCTTGGGAGAGCCTATGTCTAATGAGGGTCTTGGACCCACCCTTTAGACAATACCCATAAACCTATCTATTTATTCTTATATTCATTTCCTCCTCGAGATGGAAAAAATAGGTCGCGACATTACACAAGATGACTTATGAATGATTCATTCCCTTTGAAAATAGGTTGACAAGATTTGGTTAAAGTAGTCTCTAGCATTATCTGATCTAAAGCTCTTAATTTTAACTCCAAATTGATTTTGAACCATGGAATTGAAATCAGGAACAATACTACTTACATCAGATTTGTGTTTGAGTAAGAATACCCTAGTGCAATCATCAATTAGAGAAACAAACCATCGAGCCCCTGAGATATTTGGAATTGTGGAGGGTCCCCAAATGTCACTGTGAATCAAATCAAAAGGATGATAACTTCTTTTGTTGTTTATAAGAAAAGATACACGGGTGTGCTTAGCAAATTCACAAGTGTCACATTGGAATTCACTCATATCTAATCTTTTAAACAAAGAAGGAAACATGACATTTAAGACACGAAAAGATGGATGACCAAAACGAAAATGATGAAGCCAAATGACATTCTTATTTGAAGTACTAAGAAATGACAAGGGTGAATTGTTCACAACTTTTTTTGAAATCCTCAATGTTTCAAGATAGTACAACCCATTCTTTTCCTTAGCAAGTCCAATCTTCCTCTCCGAATCCTGTTCCTAAAAAACACAGTAGGTAGGGTAAAAAATTGCATGACATTTAAGATCTTTGGTGAGCTTTTGTATGGAGACAAGATTGGCTGATAGTTTTGGCACATGAAGGACACATTTGAGAGTGAAAATGGGTGTAATATGAATATCACCGATTCCTGCAACAGTGGCCAAGGAACCGTTTGCCACCGCTATTTTTCTATTTCTTGGACATGGGATATAGGTACTAAAAAATTGTGAAGTGTGAGTCATGTGGTCAGAAGCACTTGAGTCTATTATCCAAGGTTCACTCGAAAATGTTTCTGAGGCATTTAGACCAAAAGAAAATGGAGGCTTACCTGAGAGTGCCAATGAACATGCACCGGAGGGTTTTTCAAGAGACCCTAAAAAGCCTTTGATTCTTTCTATTTCCTCACTGTTGAAGGATTCTTTCCCTTGTCCTTTACTATAATTGATCTGCTGGCTGGTCTGTTTAGTTAAATGAGCTTGGGGCCTTTGTTGTCCTCCTCTATTTCCCCACTCTCGGCTTGAGGTTGCTGGTTTGCCATTCAGTTTCCAGCAACGTTCCTTTGTATGCCTTGGCTTTTTACAGTAGGTACACTACATACTGTCTCGATTATCCCTCCATGTTGGTTTTGAAGCATCCATCTTTCCTTTTTCTTGTGTTGATGAAATGTGAGCTATTAATGTTGAACCTTCCATAGCTTGAGGCTCTAGCATTATTCCTCTTCGACTTTCTTCTGCTCGGATTTCTTCCTTGCCAAGTATTTGAATTCTGACTTGATCAAATTCAGAATTAAGACCTGCCAAGAAATCATATACTCTATCCTTTTCAATGAAGGTCTTTAGAATAGCAGCATCATCCACGCACCTCATCTCAAATACTCGATAATGATCGAGTTCTTGCCATAGATTTTGAAGAGAATTGGCATATTCCGTCACAGTTTTGTTCCATTGTTTTGTTGCATTGGTTTTTACCTTGATTTCATACACTTGTGCTGCATCTCGAGCCTTTGAATAAGTCCTACGAACAGAATCCCAAATCTCCTTTGCAGTTTTGAGAAACATACATGTATCACTTATGGTTGGATCCATCGAATCTCATAGCCATGACATGATCATTGGATATGCTTCATCCCATGCGTTGAACTTGGGATCTTCTAGTTTTGGACCCGTTCCGAGAAGATGGCTGAGTCTCCCTTTACCCTTCAGGTAGGTTTTGACGAACTGTGACCATTTGAGATAATTCTTCTCATTCAACCTATATGTTGCCCTCACATTTTGTAGATCTCCGGTCATATGGGTGGTGTTGGCCTCCTCAGTTTGACCCGAGGAAACTCCCTTCAGTTTTGTTTTAGACATGGATATTTCTAAGCACAAGGAAAGTACTTGGAAAGGAAGAGCAAAACAAAAGGAATAAAGGCTGCAAGTGAATGAGGTTTTAGGGCCAAAAACTGAGATAGGATTAGAGATGAAGTGAGAAAAATTGTAGCTGAATGGATCACAGCAATGAAGGTTGCGATCAGATTGGAAAAAAAATAAATCCAGCAATGAAGGCTGTGATTGGAAGATTATTGCATCAATGAAGGATGCACTGCAATACTATCCCAGAAAATGAGCCTAACGCTTTGATACCATGAAGAATTTAGAGAAAAGAATTGTGATAATTCTCTGTGTAATTTTTACCACAATTACAAAGCTATATATAAGACAACTTTGAGTGTCAACCAAAAAATAAAATAAAATCTAAAAGATCCCACAAATTAAGGGATACTAATAAATCATTTCCTAACTAATTCTTTACAGCTATTTCCTAATAATCAAGACCTAAAAATCAGGATCAAATAATCAGATCAAATATTCCTAATAATTAGGTCAAGAAAACAAGATAATTCAACAATCACTAATGCCCTTCTGGTTACTAATCTTGTTTAAACCCTTTAGGCTTGGTATTTTTGAATTTTTCAAGGATTTTCCATGCATTGTTGAAACAAACATTTTTTTTTTGGCTTTTTCTGTTTTTTACTAGGAGAGAAGCCTAGTATGTATATGGATAGTATTGTGATCATGAACACTGGGTACATGGATAGCATGAAAAATCATGTGCTGCCACTAGTTAGTCGCAGGAGATGATAATAATAGGTTAGTGATATTATGTGAAAATGGTTTACTCTTACTATCTGTTGGTGGAGCTAATCAGATTTGGGAGCTAATATTGTCTTTGAGTGTACCGAAGTTAAAATGACATGGAAGTGCAGATTTCTGGGTGCTCGAGGATGGAACATGTACAACTTGGATGATATTATTAACCAGGCGATTCCATGATTTTGCCTTACCAGTGATACAATGAAACTTTCACATGTTGATTAGACGCGTGATATATGTTCAATTACACACACCACCAACCGAAATGAGTTTCACGTTTGACTTTTGCCCATATGTTACTCATCCATTCCTTCAATGGGGTACGGTTATGTTTGTCTTATGGAGGTACAATTATGACATCATCTATATCTATTTGTAGTCAAGTTTTCACGTAGTTAATGCCCATATCAATAATCGACCAATTAATAAAAGGGTATGCTTTCACTTGGGCACAATAAAACAAAAGTCAACCAGTAAAAAGCTAATCAATTTATTATATGCATCAAATAGCATTGAATGCGGCCATTTGCCATATGTAAAACCAAGAATTAGTGTTAAGATCCTCCTACTTCTTTGTAATTATGGTGGCGTAGCATATATTTGGACATCATGAATATCCTAAATTTATCCGATAAAGGGAAGACATTGGTCAGTTATTCTTTTTACAATTGATTAATCATAAATTCATTGCAATCGATTCTTCTTTTAAGTAATTTTCTTTTCTAAAGCTCAAATCAATTATTTATGAATTTGACTAGTGTAGCAAAAATCGTCACAATAATTTACTAGGATTTTATCTTACTTCGATCTAAGAAATACCAACGTTTCTTTACACTTTTAGGATGACCAACTGTTTTAATAATATGTCAATATTTATACTTATTCTTCCAAGGACCTTTGAATTTACTAATTTTCATTTGAAATTACCAACCTTATTTTGATTGGCATACCAATTGTCGCAACCTACCCCTTGAGAGAGGGAATAGGTTTAGGGATATTGTCTAATAGACGAGCCCATGGCCTAAGCTTTCATAAGCTCATGTCTCATGCAACATTGGAGTATTCGTAAAAAATGTCAAATAAGAAAATGAGGAGTCATCACTGGTCTATTGGCATTAGTTGGAAATCAAATGAGGCATGTGAATGTGCCTTACTTCCTACTCAACTAGAAAATTTAGGGTTAAGGACTTGATTACACTAATTAATCAATTAGTGCAATTTCAGTATATAATATTGTTCATTTCAAAAATATATTTGTTAAGCAATTTGGATTGATTTTAGACATATCTACTAACATGTGAGATAATTATGCAGGTGCGCAACGATTAAAATAATAATCAGCAACCAAAGAAAACATTAAATAAATTACAAGGGGAAAATAAGCATATAATCACTAAAAGTTAAATAAATGCCAATCCTAACTAGGGTAAATGGAAGGCATAATCATCATATCAAAAATGCATAATTAAGGGTATTTGTCTTTAATGATAATTGAAACCCTAAGATAGAATCCTAAGGGCTTTTTCAACTTCGGGTACAATCTTATATCAAAATGCTCTACTTTTTAAGAAAAGATTACCCAAAAACTATTCTTTAAAATTTTTGGGGGATTCCTTTTTTTTCTGAAATTTTTTAAATTTTTTTGTGAATACTGAATTTTCTTTTAGATTTTTGATTTTTTAAAGAATTTTCCTAAATTTTAAATTTTCTTAACATTTTTTGAATTTTTAGAATTTTCCGAATTTTAGAAATTTTCTTAAATTTTTGAATTTTTAAAATTTTCTTAAAAATTTTGAATTTTTAAAATATTTTTAAAATTTCTTAAAATTTTTAAATTTTCTTAAAAAATTTTAATTAGTGAATTTTCGAAATTCTTAACCTATTTTGTGATTTTTTTGGTATTTTTTAATTTCTATTTTCTTTTATTTTCCTTTTCTCTTTTCCTTTTTCACTTTTTTCTCTCATCTCCCTGTCCTCTCTTTTCCTTCCCGGAGCGTGTCTTCATTTACGCAACACCCTCCCCGAAACTTCCCCAGGATCTCACCTGCCAAATGCTCAGGCCTCCCAAGCAAAAGCAAGCAAGGTAGACACTAAACCTCCGTCGATTTCACTGAAGACACCAGACTGGACGCTTGTTATTCATCACCCGATCCCCCACGCCCTCCCTGCAAGAAGCACCGCTGGCCTCCATCCCTCACCGGAACAATGAGCTCAAAACACACCACACACGCAAAAGTAACCGTGAAGGAATGAAGCAAGAAACGTGACCATGACATACAGAAACCCACAGAACGTGAGCAAAAGGTCTACAGTTCGAGCAAGGCAGCCATGACATTCGTAGACATCAAATAGACATTTCGTTGGACAATTGACGGGCGTCGACCGAGGGGAGGCAAACGATAACTTAACGGGGCATCAAAACGCGACCAAAATAGACATAGGCAACTAAGCGGGGTCTAGAAGCAAGAAAAAGCAGCAGCGTTGGAGTTGGGACTCGAGCAAGCCGAAGCCGCGCGAGCCTCTGTCCGGCGGGCTCAAAACAGAGCAGCACGGAGCGACCTCGCTTGAGCGATGGGGGTCCTAACCGGCTCGATGACGGCGACTAACAGGCGAGCCGAGACAGACCGGACCGTGGCCGGCCGCCCTAGCGTCGCCGAGACGAGGTCCTCGGACCGAAGAGGAGTGAACTCAAAGGAAGACTCACCGGAGAGAAAGGACGCCAGGAAGCGGAGTCTCGGGAGCGGCCAAGCTGCTTTCCTACTCTCTACTCTCGATTGTTTGCTCTAATCTCACTCACGGTACCCTCTCTCTCTCGCTCTCAGCCTAAAACCTCTCCCAAGCCGCTCTTGCTCTCTCTGTTCTTTTCCCTCTCCTCGCTATTTTCCACCGAGGAAGCTCTATCCCCCCCCTCTTCCTCGGTCCTTCTTTTAAACTTGCTCCTCTCCCTCTCTCCAAGGACTACGTCAGCTGCTACCAACGGGTCCGGTACCGCACGACATTCCCCTGCTGCTCGTCGTCGTACTGTCCTCCGTCCTTCGGCTTCTTTTGTCGGAGGCCGTCGTCCAAGCGGAGGGGAGAAGAAGAAAAGAGGAGATGGGCCGGGGGAAAGGGAGGAAAAGGAATGGGCTGGGCCGGCCCAGGTGGGGAGAAGGAGAAGGGAAAAGAAGAAGGGGCCGGGCTTGGCTGGCCCTGGCCCGGCCCTGCGGCGTTTTTGTTTTTTGTTTTTAATTTAATTTTAATTATTTTAAAAAATTAGTACTATTAATACAAATGTTCCTAATGTCTATGTGATGCAATTTAATATTATTATTTTTTGCTTTGGATTAGGAATTAATCCTTAATTTTCAATGTAATCAATAAATGATTAAATGGATCATCAAAATTCAAGCGTCAATACTAACATATGGCATGTTGACACATCAAATTACATTAAAGGCATGGGTGACTTGAAGAATAAATGTTGGTAGATTATTAAAGTCATTTGATAATTTTGGAAGTAGAAAGAAATGTTTATACTTCCCAAAACAATGCAAAAGATAAAAAGTTGGTATGTGACTATAATTAATTGGTATTTTAATTTGATGAATATCGGTAATTTGGTCAAATTGAGGCCAGTGATTTCGAATAAAATTTAGTAACCTCAAAGACATTGGCAAACGAGACTAGGTATGCAAGTTTCTAGCAATTTTTTGTACCAATAATATTTGACAATTACGATCTAGATTCAAATTCACTATGTCCCATCATGGAACAGAGTTACGTATGTATGGCTATGAATGCTTGCAATCTACAAAGCCTTCACTTGTTATATGATAAATGAACTCTATGGCAATGCTTCTCTTTGGATATATGGTGCTAACTATCTGTCATGTGTGCAAGAAAAAGAAGTGAAAGTGGGGATCTTTATGAATACGCTACTTTGATTAATATTAAATCTTCGAATTCATTGTGATAGAAAGCAAGTTAAAGTTTTTAATTTCAGATATAAGAAAGTAAAGATGGTATTGTATCTCCTCGATAAGAGAATTTGCAGAAGCTATGTATGGTGATGTCCATTATCAACCACTTTCCCCAATAAATCTCACGAAAAGTTGCTCAATTCTGTCAATGATGTTGGCTAAGGCAACGACATATAATCATCACGACAAGCCTATTTGTGACATTAACCAGCTTTTTAATTAATGGAAGTGGTAAGATTATGTTATTTTCAAGGTTTGGCTTGTGCCGATTAAAATTTTTGAAGCGTCACGCCTTTATTATTAGGTGGTCACGGCTTATGATGTTGTGGCTTTCCCTATTGAACTTATGCGATTTTGTCGGTTGTTTTTTCATAATTATACAATGGGAGTCGAGTTTCCTTGTCTGCCGCCTCACTACTAGTTTCACTTTGCTGAGATATTAAAGTGGTTTCACCCTCTATCTTACTGGCAATATATGTTCTCCAAAAAGCTAAAATGCAGAGCCTTAAATTCTGAAAGTTCACGCTACTGTTATCTTTATAAAAAGTGGAAACGGTTCGCTGGACAACAAGCAAGCTAAATAGATCTTCCACGTCCTACATCGAAATTGCTAATGTCCTGTGGATGCAGTTTTCAAGAAGTTAGTGGACAATATGGGGAAGTCCAGTGCATCCTCTGCGAATGCAATCGCTCTGTTCCAAAATTCCTATGGCCAGTGCATGTGAAGAAAGTAATGCTGAGGTATTATTTTCAAGCACATGAGGCCACTAGAGATGCAATCTACTAGGCTCTAGAAGAACACGAAAATAATCAACCAGCGTTAATTTATTTCTCTCAAGACCCTTAGACACCTCGAATACACATACATTTTATCTAGGTAGCATGTGTCATAAATACAGCGATTCATTCGGGGACCCTAATCTAGTTGTGCACCATGAACCTGTCAATAAGTGAAGGAATTTTGCCAAATTGTCAATGGGTGAGCTTTATGCTTTGTAATTTTATGTAGGAATGTTCCTAGTTTATTATGCTAGAGTCACTTTTAAACTATCGGTCTTGTATAAGGGAATCCATCGCCAAGATATATTTTTGAAAAATGGTCATATGTAATGGCCATTTAAGGCCTCATGCAATTCATGTAATGCCCTTGCCTTCAGTTATAAAAGGCGAAGAAGAGCTGCAATAAAATGGTAGTGAACTTCTTGAGATAGTTGTTGCGATTAGAGGTGGGACCGATTGGTGTTACATTGTGGGTCTGGTGATACTTGCCCTTAGGAAGGATTGCTGAGAGAAAGAGTGAACTTTGGTCAGACATAGATGAAGCGAAGTTGCTATTCTGCAATTGGCTCATGGCCATTCCAAAAATAAAAGGGCCCACGTTTGTGTTTTCGAAGTAAGAGGCAAATTTTCGTTTCCATTAGTCTTAGATGAATGGTTTTCCACAAAGCTGAAGTGGAGTATTCCACCTCCTTAATATTTTCTCCCGCGTTTTATTACATTCAAAACAAAACCAATGACTACAAAGGTCATCACTTTCAGTTTGAGTTCATTAGTAAAATTGTCCCGTCTGATTCCATTCTCTGCCACTTTCTTTCGGCTACCAAACATTCCCCACGATTCGGACACTTTCCCTGTTCTTGATAAGCTCCGCGAAAAGAACAAAGAGGCCGCGTCCAGCCTCCTCTTCTTCAGGTCTACCAAGTCAACCCAAGAGGCGGTGTGTCGCTCCAGCAGACTAAGTTCGATGATCTTGTGTTGGTTTTTAGGAGAATTCGGTGAAGGGTTCTCAAGTTGAAGGTTCTTGAAATGAGTAGTATGGCGAAGCATGCATTGAAGTACGACATCAAGCTTTTGCCTAGTGACCGTTGCGAATCGTTTTCATTCAGTTTCTTGCTTGTGGGTTTATGGTGTGGCTTCAGCAGGAACTACTAAAGACCCTAAATGTTGTCGTCTTGAATCTGTTACGCAATTTCTTTCCCTGATCTTGATAAGCTCTGTAAAAGAACAGAAATGTTGCGTCCATGTCAAAGATCAAGTGTTAAATCAACATTTTTTTGGCCAAGATGATGTATATAGATGCTTTGTTGCAACGATGAGGATTTGGGCAGCATTAGCACAGCTCCTGTCAAATTAGGTTCTGTTATATTGTGCTTATTTGTTTAGCTTATCTGTTTATCAAACTGAAACGTAGATGAACTTCATTTCATAGATGTAGAATCCCTTGTCGGCAGGTTTTTATGGCTTGAATGTCATTCAACGGAGCAGATCTTCCAAGCTCTATGATCTCACTATCTTTGGAAGAAAGTTTATAAAAGTGCTAGGTTTGCCTTAAACTGTGTTGATCTGGAGTATCAGCCAAGAAAAGTGCACGATTCATTGAAAGTATCAAACGAACTATGAGAGGTGTAGATCGCATATTTAAGTCTATTTACGGAGCATACTTTGATCCAATCAGGTAGCTTGATCCAACTCTATGCCGTCCAATTTGAAGGATTCTTATGAATTAGAGTTTGCCACCTAGTATAAAGTTGTCTTTGTGCTCCAGAATTCATTCTTTTCATGTCAAAGAAGAGGTATTATCTCATAATCATTATTTTCTTGTTCAAGAAACTGAACGCATTCTATTTTTTATTGATCCAAAATAGTAAATTCGAAGTCTGTTTCTCGAGCTTCTTCCGCTGAGTGGGCAATGCTTTGAGAAGGCTTCATATAGCTAGTCTTTGTACAGCTCTCTGTTGCAAACATCTAAGCTGAGATGGAGAAGACTCTGCAGTGACTTGTTCCAATGGCCACAAACACAACAAAGTAAGATGGCTAGTACATCTGCACTACCAACTTCATATGCTTTCAAGTTTGCGTTTGTTTCTTTTGATATTTTTGTTTTTGTTTCTGATTGGAGCAAAGCTTATCATGGCTTCAGATGGGTTGGTGAATGGGCGAATACAGGGTTAGTTGAACTTACCAGTACTTTCTGTAATTTTTTTAACCACTGCTTCCACCCGGAACTCCATAGTGGTAAAATCATGCTAAACATACCTCTTTCCCTCCATAAAAAATCCATTAAACTTATGAAATAAACTTCTCATTGATGTATTGTTTCATCGAGATCTAATATGTGGTGTGTTATTACAGGTTTGAGGTAAACAGGAAACCTCTTGTCACTAGATAAATCGAGCAATGATGTTAAAGACACGTCTGCCAAAGCCTGCTCGTCTTTACTTACTGCTGAAGACTTCAAGATGTTGCAAGACATAAGTGAGACAAAACGGCAGTTGGAAATCAGTACGAGCTAGGACTTCGACTCCTTCAAGGCTAGGTTGAAGAAGCATGACAAATTGAGCAAGAGTACATAGAGTTTTAAAAGGCCTTGGATGTCATTGATAGAGTCAAACGAATCGAAATGGCTCAAAGGAATCCACATTTCTCTTGATGAAGTAGATTACCCTCTAGGTAAGACATGGTGATCCCACGTCATGCTTTTGTCTACCATTGTGTACATAGAGTTCTGGAAGGCAGTGAACCCCACAACATCCCTCGTGGATGGCTTTGAAGACTTCGGGGAGTGTTCGCAATTTCCGTCACTCAAAAGTTCCTCCTATGACGTGGGGGCAGTACAGGTCTGCTTTAGAAGCTGGAGAGATGTGGTTGGGAGAATATGCAAGGGAAGTGAATCATAGTGTACTTTGAGAAGATAATGAAAAGAATACGTGACATTCTTTTGGTGTTTGTACCGAGAGTGAAGTCATACTACTTCAAATTTTTCATTTTTGGTGCATGGAGTTGTTCTTTTTGGAGGTTCTGTTGCAGTTTCTTCTCTTTTGTCCTTGTAATTCTTTGTATGGCGTTGAATATGTAAACATGCGATACCACAAGAACTCCATTTGTGAACTACACAATGCTAAATCGCATGCTAGTGCTTGAGCAGTAAGTAATCTTTTCTTCTAAGCATATTTGTTAAGAGTTTTTTCTTTGCACCTGTCTTCTCAAAACTCAAATGCAATTCGATGTGCAAGTTTGAACACGAGGCAAGAACAATAGTCTCGATTACCTTGTAGGCTTTCTCCTCCCCACTTTGGGGACTTGATTTTTTGAGATGTTATCCTGATTTTTCATTTTGCCCTTGGTGCGTCCATTTGTGTTGGACTTTTAGTTGCTCTAGATGTTGGACTTGTTGGATGAACTTTGAACTTGTGGACGTATCAACTTGTATGTTTGAGCTCGCAGACATATCATGTGATTAGGTAATATAGAGAAATGAAGAACTAAGAATTAGAAACCAAGACACTGGACCTAGTGAACCCCACGGCAAGTTCTTAGTAGTAAGGCCCGAGATGTCTAGCCTAATCTATACAAGCAAGCATCAAAGTCAGTAAGGATACTTGCAAATCTGGCTACGAAAGACAAAAGGACAATTTTGAATTTCCTTACAAATGGCTATAGTATTGAGCCTCAGCAATTCATGAAGTTGTACTCTATATTACAAGCTCAAGCATATTAAGATCCACACTCAAAGGAGACTGCAGTTTTCTTTAAGTAGATCAACGAATTGAATTTCAATTCCAAAGTGTTCACACCTGAACAAAAAGCGAGAAAAATTGACAAATTGAGAGGGAGGGAAGTGGCGAATGTTGTCTCAATACGTGTCGACAATTCTTGCAATCCCTGAGCTCGCTGCTGCGATGATCTTCCACGTGACCCCCCTTCTCAAATCATGACCCGTTCTCATGACAATCGCAAGGATGGTTGAAAGGTGCTTCAGGCTGTTGAACCCATGCATTATGCATCTCTTACTGTACAAGCGCCAAAGGCACTAAAAACATGGAATGTCATGAAAATGTTGCGACCCAACATGACAGAACAAATAATTATGATACTTCATAGCAAAGCATAAAATTTTCCTTCCCGGAGCGTGTCTTCATTTACGCAACACCCTCCCCGAAACTTCCCCAGGATCTCACCTGCCAAATACTCAGGCCTCCTAAGCAAAAGCCAGCAAGGTAGACACTAAAGCCTCCGTCGATTTCACTGAAGACACCAGACTGGACGCTTGTAAGAAGCACCGCTGGCCTCCATCCCTTACCGGAACAATGAGCTCAAAACACACCACACACGCAAAAGTAACCGTGAAGGAATGAAGCAAGAAACGTGACCATGACATACAGAAACCCACAGAACGTGAGCAAGAGGTCCACAGTTCGAGCAAGGCAGCTATGACATTCGTAGACATCAAATAGACATTTCGTCGGACAATTGACGGGCGTCGACCGAGGGGAGGCGAACGATAACTTAACGGGGCATCAAAACGCTACCAAAATAGATATAGGCAACTAAGCGGGGTCTAGAAGCAAGAAAAGGCAGCACCGTTGGAGTCGGGACTCGAGCAAACCGAAGTCGCACGAGCCTCTGTCCGGCGGGCTCAAAACAGAGCAGCATGGAGCGCTACCTCGCTTGAGCGATGGGGGTCCTACCCGGCTCGACGACGGCAACTAACAGGCGAGCCCGAGACAGACCGGACCGTGGCCGGCCGCCCTAGCGTCGCCGAGACAAGGTCCTCGGACCGAAGGGGAGTGAACTCAAAGGAAGACTCACCGGAGAGAAAGGACGCCAGGAAGCGGAGTCTCGGGAGCGGCCAAGCTGCTTTCCTACTCTCTACTCTCGGTTCTTCGCTCTAATCTCACTCACGATACCCTCTCTCTTGAGCTCTCAGCCTAAAACCTCTCCCAAGCTGCTCTCGCTCTCTGTTTTTTTAACTCTCGCTATTTTCCGCCGAGGAAGCTCTATCCCCCCCTTCCTCGGTCCTTCTTTTAAACTTGCTCATCTCCCTCTCTCCAAGGACTACGTCAGCTGCAACCAACGGGTCCCGTACCGCACGACATTCCCCTGCTGCTCGTCGTCGTACTGTCCTCCGTCCTTCGGCTTCCTTTGTCGGAGGCCGTCGTCCAAGCGGGGGGGAGAAGAAGAAAAGAGGAGATGGGCCGGGGGAAAGGGAGGAAAAGGAATGGGCTGGGCCGGCCCTTGTGGGGAGAAGGAGAAGGAAAAAGAAGAAGGGGCCGGGCTTGGCTGGCCCTGGCCCGGCCCTGCTGCGTTTTTTAATTTAATTTTAATTATTTTAAAAAAAATTTAGTACTATTAATACAAATGTTCCTAATGTCTATGTGATCCAATTTAATAATTTTTTTTTCTCTGGGGTTAGAAATTAATCCTTAATTTTCAATGTAATTAATGAATGATTAGACGAGTCACTGAAATTTTGGCATGAATATCAATAAATGTCATATTGACACACCAAATTATGTTAAAGGCATCAGTGACTAGAAGAATAAATGTTGGTAGATTATTAAGGTTGTTTGATAGTTTTGGAAGTAGAAAGAAATGTTCGTACTTCTCAAAACAAAGCAAAAGAAAAAAAGTTGCTATGTGACTATAATTAGTTGGTATCTTAATTTGATGAATGTCGGTACTTCAGTCAAATTGAGGTTGGTGATTTCGAAAAAAAGTTAGTAACTTCAAAGACATTGATAAACATGCTAATTGACATGCGATTGGGTAAGCAAGTTTCTAGTCACTTTTTTGTACCAACAATATTTGACAATTACCAACCGCATTTGAAATCACTATCTACCAACATGGACCAAAGTTACATATTTTTGGCTATGAATGCTTCCAATCTACTAAGCCTTCACTCGTTACATGATAAATGAACTCTATGCCAATGCTTCTCTTTGGATATACCATGCTAACTATCTGTCATGTGTGCAAGAAAAAGAAGTAAAAGTGGGGATCTTTATGAATACGCTACTTTCATTAATATTAAATATTCGAACTCATTCAGGTAGAAAGCAAGTTAAAGTTTTTAGTATCAGATAAAAGAAAGTAAAGATGGTACTGTTTCTCATCCATAAAAGAATTTACAGAAGCTATGTATGGTGATGTCCATTATCAACCACTTTCGCCAATAAATTTCATGAAAAGTTGTTGGATAATAATGTTTACCTTTAAAGGTGGATCACGTAACATGTTTATCATCACTGAAAAAGCTTTCAAAAAATTCCGTCAATGATGTTGGCTGAGGCAACGACATATAATTATCACGACAAGCCTATTTGTGACCTTAACCAGCTTTTTAATTAATGGAGGTGGTAAAATTAATTTATTTTCAAGGCTTGGCTTATGCAGGTAAATTTTTTTGAAGCATCACGCTTTTATTATTAGGTGGTCGCGGCTTTTGATGCTATTGAACTTAAGCAATTCTGTCTATTGTTTTTTCGTAATTATACAACTAGAGTCGAGTTTCCCTATCTGCCACCTCACTACTAGTTTTCTTGTGAAGGATAATCGAATCATCATCTTGTCACTTTGCTGAGATATTAAAGTGGTTTCACCCTCTATCTTACTGGCAATATCTGTTCTCCACAAAGCTAAAAAGCAGAGCCATAAATTCTGAAAGTTCATGCTACCATTATCTTCATAAAAATTGGAAATGGTTCGCTGGACGACCAGCAAGCTAAATAGGTTGTGCATGTCCTATTCCGAAATTGCAAATGTCCTACGGATGCAGTTTTCAAGAAATTAGTGGACAATACAAAAAAGTCTAGTGCATCCTCTACGAATGCAATCGCTCTGTTCCAAAATTCCTACGGCCCAGTGCATATGAAGAAGTATTGCTAAGGTATTATTTTCAAGCACATGAGGCCACTAGAGATGCACACTACTAGTCTCTAGAAGAGCACGAGCATAATCAACCAGCGTCAATTTATTCCTCTCAAGACCCTTAGACACTCTGAATAGACATATATTTTATCTAGATAGCATGTGTCATAAATACAATGACTCATTCAAGGACCCTAATCTAGTTGTGCACCATGAACCTGTCAATAAGTTAAGGAATTTTGCCAAAGTGTCAATGATTGAGCTTTGTGCTTTGTAATCTTATGTAGGAATGTTCCTAGTTTATTATGCTAGTGTCACTTTAAAACCATTGGTCTTGTATAAGGGAATCCATCGCCAAGATGTATTTTTGAAAAATAGTCATTTATAATGGCCATTGGGCCTCGTGCAATTCATGTAATGCCCTTGCCTTTAGTTATAAAAGGCGAAGAAAAGCAGTCATAAAACGGAGGTGAACTTCCAGAAAACCATCATATTTTCTCCTATCATGTTTTTTAAACTCCATCGTTCTCTAGGCATATTGTTATTTGAAGGATAGGAATAAATCTTTGATAATGCGATATCCTGATTCTTGGTGAAGCAAGTATTTATTCTCTCTTTTTATCAGTCAAAGTGATCCTGTGGATCAAAAAGCTAAACTAATATTGAGATTTCGAGTCTCAAAGTGACCAGTTTAATGAGATTTTCAGGCTAAAAATCAATCATATTTTGATTGTTGAGGGAAGAGCCTATGTATTGTGATGGCATATTGACCTTAAATCTTCTTCTTCTCGGTAACTTAATCTCTTAGGGTTGTGCAACTGGAACCGATTGAATCGGGAGCCACTTGAACTAGATCGGATTGGTTGGTCATACGTAGTTCTCATGTGTGCTAGTCTGGTTATTGACTCCATAAAATCAGAATCGATAATTGGCAATTTGGTTTCTAATTTCAAAATGGAAAACGGATCAATATTGAAAGTCCCCAATTAGCTTAAAGCTCAAATGAGCCCAGCAAGAATAATAGCCTAGTCGAAAGAGAAATAAGTTGAGCTTAGAGAGTAAAAGCCCACAACAAAAGGAAAGCTCTCTCTCTCTCCAAACGTAAAGAAAAAAGGAGCACCTTAGCGAAGCAAGTTGAAGGGAATCAAACACACCCGGAGACGACACAACAACAGAATCCACTCTCTCTCGTTTTTCCTTCCCCATAAATAAGTATCTGTTTCGTTTAGTTGGACGAAGAATTTTTGAGAGCATATACAGTTTGCACAGATAGAAAAAACTCTCTCTCTACTTGTTCCATTGAACTACCCAAGAACCAAATGAGATCAGTTCCCAGGACTAGGTGGTCAGGTTCCTGATTCCAAAAAATGATAACCAATCCTCCTAATTCAGTTTCCAATTCTTGAGTGGGACTAAATCATACCGGGACTAGATCATCCCTATTATCCCACATTAACTCCAATTGTTGCCCATGTTAATTCTTGTTTTCTTGAATTTAAAGTTATATATTATTTTGAGAAATCAAACATAGCCACATAGCATGAAACTTTGATGTATTCCAAAAGATGAATTTGTCGTACATCAAATGAAATTTTATCATGTAATATATATTTCTTATAAGAATTAAGGCATTATTAAAATGTTGAGTGACTTTATCTGAAGAGAAAAGCAATAACCAATTTAGAGAAATTCGATGGTCACTTAACAGAGTGGTGTTGTCATTTACTAAATTGACTTTACTAGGTGATTTGATTTTTTATCTTTAAGGGTATATGAAATGCGCAGAAAATGAGACAAACACCACATATCCAATTGCAGGATTTTATATGTTTCCATACAAGATTCTATATGCAGGTATTTGCTCCAGACAAAATTTATAAATATAGTACAATAGAAAAGAGGTTTGGTTTTTTTTTTTGGAAGCAAAGAAAGTTTGGATTGAACTCTATAGCATCAATGTTACATAAGAATGATAGGATCTAACATGTAAGTAGCAAAGTGACTAGAAAGAAATTTTATAACCACATCGTGATATAGCTTTATTCTCGCAACACTATATTTTAATTAGAAAAAAAAGGAACTTATCCCACTAATGGTAACATTAATATATCAAGTTAATACTTAAATATTAATTGTGTATAGTCTATTGACCTAGACATACTTTGTTGTAGCAGTCAATAAAACCAAAAAGATCCATTAATTTATTTAAAAAAAAATCGTTTTGTAGCCATACCTAATTTTGGCCAAATAACATCAGGAAAAGTTCTAGTGAAAAATCAATTACTATTGCTCTTGATTTTAACTCTGTAGAGAAAAGAAACTTTTTATTTGCTCCTTCAGCTAGAAAAGAAGAGATATCCAGCTTCCTATCCAAAGCATCAAATGCAATGACAGCGACCTTGACCTGCAAAGCAACGACTCATATAGCAAACTCATATCTGTAAGATTAGAACAAACCTGCAACACGACACTGACCTTGACCTGAAAAGCCAAGCAGCGACTTGCATGGCCAACTGAGGTCTCTACGATTTGAAAGGGCTGTGAGCCTATGATTTGGGTATGCTTTTAGCAGGATCGTGATTCACGTTGGGATGTTACAAACCATTTTAAGAATTTTTAAATTAATTTGAAATGTAAATAAAGACTTTCTTTAAGAATTCAGTTTGATCGTGTGTAACAAAGCTCTCTTAAATTGGATATGAAACGTAGAAAAAAATAAAAGCAGGATTCTTGACAATGAAGATAGTTTGATTAATATTAACTTCTCAACTTCCTTGGTAGATATAGCAAATTAGTTAAATTTTTCTTTGCCGAAGATAATAAGGTAAAAATGGTACTGTCGTCATTGAAGCTATCGACAAAAAACTCCATAAAAGATGTCTCTATTTCTGTTAAATATCAACCAATTTCGTATGAACTTCCATGAAAAAGTGTCAATTTTGGTGTGCCTCTGGAGGGTGGGCATGTGGAATATCTTTTCACTAAAGAAACTTTTTATAAATTTTATAAAAATAGTGTCAATTTTGATGTCTACCTCGATTTGAAAAGCCAACTGATATCTCTACAATTCAAAAAGCCCTACGACATGACATTGGCCTTGACTTGAAAAGCCAGGCAGGCACTGGCATGGTCAACTGATGTCTCTACAATTTGAAGGCCTGTGAGCTATAATGATTTCCTTGATCCTGAATCCTATATTCACTTTTATCAGAAATGTGATTCACGTTATGTACGTTACAATCAGTCATGGGAATTTCCACATTGATTGGAAACATGAATAGAGACTTGTAGTAAGGATTCAATTTACTTGTGTGTACCGAAATGTGGCCTTTCCTGATTCTCTCTCCCTCTCTTGAAGATTGCATGATATTTACACATATAATTAGTGAAGTGATTAGAGTAAAATTTTATAGCCACGTCACGACATAGCTTTATTATCACTATTGTTTACATTAACTAAAGAAAAGAAAAGGAACTCGCCCTTGCTAATAGTAGCACTAATTTATTAGGTGAGTACTTAAATATTAATCTGTGTATTGTTTATTAACCTAGACCTACTTTGCTGTAGCAGTTAATAAAACCAAATAGATCCTTTTTTTTCTTCGCTTAGTAGCTATACCTGATTTTAACCAAGTAACTCTAGGAATTAAAGTAGAAATTTCTACCGCTTTTGCACTTGATTTAGACTCTCCAAAGAAAAGCAACTTTCTTTTGCTCTTTTAGCTTAAAAACAAGAAGCATTCGGTCCCATTCCTCATCCAATACATCATATACAACTGACATCCACTCTCTCTAGCTCTTCATTAAAGAAGCCTTGACAAGACATTCACATTGTAATGTTGCAACGTGGCCACCTCTACTCAAAATGAAAGGAAAAGTAAAAGTAGGATTTTTGATAAAGAAGATAGTTTGATCAATATCGAATCCTCAATTTTCAGGATAGACATAGCAAAATAGTTAAACTTTTCTTCCCCGAATATTGCAAAATAAAAGTCTTATTGTCATCATTTGTGCGCAAGAACCACAAGCCACAACTTTTATTGGAGAATTAAAGTAGCAATTACATCGACAATAGACTTTGTTAAAGCCGTCTCTATGCCTGTCAGATATCAACCAATTTCGTATGAAATTCCATTAATAAAGGTGTCCCATGTTGTGTGCCTCTCGAAGGTGGCCCCCAAAGCAAGTCTTTTTAAAAAAGAAGCTTTTCTGAAAATTCCATTTCACTCTTACTGTCCTTGATGAAGAGGACTTCTTAGTCTATAAGGAGTGATGATCTGAATTATTTAGCTGACAAAAACAGGGAAAAAGAAGAAGGTGAACTGACATGGAGTCACTACGTGAAATTGGTTCAATCAAACAAAATTTAATGGAAAAGTCATTATTAAAATGTTGAGTGACTTTATCTGAAGAGAAAAGAAAGAACCAATTTAGAGAAATTCGATGGTCACTTAATAGAGTGGATGTTGTCATTTGCTAAATTGACTTTACTAGGTTATTTGATTTTTTCTCTTTAAGGGTATATGAAATGCGCAGAAAATGAGACAAACACCACATATCCAATTGCAAGATTTTATATGTTTCCATACTGGATTCTATATGCAAGTATTTGCTCCAGACAAAATTTATAAACAGAGTATAACAAAAAAAGAGGTTTGGTTTTTTTTTTTTTTTGGAAGCAAAGAAAGTTTGGATTGAACTCTATAGTATCAACGTTACATAAGAATGATAGGATCTAACATATAAGTAGCAAAGTGACTAGAAAGAAATTTTATAACCACATCGTGATATAACTTTATTCTCGCAACATTGTACTTTAATTAGAAAAAAAAAAGAAACTTATCCCACTAATGGTAACATTAATATATCAGGTTAATACTTAAATATTAATTGTGTATAGTCTATTGACCTAGACATAATTTGCTGTAGTAGTCAATAAAACCAAAAAGATCCATTAATTAATTAATTTTTTTAAATTTCGTTTTGTAGCCATACCTGATTTTGGCCAAATAACATCAGGAAAAGTTCTAGTGAAAAATCAATCACTATTGCTCTTGATTTTAACTCTCTAGAGAAAAGCAACTTTTTATTTGCTCCTTCAACTAGAAAAGAAGAGATATCCAGCGTCCTGTCCAAAGCATAAGATGCAATGACGGCGACCTTGACCTGCAAAGCAACGACTTTTATAACAAACTCATCTTTGTAAGATTAGAATGAACCTGCAACACGACACTAACCTTGACCTAAAAAGCCAAGCAGCGACTTGCATGGCCAACTAAGGTCTCTACGATTTGAAAGGGCTGTGAGTTTATGATTTGGGTCTGCTTTTAGCAGGATCGTGATTCACGTTGGGACGTTACAAACCATTTTAAGAATTTTTTAATTAGTTTGAAATGTAAATAAAGACTTGCTTTAAGAATTCAGTTTGATCATGTGTAACAAAGCTCTCTTAAACTGGATATGAAACGGAGAAAAAAAAAATAAAAGCAGGATTCTTGACAACGAAGATAGTTTGATTAATATTAACTTCTCAACTTCCTTGGTAGATATAGCAAATTAGTTAAATTTTTCTTTGCCGAAGATAATAAGGTAAAAATGGTACTGTCGTCATTGAAGCTATCGACAAGAAACTCCATAAAAGATGTCTCTATTTCTGTTAAATATCAACCAATTTCGTATGAACTTCCATGAAAAAGTGTCAATTTTGGTGTACCTATGGAGGGTGGGCATGTGGCATATCTATTCACTAAAGAAACTTTTTATAAATTTTATAAAAATAGTGTCAATTTTGACGTCTACCTTGATTTGAAAAGCCAACTGATATCTCTACAATTCAAAAAGCCCTGCGACATGACATTGGCCTTGACTTGAAAAGCTAGGTAGCCACTAGCATGGTCAGCTGATGTCTCTATGATTTGAAGGCCTATGAGCTATAATGATTTCCTTGATTCCGAATCCTAGATTTGCTTTTATCAGAAACGTGATTCACGATGTGCACGTTACAATCGGTCGTGGGAATTTTCACATTGATTGGAAACATGAATAGAGGCTTGTATTAAGGATTCAATTTACTTGTGTGTACCGAAATGTGGCCTTTCCTGATTCTCTCTCCCTCTCTCTTGAAGATTGTATGATATTTACACATACAATTAGTGAAGTGATTAGAACAAAATTTTATAGCCACGTCACGACATAGCTTTATTATCACTATTGTTTACATTAATTAAAGAAAAGAAAAGGAACTCGTCCTTGCTAATAGTAGCACTAATTTATTAGGTGAGTACTTAAATAATAATCTGTGTATTGTTTATTAACCTAGACCTACTTTGTTGTAGTAGTTAATAAAACCAAATAAATCCTTTTTTTTCTTCGCTTAGTAGCTATACCTGATTTTAACCAAGTAACTCTAGGAATTAAAGTAGAAATTTCTATCGCTTTTGCACTTGATTTAGACTCTCCAAAGAAAAGCAACTTTCTTTTGCTCTTTTAGCTTAAAAACAAGGTGCATTCGGTCCCATGCTTCATCCAAAACATCATATACAACTGACATCCACTCTCTCTGGCTCTTCACTAAAGAAGCCTTGACAAGACATTCACATTGTAATGTCACAACGTGGCTACCTCAACTCGAAATGAAAGGAAAAGTAACAGTAGGATTCTTGATAAAGAAGACAGTTTGATCAATATTGAATCCTCAACTTCCGGGACAGACACAGCAAAATACTTTAAACTTTTCTTCCCCGAAAATTGCAAAGTAAAAGTCTTGCTGTCATCATTTGTGCACGAGAACCATAAACCACAACTTTGATTGGAGAATTAAAGTGGCAATTGTATCGACAAGAGACTTTATTAAAGCCGTGTCTATGCCTGTCAAATATCAACCAATTTCGTACGAAATTCCATTAATAAAGGTGTCCCATGCTGTGTGCCTCTCGAAGGTGGCCCCCAAAGCAAGTCTTTTTAAAAAAGAAGCTTTTCTGAAAATTCCATTTCACTCTTACTGTCCTTGATGAAGGGGACTTCTTAGTCTATAAGGAGTGATGATCTGAATTATTTGGCTGACAAAAAGAGGGAAAAAACAAAGGTGAACTGACATGGAGTCACTACGTGAAATTGGCTCAATCAAACAAAATTTAATGGAAAAGTCCTTTGCTTTTGGGTACAATTCTACTATGATATGTGATGTAACTAGTATAAGCACCTAGAGGGGGGGTGAATAGGTGTTGAGGAAGTTTACGCGCAACTAATATCAGTTTATTGCAATCCACAAACAGAAAGTAAATAGAGAGAGTTAGAGAAGATTGCAAACACTGTTTATAATGGTTCGGCTTTAGACAAGCCTACGTCCACTCTCCGGGTGACCAGCCAATCGGTTGTATTTCACTATATGATCAACGGTGATTACACACTTTCGAGTGTTTATACTTGGTGATAATCAGTCTCACTAAGTCACTCTCTTTTGTAATACACTGAGATCACTCAAATACGCACTATGAACAACAGTTGAAGAACGGAATCAGCTTTGGAATAATGTTTATCTCCTCTACCCCCTAAGTCTCAACCTATCCTTAAATACTCTCCAAGCCACATTCGACCGTTGGCTCTTTCCGTGAGAGTTCCGTCTTCCCTTTCCTGGGACAGACTTTATAAGGCAAGTCTTTTTGACCGTTGAGAGTAGATCAGATCCCCTTAGATTCTATTCGCCCATACAATCAGAATCTGGGCTTCCATAAGTGCTCTATTCTTCTTTGGAAGTTGTCCACTAATTGATCTTGTAAATCAGATTAACATAACAGAATCAACATGAATAAGGTAAGTGAAATACTCTACCGTTGGTGATCTTATCTTGTAGATACATCTTAAGTCTGACAGACTTTAAGTTCTGAGTCTGCCTAGAATTTCAGTCTGGTACGGTCAGACTTAAATTCTCAATCTGGTACGGTCAGACCTAAATTCTCGTCTCCAGTGACGGTCGGACTTCAAAACTCGCTCCGATAGACTCTTCCGTGCAGTACGGGCGAGACTCTAAGGCACCCCAAGCTTTATCTTCTGCTACAAGCGGACTTTAAAGCCCTAAGTCTTTCTGAGTCCTTTTCCTTCAAGAATTTAGTAAGAATCTCATTTATAAAATGTTTTGTAAACATCAAAACTAGGAGTTTCCTCAACAATATGTAATAAAAGAGAGAAATAGTCGTAATGGTTTTTCTATTTGGTTGGTCATTTGAAGCGGCAAAGCAGTCCCGTTCCGGAGAACTCCTTTTCGGAAAAAAGGAAGATCTTTTGACATCTAAGAAAATGAAGGTCAAGAGCTTAAATGGAACACATCTTATTGTTCTTAGTTTCCTCGTTGTGATTGTACTTATGCCTTCCGTTATCTATGAAATGTGGTAATATATGATAAAGTATTTAAATGAAAAAAATAACATTTCCATCTAATAACTTAAATTTTTGGAATAGTTGACACTAAATTCACAAAATCTCACATTGTGTTAGAATTAGTGATCTTTTTGGGTCTTACTTGTCCAATATTATTTGGGAATAGGATCCAACATACAAGTAGTGAAGTGACTAGAAGAAAATTCTATGGCCACATTGCAACATAGCTTTATGGGAAAAGTGAAAAAAAGTTCTAAGCCTACTACATCAATATCAATTCAATTTTAAATATTTTAATTGAACTAATTTAGTTCTAAATCTTTTCACATTAGTACTAATTCAATCCATCCAGCAGATTTAAGTTAGAAATTGTTAACATAGACGTCGGTTGTCCGACATGGCACTATTGATATTGATGTTGATAATTCTTTTTGTTTTTAAATATATTTTCCTTTTCTTTTCCTTTTTCTTTTCCTTCATTTCCTTTTCTTTCCATTATGGCCGATGAGGTCCACGGAACTTGCTAGCCATTAGGCAAGGGCCGCAAAGCCCTCATCAGCGACTAGTGAGCATCAAGGCCCTTGCCTGTATGCAGGCGAGGCGCAGGTGGCCGCGAGAGAGGATCTTCGTGTACGAGGTTCTAGAGTTGGGGCATGGACTCTGCAAGACTGCGGCATTTCTGGAGATTTCAGCCGCTTCCTCTTCACCATCAACGCTCACATCCCGGCCCAAGTTTGGTTTCAGTTTTCCTTTCGCTTTTGCTGCTTTCATGCCAGTTCTTTTTTCTCTCTGTTTCCTTACTCCTCCAGCCAAACCACGGTCGCTCCAACTTCGAATGGTCTGAGGAGCCAAGCAACGATGGAATCGTGGCCACCGAGCTCTTGGGCAAAGACAAGCCTCTAGCAACCCCGCATTTTGCGATCTCGCCTAGTGGTCAACAAACTTGGATGACACTTGCTGGCCACAATGAAAAAAAAAAAAAAAAAAAAAGAGAAGAAAAGAAAAAAAAAAAGAAAAAAATTAATAAAAATTTCAAATTTTCAAAAAAAATATATTAAAATCATTTAAAAAATGTCGGCGTTAGTGCCAGCTATGTCATATAAGATGGTTAGCATCCACGTTAGCGATTTCTGACCTAAATTGACCGAATCAATTGAATTGCTATCAATATAAAAAATGTTTAGGACAAAATTGTTTCAATGGAAAGATTTTTGATTGAATTAGTGTCAATGCAAAATATTTATGATTTTTTTAGTACTTTCCTGAGCTTTATTCTCACTCTTGTCTAGATTAATTAGAAAAAAAAAAGGGACTTGTCCTGCTAATGGTAACACTAATTTATTAGGTGAATACTTAAATATTATTTTGTGTATGTTTACTAACCTAGACATACTTTGCTATAGCAGTTAATAAAACTAAATAGATTCTTTCATTTTTTTTTCTCGCTTAGTAGCCATACCCGATTTTAACCAAGTAACTCTAGGTAAAATCAAAGTAGAAAATTTTAACGCTATTGCTCTTGATTTAGATTCTCCAAAGAAAAGCAACTTTCTTTGCTCTTTTAGCCTAAAACAAAGATGCATTCAGTCCCATTCTTTGTACAAAGCATCAGACGCAACTGACATCCACTTTCTCCCGCCCTTCACTAAAGAAGCCTTGACAAGACCATCGTGATTCCATTGTGACGTCGCAATCGATTGTAGGAATTTTCAAAGTGACTTGCAAATAATGAATGAACTCTCTACCAATGCTTCTCTTTCGATAAATGGCGCTTTCTATCTGTCACGTCTGAAAAAAAGAAGAAGGAGAAGTGGGAATCTTTATGAAGAAAATACTTTGATTAATATTAAATCTTCGAATTCATTGTGGTAAAAAGCAAGTAAAAGTTTTTGATATCGATTATAAGAAAATAAAAATGGTATTATATATCATTGACAACAGAAATTACACAAGCTATTTATGTATGGCGATGTTCATTATCAACAAATGTTTGGTATTGAATTCCACAAAAAAAGGTGTTAGATTATAATGCATGCCTCTCAAAAGGTAGATCATGTAGCATGTTTATTATCCCTATAGAAGCGTTCAAAAAATTCCATCAATGATTTTTTTTTTTGGTCGGTCCATCAATGATGTTGATTGAGGCAATGGCATATAATCATCATGATGAACCTATTTGTGACCTTAATCAGCGTTTAATTAATGGAGTTGGTAAAATTATGTCATTTTCAAGGTTTGGCTTATGCAGACTAAAAATTAGAGTAGTACTACGTACGAATATTTGATTTAATGTGAAGCGTCACGCCTTAGTTATTAGGTGGTCGTAACTTTCAATGTTTTGGCTTCCTTGTTGAAATTAAGTAGTTCTATCAGTTGTTTTTCCATAACTACACAATTGGAGTCGAGTTTCCCTATCGACTGCCTCATTACTAGTTTTCTTATCAAAGGATACTTGAATCATATCTCATCAGAGATATTAAAGTAGTTTCATCCTATGTCCTACTGGCAATATCCGTTCTCCACAAATCTAAAATGCAGAGTCCTCGATTATGAAGTTCAAGCTACCATTATCTTTATAACAAAAATGGAAACAGCTCCCCAGACGGCCAGCAAGCTAGATACGTTGTCATGTCCTATACCAAAATTGTATAGGTCCTATGGATGCAGTTTCGAGAAATTAGTGGACAATGCATACTCAGCGAATGCAATCGATCTGTTCCGAAATTCCTATGGCCCAATGCATATGAAGTAATGCTGAGGTACTATTTCCAAGCACATGAGGCCACTAGAGATGCAATCTACCAGGCTCTAAAAGAAGACGAGCATAATCAACCAGAGTCAGTTTATTTCTCTAGAGACCCTTATGTATATTTTCTCCAGCTAACACGCATCATAAATGCAGCAACTCATTCAAGGGCCCTAATCTAGCTGCAAAGCATGAATCTATCAATAAGGGAAGGAATTTTACTGGGTTGGGTGAGCTTTAGACTTTGTAATTATATGCAGGAATCTTCCTAGTTTATTGTGCTAGTGTCATTTAAAAACTGTCCATCTTATACAAGGGAATCTATTCCCAAGATGTACTTTCGAAAAAATGGTCATATGTATTGGCTATTTAAGGTCTTATGCAATTCATGTAATGCCCTTGCTTTCAATTATAAAAGGCGATGAAGAGGTTTAATAAAATGGTAGTAAATTTTCGAAAATTTTTTATATTTTCTCCTATCATATTCTTGTAGACTCCGTTGTTCTCTGGGCATATTGTTATTTGAAGGATGGGAATAAATCTTTGATAATGTGATACCTTGATTCTTGATGAAACAAGTATTCTCTCCATTTACCAGTCAAAGTGATCTTGTGGATCAAAAAGCTAAACTAATATTGAGACTTTCGAGTTTCAAGGTGACCATTTTAATGAGATTTGTAGACTAAAAGTCAATCCTATTTTGATTACTGGGGGAAGGGCATATGTATTGTGAAGGCATATTGATCTTTAGTCTTCTTCTCCTTGGTAACTTTATTCGCCATTAACCCTTGTTTTTATCCATGTTATTTCTTGATATATATATATAAAATAAGTATTGAGGCATTAGCTATAATGTTGAGTGATTTTATCTAAAGAGAAAAGAAAGAACCAACCTAGGAGAATTTCTGATGGTCACTTAATAGGGTGGATGTTGTGAGTAGCCATAAGATATCCTTGAATTTGATGGTCATTTACTAAATTGACTTTACTAGGTGGTTTGATTTTTTTTTTCTTGATGTAAGGGTAAATGGAAATGTGCAAGAAATGAGACAAACACCACATATCCAATCCACATCCAATTTTAGGATTATATATGTTAGTATACTGGATTACCATATGTAGGTATTTTCTCTAGATGAGATTTATAAATAAAGTAAAACCACAGAAAAAAGGGTTTTTTTTTGCAACCAAAGAAAGTTTTGAATGGATCGGATAATGTAGCTTCAATGTTACGTTGGAATGATAGGATCTATCATATAAGTAGCAAAGTAACTAGAATGAAATTTTATAATCACATTGTGACATAGCTTTATTCTCACTATTACATACATTAATTAGAAAAAAAAAAGAAACTTATTGTGACGTCCTGAAATTCGAGCCCTTTGAGGGATGAGTGAACGTGAATTTTGCCAATGCATTGTTGGTTGATTCCGCTCGGACCCAATCATTTCCGAGATACTGACCTTGAGGGGAAAGGCTACTGAGGACAGAACTCGTGCGACTAAAGAACTTGACCTGGGAAAATGACTCGACTATGAGACTTGCGTAAGGACGATCCTGTAGTCATGCAGGCCGATTTCAAGGACGACTAGAAGTCGATTCGCGGGCAGAAATAATGGGACGATGGGTGATTCCATCTACTGTTATCGAACCCGCGAACGACCCTATGTCGATCCTTGATAATCGTGTACTTTGAAATAAGAATCTATCCTTCGCAATTTCATGTCATCAAGGACGTCCATGTGTCGAGAAGTCTTGAACGTGGTTTGGCACGAGTCGGTTACGCGTGAATCCTCGAAGCCACCTATCAGTCTGAATTATACCAAAATGGCATTTGGGCAAAATTGACAAGGCACGAGAATCCAAGATTGGACTTCGAATTTTCAGGAATGTCCGGCATGGACTTTTGGACGATGCTTCCTTGATAGTCGACAGTGTCGATTGAGCCGAGTTTTTGAGAAAGGGATTTTGGACCGAGAAACCGAGCCTATGAGGACGTGGACCGGGTAAGAACAATGAGGGCCTCATGCCTAAGGTGGGACAGTCACTGTGGAAGACCGAGACAAACGAGCGAGCCCATTGGACCCAACCGACCCCTCACCCTTCCTAGCCCGTTATCCAAACTCGAGCCAATTCGAGCCCAACAAATTCTCGAGCCCGTTCCTATTCATTTTCCGACCCGTTTCCTAGGCCCGCCTTTCACTTTCAGCCCAAGGGCACATTGGGAAATGTGCAAGGTGGAAATGACCAAAATACCCTTGGATATTTTGGAGAAAAGTCAAAAAGGAAGAGAGAGAAGATGATGTCATTTGGTTGGGATTTGAAGCAAGAATTTATGGCATTGATGAGGCCTATCTCCAGCCCTCACTTCACTCTCTCTCTCCTCTTCATCTTCTCCAAAATCGCAGCCCTCTTCCCCTTTTCGGAAAATTCCACCAACAATGTTGATTGGGTTAAGACATAAATTTGCACGATGAACCAATGCTTTCTTTATAATTATTGTGTGATCTTAATTTGTAATTTCAAACTTTCATTCATCATGATTCCTCACAAACTTATGTTATTTTCAAGTTTTGGCTCATGTGACTGTGATATTCTAGACGAATACAAAAAATTGATTCATGTGAATTGTCCTACCTTAGCATATAATATGATTTGCAAAACCTATTGCTTCCTCTAGCTAAATTTTTTTGTTGGAAATTTTAATTTAGAATATGTTTATTATCGTCGTTGTGACAAGATAAGAAAATGTCCAAGATTCATTCAAATTCATTTCACCCTTGTTGCCCTTGATGAAGGGGACATCTTCATTTACTAGGAGTGATGATCTGAATCATTTGGCTAACAAAAAGGCACAACGACTGAAAAAAAAAAAATATGAACTGATATGGAGTCACTAGTTGAAATTGGCTCAATCAAACAAGATTTTATGGAAAAATCCTTCACTTATGGGTGCAATTCTACTACAAATTGGAAGAAAAGAGAAAACAATAGTTGAGATGATTTGTCTATTTCGATGATCATTTCATCTGTTAAAGGAATCCTATGTTTGAAAATTCCATTTTGGAATAAAACAATTTTCTGACACGTACGACAGTGAAGGTCGAGAATTTTAAATGCAACACTTCTTATAGTTTTTAGTTTCTTCGTTGGGATTGTATTTATGCTTTATCTATGGGATGTGGCAATACATGGTAAAGTATTTGCATATTAAAAATCAAGGGCTCATTCCTTTGATTTTAAATTATTCAGATATGATTAAAAAAGATAATTTCTATTAGTTTATAGTTGTTGCAGATAATTCCTATCACTTTGTAATTGGTGGGGCCAAGTCGTGTATAAGAATTCAATTGGGAATGGAGAAGAGTAGAGGTTTTCTTTCCCATGGAGGGAGAGACATTTTCTTAAACTCCAGAATCCGAGATTTCTTTAGGAGATTATTTGAAAAGTGGGAGCAGCCTATTTTGTGACAAGTAGTCCAGTCTTCGGCTCAGAATAACTTGTCTTCTCGATGTGCGCTGCAAAAAGATTGAAGAAAAGTACGTCAAATTTACATTACGCACTTTCATAAAATAGTTTAGGACCATTTCTTAATATTAATGATGGACTCTCGGATAATGCATTTGGAAAATGGAATGAGCACTGCGCTGCACAAGACTTCGTCACGCAGGGAATTATCATTGGATCGTCCCATGTAAGCGGTTAGGACTGGCTGGGGTCCACTCCGCAACTTGAACTTATCCCATAACTAGAGTTAAAATAAAAATCCAAAATGAAAACAAAAACGAAAAGACACATCTTACTTCTCCTTATATACCCTCACCAACCCCTCAGATTAAATCATCAAGATAATCATGTCTGTAGAGGGAGTTGAGGGAAGAACCATATTCATCTATAAGCTTCTCTTGAAAGCTGCAGTGCTTGGGGCTTTATTGAGTCTATACCACAAGCACCTAGCACAAGCTGATGATTCAATCACTAAGCCCAGATGCAAAAGTTCCTGTGGAAATCTCTCGATTCCGTACCCCTTCGGATTGAGCGATAGCGATCCCCACTGCCGCATCAATTCTTCTTCCTCATTCAGAGTCAAGTGTGATTACTCTGCCAAACCCCCTGTAGCTTACTGGTCGAGCAAAAGTAGTAACATCGAAATACTCAGTATTTCCGTCGAGGACCACGAGCTGCGCATTAATGCTTCGATAGGTCAAGACTGCTATAACTCTACCGGGTACGATGATTCTTCAAGCAACTACCCAAAGCTACAGGTAGGTGAATTCCCTTTGTCCAGCACCAAGAACAAGTTCACTGCCATTGGCTGCGACACGTCAGCCTTCTTTCGAGACCGCCATGGAAAGTTCTCTTTTGGGTGTATGTCTTCGTGTAGCAGCGTTTTGGACGTCAGCCATGGATCGTGTACTGGCATCGGTTGCTGCGAGACGAGCATCCCAAGGAACACCTTCGATTACAATATCTCGATTATGAGCTTTTCCAATCACTCCGGTGTCCTGGATTTCAATCCTTGCAGTTATGCCTTCGTAGCAGAAATTGGATCCTACAACTTTTCGGTTGGCGACCTTAAGCAGCTTAAATTTAACCCTATCCCTCTAGTTCTCGACTGGGCACTAGGTGATCAAACATGTGAGGAAGCCAAGAAGAACAGCACGAGCTACATGTGCACCAAGAACACCAATTGCACCGACGCCGAAACCGGATATGGATACAAGTGCACTTGCTTAGAAGGTTATGGAGGCAATCCTTACCTTGAGAATGGTTGTCATGGTACATTGATAACATCGGCAATTTTTAGCTTGTCTTTTATATTGGTATGATCTGAGAAGATTAGATACATTTGAACCGTGTGTTTAATTTTTGTAGATATTGATGAATGTGCGGATCCAGAGATGAACCAGTGTGAGAAAATTTGCCATAATGCTATTGGGAGTTATACTTGTTCATGCCCAAATGGTTATTATGGTGATGGCAAGAAGGGCGGTGGAATTGGACATGGGTGCACTATTAAACCATTACATTTGATGGGGATTTTGCTTGGTACGTTCTTTTATTTTGCTTGGAGTGCCTGAATTAAAAATCATATTGTCTTAGCTTATTTTCAGAGTATTTAATTTGATTTTTTGCTGCTGGTGGAGAAAATTAACTATTCACAATTTTGCCCAATTTTTCTTTCACAGTCCTTGCTTGGATAAATTCAAAATGAAATTTTGTATATTCTTCTCACTGAAGTTTCTATGCAGAAGATAAATGATATTATCTAATACGTTGAGTACATCACAGGTTACTAAGTGCATCACAATTAAGCTTCCTTAAAATTCAAAAATAGATCAAGTTCCCTCATTTCCATGCCTATACTCTTAGAGCATCTTTTGACGTGGTGACCTTGGGCTTTGTGTAAGGCTCTGTTCGTTTAATGGGAAATGTAGTATCTCTAGAAAATATTTTACTTAAAGTACCTGATTTTCTAAAAAAAAAAAAAAATACTGTGTTAGCATATTGCTAGAATATATAATTTGATTTTTTTTTGTGGTATATGAGAAAATTAACTATTTACAATTTCGTCCAATTTTTCTTTTACTATTTCCCTTGCTTGGGAAAATTCAAAATGAAAATTTCTATATCCTTCTCACTGAAGTTTCTATGCGGAAGATAAATGAGATTATATGATACGTTGAGCACATTGCGTGTTACTAAGTACATTATGATTGAGCTTCCTTAAAATTCAAAAATAGATTAAGTTCCCTCATGTCGATGTCTGTACTCTGGGAGCGTCAAAAGGCATGGCGACCATGGGCTTTGGATAAATGTAAAGACATTTTCCAACTATTGAGGTCATTTCGCAAATATTTATATTGATGAAAGCGCTCAATTTCATGATGTGTGTGACTTTCGGTATTCAATCGGACGGAGGTCACCTGTCTCAGGCAACCGGATATTTGTTGTCAAGTGAGAGGTGAGCATCCTCCAATTTGACATCATGACCTTTAGAAAGAAAGGGGGGCAAAGGTGGTAGCCGCAAGAGCGGTTGATGGCACATTGCCGAGGACTTGTGTTGGCGAAAACTGGTAGAGACGTTCGCGTAGGGATGGCTATTTTATCGATCCAAGAGGATATCCTTACTTCCTAAGTCCCAAATAAAATTAGTCAAAACCCATGATCAATGGACTTTGTGGCCGAGATTTGGCAAAATATATATCCTTCACATCCAAGGTTTTTTTGGGGGGAGGAGAATAGATATATTGTTTCTTTTGACAACATGCTAATTCAATCTAAAATTTTCAATTGTGCCAATTTAGTTTTAAACTTTTTGATAACTTACCAATTTAGTTTTAAACCTTTCAATTGTGCCAATTTAGTCTAAAAACTTTTAATGATTTGCCAATTTAGTCCTAACCTTTTAACAATTGTCCTTCCAGCCAATTTTGACCAGAAATCGTTGATGTACGTGGACAATTTTTGTATTCTTTTGAATTTTTTCTTATTCTTTCCTTTCCCTTTCTTTTTTTTATTTTTTTATTTTTCCCATCTTCCCTTTGCTGTCCTCAAGCAAGGGCCATCCCAATTGGCCTCGGGTGAGGGCAAGGCTAGCGAACTCTGCTGGCCATCCCAACTATCGATGAGGCCCAACAATGGTTGGTGGAGGGAAAAAGGGAAAAAGAAAAAATTCATAAAATTAATAAAAATTACAAACATTGTCATTGTTAGTGCTGATCGGTGCTAACTAAACTACTATGTCATTGATTTCCGACTAAAAGTGGGAGATCTTTAAAAATGCTTAGGATGAAATTGACATAATTAAAAGATTTTGGACTAAATTATCAAGTTATTAAAAGATTTATGACTAAATTAACATGATTGTAATGCTTAGAATTGAATAGACGGTCATACAATAGGTTTAGGATTTTTTGAATATTTTTCTAGTATTTTCATAGTCTATGCACTTAACTATTTGATTATATCTTTGTTTCTCACCCATAAATGATGCATACTATTTTCGAATTATTTTTTTGAGCAAAGCCTCCTTTTTGTCTTTCTCTCTTCAAAGCATGAAAGCACTTGTTCAAATTAGTGGAAGCTAATTTGTTGATGATGAATGGGAAATTGGTTACGTGGCAGTTCCCGCTGACTCCATTTTAACACAGGGGGGGCCGCGGGTGTTGGAGCCATCGGAGCCATCGGAGTCATAGTGTTGCTTTTGCTTTGTTGGTGGTTGCCCAAATACACCAAAAGAAGGCGTGAGGCAAAACTCAAACAAAAATTCTTCCAACGTAATGGCGGAATTGTGTTACAACAACGCCTATTTTCTATAGAAAATAATCACATGGAGAAAGGCAAGTTATTTGCCTTAACAGAGCTAGACACAGCTACAGACCATTTCAACAAGAACAGAATATTGGGTCAGGGAGGTCAAGGAACTGTTTTCAAGGGAATGTTGCTAGATGGAACGATAATTGCAGTCAAGAAATCCAAAGTTATTGATATAGGACAAGTCGAACAGTTTGTCAATGAGATTGTTATTCTCTCTCAAATTAATCACAGAAATGTGGTCAAGCTATTAGGATTTTGTTTGGAGAGTGAAGTCCCTCTTTTGATATATGAATTTGTCCCCAGTGGGACTCTATACCAATATCTTCATGATCCAGACAAAGAATTTCCAGTTTCATGGGAAATGCGGTTAAGAATTGCCAGCGAAGTTGCTGGGGCTCTTTCATATTTGCACTCTGCTGCAGTTGTACCAGTTTATCATCGTGATATCAAGTCATCAAATATACTTTTGGATGAAAAATATCGAGCCAAAGTGTCAGATTTTGGAGCTTCTAAATCGATTACCATTGACCAAACACACTTGACCACAATGGTGCGAGGAACCTTCGGATACTTGGACCACGAGTACTACCAAACAAGTCAATTTACGGACAAGAGCGATGTCTATAGCTTTGGGGTTGTCCTTGTTGAGCTACTAACCGGAGAAAAGCCAATTTCTCAACTAAGGGCAGAAGAGGATAGAAATCTAGCCTCGTACTTCATCATTTCAATGGAAGAGAATCGCTTGTTCGATGTTCTTGATAAGGAGATATTGGACCATGGCAAGAACGAAGAAATTATTGTTGTGTCCAACTTGGCGAAAAGATTCTTAGGACTTCATGGAAGGTACAGGCCTACAATGAAGGAAGTGGCAATGGAATTGGAGCGATTACAATCACTACGAAATCCCACGGTCGTTCGGCCAAAATGAAGAAGAGATCGATTGCATTAGAACTGAATCTATATGTGTATCGAGTACGATTCCCATGTTGAAGCAATCGCAAGCAGGAATAGAGTTGACTTCAGTGGAGGAGGATCAGTCACTTTTATCGCCGAGATGAAGATATGAGACATCGCAATCTCTTTACTTGCCTTTATACTTGAGTTGCAGAATAATGTTGATGAAGTGCCAGAAATAATTTAATAGATTCACGAACCCTTTGATGTAAATGTCTAGTATCAGTGATGAATATATTATCTCTTCCTGATTTCTTGTTAATTTGCTTTAGCTTTTCACTGGGGTTTACTATCATATCAAGAAAATAGCCCCTTACCAAAATACTCCAAATTAGTCGTTACAGAAATATTTTGTCCATGATTTATGAGCCACGTACTTCAATCTTGAGATATTGGTCTCTTTCCACGTATTTGTGTTTCCCAATTCTTCGTATTGTATCAATAATTACTTTCTATTGATCGATAATCCAAATATATTGCAATAAGGCGATTTAAACAAAACATATTTCTAATGTCGGTTTCTGCATGAACGCGAGGTGTGCGCACTTTTACTGGTCTCTATAAATCAATGAGCATAAGGAATATGTTTATATGGCTTTTACTAGGGAGAATGTTGATGTGATTATTTAAACAATTGTACTTCATACTACTTCAACTGATTTCTTTCGTCTACTTGTGTTTAGCGGCTCCCCAACTCAATTCCATTGGTCTTGTAATATGTATTATGTTATGCTTATCAATAGCTAAGTTTATTTATAATAAAAAAAGAACTTTTTGTACATTGAAAGTACTTTATCATGTGTCTTTTACCTGGTCCATCAACGAGCTCAAGTTCCCTAGGCAACCTCTACATTGCAATCTCGCGTTCAAGGCTATATATTTCTTAACACCATCCTAAAATATCCTGTGGCGGCCCAGGTCCGGCGGCAGGTTGTGTGTGCCATAGTGTGCTAAAACATTTAAAGCATGTACAATAACTTACACACAAAAATTTATTTCAACAAAATTAGTATACTTGCACAAAAAAACACCCAAATTAGGAAAACATTTAAACAAGACAAAATGGCTTAAGTCCACAAAAAAATGGTTGTTGCGACCTCCCTCTCGTGTCCCGAGAGACTAATGGCGCGGCTAAATGCTTTCCTTCATTAGGGTTTTAGCCAAGGCTCTCCCAAGCCCACTAATTCATGACTTAAAGTTCGAGTTTTTAACCTGCAATTCAATTTCATTTAAAAATGAGTCATTATTAATCAGTTTGTGATGGGTTGATTGGAAACCAAGTAAAATATCGGGAGAAGTATTTTACTCCTGTGTAACTAAAGAAATTAGAATCGGAGACTTGATTACACTAGTTAATCACTAATGCCATTTCGTTACCTAATCTTGTTTAAACCCTTTAGGTTTGGTATTTTTGAATTTTTCAAGGATTTTCCATGCATTGTTGAAACAAACATTTTTTTTTTGGCTTTTTCTGTTTTTTTGGAAAATATAAAATATTTCTAGATATTTTTGGTTTTTCTAGAAATGTGAAATATTTTTGGATTTTTGCTGTTTTTCTGAAAATGATAAACTATTTGGATTTTCTGATTTTTTTGGAAATTATAAACTATTTTTCGGATTTTCTGATTTTTCTGAAAAAAATATTTTTTATTATTTTTATTTTTTCGAAAATATTATAATAATAATAATATTATTATTATTATTATTATAAACAGACCGGACTCAGGTCGGATCTCCTGGATCCGGCCCAGGTCTGGACTAGCTCAGGCTCCCAAGCCCTGGGCCCCTCGGCTGGGCTGAATTCGGCTCATGGGCCTGACTCTCCTGGCCCAAGGGAATTACCTGAAAATAAAAGAAAAACAGTCAAGTCCAAAAAACCAAGTTCGGCCCAAGAAAACAGAAGGGCCCAACAAGCCTAACCCATTTCAGCCCAAAAACCAAAAGCTAGCGGGTCCACCGGGTCCTCGTGCCCGACCCGGTCATGACCCGACTCCCGCGCCCCCTCTCTGCCGCAGTCCATCCGCAACGCTGATGGGGCGGCCGAGCAAGTCACGGCCCGGCCACGGCGAACGGCGGCGGTCATCACGAGACCAGTCGACAGAACGACGACTGGCAGGAGCAGGGGCGACGGCTGGCGGAAGTAGAGGCGACGGCTGGCAGAAGCAGGGGCGACGGCTGGCTCGGTTGACGAGAGGTTGGGTCGAGATCTGCAGTTGGGTCGTCGTGGGACTGACCGACGATGGTTTTGGGTGCGGCCGACGATGGGAGCTGGTGAACAAGCGGCGTCGGGGGTGGTTGAGCGGTGGTGGCGTCGGGCCAGGCAGGCAACTTTCGGACGCGGCGGCGAGGCTCGGTCCCGCGCCTCTCTCCCTTTGCAGATCTGTCTCCCTTTTCTCTCCCTTCTGCAGATCCGCCCCCCTCAGATCCGGTCACTCGGCTGGCGGTCGCTCGGAATTCCGCCCTCCCTGGATGTCTCTCCCGGGAAGTCAGAACGCCTAAGCCTCGCTGCCCCCGGTTTCTCTCTCTCTTAGATCTGTTTCTCTCGCAGCTCTCTCCACCCTCAGATCTCTCTCTTTTTCGCCCCCCCCTCCAACCGAGCTCACGGTCGCCTTTTTATAGGCGAGAAGCCTGGTCGACGGAGGTGCTCCAACCGGCGGTCCTTTGTGCATTAGCCGGGCTCTCCCTCGGCCAAACCGGCATCCCTTCAGCCGCCCCTGCTTTGCATTGAAGATGCGTACTATCCATCCGGGTCATCCGCCGGTCTTCGCGCTGCTCCACTCAACGGCATTGATTGCGCGTGCGAGGAGTCCCCATCCATCGCCGGCTACCCTAGCCTCCCTCTTCCGCTCTGCTCTCCTGCTTCTCGCGTGCAGGGAAGAAGAAGAAGAAGATGGAGAGGGCCGGGCCGCGAGGGTGAGGGGGGCCAAATGGGCCCGAACCCACGAGAATAAAAAAAGGGGCTGGGCACAAAGGCCCAGCCCGCGTGGACCTCCCTCCTCTCTTTTTTTTTTACTCGAAAATAAGGGAAAATAAATAAGAAAATAAAACTTAGTAAATGTAAATAATATTAGTAGTTAGGTGATGCAAAAATATTTTTTTGTTAGGGTCAAATTGAGCCCTAATTTTCTATGCAATTTAATCTTAATACTTAATCAAGATTTAGGTGTCAACACTCAAATATAGAAAGCGTTCGGTCTTGTCCTTTCCCTATCAACTTTTACTTTTTTGCATTAATACGAACGCTCCAAAAAGAAAAAAAAAATTGCCATGCACAGAAATAACATCCCCAAAATATATTTTTATAAAAAATCGATAGGGAAAGGAGAGGACCAAACTTTTTCTTATTCCCACTAACAGAGAGACATTTTCTTAGACTCTAGAATCTTAGATTAAATTTTCAGAGAATATTTGAAAAGTAAAAGCAGCTCTTTTTATGTCTTCGTGCAGTAACATTTCCAAGCAACTATCTAGGTCTCAAATTGGCGAAGTTTCCCATATCCAGCACCAAGAACAAGTTCATTGCAATTGGTTGTGACGTGTCAGCTAAATTCCAAGGCCACAATAGGAAGTTCTCTTTCGGTTGTATGCTTCGTGCAGTAACATTTCCGACGTCAGTAATGGGTCGTGTTCCGGTATCGTTTGCTGCCAAACGAGCGTCCTTAGGAACACCTTCGACTACAAAATCTCCATTAGGAGCTTTTCCAATCATTCTGATGTCCTAAAATTCAATCCTTGCAGATGTGCCTTTGCCGCTGAAAATGACTTCTACAACTTCTTGGTTGATGATCTTTCGCGGCTTAAATTTAACTAGTCAGCTGTAGTTCTCGATTGGACAATAGAGAATCAAACACGTGAGGAGGCCAAAAAGAACAGCACAAGCTACATGTGCACCAAGAACACCAATTGCACCAATGCCGAAAACGGATCTTCTACACACACATGTAACAATCTTGCAGTATAATCAGTTTTTTATTTGAACTCAATTTTGCATTTTGTTCACAACCTCATAAAATAAAAAATTTCATGCAACATTTTACCCTTGGTAAATGCTGAAATGTTTGTACCCCATAAAATAAAATAAAAAATGAAATTTATATCGTACACTTGATTATGATAAAATGAAGCAATGGTCATCAACAAAAAAATTGACATTTTATAAAGTTTCCCACTCATGACTTGATGTTGTAAATCTTTTCTATAACGTTGTAATTGTGATTTATGAAAATTCATATTTTTTTGACAATTTTAATAGTATGCTGCACTCACCTATGACAAAATGTCATGAACGCAGGTACAACATTTCAAAATTTAAAACATAATGCATTTAACGACACTCTTTGTTCTTAATTGCGACCAACAAAAAGTCTTTATAGAATATCGTAAAATAAAGAAAAACATGTGTTGTTTTTTTTTTCCTCCTTTCGTTTTAGGAGCTACATTCATCAAAATTAAGTAGAAAATGTCCTAATAGTTTCTTTTCGTTAGTTGCTCTACACCAGACCAAATAAAATCACCGGATCTTGAACGGCATAAGAGGCTCTACATGAAACAGAGAAAATGATCTAGTAAAAAAATTCAAAAAAAAAAAAAAGGAATAGAAAGCCATGAAAAAAGGAAGATGAAAAATAGGAATGTGCTCTCGAACTGGCTAAATCTTTCCTCAAGTTGACTACACAAAACTTGAGGTGGAGAGAGAGGACCGTCGTCCTTGACAGAACGACAAAACAAAGCTACAGATAAATCATGAAATATGTGATCTTATCTTAACAGATTAATAATCACACACCCTAGATCATGATCTTAATTTCTCTCTTGTCTCTCCCTTCCTGCCCACAAGCTCAATCATCACCGCCCTCGTTGCTCGTAGCCACGACATCCGGCGAAGTTAACGCCCTTGTGTTGGAAAAACGGGTGGAGCCGTACACATAGGGATCGCTATTTTACCAATCCAACTAGATATCCTTACTTCCTAATCTCAAATAAAATGAGCGAAAGCCCGTGTTCAACGGATTTTGGGGCGAGGGATGTGGCAAAATTCTTCTGCTCCACATCCAGGCTGGGGAAGGAATGGATATGGCTAGCCCTCTTTTCCTCCTGTTCTCTCTTTATTCCTCTAAAAGGTTTTCTAGCTGTAGTGTTTTTACCAATATTCTTTACGCATCTAATCATGAAAACTTTATATAATAAACACAGCTTAATTCCGCACAGGGGATTGATCAAATTCTGACTCGAACTTTCAATCTTGGCAATATAAAGCACTAACTTTGACAATTACCCAAATTTGGCACGCTGTTGGCTTGAAATATATACAAAATTCTAGGACGTCAATGTTATCTCTTTATTATTTATGACACTTTTTTTTTTTACTCCTTTACTCTTTACATCGTTTCTATCTTCTTACAATAATAGTTAAATCCGCATACTAGCAATTGCAAGGACGATGATGGGATAAAAAAAACTTGCTCTACATGATTGAAATGTTTTTTTAATCTCATTAGAAAGTCCCAATCATTTTTTTTTCCTCCTAAAAGTCAAACCTGTTCCTTTCTCATTTTAGTTTTGATTAGCAGGTAAGAACCGATAGATTTGGTTAAATGGCTATTCCGTCTTTCTTTTATGTGTGACCCAGCTTGCACAACTCTTTTAATTTCTTCACAAGCCATATATATCACGATATCATTTAGATAGCTAGTTGATTGCTAGTGTCATGACAAAATTTATTGAAGGTGACGATACAAGTAAAAGAGGAAGATATAAGCAACCTTCGCACCGAATGCTAATCCATTTTAAAATATTTCCTCAAGGGTACTAGTCCTTGCCATTTTCATGTCATCGAAGGGATCAAGCTGAATACGAGAGATGGGACTTGTACTGAGTTACTTAAAATCATGCATAGTTCAAAATAGACATAGGCAACTAAGCGGGGTCTAGAAGCAAGAAAAGGCAGCACCGTTGGAGTCGGGAGTTGAGCAAGCCGAAGCCGCGCGAGCCACCATCCAGCGGGCTCAAAACAGAGCAGCACGGAGCGCTACCTCACTTGAGCGATGGGGGTCCTACCTGGCTCGACGACGGCAACTAACAGGCGAGCCCGAGACAGACCGGACCATGGCCGGCCGCCCTAGCGTCGCCAAGATGAGGTCCTCGGACTGAAGAGGAGTGAACTCAAAGGAAGACTCACCGGAGAGAAAGGACGCCAGGAAGCGGAGTCTCAGGAGTGGCCAAGCTGCTTTCCTACTCTCTACTCTCGGTTCTTCGCTCTAATCTCACTCACGATACCCTCTCTCTCGAGTTCTCAGCCTAAAACCTGTCCCAAGCCGCTCTCGCTCTCTCTGCTTCTCACGCTATTTTCCGCCGAGAAAGCTCTATCCCCCCCCCCACCCCCCTCCTTCCTCGCTCCTTCTTTTAAACTTGCTCCTCTCCCTCTCTCCAAGGACTACGTCAGCTGCTACCAACGGGTCCGGTACCGCACGACATTCCCCCGCTGCTCGTCGTCGTCTTGTCCTCCGTCCTTTGGCTTCCTTTGTCGGAGGCCATCGTCCAACCGGAGGGGGAGAAGAAGAAAAGAGGAGATGGGCTAGGGCCGGCCCGGTGGGGAGAAGGAGAAGGGAAAAGAAGAAGGGGCCGGGCTTGGGGCCTCGGCCCGGCCCCCGCTGCGTTTTTTAATTTAATTTAAATTATTTTAAAAAATTAGTACTATTAATACAAATATTCCTAATGTCTATGTGATGCAATTTAATAATTTTTTTTTCTTTGGGGTTAGAAATTAATTCTTAATTTTCAATGTAATCAATGAATGATTAAACGGATCACCAAGATTTTAGGTATCAATATCAATAAATGTCATATTGACACACCAAATTACGTTAAAGGCATCGGTGACTAGAAGAATAAATGTTGGTATAGATTATTAAAGTTGTTTGATAGTTTTGGAAGTAGAAAGAAATGTTCATACTTCTCAAAACAAAGCAAAAGATAAAAAGTTGCCATGTGACTATAATTAGTTGGTATCTTAATTTGATGAATGTCGGTACTTCAGTCAAATTGAGGCTGGTGATTTCGAATAAAAGTTAGTAACTTCAAAGACATTGGTAAACATGCTATCTGACATGCGACTGGGTAAGCAAGTTTCTAGTCACTTTTTTGTACCAACAATATTTGACAATTACCAACTGCATTCGAAGTCACTATGTACCGTCATGGACCAAAGTTACATATTTATGGCTATGAACACTTCCAATTTACTAAGCCTTCACTTGTTACATGATAAATGAACTCCATGCCAATGCTTCTCTTTGGATATACCATGCTAACTATCTATCATGTGTGCAAGAAAAAGAAGTAAAAGTGGGGATCTTTATGAATACGCTACTTTGATTAATGTTAAATCTTCGAACTCATTCTGGTAGAAAGCGAGTTAAAGTTTTTAGTATCAGATAAAAGAAAGAAAAGATGGTACTGTTTCTCATCCATAAAAGAATTTACAGAAGCTATGTATGGTGATGTCCATTATCAACCACTTTCCCCAATAAATTTCACGAAAAGTTGCTGGATTATAATGTTTACCTTTTAAAGGTGGATCATGTAACATCTTTATCATCGCTAAAAAACCTTTCAGAAAATTCCGTCAATGATGTTGGCTGAGGCAACGACATATAATTATCACGACAAGCCTATTTGTGACCTTAACCAGCTTTTTAAATAATGGAGGTGGTAAAATTAATTTATTTTCAAGGTCTGGCTTATGCATATTAAAATTTTTGAAGCGTCACGCCTTTATTATTAGGTGGTCACGGCTTTTGATGCTGTTGAACTTAAGTGATTGTCAATTATTTTTTCGTAATTATACAACTGGAGTTGAGTTTCCCTATTTGCCGCCTCACTACTAGTTTCTTGTGAAGGATAATCGAATCATCATCTTGTCACTTTGCTGAGATATTAAAGTGGTTTCACCCTCTATCTTACTGGCAATATCTGTTCTCCACAAAGCTAAAATGCAGAGCCATAAATTCTGAAAGTTCATGCTGTTGTAAAATATCGCGTTGCAAGAATATAATAGAGAGAATAGAGAGAGATTAAGTAGAGAAAGGAAATGACACCAAAGATAGTAGAGAAAAGTCGAAGCGAATATTCTTATTATTGCTCACTGTGCGTGCCCCTATTTATAAGAAAATAAGGATACACTTATCAATGTATCTAATAATACATGTATTGGATAGGGAGATGAACATTCTTATCCGATGTACTTAGAACGTAAGATACAAATGTATCATAATAGGTACATGAATATTCATACATGTATTGGATAAGGAGATGAACATTCATTGGATAGGGAGATGTACTTAGATCGAATGATACATGTATTGGATAGGGAGATGTACTTAAAATGTATGATACAAATGTACCATAATAAGTACATTAATATAATGAATATTCATACATGTATTTCATAACACTCCCCCTTGAATATTCATTGTATTATATTATGAATGTGCATTGAATAATACTGCCTCATTAAAAACCTTAAGCCGGAAAAACCCAGTGGGACAAAAACCGGACAAAAGGAAAAAAGAGTACAGAGCACAAATTTTATGATTTATCCCTTTTATGGATGCATTAATTGCCTCGTTAAAAACTTTAAGCCGGAAAACCCTATGGGAAAAAACCGGACAAAAAGAAAAAAGAGTGCAATGCATAATTGATAATATCTCCCCCTCAATTGAGTCATATAGCCACTACTGGGACTAATCAATCTTGCGTCTTGTGTACTCGCCGCATACCAATGCCATATACTAATTTATCAAAAGTTGATGTCGGCAATGATTTGGTAAAAAGATCTGCAAGATTATTTACGGATTGAATTTGTTTAACATCAATCTGTCGACTTTCTTGAAGTTCATGAGTATAGAAAAATTTTGGCGAGATATGCTTGGTCCTATCACCTTTGATATATCCTCCCCTAACTTGTGCAACACAAGCAGCATTATCCTCATAAATTATAGTAGGAGAATTTGTAACCGGTTTTAAACAACATGAATTGTGAATATGTGTTATAACGGATCTTAACCAAACACACTCTCTTCCAGCTTCATATAGAGCAATAATCTCAGAGTGGTTAGAAGATGTAGCTACGAGCGATTGCTTCGTAGAACGCCAAGAAATGGTGGTGCCGTTATAACAAAATAAATAACCGGTTTGAGAGCGAGCCTTATGTGGATCAGATCTATATCCAGCATCAGCATATCCAACTAACCTAGAGGTAGTGGTATTGTTGGAATAATATAATCCCAAATCTATGGTTCCTCGGAGATAACGAAAAATATGTTTAACTCCATTCCAATGTCTCCGAGTTGGCTCAGAACTAAAACGTGCCAATAAATTTACCGCAAAAGCGATATCTGGTCTCGTACATTGTGCCAAGTACATCAATGCCCCAATTGCATTGAGATATGGTACTTCGGGACCAAGTATCTCTTCATCAGATTCTCTAGGACGAAATGGGTCCTTTTGGGGATCTAGAGACCTTACAACCATAGGGGTACTCAATGGGTGAGCATTGTCCATGTTGAAGCGTTTAAGTAATCTTTCAATATATGTTGATTGATGGATGATTATTCCATTTGCTTTGTGCTCAAGCTCAAGACCAAGACAAAGTTTAGTTTTACCCAAATCTTTAACTTCAAACTCCCTTTTCAAATACTCAGCAGTTTTGACTAACTCTTCGGGAGTTCCAATTAAATTTATATCGTCAACATAAACTGCTACAATAGCAAATCCGGTTTCTGATTTCTTAATAAACACACATGAGCATATATAATCATTCTTATACCTTTCTTTTATTAGGTACTCACTCAGGCGTTGATACCACATACGACCGGATTGCTTTAACCCATATAAAGATCTTTGCAATTTTATTGAAAATAAGTTACGGGGAGTGCATGCATTAGGCATTTTGAATCCCTCGGGAATTTTCATATAGATATCAGAATCTAATGAACCATATAGATATGCCGCCACGACGTCCATAAGACGCATTTCCAATCTTTCAAATAGTGTCAGGCTAATGAGAAAGCGAAATGTAATCATATCCATCACAGGTGAATATGTCTCATCATAATCAATCACAGGTCTTTGGGAGAATCCTTAGGCAACGAGTCAGGCTTTATACGTGACAATCTCATTTTTCTCATTTCGTTTTTGGACAAATACCCATTTATATCCAACAGACTTTACAATATCGAGAATTCGAGTTATGGGTCTGAAAACCTCTTGTTTAGCTAGGGAAGCCAATTCAATTTTAATTGCTTCCTCCCACTTAGACCAGTCTTGCCTTTGACGGCATTCAATAATAGATTGCGGCTCACAATCATCATCTATAATTTTAGTAGCAACAAAGAATGCAAAAGCATCATCAATGATGATTTCATTCCGATCCCAAATTTCATTACAATATGTAATGGAATTTTCAATATTCGAGGGTTTGTGATCTTTTCATGGGTTTGTGCCTCTTGGGGGCAATAAGCTCTTTGGGAGCAAGTACAACACCAGGCTCTTCGGAGCAGATTCTTGATTCTTTCCCCTTCGTTTTCGAGGAACGGTGTCTTTTGATCCTATCGGTCTACCACGCTTCAAGTGTGGGGGATTTTGATCCATTTTAGTCTGTCCTTCAGAACAGCTATCCTAGCTGGAACATTTGCAGCTGGAATATGAGACTTCGTTACTTTAGTAGCATCATTAAAAGCGTCAGGAAGTCTATTAGCCATTTCCTGTAAATGGATTATACGTTGTACCTCGTTTTCATATTCCGGAGTTCTTGAGTCTAATTGAGATAAATCCTTCTCATTCCAAGAGAAAACCTTAATTGGTTTATGCTTTGCAGCCATGGAAATTGTAGGTGTCCCAATTAATGGAAACGTAGTCTCATCAAAATGACAATCTGCAAATCTAGCAGTAAAAAGATCACCAGTAGTTGGTTCCAAGAACCTAATGATGGACGGTGAATTAAACCCTACATAAATACCCAAACGGCGGCACCTGTACTGCACAACCAAATGTGCGTAAATGTGAAATATCAGGTTCATAACCAAGAACAATTTGAAGGGGAGGTTGTAAAATACTAGCAGTAGGGCACAATCTTATTAGAGCTGCCGCATGCAAAACTGCATGACCCCATGCCGTATCGTTGAGATTAGTTCTCAATAATAAAGTGCGAGCAATGATTTGGACGCGTTTAATCAAGGATTCTGCCAATCCATTTTGAGTATGAACATATGCAACTGGGTGCTCAACCTCAATTTCGAGTGAAGCACAATATGTATCAAAACTCTTTGATGTAAATTCTCCAGCATTATCCATCCTTATGCTTTTAATTGGATAATCAAGGAATTGTGCTCGAAGCTTTATAATCTGCGCAAGTAAACGTGCAAATGCGACATTGCGCGTAGATAATAGGCAAACATGAGACCATTTATAAGATGCATCCACTAGTACCATAAAATATTGAAACGGTCCACTTGGTGATTGTATTGGTCCACATATATCACCCTGAATTCTTTGCAGGAATACAAGGGATTCAAGATTAACCTTTGTTATAGAAGATTTGATAATGAGTTTTCCTTGTGAACAAGCTTCACAATTATAATCTTTGGACAACAATACCTTTGTATCTTTTAAAGGGTGTCCTTTTGTATTATGAATTATTCTACGCATCATTGAAGCGCCAGGATGACCAAGGCGATCATGCCATAACCCAAACTGATCAGGGTTTACCAGTCTCCAGGACATAGTAGCATATGTTTCAATAGCCTTAATCATGACACAATACAAACCCGTAGAAGAAGCTTCTAGCCTCTCATGGATGGTTTTCAAGCCCATCTTATAAGAGGTGATGCCAATATATTCCTTATTTTGCTCATAAATAGTTTCAACATGGTATCCATTACGGCGTACATCTTTGAAACTGAGTAGATTCCTTTTTGATCTACTACTTAGAAACGCATCCTCAATATGTAGGATGGTGCCATTTGGCAAAATAATTGTGGCATTCCCAAAACCATCAATAATCGGAACGGGACCTGATATTATATGGACATGTGCCTTACGCAACGTCATACTCGAGAAAAAGTGTTTGCTACGAAATATAGTATGCGTTGATGCACTATCAAGCAAACAAACTTCTCCATTTTTCTCGGTATTTTCCATTTGCATTTATATTGACAACTTCAGGTGTCAAATATCATAAAATTTGCATATTAGTTATAAGGTCAAAAAAATTTCAAGATAATAGACAATAAGTAATTACATAACCTTATTATAGAATAACAAAAGGTAATACATTTAAAGAAAAACAACTATAAAAGAAATTATTATAATCATAAAATGCGAAATATAAGTTGTCATCCACCGATCGATGCCTCATCAAAATAATCAAAGGTCCTCAAAGAAATCAGAGACATCCAGGGATGCATTTGCTACTTTAGGAGCAAGAGAAGTCCCACCAACAGAGATATTGTTGGCTTCAATAGTAGTCATGGCAGTAGGATTAATTTCAATGGCATGAGATTCACCACGTTTGCCCGTATTTTTCAAAGATGCTTGGTATAGATCAACAAAGTGCTTTGGCGTACGATAAGTACGTGACCAGTGCCCAGTCATACCACATCGATGGCAAATACTTTCATTAACCATCTTCTTGTGCTTCTTTTCTTTATCATTATTCGGGCCAAAGTTAAATTTCTTAGGGCGGTTAAATTTCCTGCCATCCCTTTGAAAATTATGTTCTTGCCTGCGCTTATAGCCCTTAATATGGCCAGTATTTTTCTTAAAATTAGCATGTGCTTCAGGCAATGCTTTTGAGCCAGCAGGTCTAAGATCATGATTTTTGAGCAACAATTCATTAGTTTGCTCAGCGGTGAGGAGCACAGAAATTAATTCAGAATATGTGGCAAATTAACGTTGCCGGTATTGCTGTTGCAATACAATATTCGAAGCATGGAAGGTGGAGAAAGTTTTCTCTAATAGCTCCGCATCAGTGAGCTTGATACCGCATAACTCAAGTCGAGAAACGACATCAAATAAAGCGGAGTTATAGTCGACACGATTTAAAATCTTGCAGTCTGAGATTTTGCCAATCATATTGTGCCCGAGGGAGGATAACAGTCTTGGTATGATCATACCTATCCTTCAACCTCTTCCACAGGGTCTGAGGGTCTCAAACGGATAAATATTGAGTCTGCAGGCTCTCATGCAAATGACGACGAATAAAAATCAGTGCATTTGCTTTATCCTTTGAATTTGAGGTTCCGTCTTCCGCAATTGCATTAGCGAGACCTTGCCCTTGGAGGTGCATTTCCATGTCTAGGCACCAAGATAGATAATTATTTCCACTCACTTCCAGGATGTGGAATTTGGGCTTTTCAATATTTGCCATAATTCTTGCAAAACAAAAATCCTTAAATTAATTAGAAGGATTTCTAAATATCCACCGCTACTTCAGGAGCCGAATGATACTTTTAGAATTGAAATTGGTTTAAGGCTATGGGGAAAATGAAGAATTGATAGAAGAAGATGAAACAAAGGAAAACACCTACCTTGCAAAATTACTTACTCAGTTGGTAGATCTTCGTGCTGATAACGTGTTGTAAAATATCACGTTGCAAGAATATAATAGAGAGAATAGAGAGAGATTAAGTAGAGAAAGGAAATGACACCAAAGATAGTAGAGAAAAGTCAGAAGCGAATATTCTTATTATTTCTCACTGTCTGTGCCCCTATTTATAAGAAAATAAGGATGCACTTATCAATGTATCTAATAATATATGTATTGGATAGGGAGATGAACATTCTTATCCGATGTACTTAGAACGTAAGATACAAATGTATCATAATAGGTACATGAATATTCATACATGTATTGGATAGGGAGATGAACATTCATTGGATATGGAGATGTACTTAGATCGGATGATACATGTATTGGATAGGGAGATGTACTTAAAATGTATGATACAAATGTACCATAATAAGTACATTAATATAATGAATATTCATACATGTATTTCATAACACATGCTACCATTATCTTCATAAAAAATGGAAACGGTTCGCTGGACGACCAGCAAGCTAAATAGGTTGTGCATGTCCTATTCCGAAATTGCAAATGTCCTACGGATGCAGTTTTCAAGAAATTAGTGGACAATACAGAGAAGTCCAATGCATCCTCTGTGAATGCAATCGCTCTGTTCCAAAATTCCTACGGCCTAGTGCATATGAAGAAGTAATGCTAAAATATTATTTTCAAGCACATGAGGCCACTAGAGATGCACATTACTAGTCTCTAGAAGAACACGAGCATAATCAACCAACGTCAATTTATTCCTCTCAAGACCCTTAGACACTCTGAATAGACATATATTTTATCCAGATAGCATGTGTCATAAATACAGTGACTCATTCAAGGACCCTAATCTAGTTGCGCACCATGAACCTGTCAATAAGTGAAGGAATTTTGCAAAATGTCAATGGTTGAGCTTTGTGCTTTGTAATTTTATGTAGGAATGTTCCTAGTTTATTATTCTAGTGTCACTTTAAAACTATCGGTCCTGTATAAGGGAATCCATCCCCAAGATGTATTTTTGAAAAATAGTCATTTGTAATGGTCATTGGGCCTCATGCAATTCATGTAATGCCCTCACCTTTAGTTATAAAAGGCGAAGAAGAGCAGTCATAAAATAGAGGTGAACTTTAGGAAAACCATCATATTTTCTCCTATCGTGTTTTTGTAAACTTCGTCGTTCTCTAGGCATATTGTTATTTGAAGGATAGGAATAAATCTTTTATAATGCGATATCCTGATTCTTGGTGAAGCAAGTATTCTCTCTTTTTATCAGTCAAAGTGATCTTGAAGATCAAAAAGCTAAACTAATATTGAGATTTTGAGTCTCAAAGTGACTGTTTTAATGAGATTTTCAGGCTAAAAATCAATCATATTTTGATTGTTGAGGGAAGAGCCTATGTATTATGATGGCATATTGACCTTAAATCTTCTTCTTCTCAATAACTTAATCTCTTAGGATTGTGCAACTGGAACCGATTGAACCGAGAGGCACTCGAACTAGATTGGATTGGTTGGTCATACGTAGTTCTCATGTGTGCCAGTCTGGTTATTGATTCCAAAAATCGGAATCGATAATTGGTAGTTTTGTTTCTAATTTCAAAATGGGAAACGGACCAATATTGAAAGTCCCCAATTAGCTCAAAGCTCAAATGAGCCCAGCAAGAATAATAGCCTAATCGAAAAATAAATAAGTTGAGCTTAGAGAGAGTAAAAGCCCACAACAAAAGGAAAGCTCTCTCTCTCTCCAAACGTAAAGAAAAAAGGAGCACCTTAGCAAAGCAAATTGAAGGAATTCAAACACACCCGGAGATGACACTACAACAGAATCCACTCTCTCTCGTTTTTCTTTCCCATACATAAGTATCTGTTTTGTTTAGTTGGACGAGGAATTTTTGAGAGCATATACAGTTTGCACAAATAGAAAAAACTCTCTCTCTACTTGTTCCGTTGAACTACCCAAGAACCAAATGAGATCAGTTCCCAGGACTAGGTGGTCAGGTTCCTGATTCCAAAAAATGATAATCAATCCTCCTAATTTAGTTTCCAATTCTTGAGTGGGACTAAATTAGACCGAGACTAGATCATCCCTATTATCCCTCATTAACTCTAGATGTTTCCCATGTTAATTCTTGTTTTTCTTGAATTTAGAGTTATATATTATTTTGAGAAATCAAACATAGCCATATAGCATGAAACTTTGATGTATTCCAAAAGATGAATTTGTTGTACATCAAATCAAATTTTGTCATGTAACATATATATATATATATATATTTCTTATAAGTATTAAGGCATTATTAAAATGTTGAGTGACTTTATCTGAAGAGAAAAAAAAAAAGAACCAATTTAGAGAAATTCGATGGTCACTTAACAGAGTGGATGTTGTCATTTACTAAATTGACTTTACTAGGTGATTTGATTTTTTCTCAAGGTATATGAAATGCGCAGAAAATGAGACAAACACCACATATCCAATTGCAGGATTTTATATGTTTCCATATTGGATTTTATATGTAGGTACTTGCTCCAGACAAAATTTATAAACAGAGTATAATAGAAAAGAGGTTTGGTTTTTCTTTTTTGGAAGCAAAGAAAGTTTGGATTGAACTCTATAGCATCAATGTTACATAAGAATGATAGGATTTAACATATAAGTAGCAAAGTGACTAGAAATTTTTTTTATAACCACATTGTGATATAGCTTTATTCTCGCAACGCTATATTTTAATTAGAAAAAAAAAAAAGAAACTTATCCCACTAATGGTAACATTAATATATCAGGTTAATACTTAAATATTAATTGTGTGTAATCTATTGACCTAGACATACTTTGCTTGCTGTAGCAGTCAATAAAACCAAAAAGATCCATTAATTTATTTTTAAAAAAAATTTCGTTTTGTAGCCATACCTGATTTTGGCCAAATAACATCAGGAAAAGTTCTAGTGAAAAATCAATCACTATTGCTCTTGATTTTAACTCTCTAGAGAAAAGCAACTTTTTATTTGCTCATTCAGCTAGAAAAGAAGAGATATCCAGCGTCCTGTCCAAAGCATCAGATGCAATGACGGCAATCTTGACCTGCAAAGCAACAACTTGTATAGCAAACTCATATCTGTAAGATTAGAACGAACCTGCAACATGACACTGACCTTGACCTGAAAAGCCAAGCAGCGACTTGCATGGCCAACTGATGTCTCTACGATTTGAAAGGCCTGGGACCTTATGATTTGGGTTCGCTTTTAGCAGGATCGTGATTCACGTTGGGATGTTAGAAACCATTTTAAAAGTTTTTAAATTAATTTGAAATGTAAATAAAGGCTTGCTTTAAGAATTCAATTTGATCGTGTGTAACAAAGCTCTCTTAAACTGGATATGAAACAGAGAAAAAAAATAAAAGCAGGATTCTTGACAAAGAAGATAGTTTGATTAATATTAATTTCTCAACTTCCTTGGTAGATATAGCAAATTAGTTAAAGTTTTCTTTGCCGAAGATAATAAAGTAAAAATGGTACTGTCGTCATTGAAGATATCGACAAGAAACTCCATAAAAGATGTCTCTATTTCTGTTAAATATCAACCAATTTCGTATGAACTTCCATGAAAAAGTGTCAATTTTGGTGTGCCTCTGGAGGGTGGGCATGTGGCATATCTTTTCACTAAAGAAAATTTTTATAAATTTCATAAAAATAGTGTCAATTTTGACGTCTACCTTGATTTGAAAAGCCAACTCATATCTCTACAATTCAAAATGCCTTGTGACATGACATTGGCCTTGACTTGAAAAGCCAGGCAGCCACTGGCATGGTCAACTAATATCTCTACGATTTGAAGGCCTATGAGCTATAATGATTTCCTTAATCCTGAATCCTAGATTCGCTTTTATCATAAACGTGATTCACGTTGTGTATGTTACAATTGGTCATGGGAATTTTCACATTGATTGGAAACATGAATAGAGACTTGTATTAAGGATTCAATTTACTTGTGTGTACCAAAATGTGGCCTTTCCTGATTCTCTCTCCCTCTCTCTTGAAGATTGTATGATATTTACACATACAATTAGTGAAGTGATTAGAATAAAATTTTATAACCACGTCACGACATAGCTTTATTCTCACTATTGTTTACATTAATTAAAGAAAAGAAAAGGAATTCGTCCTTGCTAATAGGAGCACTAATTTATTAGGTAAGTACTTAAATATTAATCTGTGTATTGTTTATTAACCTAGACCTACTTTGCTGTAGCAGTTAATAAAACCAAATAGATCCTCTCTTTTTTCGCTTGGTAGCTATACCTGATTTTAACCAAGTAACTCTAGGAATTAAAGTAGAAATTTCTATTGCTTTTGCACTTGATTTAGACTCTCCAAAGAAAAGCAACTTTCTTTTGCTCTTTTAGCTTAAAAACAAGATGCATTCGGTCCCATTCCTTGTCCAAAATATCATATACAACCGACATCCACTCTCTCTCGCTCTTCACTAAAGAAGCCTTGACAAGACATTCACATTGTAATGTCGCAATGTGGCCACCTCTACTCAAAATGAAAGGAAAAGTAAAAGTAGAATTCTTGATAAAGAAGATAGTTCGATCAATATCGAATTCTCAACTTTCGGGATAGACATAGCAAAATAGTTAAACTTTTCTTCCCCGAATATTGCAAAATAAAAGTCTTATTGTCATCATTTGTGCACAATAACTATAAGCCACAACTTTTATTGGAGAATTAAAGTAGCAATTATATCGACAAGTGATGTTGTTAAAGCCGTCTCTATGCCTGTCAGATATCAACCAATTTCGTGTGAAATTCCATTAATAAAGGTGTCCCATGTTGTGTGCCTCTCGAAGGTGGCCCCCAAAGCAAGTCTTTTTTAAAAAGAAGCTTTTTCTGAACATTCCATTTCACTCTTACTGTCCTTGATGAAGAGGACTTCCTAGTCTATAAGGAGTGATGATCTGAATTATTTGGCCGATAAAAAGAGGGAAAAAAAAAGGGTGAACTGACATGGAGTCACTACATGAAATTGGCTCAATCAAACAAAATTTAATGGAAAAGTCCTTTGCTTTTGGGTACAATTCTACTATGATTTGGAATAAAAGTGAGAAATAGTCATAATGGTCTTTCTATTTGGTTGGTCATTTCAAGCGGCAAAGCAGTCCCATTCCGGAGAACTCCTTTTCGGAAAAAACGGAAGATCTTTTGACATCTAAGAAAATAAAGGTCAAGAGCTTAAATGGAACACATCTTATTTTTCTTAGTTTTCTCGTTGTGACTGTACTTATGCCTTCCGTTATCTATGAATTGTGGTTATATATGATAAAGTATTTAAATGAAAAAAATAACATTTCCATCTATTAACTTAAATTTTTGGAATAGTTGACACAAAATTCAAAAAATCTCACATTGTGTTAGAATTAGTGATCTTTTTGGGTCTTACTTGTCCAATATTATTTGGGAATAGGATCCAACATACAAGTAGTGAAGTGACTGGAAGAAAATTCTATGGCCACATTGCAACATAGCTTTATGGGAAAAGTGAAAAAAAAGTCCTAAGCCTATTACATCGATATCAATTCAATTTTAAATGTTTTAATTGAATTAATTTAGTCTAAATTTTTTCATTTAGTGTTAATTCAATCCATCCAGCAAATTTAAGTTAGAAATTATTGACGTAAACATCGGTTGTCCGACATGGCAAAATTGGTATTGATGTTGATAATTTTTTTAATTTTTAAATATACTTACATTTTCTTTTCTTTCCTTTCCTTTTCTTTTTATTGTGGCTGACGAGGTCTGCGGAGCTTGCTAGCCGATGGGCAAGGGCCGCAAAGCCCTCATCAGTGACCAGTGAGTGTCAAGGCCCTTGCCCGGATGCAGATGAGGCGCAGGTGGCCTTGGGAGAGGATCTTCGTGTATGAGATTCTAGAGTTGGGGCATGGACTCTGCAGGACTGCGGCATTTCTAGAGATTTCAGCCGCTTTCTCTTCACTATCATCGCTCACATCCCGGCCCAAGTTTGGTTTCAGTTTTCCTTTCGCTTTTGCTTCTTTCACGCCAATTCTTTTTTCTCTCTGTTTCCTTACACCTCCAGCCAAACCACGGTCGCTCCAACTTCGAATGGTCTGAGGGCCAAGCAACGATGGAATCGTGACCACCGAGCTACTGGGTAGCACAAGCCTCTAGCGACCCCGCATTATGGGTTGTCCGGATCTTGGTGAGGGCCACGACCCTCACTAGCCACTAGCGAGGGCTTTGGGACCTTGCCCAGTGGTCAACAAACTTGGATGACACTTGCTGGCCACAGTGAAAAACAAATAAAAGAAAGAGAAAGAATACAGAGGAAAAGAAAAAAATTAATAAAAATTTCAAAATTTCAAAAAAATATATTAAAATCATTTAAAAAATGTTGGTGTTAGTACCGGTTGTGTCATATAAGACGATTAACATCCACGTTAGCGATTTCTGGCTTAAATTGACCGAATCAACTAAATTGGTATCAATATAAAAAATGTTTAAGAAAAAATTGTTTCAATGGAAAGATTTATGACTGAATTAGTGTCAATGCAAAAGATTTATGATTTTTTTAGTACTTTCTCCTAGCTTTATTCTCACTATTGTCTACATTCATTAGAAAAAAGGGACTTGTCCCGCTAGTGGTAACACTCATTTATTAGGTGAACACTTAAATATTAATTTGTGGGGGTACGGACCCCGCAAGTGCCATAACTTGGCACGGAGGGACACTTAAGTGCCAAAACTTACAAACGGTACACTTAAGTGCCAAAATCGGAGCAAAAGGGATCACTTAAGTGCCAACGGCGAGAAAATCCGGCCAAAACGCTGACGTGGCCTTTTTCCGGCGATCTAGGATCGAAACGACGACGTTTTTGTTGCTGATGTGGCGAAGTAAACCCAAAACGGCGTCGTTTGGGTGCTGATGTGGTCACCGCACCAAAAACGACGCCGTTTTGATTAATATTTATTTTTTTAATAAATATTAATCAAATAATATTTAAAAAGTAAAATTTAAAAAAAAAAGTGAGGGGAGCAGCTTGTTGCCGTTGTCCCACCGGCGATGAGGGCCGCCGACGCCGGCGGCGAGGGTTGCCGGCCCTCTCCTTGGCGCCGACGGCCCTCGCCGTCCGTCCGTCGCCGCCGTCCCATCGCCGGTGGGGCGGCGGTGACAGCTGCTCCCCCATTTTTTTTTTTTTAAAATTTACTCTTTAAATATTATTTAATTAATATTTATTAAAAAATAAATATTAGTCAAAACAGCGTCGTTTTGGGTGCGGTGGCCACATCAGCACCCAAACGACGCCGTTTTGGGTTTACTTTGCCACATCAGCAACAAAAACAACGTCGTTTCGACTCTAGATCGCTGGAAAAAGGCCACGTCAGCATTTTGGCCGGATTTTCTCGCTGTTGGCACTTAAGTGATCCCTTTTGCTCCGATTTTGGCACTTAAGTGTACCGTTTGTAAGTTTTGGCACTTAAGTGTCCCTCTGTGCCAAGTTATGGCACTCCCGCTGTACTTATCCCTTAATTTGTGTATGTTTACTAACCTAGACATACTTTGCTGTAGCAGTTAATAAAACTAAATAGATTCTTTCATTTTTTTTTTATCGCTTAGTGTCCATACCCGATTTTAACCAAGTAACTCTAGGTACAATCAAAGTAGAAAATTTTAACGCTGTTGCTCTTGATTTAGATTCTCCAAAGAAAAGCAACTTTCTTTGCTCTTTAGCCTAAAACAAAGATGTATTCAGTCTCATTCTTTGTACAAAGCATTAGACACAACTGACATCCACTTTCCCCTGCTCCACTAAAGAAGCCTTGACAAGACCATCATGATTCACACTGTGACGTCGCAATCAATTGTAGGAATTTTCAAAGTGACTTGCAAATAATGAATGAACTCTCTCCCAATGCTTCTCTTTTGATAAATGGCGCTTTCTATCTGTCACGTCTAGAAAAGAGAAGGAGAAGTGGGAATCTTTATGAAGAAAATACTTTGATTAATATTAAATCTTTGAATTCATTGTGATAGAAAGCAAGTAAAAGTTTTTGATATCGATTATAAGAAAATAAAAATTGTATTATATATCATCGACAAGAGAAATTACACAAGCTATCTATATATGGCGATGTTCATTATCAACAAATGTTTGGTATTGAATTCCACAAAAAAATGGTGTTAGATTATAATGCGTGCCTCTCAAAAGGTAGATCATGTAGCATGTTTATTATCCCTATAGAAGCTTTCAAAAAATTCCATCAATGATTTTTTTTTTTGGTCGGTCCATCAATGATGTTGATTGAGGCAACGGCATATAATCATCATGATTAACCTATTTCTAACCTTAATCAGCGTTTAATTAATGGAGTTGGTAAAATTATGTCATTTTCAAGGTTTGGCTTATGCAGGCTAAAATTTTAAGTAGTACAAATCTTTCATTACATACAAATATTTGATTTAATGTGAAGCGTCACGCCTTAGTTATTAGGTGGTTGTAACTTTCAATGTTGTCGCTTCCCCATTGAAATTAAGTAGTTCTATCAGTGGTTTTTCTATAACTACACAAATGGAGTCGAGTTTCCCTATCGACCGCCTCAATACTAGTTTTCTTATCGAAGGATACTCAAATCATATCTCATCAGACATATTAAAGTAGTTTCATCCTATATCCTACTGGCAATATCCGTTCTCCACAAATCTAAAACGCAGAACCCTCAATTTTGAAGTTCAAGCTACCATTATCTTTATAACAAAAATGGAAACAGCTCCCTGGACGGCCAGCAAGCTAGATAGGTTGTCATGTCCTATACCAAAATTGTATAGGTCCTATGGATGCAGTTTCGAGAAATTAGTAGACAATAAAGAGAAGTCCAGTGCATACTCAGCGAATGCAATCGATCTATTCCGAAATTCCTATGGCCCAGTGCATATGAAGTAATGGTGAGGTACTATTTCCAAGCACATGAGGCCACTAGAGATGCAATCTACTAGGCTCTAGAAGAAGATGAGCATAATCAACCATAGTCAGTTTATTTCTCTAGAGACCCTTAAGTATATTTTCTCCAGCTAACACGCATCATAAATACAGCAACTCATTCAAGGGCCCTAATCTAGCTGCGAAGCATGAACCTATTAATAAGGAAAGGAATTTAGCAGGGTTGTCAATGGGTGAGCTTTATGCTTTGTAATTTTATGCATGAATCTTCCTAGTTTTTTGTGCTAGTGTCACTGTAAAACTGTCCATCTTATACAAGGGAATCTATTCCCAAGATGTACTTTTGAAAAATGATCATATGTATTGGCTATTTAAGGCCTTATGCAATTCATGTAATGCCCTTGCTTACAGTTATAAAAGGTGATGAAGAGGTTTAATAAAACGGTAGTAAATTTTTGAAATTTTTTTATATTTTCTCCTATCATATTCTTGTAGACTTCGTCGTTCTCTGGGCACATTGTTATTTGAAGGATAGGAATAAATCTTTGATAATGTGATACCCCGATTTTTTATGAAACAAGTATTCTCTCCATTTACCAGTCAAAGTGATCTTGTGGATCTAAAAGCTAAACTAATATTGAGACTGTTGAGTTTCAAGGTAACCATTTAAATGAGATTTGTAGACTAAAAGTCAATCCTATTTTGATTACTGAGGGAAGGGCATATGTATTGTGATGGCATTTTGATCTTTAGTCTTCTTCTCCTTGGTAACTTTATTCGCCCTTAACCCTTGTTGTTATCCATGTTATTTCTTTATATATCTCGAGGCATTAACTATAATGTTGAGTGATTTTCTCTAAAGAGAAAAGAAAGAACCAACCTAGGAGAATTTCTGATGGTCAATAAATAGGGTGGATGTTGTGAGTAGCCATAAGATATCCTTGAATTTAATGGTCATTTACTAAATTGACTTTACTAGGTGGTTTGATTTTTTTTTTTTTCTTGATGTGAGGGTATATGAAATGTGCGACAATTGAGACTAACACCACATATCCAATCCACATATTTAATTGTAGGATTATATATGTTAGTATACTGGATTACTATATGCAGGTATTTTTTTCTAGATGAGATTTATAAATAAAGTACAACCACAGAAAAAAAAAAAGGTTTTTTTTTTTTGGCAACCAAAGAAAGTTTTGAATGAATCGGATTATATAGCTTCAATGTTACGTTGGAATGATAGGATCTATCATATAAGTAACAAAGTAACTAGAATGAAATTTTATAATCACATTGCGACATAGCTTTATTCTCACTATTACGTACTTTAATTAGAAAAAAAGGAAACTTATCCTACTTATAGTAACATTAATATATTAGCTTAATACCTATATATTAATTGTATATAGTGTATTGACCTAGACATACTTTTCCATAGCAGTTAATAAAATCAAAAAGATCCATTGATTTTAAAAAAAAAATATTTCTTTTTGTAGCCATACCCAATTTTAACCAAATAACATCAGGAAAGTTAAAAGTGAAAAATCAATCACTATTGCTCTTGATTTTTAACTCTCTAAAGAAATGAAACTTTGTATTTGCTCCTTCAGCTTAAAACAAAGATATATTTAGTGTTGCTCCTTATCCAAAGCATCAGATGCAATTGACGACGACCTAGACCTGAAAAGCAAGGCAACGACTCGCATAGCCGACTCATATCTCCACGATCCGAACGCCATGCGACACGATTCACGTTGTGATGCCACGATTGGTGGTAAAAATTTCTAAACTGATTTGAAACAGAATAGGGACGAGGATTCAGTTTGCCCGTGTGTCACAAAGCTAACTTTACTCGAAATTAAACGAAGAATACAGTTTGATTAAAATTAATTTCTCAACTTCCTTGGTGGATATAGCAAAATAGTTAAAGTTTTCTTTGCCGAATATATTAAGGTAAAGGGTGGACAAGGATTATCTCTTTAACAAGACAGTCCCTCCCCTCCAAAGAGAACATTAGGCGGTGAAATTCTTCTTAATGGTACTGACATTATTGAAGCTGTTATCAGAGAAATAAAGTAGCTATATATCGACGAGAGACTCTGTAAAAACTATCTCTATGTTAAATATCAATCAATTTCGTATGAACATTCAAAAAGGTGTCAATTATGGTGTGCCTCTCGAAGGTAGGCCATATAGCATATCTTTATACTAGAGACTTTCTATAAATTCCACCAACGATGTGGACTGAGACAGAAACATAAATTTGCATGATGAACCTATGTATTATCATCATCATCATCATCATTATTATTATTATTATTATTATTATTATTATTATTATGTGATCTTAATCTGTAATTTCAAGCTTCCATTCAACACCATCCCTCTCAAAATCGTTATTTACAAATTTTGGCTCACGTGGAATGTGAAATTCTAAGCAAATATAAGAAATTAATCCATGTGACAAGATATGTTTCCATTTATGACAGCCACTGGTGGTAGTCACTCCAATTAGGGCGCCTAGCTTAGATTGCGTTCTTTATTTTTACATACTAGTGCCCGCATGCCTCACACTCTTTGTTCCAAGTTGTATATTTTTCTTTCCTAAAAAAATGAGAATACTCTTGTAATTTATGTCCCAAAATTCAGACAAAGCAATTTAATGAGTTACTCAGGCCCAAACTAATTAATTCATCCATAGTTAAGATAATTGCGAAGATTCATTTGAATCCATTTCACCCTTACTGTCTTGATGAAGGGGCTTAGTCTACAAGGAGTGATTATCTGAATATTTTGGCTGACAAAAAGAGAAAACAACAAAAGCATATGAACTAATATGGAGTCACTGTTATCCAGCTAACACTAGCACTAATTGATTAGGTTACCACTTAAATATTTGATGTGTTTAGTTTATTAACGAATGCATATTTTGCTGTAGCAATTGCTAAAACTAAAAGAATTCTTTGATCTTTTTGTTTTCCATTTAGTAGCCATAGCTGATTTTGACTAAATAAGATTAGGAAAAATTAAGCTAAAATACCTGTCACTATTGTTTTTGATTTTTACTCTCTTAAGAAAAGCAACTTTCGTTGCTCGTTCAGCTGGAAACCAAGATACATTCAGTGCTGCCTTGTCCAAAGCATCGGATGCAATTGAAATCCACTCTCTTTTTCTCTCTACTAAAGAAGTCTACAAGACCATCCGTACAAGCTTGACGTTGAACTTGACCTGAAAAGCAAAGCAACGACATGCATGGCCAACCTGTTTGCTTCCTCTGGATAAAATTTTCGATTGGAATTTTTTTATGTAATATAATTTGCGAAGCCTGTTGCTTCCTCTAGCTAAATTTTTTTGTTGGAAATTTTAATGTAGAATATGTTTATTGTTGTCATTGTGACAAGATAAGAAAATTTTCAAGATTCATTCAAATTCATTTCACCCTTGTTGCCCATGATGAAGGGGACTTCTTCATTTACTAGGAGTGATGATCTGACTCATTTGGCTAACAAAAAGACAAAAAAAATATATGAACTGATATGGAGTCACTGGGTGAAATTGGCTCAATCAAACAAGGGGCTCAATCAAACAAGATTTTATAGAAAAATCCTTTGCTTATGGGTGCAATTCTACTACCAATTGGAAGAAAAGAGAAAATAATAGTTGAGATGATATGTCGACTTTGACGATCATTTCATTTGTTAAAGGAATCCTATTCTTGAAAATTTCATTTTGGAAAAAAAAAGATTTTCTGACAAGTACGACAACGAAGGTCGAGAATTTAAAAGGCAACGCTTCTTATTGTTTTTAGTTTCTTCGTTGGGATTGTATTTATGCTTTATCTACGGATGTGGCAATACATGGTAAAGTATTTGAATATTAAAAATTAAGGGCTCATTCCTTTGATTTTAAATTATTCAGATATGATTAAAAAAGACAATTCCTCGTAGTTTATAGTTGATGGAGATAATTCCTATCACTTTGTAATTGGTGGGGCCAAGTCATGTGTCAGAATTCGATTGGGAATGGAGAAGAGTAGAGGTTTTCTTTCCCACGGAGGGAGAGACATTTTCTTAAACTCCAGAATCCGTGATTTCTTTAGGAGATTATTTGAAAAGTGGGAGCAGCCTATTTTGTGACAAATAGTCCAATCTCGGCTCAGAATAACTTGTCTTCTCGATGAGCACTGCAGAAAGATTGAAGAAAAGTATGCCAAATTTACATTACCAACTTTCATAAAATAGTTTAGGACCATTTCTTAATATTAATGATGGACTCTCGGATAATGCATTTGGAAAATGGAACGAGCACTGCGCTGCACATGACTTCGTCATGCGGGGAATTATCATTGGATCGTCCCATGTAAGTGGTTAGGACTGGCTGGGGTCCACTCCGCAATTTGAACTTATCCCATAACTAGAGTTAAAATAAAAATCCAAAACGAAAACGAAAACGAAAAGACACATCTTACTTCTCCTTATATACCCTCACCAACCCCTCCGATTAAATCATCAAGATAATCATATGTCTGTGAAGAGTGTTGAGGGAAGAACCATGGTCATCTATAAGCTTCTCTTGAAAGCTGCGGTGCTTGGGGCTTTATTGGGTCTATACCACAAGCTGATGATTCAATCACTAAGCCCGGATGCAACAGTTCCTGTGGAAACCTCCCGATTCCGTACCCCTTCGGATTGAGCGATAGTGATCCCCACTGCCGCATCAATTCTTCTTCCTCATTCAGAGTCGAGTGTGATTACTCTGCCAAGCCCCCCGTAGCTTACTGGTCGAACAAAAGTAGTAACATCGAAATACTCAGTATTTCCGTCGAGGACCACAAGCTGCGCATTAATACTTCGATAGGTCGAGACTGCTATAACTCTTCCGGTCACAGTGATTCTTCAAGCAACAACCCAGCGCTATGGGTAGGTGAATTCCCCTTCTCCAGCACCGAGAACAAGTTCACTGCCATTGGCTGCGACACGTCAGCCTCCTTCCGAGACAACGATGGAAAGTTCTCTTTCGGGTGTATGTCTTCGTGTAGCAACGTTTCGGACGTCAGCGATGAATCGTGTACTGGTATCGGTTGCTGCGAGACGAGCATCCCAAGGAACATCTTCAATTACTGGATCTCGATTACAAGCTTTTCCAATCATTCCGATGTCCTGGGTTTCAATCCTTGCAGTTATGCCTTCGTAGCAGAAATTAGATCCTACAACTTTTCGGTTGGCGACCTTAAGCAGCTTAAAATTAACTCCACCCCTGTAGTTCTCGACTGGGCAGTAGGTAATCAAACATGTGAGGAAGCCAAGAAGAACAGCACGAGCTACATGTGCACCAAGAACACCAATTGCACTGACACCGAAAACGGACATGGATACAAGTGCACTTGCTCAGAAGGTTATCAAGGCAATCCTTACCTTGAGAATGGTTGTCATGGTACATTGAAAACATCGTCAATTTTTAGCTTGTCTTTTATATTGGTATGATCTAAGAAGATTAGATACACTTGAACTGTGTGTTTAATTTTTGTAGATATTGATGAATGTGTGGATTCAAAGATGAACCAGTGTGAGAAAATTTGCCATAATGTTATTGGGAGTTATACTTGTTCGTGCCCAAATGGTTATCGTGGTGATGGCAAGAAGGGCGGTGGAATTGGACAAGGCTGCACTATTAAACCATCACATTTGATGGAGATTTTGGTTGGTACGTTCTTTTATTTTGCTTGGAGTGCCCAAATTAAAAATCATATTGTCTTAGCTTATTTTCAGAGTATTTAATTTGATTTTTTGCTGCTGCTGGAGAAAATTAACTATTCACAATTTTGCCTGATTTTTCTTTCACGGTCCTTGCTTGGATAAATTCAAAATGAAATTTTGTATATTCTTCTCACTGAAGTTTCTATGCAGAAGATAAATGATATTATCCGATACGTTGAGTACATCACAGGTTACTAAGTGCATCACAATTAAGCTTCCTTAAAATTCAAAAATAGATCAAGTTCCCTCATTTCCATGTCTATACTCTTAGAGCATCTTTTGACGTGGTGACCTTGGGCTTCGTGTAAGGCTCCGTTTGTTTCATGGAAAATGTAGTATCTTTAAAAAATATTTTTCAGGAAATCATTTTTCAAGAAAATATGCTTATTTTTTGGTGTTCGACTAAAACTTGAAAATGAAGAGAAAAATATTTTCTCTGAAAACCTTTTGTTTTGTTCATTCTTTTCAAATAAAACTTTTATTTTTATTTTTATTTTTATTTTAAAAATCAATTTTTATATTATTTTTTATTTTTCTTTTATTTATTTTTATTTTTCTTCTTTTTCTTTTTGTCATCTTCTTCTTCAGCCATGCATTGACCATAGTGACAACCGACACCGACTGAAGGCGAGCTTGAGCTCACCGCTCTCTAGATTAGCCAGCCAAAGAGTTGCGCTTGCCGATCTGGCGAGGCTAGAGCTTGCCGCTCGCCTATCTTGCTAATCTAGTGAGCGGCAAGCTCGAGGCATCAGGGGTGAACAACGAGCCTCAAGCTTCGTCGCTCACTTGGCTCGCCGCCGATGCTGAGCAGCAAGCTCGAGGCGTTAGGCCTCACCCCTCGCCATCGGCAGCGAGCGACAAGTTCGAGGTCCTCACCGCTCGCCTAGCTTGCTACCAGCCAATCGGGGGTGTCGTCGTGGCCAACGACTAGCCAAGATAGAAAGATAAAGGTAAAAAGAAAGAAAGAAAGAAAGAAAGAAAGAAAGAGAAAAGGAGAAAAAAAGAAAAATAATTAAAAATTGAATTTTTTAAAATGAAAAAAAAAAAAAAAAAGAAGGTGGAAAGGTTCAATTGGGTGTGAAATAAGAGAAAGTGAGTGAAGAAAATAATTTTCTCATCTTGAAAAGTGGAAAACATTTTTCCATAGTTTAGAAGACTTTTTTTCCCTTGATGAAAAATGTTTTCCCTAAGTAATTCATTTTTTATAAAAAGAATGCCGAAAAATCTGGAAAATGCTTTCCTAAAAGTTGTTTTTGGTGAAATAAACAGAGCCTAAATGTAAAAAAAATTTCCAAATATTGAAATCCCGTTGCAGGTATAAGTATCAGTACTGTGTGTGAAAGCATACAGTTTTACAATTTGTGCGAGCTTGTAAACATCGTCTTGTGGTTACTAAATTACAAAATAAACATCGTCTACACTTACTTCTAATTAAGTCAATGAAGTATACTATCCATATTTTTAACCGACCAATAAAAATAGTTCCTTGAACTAGTGACGGAGGAAAATAAAGTCCAATGAATATATGTAGTTCATGGGCTCATTATTCCCTTACATAAGGCAGCTCTTTTCATGGGCAAAACAAAAGTATCGAATATAGCCATTTGCCATATCTAAAAATCGAGAATTTGTGTTTACAATAAAAAGATATTGCAAGACTATTTTTCATGTGATAAATAGAGCCAATTAGACCGTGCGACGTGGGTGCGGCATGCAACACTGCTTAGCAGAGTTGAATTAGCCGATTGATTCATTAAAGTGACTTTTAGGTAATCGTTGGATTTCGTTGTTACTGCAATGTGAAGTAAGGTAAGATTTTTATTCAAGCTCTGATTGAATATACAATTTATTAATTTGCAGAATGCAAGAGTTTCGCGAGACACATGTCATGCGAATTTTTGGCTTTATACAACCTTCTCATTGACGAATCTAAAGACGGAAAATATACACAGTTTTGATCTACAACCATAAATGCATTCCCTGTGTAAAGCACACTTCGTGCACAAAACCTCTCGCTCAAGCCTCTGCTCGAATGTTACCTCGGGCCACGAAAGCGACGACCATCGACTTAGCGTTAACCTGAAACCCTTTTTGTTAGTTTGATAATATATGAAAATCTTAGGTGAGGAATGCAACAACTCTTTCGCGACCCTCCTTGCACGATGTAGTCGAGAAAAAGATGGGTTTAAAGGTAACGTCGAATGGGGTAAGAATGTGATTCTCCCAAACTCTTATCTCGTGCGACGTTGGGATTTTCATTTTAATTCAATTAATCTTACGAGAATTCTATATAAGGAGTCGCACTAATTTATTTGGATTGGTTAGAAATCAAATGAGATATGAGAGTATACCTAATGACTAAAAATCTAGGACTGGGCACTTGATTGTACTGGTTATGTTAGTTGTGCTTTTTCGATACCTAAATTTTATTATTTTATAGCTAAAATGTCCAAGTAGTCTTTTTACTAAATTATGAATTCTAAGATTTTGTCCACTAAGTGTCCATACAATGTTTTTGTTTGTATAATGATAATTAAAAAATAGAAGTAACATAACCATTTAACTAAAACAAGTAAATCACAACATTGAAAAGCAATATAAAAGTACAATTAATTCATCAAGGATAATAATGACAATAGAGTAAAAAGTAAATTATAGTAAAGTAATTAAATACGAGTCAAGCAAAAAAATATAACATGGCATTGTTTTTAATCCTCGAGACAACAACCCTCATGAGTTCAGTTCAAATTGAGTTCTATTTCTAAATAAACTAATCTATTTAAAACTAAACTAGAGAGAATCATGAATTTCCCTACACCATGTATGTACTATCTAAATGAAACTAAACTAATTCAAATACCAAAATCTAACGATCTAATCAAGGTTTATTTTCCTAATCAATTTTTCCCTTTTCTATTTTATTATATTTTTATGGGATTATATTTATCATTATCATTATTATTTATTATATATTAGAAGGGGCACGGGTCGGGTCGGGCCCTTCAGCCCGGTCGGTATGTGAGCTACCATTGGACTTCGTAGGTTTGGGCTATGGACGCAAGTTGGACTTTATTACACAAAGCCCACTTTTAGACACAAACTCTTGAAGCCCAGTTTTTATTATAACAACATTTAGCCCTAAGCCCAATCTTATGAAGACTGATTTGAACCCCTTTTCACTATGTTTCACTAAGCCTATTTCTGAATATAGCCAAAGTCAGCCCAAATCTAACTAAACTAAAGATTCATTTCGCGGAAAATATTTTCCGGAAAAACATTTTCCCTACTTTCTTGCATTCGTCTCTCTGGGAAATATTTTTCAAGTCAACGGAAGACTATAAATAAATTCAGGAAAATGATTTCTTCTATAAAAAAAGTCGAAAAACATTTTCTAAAATATAAATAGCTAGTGGTGGTTCGACTCGAAACTATGTGTTTGGACACAGAAATCTCAGTGCTAGTTTCCGAGTGTCCAACTGAAACTCCTAAAAACTGAAACAAGCCCAAGCTTACTAAGAAACTAAAACCCAAATTTATCGAACCTAATTAATTCCTTTTTGTAACATCGTGTAATCGAAAGGCCTTCATAGTTTTCTTCTTCGGCCACCTTCCACAGTGGACCACGATTGCTCTTTCTTAAGCCAAAAACGATATTCTTTGCCGCATTAACAGCCACCGCGGGTCACAACCTCATGGATTCAAGGATGATACAGGCATAAGAAAACATGACGCAACAAGGACCTGGAAGCGGACATCCAGACATGAACGATCTACCTCCCATCATTCCTCGCTGAAATCAGCCACCAAATGATGCAGGATCACACAAGAACATAGAATAAAAGAAACAAAAGAGTTGTTTAGATTCGGCCTTGGCAAATGACGATATATGTCCCAAATCAATTCTAAACACTAACAAAGTGAGTGATAATAATCAATCTACGTCGACACGTCTTCGGATTCAGGTGAAATCATAGGCTATTTTTCAGCATGTTTTGAAGGCATTTATCAAATGTGTTGTGTGCAATCTGCAACGAAAGGGGAAACGAAACACCAATGGCTTCAGATTAGAGATCGAGTTCAAAACAAGGTTGATCGAAGACGTATCCAAGCACGGCCTTGGATTCGAGTGGAATCAAATTCGATCCTAGTCTAGGACATGTTCTCTCGGTTCTATTACTCCTCCCTCAAAACAGGGCATTACGGGGAAGATAGGTTACCTGATTAGTGAAGCAAGGCGAAGCTACGAAGATCGACGAACGAAACTTGGACGTTCAACAACAATGAAGATTGGCACCGGCGAAGGAATCTCGAACGGGAGTAGAGTCACTTCGTTTCCGACCGAGGAACGGAGCAGGGTGAAGGCCTGATGCACGGCATCAGAAATGGCCGGTGATGGCGGTGATCGGTGTCTGAACTCTTTCTCGGAAGTCTATTTCTCACGCCTTCTCTTCCGTCCTGGAACGAGCCGAAGGAAAGAAGAAATGGATTGGGGTCTTTTTCCTTTGTTATTTATTATTTATTTATTATCTCGCCATCTTTACTATTGTACTTTTACAAGAAAGAAAATTTAAACGGTTGACCAAATCTTGGGTTTCAATGAGCTCTTATGGCTACTGATGCACACAGTGGACGATTTCAGAGAACTAAAAAATATGAGAAAGCGCCGTGTCCAAGCCGGTTTACGTTTTTCGTTCTTTTATAAGGAATTGTCAATTTGCCACTCATGTTGGATGGGAAAGCCAAACCGTCCTCTTGTTCCCAAATTTGTGACAATTTGGTCCTTGAACGGATGAAATCGGATCGCTTTACCTAAAATCGCCACTATCTAAATAAATAAATTACAAACAACTCTCACTTGTCCTAGGCAATAGAATTGAAACAAAAACAACCTTCACACCGCCATCGAAACTTCTCCTATTTGTTGTTGTAGGTAGGCAATTTAAGGGATTTACTTTTTAGACTTTATGAGCAAACGGGAAAATTTCCGAGGAGTAAATCTTCATACATACAAGGCAAAAGCAGCAAAACAACATTGCAATGTTTTTAGGGTGTAATTGGCATTTCCCTTTTCATTTTGTGTGTTATCTTTTATCTTTTCCTCATTTGCCAGTGTAATTCGTCAAAATTTCTTTTTGATAGTGATGACATGTGTGGATTTTATATGAATGTCATCGGATATTACATGATGCTCCAGCTATTACGATTCAATTGTAAAGGAATTTGAGTATCGTTCTAAACTTAATTAACTGGGAGTAAACAAGTACCACAAAGCCAAATGCAAACTTCTAACCATTTGTTTTTTTTTTTTTTTTACTTGGGGCAACATTTTGGGATAGAATTGGAACTACCAATGAATATCCTGAGGGCAAAATTAGAAGAAGATTTAATAGTAGGACGTGAAATTGGACATATCCCAAACTTCTGGGACAAGGTGTAGTTAGCGGGAATCCAAGTCAATGCTTCCATAAACAAGACTATGAGAAACTTCAAGGCTGTTGCTTTGCCTTTGTTATAAGAACACATGCAAATGCATTCTCCACGACAAAACGAATTCAGAGAGAGAGAGAGAGAGCGCCATGGGTTCAAAGTGGAATCTTTTGGAGATAATGAGGATGATGTTAGTGGTCGGACAGTTATTACTGATATCATCATCGTTATCATCTTCTCAAGCCGTATCTTCCAACTGCCAAGAAACTTGCGGAGACGTCGCCGTGCCATACCCCTTCGGCATCGGAGATGGGTGCTACTTGAACGAGCACTTCTCCATCCACTGCAACGTCACCGCCGCCTCCACCCCCAAGCCCTATTTATCGAACTCCAACATCGAAGTCCTCGACATATCGCTTGACGGCGAGCTCCGCATCTACACCTACATCGGCGTTGACTGCTACACTGAGTCCGGCATACAGCAACAGCCGCGCACTTTGGCCTACGCCATCCTGTCCGCGTTCCCTTTCTCTAAAACCAAGAACAAGTTCACGGCCATTGGGTGCGACACGGTCGCCATGATCGAGGGATCCAATGGCCAGGGATTCGCGAGTGGCTGCCTCTCAATGTGCACGGGGATGGATGACGTGACCGATGGGGCGTGCGATGGCATCGGGTGTTGCCAGACTACTACTATACCGGAGATGCTCCTCAATTACAATGCCAGTGTGATCAGTCTGAACAACCACACCAAGGTGTGGAGCTTCAATCCTTGCAGTTATGCATTCTTAGTCGAAGACAAGTCTTTCAATTTTAGTAGGGAGGATCTCAATGGCATGAAGAAGACGGTGGTCCCCTCGGTGCTCGACTGGGCTGTCTGGAATGAGACCTGTGATGAAGCACAGAAGGACCCGACGAGCTTCGCTTGTAAGGCGCACAGTGAGTGCTTTGATTTTGCCAACGTGCCCGGTTATCGATGCAATTGCTCTTCTGGGTATAAGGGGAATCCATACCTTGGTTGTGTAGGTTGGTGCATATTCGAGTGCTTGATGATGATATTTTGATGCTATTGTCTTTTTTAAAATTTTTAATATTATTATATTCAGGAAGACGGGTTCAGACCGAGTAGAACCAGTCGACCCGCTAACCCTATCCGATGACCTTGATCCAACCTATTTCAAATAAAGCCCTAATTTTTAAACATATTGTTTTTAATTTTGATTTTCTATTATTATTTATTTTTTTCCTTTTTTTTTTTTTTTACTTTTCACTTTTTTCTCTCATCTCCCTTTTATCTCTTTTCCTTCCAGGAGAGTGCCTTCATTTATGCAAACACCCTCCCCAAAACTTCCCCAGAATCCATGCTAAGGGTGCGTTTGGTATGGCATTTACAAAGCCCCTTGGGGCCCCAAAGTCCCTTGGGGGAAATTTGGGGTGTTTGGCAACCCCTCCCCAATGAGCTTTCAAGGCCCTGTTTGGTTCGGCTTTGCCAAGGGGCTTTCAGCCCCGAAAGCCCCTTAGCCAAATGCGAACCTGTTTGGTTCGTTTTTTGGAGTGATTTGGCCAAATACAATTGCATCTTGAAAGTCTTCTAAAGGCCTTTAACCCGAGGGAGGTCTGGAGTAGCTTTGGGAAGTTGCATCTTGCAAATGCAAGTTGCACTGTTCATCTTCTCCGAGGAGTCGACGTGGCTGAAGACCGCCGGCCAAGGCGTCCCCAACGCCGGCGACTGCCGGCCAAGGCGTCCACGACCCAGGCGACTGTCGGCGAAGGCGTCCCCAACGCCAGTGACCGCCGACCAAGGTCGCGCGACTTGGGTCACGCACACAAGCGACCGTCGTTGTCCCCTTCGCCTGGGTTCGCAACCCAGGCGACCGCGACCCAGGCGACGGCGAACCCAGGCGACTGTCGGCGAAGGCATCCCCGACACCAGTGACCGCCGACCAAGGTCGCGCGACTTGGGTCACTCACACAAGCGACCGTCGTTGTCCCCTTCGCCTGGGTTCGCGACCCAGGCGACTGCGACCCGGGCGACGGCGAACCCAAGCGACCGTCGCCATCGCCCGGGTTCGCGTGACCCATGCGACGGCGATGGCGACGGCTGGCCACCGCCCGAGGTCGCCGACCTCGGGCGTTCTAGCTGCCGGAGGTGAATAAATTAAAAAAAATATTACAATTTTTTTATTAAAAAATAATTTTAGTCAAAGTGCATTACAAAATGTAGTGTTTACCGAACGATATTTAGGCCAAAGTTGCTTTGCACTGTAATGAAAAGTTTCATTTTACCAAACGGTATTTGCATTTCGAAAAACCCCTTCAACCTAAAGATACTTGCATTTTCCTAAGGGCATTTGCCCAAAGCCAAACCAAACGGGCCCAAAGTGAAAGTCAACATTTTGAATGCTGAAAGTTCAAAACAAGTCCCTCCTTCTTTGAGCTTTCGGCATTTTCGGAATGCTGAAAGCACCAACTAATGAAAAATTATCATTTGCTTATTTTGTCCTTAAAATATTATTGAAAACCCACTTTTACCCTTCTTAAAAAAGTGAAACCCTAGTTCCTTTTGCAACTCCATGGTCTCTCCCTCACGACATCAAATTCTGCTCCTCCGCGCTCTCTCCTACGCGACGACTGCTGTTGCTCTTCCAACGCTACGCTCTACTACTCCTCGCTTGATTGCGCCGGCAACAACCTCGGCTCCTCTTCCGACACACGTCGCAAGGGCTCCTCTTCTGACGCTAAGCTTTGCTGCTTCTCGCTCAACTGTGCCGACAACAACCGCGGCAAGTTCTGAGGTAAAAATCGATTTTGGGTGTTTTGGCAAGGAGTTCCGATTTTTGGTTTTGCTTGTTCCGATTCTGGGTTTTGCTTGGAAAGGGAGGAATTCCTCAATTCTGGATTTTGCTTGGGTTTTGCGATTCTGGATTTTGCTGGGTTTCGCTCAATGTGTTGATTGCTTTCAAAGCAGAGACTTGAAGCAGAGATGGGAGCAGCTCATCTCAGCTCGCCATTGTACGTTCCTCGTGATGCGTCGAGGTTTCCTCGAGTAGCTTTCGAACGCCCCCACCCCCGGGCCCCCCTGCGGAGATTCCTCACTCCATGGATTACGAAAGGCCTCTTAAGCAAAAGCCAGCAAGGTAGACACTAAACCTCCGACTATTTCACTGAAGAAACCAGACTGGACGCTTGTTATTCATCACCCGCTCCTCCTCAAACTCTCTGCAAGAGGCACCGCTGGCCTCCATCCCTCACCGGAGCAATGAGCTCAAAACACACCAGACACGCAAAAGTAACCGTGAAGGGAAGAAGCAAGAAACGTGACCATGACATACAGAAACCCACAGAAAGGGAACAAAAGGTCTACAGTTCGAGCAAGGCAGCCATGACATTCGTAGACATCAGAGAGACATTCCGTCGAACACTTGACGGGCGTCGACCAAGCCGTAAACGACAACTTAACGGGGCATCAAAACGCGACCAAAATAGATATAGGCAGCCAAGCGGGGTCTAAAGGCAAGTAAAAGCAGCACCGTTGGAGTCAAGACTTGAGCAAGCCAAAGCCGACGAGCCACGGTCCGGCAGGCTCAAAACAGAGCAGCACGGAGCGCTAGCGCCCTTGAGCGATGGGGGTCCTACCCGGCTCGACGACGGCGACTAACAGGCGAACCTGAGACATACCGGACCGTGGCCGGCAGCCCTAGCGTCGCCGAGACGAGGTCCTCGGACCGAAGAGGAGTGAACTTAAAGGAAGACTCACCGGAGAGAAAGGATGCCCGGAAGCGGAGTCTCGGGAGCGGCCAAGCTGCTTTCCTACTTTCTACTCTCGTTTTTTCGCTCTAATCTCACTCACGACACCCTCTTTCTCGAGCTCTCAGCCTAAAACCTCTCCCAAGCTGCTCTCGCTCTCTCTGTTTTTTCACTCTCTCGCTATTTTCCGCCGAAGAAGCTCCATTCCCCCCCTCCCCTCTGTCGGTCCCTCTTTTAAACTCGACTCTCTCCCTCTCTCCAAGGACGACGCCAGCTGCTACCAATGGGTACCGTACCGCACGACATTCCCCTGCTGCTCGTCGTCGTACCGTCCTCCGTCCTTCGGCTTCTTTTGTAGGAGGCCATCGTCCAAGCGGAGGGGAGAAAAAGAAAAGAGGAGATGGGCCGGGGGAAAGGGAGGAAAAGGAATGGGCTGGGCCGGCCCAGGTGGGGAGAAGGAAAAGGGAAAAAGAAGAAGGGGCCGCGCTTGGCTGGTCCTGGCCCGGCCCTGCTGCGTTTTTGTTTTTTGTTTTTAATTTAATTTTAATTATCTTTTAAAAAATTTAGTACTATTAATACAAATGTTCCTAATGTATATGTGATGCAATTTAATAATTTTTTTCTCTGGGGTTAAAAATTAATCCTTAATTTTCAATGTAATCAATGAATGATTAAACGGGTCACTAAAATTTAGGTATCAATATCAATAAATGTCATATTAACACATCAATTACGTTAAAGGCATCAGTGACTAGAAGAATAAATGTTGGTACATTATTAAAGTTGTTTGATAGTTTTGGAAGTAGAAAGAAATGTTCGTACTTCTCAAAGCAAAGCAAAAGATAAAATGTTGCTATGTGACTATAATTAGTTGGTATCTTAATTTGATGAATGTCAGTACTTTAGTCAAATTGAGGTTGGTGATTTTGAATAAAAGTTAGTAACTTCAAAGACATTGGTAAACATGCTAACTGATATGCGATTGGGTAAGCAAGTTTCTAGTCACTTTTTTGTACCAACAATATTTAACAGTTACCAACCGCATTTGAAGTCACTATGTACCATCATGGACCAAAGTTACACATTTATGGCTATGAACGCTTCCAATCTACTAAGCCTTCACTCATTACATGATAAATGAACTCTATGCCAATGCTTCTCTTTGGATATACCATGCTAACTATCTGTCATGTGTGCAATTTTGATGCCATTGTCTTTTTTAAAATTTTTAATATTATTATATTCGGGAAGACAGGTTCGGACCGAGTAGAACCAGTCCGACCCACTAACCCGATCTGACGACCTTGATCCAACCTATTTCAAATAAAGCCCTAATTTTTAAACATATTGTTTTTAATTTCGATTTTCTATTATTATTTGTTTTTTTTTCCCTTTTCTCTTTTTATTTTTCACTTTTTTCTCTCATCTCCCTTTTCTCTCTTTTCCTTCCAGGAGAGTGCCTTCATTTACGCAAACACCCTCCCCGAAACTTCCCCAGAATCCCGCCTGCTAAATACTCAGCCCTCTTAAGCAAAAGCCAGCAAGGTAGACACTAAACCTCCGACTATTTCACTGAAGAAACCAGACTGGACGCTTGTTATTCATCACCCACTCCTCCTCACACTCTCTGCAAGAGGCACCGCTGGCCTTCATCCCTCACCGGAGCAATGAGCTCAAAACACACCACACACGCAAAAGTAACCCTGAAGGGAAGAAGCAAGAAACGTGACCATGACATACAGAAACCCACAGAACGTGAACAAAATGTCTACAGTTCGAGCAAGGCAGCCATGACATTCGTAGACATCAAAGAGACATTTCGTCGAACACTTGACGGGCGTCGACCAAGGGGGGTAAACGACAACTTAACGGGGCATAAACGCGACCAAAATAGATATAGGCAGCCAAGTGGGTCTAGAGGCAAGTAAAAGCAGCACCGTTGGAGTCAATACTTGAGCAAGCCAAAGCCGACGAGCCACGGTCCGGCAGGCTCAAAACAGAGCAGCACGGAGCGCTAGCGCCCTTGAGCGATGGGGGTCCTACCCGGCTCGACGATGGCGACTAACAGACGAGCCCGAGACATACCGGACCGTGTTCGGCCGCCCTAGCGTCGCCGAGACGAGGTCCTCGGACCGAAGAGGAGTGAACTTAAAGGAAGACTCACTGGAGAGAAAGGACGCCCGGAAGCGTAGTCTCAGGAGCGGCCAAACTGCTTTCCTACTCTCTACTCTCGGTTTTTCGCTCTAATCTCACTCACGAAACCCTCTTTCTCGAGCTCTCAGCCTAAAACCTCTCCCAGGCCGCACTCGCTCTCTCTGTTTTTTTCTCTCTCGCTATTTTCCGCCGAAGAAGCTCCATTCCCCCCCTCCCCTCTGTCGGTCCCTCTTTTAAACTCGACTCTCTCCCTCTCTCCAAGGACGACGCCAGCTGCTACCAACGGGTACCGTACCGCACGACATTCCCCTGCTGCTCGTCGTCGTACCGTCCTCCGTCCTTCGGCTTCTTTTGTCGGAGGCCATCGTCCAAGCGGAGGGGAGGAGAAGAAAAGAGGAGATGGGCCGGGGGAAAGAGAGGAAAAGGAATGGGCTGGGCCGGCCCAGGTGGGGAGAAGGAAAAGGGGAAAAGAAGAAGGGGCCGGGCTTGGCTGGTCCTGGCCCGGCCCTGCTGCGTTTTTGTTTTTGTTTTTAATTTAATTTTAATTATTTAAAAAAATTTAGTACTATTAATACAAATGTTCCTAATGTCTATGTGATGTAATTTAATAATTTTTTTTCTTGGGTTTATAAATTAATCCTTAATTTTCAATGTAATCAATGAATGATTAAACGGGTCACCAAAATTTAGATATCAATATCAATAAATGTCATATTAACACACCAAATTACGTTAAAGGCATCAGTGACTAGAAGAATAAATGTTGGTAGATTATTAAAGTTGTTTGATAGTTTTGGAAGTAGAAAGAAATGTTCGTACTTCTCAAAACAAAGCAAAAGATAAAAAGTTGCTATGTGACTATAATTAGTTGGTATCTTAATTTGATGAATGTCCGTATTTTAGTCAAATTGAGGTTGGTGATTTCGAATAAAAGTTAGTAACTTCAAAGACCAATTAAACATGCTAACTGACATGCAATTGGGTAAGCAAGTTTCAAGTCACTTTTTTGTACCAACAATATCTGACAGTTACCAACCGCATTCGAAGTCACTATGTACCATCATGGACCAAAGTTACATATTTATGGCTATGAACGCTTCCAATCTACTAAGCCTTCACTCGTTACATGATAAATGAACTCTATGCCAATGCTTCTCTTTGGATATACCATGCTAACTATCTGTCATGTGTGCAAGAAAAAAGAAGTAAAAGTGGGGATCTTTATGAATATGCTACTTTGATTAATATTAAATCTTCAAACTCATTCTAGTAGAGAGCAAGTTAAAGTTTTCAGTATCAGATAAAAGAAAGTAAAGATGATATTGTTTCTCATCCATAAAAGAATTTACAGAAGCTATGTATGGTGATGTCCATTATCAACCACTTTGGCCAATAAATTTCACAAAAAGTTGCTGGATTATAATGTTTACCTTTTAAAGGTAGATCATGTAACATGTTTATCATCACTGAAAAAACTTTCAGAAAATTCTGTCAATGATGTTGGCTGAGGCAACGACATATAATTATCACGACAAGCCTATTTGTGAGCTTAACCAGCTTTTTAATCAATGGAGGTGGTAAAATTAATTTATTTTCAAGGTTTGGCTTATGCAGATTAAAATTTTTGAAGCGTCACGCCTTTATTATTCGGTGGTCGCAGCTTTTGATGCTGTTGAACTTAAGTGATTCTGTCGATTGTTTTTTTTGTAATTATACAACAGGAATCGAGTTTCCCTATCTGCCGCCTCACTACTAGTTTTCTTGTGAAGGATAATCGAATCATCATCTTGTCACTTTGCTGAGATATTTAAGTGGTTTCACCCTCTATCTTACTGGCAATATATGTTTTCCACAAAGCTAAAATGCAGAGCCATAAATTCTGAAAGTTCATGCTGCCACTATCTTCATAAAAATTGGAAACGGTTCGCTAGACGACCAACAAGCTAAATAGGTTGTGCATGTCCTATTCCAAAATTGCAAATGTCCTATGGATGCAGTTTTCGAGAAATTAGTGGACAATACAGAGAAGTCCAGTGCATCCTAGATAGCATGTGCCATAAATACAGTGACTCATTCAAGGTCCCTAATCTAGTTGTGCACCATGAACCTGTCAATAAGTGAAGGAATTTTGCCAAAGTGTCAATGGTTGAGCTTTGTGCTTTGTAATTTTATGTAGGAATGTTCCTAGTTTATTATACTAGTGTCACTTTAAAACTATCGGTCTTGTATAAGGGAATCCATCCCCAAGATGTATTTTTGAAAAATAGTCATTTGTAATGGCCATTTGGGTCTCATGCAATTCATGTAATGCCCTTGCCTTCAGTTATAAAAGGCAAAGAAGAGCAGTCATAAAATGGGGGTGAACTTCCAGAAAACCATCATATTTTCTCCTATCGCATTTTTGTAAACTTCGTCGTTCTCTAGGCATATTGTTATTTGAAGGATAGGAATAAATCTTTAATAATGCGATATCCTAATTCTTGGTGAAGCAAGTATTCTCTCTTTTTATCAGTCAAAGTGATCCTGTGGATCAAAAAGCTAAACTAATATTGAGATTTCGAGTCTCAAAGTGACCATTTTAATGAGATTTTCAAGCTAAAAATCAATCATATTTTGATTGTTGAGGGAAGAGCCTATGTATTGTGATGGCATATTGACCTTAAATCTTCTTCTTCTTAGTAACTTAATCTCTTAGGATTGTGCAACTGGAATCGATTGAACCGGAAGCCACTCGAACTGGATCGGATTGGTTGGTCATACGTAGTTCTCATGTGTGCTAGTATGGTTATTGATTCCATAAAATCGGAATCGATAATTGCCAGTTTGGTTTCTAATTTCAAAATGGGAAACAGACCAATATTGAAAGTCCCCAATTAGCTCAAAGCTCAAATGAGCCCAACAAGAATAATAGCCCAGTCGAAAGAGAAAAAAGTTGAACTTAGAGAGAGTAAAAGCCCACAACAAAAGGAAAGCTCTCTCTCTCCAAATGTAAAGAAAAAAGGAGCACCTTAGCGAAGCAAATTGAAGGAATCAAACACACCCGGAGACGACACTACAACAGAATCTACTCTCTCTTGTTTTTCTTTCCCCATACATAAGTATTTGTTTTGTTTAGGTGGACGAAGAATTTTTGAGAGCATATACAGTTTGCACAAATAGAAAAGACTCTCTCTACTTATTCTGTTGAACTACCCAAGAACCAAATGAGATCAGTTCCCAAGATTAGGTGGTCAGGTTCTTGATTCCAAAAAATGATAACCAATCCTCCTAATTCAGTTTCCAATTCTTCAGTGAAACTAAATCAGACCGGGACTAGATCATCCCTATTATCCCTCGTTAACTCCAATTGTTGCCCATGTTAATTCTTGTTCTTCTTGAATTTAAAGTTATATATTATTTTGAGAAATCGAACATAGCCATATAGCATGAAACTTTGATGTATTCCAAAAGATGAATTTGTCGTACATCAAATCAAATTTTATCATGTAACATATATATATATATATATATATATATATATTTCTTATAAGTATTAAGGCATTATTAAAATGTTGAGTGACTTTATCTGAAGAGAAAAGAAAGAACCAATTTAGAGAAATTAGAACCAATTTAGAGAAATTCGATGATCACTTAACAGAGTGGATGTTGTCCCTTTACTAAATTGACTTTACTAGGTGATTTGATTTTTTCTCTTTAAGGGTATATGAAATGCACAGAAAATGAGACAAACACCACATATCCAATTGCAGGATTTTATATGTTTCCATACTGGATTCTATATGCAGGTATTTGCTCCATACAAAATTTATAAACAGAGTACAATAGAAAAGAGGTTTGGGTTTTTTTTTTGGAAGCAAAGAAAGTTTGGATTGAACTCTATAGCATCAACATTACATAAGAATGATAGGATCTAACGTATAAGTAGCAAAGTGACTAGAAAGAAATTTTATAACCACATCGTGATATAGCTTTATTCTCGCAACACTGTACTTTAATTAGAAAAAAAGAAACTTATCCCACTAATGGTAACATTAATATATCAGGTTAATACTTAAATATTAATTGTGTATAGTCTATTGACCTAGACATACTTTGCTGTAGCAATCAATAAAACCAAAAAGATCCATTAATTAATTTATTTTTTTAAATTTTCGTTTTGTAGCCATACTTGATTTTGGCCAAATAACATCAGGAAAAGTTCTAGTGAAAAATCAATCACTATTGCTTTTGTTTTAACTCTCTAGAGAAAAGCAACTTTTTATTTGCTCCTTCAGCTAGAAAAGAAGAGATATCCAGCGTCCTGTCCAAAGCATCAGATGCAATGACAGCGACCTTTACTTGAAAAGCCAACTCATATCTATAAGATTAGAACGAACCTGAAACACGACATTGACCTTGACTTGAAAAGCCAAGCAGCGACTTGCATGGCCAACTGAGGTCTTTACGATTTGAAAGGCCTGGGACCTTATGATTTGGGTCTGCTTGTAGTAGGATCATGATTCACGTTGGGATGTTACAAACCATTTTACGAATTTTTAAATTAATTTGAAATGTAAAAAAATAAAGACTTGCTTTAAGAATTCAGTTTGATCGTGTGCAACAAAGCTCTCTTAAACTGGATATGAAACGGAGAAAATAAAAATAAAAACAGGATTCTTGAGAAAGAAGATAGTTTGATTAATATTAATTTCTCAACTTCCTTGGTAGATATAGCAAATTAGTTAAAGTTTTCTTTGCTGAAGATAATAAGATAAAAATGGTACTGTCATCATTGAAGCTATCGACAAGAAACTCCATAAAAGATGTCTCTATTTCTGTTAAATATCAACCAATTTCGTATGAACTTCCATGATAAAGTGTCAATTTTGGTGTGCCTCTGGAGGGTGGGCATGTGACATATCTTTTCACTAAAGAAACATTTTATAATTTTTATATAAATAGTGTCAATTTTGACATCTACTTTGATTTGAAAAGCCAACTCATATCTCTACAATTCAAAATGCCCTGCGACATGACATTGGCCTTGACTTGAAAAGCCAGGCAACCACTGGCATGGTCAGCTGATGTCTCTACGATTTAAAGGCTTGTGAGCTATAATGATTTCCTTGATCCCGAATCCTAGATTCGCTTTTATCGGAAACGTGATTCACGTTGTGTACGTTGCAATCGGTCGTGGGAATTTCCACATTGATTGGAAACATGAATAGAGACTTGTATTAAGGATTCAATTTACTTGTGTGTACTAAAATGTGGCCTTTCCTCTTTCTCTCTCCCTCTCTCTTGAAGATTGTATGATATTTACACATACAATTAGTGAAGTGATTAGAATAAAATTTTATAGCCATGTCACGACATAGCTTTATTCTCACTATTGTTTACATTAATTAAAGAAAAGAAAAGGAACTCGTCCTTGCAAATAGTAGCATTAATTTATTAGGTGAGTACTTAAATATTAATCTGTGTATTATTTATTAACCTAGACCTACTTTGCTGTAGCAGTTAATAAAACCAAATAGATCCTTTTTTTTCTTCGCTTAGTAGCTATACCTGATTTTAACCAAGTAACTCTAGGAATTAAAGTAGAAGTTTCTATCGCTTTTGCCCTTGATTTAGACTCTCCAAAGAAAAGCAACTTTCTTTTGCTCTTTTAGCTTAAAAACAAGATGCATTTGGTCCCATTCTTTGTCCAAAACATCATATACAACTGACATCCACTCTCTCTCGCTCTTCACTAAAGAAGCCTTGACAAGACATTCACATTGTAATGTCACAACGTAGCCACCTATACTCAAAATGAAAGGAAAAGTAAGATAAAGAAGATAGTTTGATCAATATCGAATCCTCAACTTCCGGGACAGACACAACAAAATAATTAAAACTTTTCTTCGCCGAAAATCGCAAAGTAAAAGTCTTGCTGTCATCATTTGTGCATGAGAACTATAAACCACAACTTTGATTGGAGAATTAAAGTGGCAATTGTATCGACAAGAGACTTTATTAAAGCCGTGTTTATCTATGCCTGTCAAATATCAACCAATTTCGTATGAAATTCCATTAATAAAGGAGTCCCATGTGGTATGCCTCTCGAAGGGGACCCCAAAGCAAGTCTTTTTAAAAAAGAAACTTTTCTGAAAATTCCATTTCACTCCTACTGTCCTTGATGAAGGGGACTTCTTAGTCTATAAGGAGTGATGATCTGAATTATTTGGCTGACAAAAAGAGGGGAAAAAAAGGGTGAACTGACATGGAGTCACTACGTGAAATTGGCTCAATCAAACAAAATTTAATGGAAAAGTCCTTTGCTTTTGGGCAATTCTACTATGATTTGGAATAAAAGATAAATAGTCGTAATGGCTTTTCTATTTGGTTGGTCATTTCAACTGGCAAAGGAGTCCCATTCCGGAGAACTCCTTTTCGGAAAAAAAGAAGATTTTTGACATTTAAGAAAATGAAGGTCAAGAGCTCAAATGGAACACATCTTATCGTTCTTGGTTTTCTAGTTGTGATCGTCCTTATGCCTTCCTTTATCCATGAGATGTGGTAATATATGATAAAGTATTTAAATGTAAAAAGTAATATTTTTATCTAACAACTTAAACTTTTAGGATAATTGATACTAAATTCACAAAATCTTACACTGTGTCAGAGTTAGAGATCTTTTTGGCTCTTCCTTGGCAATAGGATCTAACATACAAGTAGCGAAGTGACTAGAAGACAATTTTATGGCCAGCGACATAGTTTTATGAAAAAAGTATAAAAAAAGTCATAAACCTATTGTATCAGTACCAATTCAGTTATAAATCTTTTAATTGGACTAATTTAATTCTAAACATTTTTACATTGGTACCAATTCAATTCATCCATCCAATTTAAGTCATTGTTGACATAGACGTCGGTTGTCCGACGTGGCACGATTGGCCTTGATGGATAATTTTTTAAGTTTTTAAATATTTTTCTTTTTCTTTTCCTTCCTTTCCTTTTCCTTGCATTGTGGCCGATGAGGTCAGCGGAGCTTGCTGGCCATTGGACAAGGGCTGCAAACCCCTCATCGGCTGCTAGTGAGCTCGAGGCCCTTGCCCGCCCAGGCGAGGCGCAGGTGGCCACAGGAGAGGATCTTCGTGTACGAGGTTCTAGAGTTGGGGCATGGACTCTGTTGGACTCCGGCATTTCTGGAGATTTCAGCCGCTTCCTCTTCACCATCGACGCTCGCATCCTGGCCCAACTTTGGTTTCAGTTCTCCCTTCGCTTTTGCTTCTTTTTTTGTCTCCCTACTCCTCCAGCCAAAACACGGTTGCTCCAACTTCGAGCTCGTGGCCCAAGTTTGGTTTCAGTTTTCCCTTCGCTATGGCCACTCCTCTCTGTACAGCTCTACTCGACCGCCTCAAACTCCAGAGGTGACAGACTTAGCACACGAGCCAGCCTGTCCGTCTCTCTCCAGCTAGCCCCACTCTGAATGGTCTGAGGAGCCAGGCAACGATGGAATCGTGGCCACTGCGCTATTGGGCAGGACAAACCTCTAGCGACCCCACATTATGGGTTGCTCAGTTCTGGGGAGGATAGGTGAGAGTCGCCCTCACCAGCCACTGATGAGGGCTTTACGGCCCTCACCCAGGGGTCAGCAAACTCCGATGACACTTGCCAACCATAGTAACCAAAAAAGAAAGAAAGAAAGAAAATAGAGGAAAAGAAGAAAAGAAAAGAAAAGAATCAATAAAAAACTTAAAATTTTCAAAAGAAATACATTATAGATCATTTAAAAAATGTCCGCTTAATACTAGCCGTGTCATGTAGAATAGTTAGCATCCACATTAGCGATTTATGGCCTAGATTGACTGGAATGGCTGAATTGATATCAATATAAAAATATTTAGGACAAAATTGCTTTGATTAAAAGATTTATAACTGAAATCGTCTCAATGCAATAGGTTTATGATTTTTTTAGTACTTTCCCCTAATTTATTCTCACTATTTTCTACATTAATTAGAAAAAAAGGGACTTGTCCAGCTAATGGTAACACTAATTTATTAGGTGAATACTTAAATATTAATTTGTGTATGTTTACTAACCTAGGCATACTTTGCTATAGCAGTTAATGAAACTCAATAGATTCTTTCATTTTTTTTTCCTTGCTTAGTAGCCATAGCCATACCCGATTTTAACCAAGTAACTCCAGGAAAAATTAAAGTAGAAATTTCTATCGCTATTGCTTTTGATTTAGACTCCAAAGAAAAGCAACTTTCTATCCTCTTTTAGCTTAAAACAAAGATGCATTCAGTCCGTTCTTTGTCCAAAGCATCAAATGCAACTGACATCCACTTTCTCCCGCTCTTCACTAAAGAAGCCTCGACAAGACCGTCGTGATTCACATTGATGGCTATGAAAGCTAGAAATCTGCTAAGCCATTATTCGTCAGATGATAAATGAACTCTCTACCAATGCTTATCTTTCAATAATGGCGCTTTCTATCAGTCACGTCCGAAAGAAAAAGGAGAAGTGGGAATCTTTACGAAGAAAATACTTTGATCGATATTAAATCTTCCAATTCATTGCGGTAGAAAGCAAGTAAAAGTTTTCGATATTAGATATAAGAAAATAAAAATGGTACTATATATCATCGACAAGAGAAGTTACACATGCTATCTATGTTTGGTGATGTTCATTATCAACCAATTTTTATATTGAATTCCAAAAAAAAGGTGTTAGATTATAATGTGCGCTTCTCAAAAGGTAGATCATGTAGCATGTTTATTATCCCTAAAGAAGTTTTCAGAAAATTCCATCAGTGAATGTCTTTTTTTGGTCAGTCCATCAATGATGTTGACTGAGACAACGGCATATAATTGTCATGATGAACCTATTTCTGACCTTAATCAGCTTTTAATTAATGGAGCCGGTCAAATTATGTCATTTTCAAGATTTGGCTTATGCAGACTAAAATTTTGAGTAGTACAATTCTTTCATTAAATACGAATATTTGACTTAGTGTTAAGCATCACGCCTTAGTTATTAGGTGGTTGTAATTTTATGGCTTCCCTATTGAACTTAAGCGGTTATGTCAGTTGTTTTTCCATAACTACACAATTGGAGTTGAGTTCCCCTGTCGGCCGCCTCCCTACTAGTTTTCTTTCTGAAGGATACTTGAATCATCATCTCATCAGGGATATTAACGTAGTTTCATCCTCTATCCTACTGGCAATATCTCTTCTCCTCAAAACTAAAACGCGGAGCCCTCAATTCTGAAGTTCAAGCTACCATTATCTTTATGAAAAAATGGAAACAGCTCGCTGGACGACCTGCAAGCTAGATAGGATGTCCATGTCCTCTACCAAAATTGTATAGGTCCTACGGATGGAGTTTCGATAAATTAGTGGACAGTACAGAGAACTCCAGTGCATCCTCTGCGAATGCAATTGATCTGTTCCGAAATTCCTATGGCCCATTGCATGTGAAGAAGTAATGCTGAGGTACTATTTCCGAGCACGAGGCCACTAGAGATGCAAACTACTAGGCTCTAGAAGAACACGAGTATGATCAACCAGAGTCAATTGAGTTCTCTCAAGACCCTGAGACTTTGGATAGACATATATTTAATTCAGATAGGAATTATCATGAATAAAGTGACTCATTTAAGGACCTTAATCTAGTTGTGCGCCATGAACCTATTAATAAGTGAAGGAATTTTGCTAGATTGTCGACGGGTGAGGTTTATGCTTTGTAATTATATGCCGGAATCTTCCTAGTTTATTATGCTAGCGTCACTTTAAAACTGTCCATCTTGTACAAGGGAATCTATTCCCAAGATGTATTTTTGAAAAATGGTCATATGTATTGGCTATGTAAGGCCTTTTGCCGTCAATTATAAAAGGCGATGAAGAGGTTAAATAGAATGGTAGTGAACTTTCGGAAAATCTTCATATTTTCTGCTATTGTATTCTTGTAAACTTCATCGTTCTCTAGGTATATTGTTATTTGAAGGATAGGAATAAATCTTTGATAATGTGATACCTTGACTCTTGGTGAAACAACTATTCTCTTCATTTACCGTTCAAAGTGATCATGTGGATCAAAAAGCTAAACTAATATTGAGATTTTCGAGTTTCAAGGTGACCATTTTAATGAGATTTCCAAACTAAGGGTGCGTTTGGTAACTATTTTGTTATCGGGAATAATTTCTACTTAGAAATAATTTCTTTTTTATTTTATTCTCTAAACAAAATTCTGAGTATTTGAAGGCATTTGGTAATTGTCCAAAATTCTATTCCTGAAATAGAAATGTGTTTGGTACAATTCTTAAATTCTTTTTTGTTTCTTTTAATTTTTAAATACTTTTATTATATTTTTCTTATTTTTCTCATTTTTAATTTTTAATTTTCTTTTCTATTCTTCTTCCTCCTTCCTCATGGCTAGTCATCAGCCATGGCAATGGCTAGAGATCGGTTGGGTGAGGTCTGACAAGCTTGCCAAAGGCTCACGGGACCTTGCCCAGCCGATCGCGGGCACCACCAATGGTGGCGATGGCCAGGTAGTGGTAGCTAGGGATTGGCTCGGAGGATGAAGAGAGAAGGAAAAGAAAAAAAGAAAAAAAAAAAAAAAGAAAATTGGTTTGGCTTGATTTTGAGTTGTTCTTGGGAATAAAAAAGCAACTTTTTTCTATTTTTCGATTCTGTTGCAATCTAGTCCGAGAGACAAATTTGTTCCTAGTAACAAAAAATTTACCAAATGAATTTCTCTTCTGTTTATTCCTTGAACCAAAAAAATAGAATAGGGTACTATTCGATCGATTACCAAAAAGACACTAAAAGTCAGCCCTATTTTGATTGTTGAGGGAAGAGCCTATGTATTGTGATGGCATATTGATATTTTATCTTCTTCTTCTTGGTAACTTTGTTCCCTACTAACTTCCATTGTTATCCATGTTAATTCTTGCTTTTCTTGAATTCAAAGTTACTAATTACTTTGAGTAATGGAACATAGCATATAATATGAAACTTTGACGTATTCCCAGAGATGAATTTGTCATACATTGAATCAAATTTTTGTTGGGGAAATTTGATTACTAAAGAAGATAGAGAAGAGGTAGTAGAGAAGATAGAGACGCAGTAGTAGATCCTTAATACTTTGTTGTGTAATAACGTTCATTATCCTTAAAGAATTATTTTCCCCCACTATTGTTGCTGTCATGTTTAGACCAAATATACCTTCAGGATATACATCAAAGCTGTAAAGAAATGAATTTAGCAAGTACTCAATTTCTCTATTGGAATTTCACTTTGAATGTGTTAAAGTTGTGTATATGAAAAGAGAAGGAGAGAAAGTTTTGAAGAAGCATTTATGAATAGTTGTCATTATTATAAATAATATGTGAATTGGTCTTTATTTACAAACAACCAATCAACCCATCTCTTAGGAATAGGTACCTTATCCCCAACTATCACCACTCTTCATGTCAAGAATAACTTCCTTTCATAACTACCAATAACCTCCTTTGAGGATGAAGAGTCACCTCTTTTCATAACCAAAAGTCACATCTTCTTTGATCAAGAGTCACGTCTTTTCTTAACCAAGAGATACCTCTTTTTATGATAACAATTATTTCAACAAAATTTATCATGTTAACATACACACACACATATAACAAGTATTGAGGCATTACTATAATGTTGAGTGATTTTATCTGAAGAGAAAAGAAAGAATCAATCTAGATGAAATTCGATGGTCTCTTGATAGAGTGGATGTTATCAGTAGCTATAACATATCCTTGAATTTGATGGTCACTTACCAAATTGACTTCACTTGGTGGTTATTATGAAATGTGCAAGAAATGAGACAAACACGACAAATCCAATTGTAGGATTATATATGTTACCATACTAGATTCCTATATGTAGGTATTTTCTCTAGACAAGATTTATAAATAGAGTACAACGACAGAAATAAAAGGCTTGGTTTTTTTTTGGGGGGAGCAAGTAGAGAGTTTTGAATGGATCAGACACTATAGCTTCAATGTTACGTTGGAATGATAAGATAACATGTACGTAGCAAAATGATTAGAATGAAATTTTATAACCAAATTGCAACATAGCTTTATTCTCACTATTATGTATTTTAATTAGAAAAAACTTATCCTACTAATAGTAACATTAATATATTAGGTTAATACTTAAATATTAATTGTGTATAGTTTAGTGACCTAGACATACTTTGTTGTAGCAGTTAATAAAACAAAAAAGATACATTGATTTTTTTAAAAAAAGAATTTCGTTTTGTAGCCTTACCTGATTTTAATTAAATAACATCAGGAAAAGTTAAAAGTGAAAAATCAATCACTATTGCTTTTGATTTTAACTCTCTAAAGAAAAGCAACTTTTTGCTTCTTCAGCTTAAAACAAAGATATATTCAATGCCATTCCTTATCCAAAGCATCAGATGCAATTGACGACGTCCTAGACCTGAAAAGGAAAGCAATGACTTGCCCAGCCGACTCATATCTCCACGATCCGAATGCCATGCAGCAACTTGCGAGGCCAACCGATGTCTCCACGATTTGAAGGCCTACGAGCTTTAATGATTTGGCCAATCCCAAATCCGAGATTCACTTTTATTAGGCATGCGATTCCTGTAGTGATGTTACCATTGGTTGTAGGAATTCCCAAACTGATTTGAAACGTGAATAGAGACTTACACTAAGGATTTAATTTGCTTGTGTGTAATGAAGCAAACTTAAACTCGAAATGAAATGGAGAAAAAGTAAAAGAAGGATTCTTAATAAAGAAGATAGTTTGATTGATATTGATTTCTCAACTTCCTTGGTAGATGTAGCAAAATAGTCAAAAGTTTTCTTTGTGGGATATAATAAGGTAAAAGTGGTACTGTCATCATAGAACTATAGCGTACAACTCTTATCAGAGAATTAAAGTAGCAACATATCGACAAAGAGACTTTATAAAAGCTGTCTCTATGTTTGTTAAAATTTTAAACAATTTCTTATGAAATTCCATAAAAAGGGTGTCAATTTTGGTGTGCCTCTCGAAGGTGGACTTTATAGTATGTCTTTTACTAAAGATGTTTTTTTGATAATTTCACTGACGATGTTGACTGAGGTAAAAACATGAATTTTTATTCTGTGATCTTGAATTGTAATTTCAAGCTTCCATTCAATGCGATCCCCCACAACTTTATGTTCTTTTCAAGTTTTACCTCACGTGGTCTGTGAAATTCTAAACAGATACAAGAAATTGATTCATGTGAAGTGTCCTACCTTAGCCTATGACATAATTTGAAGTCTGTTGCTACCATTAATAAAAAATTTTGTGTGAGATTTCAATGGAGAATATGGTTAGTTTCCTCATTATGAGATGATATATAACTCACCACTCCTTAACTCATCCACAATCAAGATAATTTCAATCCATTTCACCCTTACTGTCCTTGATAAAGAAGACTTCTTCCTCTACTAGGAGTGATGATCTGAATCGTTTGGCTAACAAAAAGAGAAAACAGTGAAACTATGAACTGATACGGAGTCACTGGGTGAATTGGCACCGTCAAACAAGATTTAATGGAAAAGTCCTTTGCTTTGGGTACAATTCTGCTACAAATTGGACAAACAGAGAATAATAATTGAAATGCGCTTGTCTATCGTGATGATCATTTCAACAGTCAAAGGAATCCCTACCTGAGATCTCCTTTTTGGGTAAAAAGAAAATGAAACTTTGACATGTAAGGAGACTTCCTTTTTTTTTTTTTTTAGTTGTCATTGTGTTCATGCCTCGTGTTGGATGTGGCAATATATTCTAAAGTATTTAAATATTAATAACCTCATTTTCATCAAATAACTTAATCTTCTAGAATAATTGGCATCAATTTTATAAAATCCCCAAGAGTTTTAGAGCACAACATGTTGAGTTCATATCCTTTTAGGTTTCTATTTGTCTTCTCTACTACATAATTCAACAATATATTCTTATACATAACCCAACCTACTCGTAAAAGGAATGTTGAATTATTTAAATAAAAAAAATCATCCCTTTTGCTAACAATTTAAATTTTTAGAACAGTGCATTGTGATTATATGGCCCCTATTTTACATATAAAGGGAAACTTAACATCGTAGCTCATATTTGTTGAATAAGTAATATTAGAGGTTAATTAGGCAAATTAGATGATGTTCTTAAACATAAATGAATATCAAAAGTACAATAAAATAAATTTTAGCAAATACAAAAACCCTAATTACATAAAGTTTATAGAGGAAAAAAAAATATTTTCTATCCATTACACAATTTCCATATTTTATCAATACATACAACTAAATGCGTAATTACTAACGACTGTTATGATCAAATGCATGGAGATGTTAAAGTTTGGGGCCATTGATATTCCACTATTAGGGCATGAATGTCTAGATAAAATATTGCACATGGTAAATTAAGTAAGGAAAAAAGATTAATCACTAATAATGATGCAACCATATTAAACTTTACAAAGTTGAGAAAGATATTATTCACTACAATGAATATTTGAATAATCTTATACTGAAACTAAATAAAAGAAATTCTAAACATGCCTTCTTGGGGAAAAGAATTATTGCGAATTTCTTTACACGTACAAATTGAAGAAATAAATGGCTTTAAATGTTACTAGGACGTGATAGAGCCTTTTATTTCGTGACAAGGGTACTCCAGTCTCTGGCTCAGAGTAGCTTGTGTTCTTCTGATGAGTAGCAAGAAAACGATTGTATTACATCTGTCTATGTTAGTGACGGACTCTCAAACAAATCGTGCATTTGGAAAATGTCACGTGCACTGCACTGCAGTGGATTCGTCACCCGAGGAATCATCGTGGAATCGTCTCACGCATGTGGCTCCACGACTTGAACTTAATGTCGGACTTCTTTTGATCAACCGATAACTACACTTACTTGACCAAAGGAAGGAAAAAAAAGCATCTTGCTTCTCCTTCCTATCCCCAGACCCATCGAGTTAATTCATCAGAACAAGAAAATATTTGAAGAGAATTGAAGGAAGAGCCATAGTCATCCATAAGCTTCTCTTGAGTCGTGGTGCTTGGGGCTTTATTGGGTTCTTACCACGATCGCATGGCAGAAGCTGCTGATTCAATGACGAAGCCGGAATGCCGAAGTGTTTGTTGAACCCTCTTAATTCCTTATCCCTTTGGATCGAGGGACAACAGTTCAGACTATCGCATCGATCACCCATTTTTTATTATCGACCGTGACAATTACTGACACCCCCCCCCCCTACTTCACATGTATAAAAGAAGCAGTAAAATTCCTTGGCCAAAGCAACAAATGAATTTGACGTCGACCTTGACCTGAAAAGCAAACCAAAGACTTGCATAGCCAACTCATATCTCCACGATCGAATGCCATGCAACCCGACGTTGACCTTGACCTGAAAAGCCAAGCAGCTACTTGCATGGCCAACCGATGTCTCCGCATGATTTGAAGACCCATGAGCTTTTATGATTTGGCCAATCCTGAATCCAAGGTTCGCTTTTCATGAGGCATGCAATTCCCATTGTGATATTACAATCGATTGTAGGAATTTTCAAACTGATTTGAAATGTGAACAGAGACTTACACTAAGGGTTCAATTTGCTCGTGTGTGATGATGCAACTTAACTTGAAATGAAACAAAGAAATAAGTAAAAGTAAGATTCTTGATAAAGAAGAGAGTTTGATTAAAACTAATTTCTCAACTTCCCAGGTAGATATAGCAAAATAGTTAAAGTTTTCTTCGCTGAATATAATATGGTAAAAATGGTACTGTCATCGTAGAACTATACCCTACAACTCTTATTAGAGAATTAAAGTAGGAATATATCGACAAAAAGGCTTTACAAAAGCTGTCTCTACGTCCGTTAAATTCCAAACAATTTCGTATGAAATTCCACGAAAAAGGTGTCAATTTTGGTGTGCCTCTCAAAGGTGGACCATATAGCATGTCTTTTTACTAAAGACGCTTTTCTGAGAATTTCACCGACAATGTTGATTGAGGTAAATTTGTATGATGAACTATATTTTTTTTTTTATTCTGTGATTTAAAATTGTAATTTCAAGATTCCATTCAACACGATCCCTCACAAACTTATGTTATTTTCCAGTTTTAGCTCATGTGGTCTGTGAAACTCTAAACGTATACAAGAAATTAATTTCTGTGAAGTGTCCTACCTTAGCTCTATAACATGATTTGCAAAACATGTTGCTGCCTCTAGCTAAAACTTTTTGTTGAAAATTTCAATAAGGAATACGTTTATTTTCGTCGTTATAACATGACAGAGCAGCTCATTTTGTGACAAGGGTACTTCAGTCTTTGGCTCACAATTACTACGGTTGAGGAATTATCATGGAATCGTCTCATGCAAGTGGATAGGAGCGGCTGACGTTAACTCCACATCTTGAACTTAGTTCTGGGCTCTTTTAAACAACTAATGGAAAATGTCACGTGCACTGCACTGCACTAAGATTCGTCACCCGAGGAGTCATCGTGGAATCGTCTCACGCATGTGGCTCCACGACTTGAACTTGATGTTGGACTTCTTTTGATCAACCAATAACTATACTTACTTGACCGAAGAAAAAAAGAACCCCATCTTACTTCTCCTTCCAATCCCCGGGCCCATCGAGTTAATTCTTCAGAAAAAGAAAATATCTGAAGAGAGTTAAAGGCAGAGCCATGGTCATCCATAAGCTTCTCTTGAGTCTTGGTGCTTGGGGCTTTATTGGGTTCGTACCACGATCGCATGACAGAAGCTGCTGTTTCAATGATGAAGCCCGAATGCCCAAGTGTTAGCCAAACCCTCTTAATTCCTTATCCTTTTGGATCGAGGGACAACAATTCAGACTGTCGCATCGATCGCTCATCTTTTATTATCGATTGTGACAACTCTACTAACCCTCTCGTACCTTACATATATAAAATAAGTAGTAACATTCCTTGGCCGAAGCAACAAATGCAATTGACGTCGACCTTGACCTGAAAAGCAAACCAAAGACTTGCATAGCCAACTCATATCTCCACGATCCGAACACCATGCAACCCGATGTTGACCTTGACCGGAAAAGCCAAGCAGCTTCTTGCATGGCCAACCGATGTCTCCACATGATTTGAAGGCCCATGAGCTTTTATGATTTAGCCGATCCTGAATCCAAGGTTCGCTTTGCATAAGGCACACCATTCTCATTGTGATGTTACAATCGATTGTAGAAATTTTCAAACTGATTTAAAATGTGAACAGAGACTTACACTAAGGGTTCAATTTGCTCGTGTGACGAAGCTAACTTAACTTGAAATGAAACAAAGAACTAAGTAAAAGTTGGATTCTTGATAAAGAAGATAGTTTGATTAATACTGATTTCTCAAATTCCTAGATAGATATAGCAAAATAGTTGATGTTTTATTCGTTGAATATAATATGGTAAAAATGGTATTGTCATCGTAGAAGTATACCCTACAACTCTTATTGGAGAATAAAGTAGGAATATATCGACAAAAAGACTTTATAAAACCTGTCTCTATATCCGTTAAATTCCAAACAATTTCATAGGAAATTCCATGAAAAAGGCGTCAATTTTGGTGTGCCTCTCAAAGGTGGACCCTCCTGTTGGCCAAAGCAACAAATGCAATTGACGTCGACCTTGTCCTGAAAAGCAAACCAAAGACTTGCATAGCCAGCTCATATCTCCACGATCCGAACGCCATGCAACCCGACGTTGACCTTGACCTGTAAAGCCAAGCAGCTTCTTGGATGGCCAACCGATGTCTCCACATGATTTGAAGGCCCATGAGCTTTAATGATTTGGCCGATCCTGAATCCAAGGTTCGCTTTTCATAAGGCACACCACTCTCATTGTGATGTTACAATCAATTGTAGGAATTTTCAAATTGATTTGAAATGTGAATAGAGACTTACACTAAGGTTTCAATTTGCTCGAGTGTGACAAAGCTAACTTAACTTGAAATGAAACAAAGACATACATAAACGTTGGATTCTTGATAAAGAAGATAGTTTGATTAATACTGATTTCTCAAATTCCTAGATAGATATAGCAAAATAGTTGATGTTTTCTTTTCCGAATATAATATGGTAAAAATGGTACTGTCATCATAAAACTGTACCCTACAACTCTTATTGGAGAATTAAAGTAGGAATATATTGACAAAAAGACTTTATAAAAGCTGTCTCTATATCTGTTAAATTCCAAACAATTTCGTATGAAATTCCATGAAAAAGGCGTCAATTTTGGTGTGCCTCTCAAATTTGGACCATTTAGCATGTCTTTTTACTAAAGACGCTTTTCCAAGAATTTCACCGACGATGTTGATTGAGGTAAAAGCATGAATTTGTATGATGAACTTTGTTTATTTATTTATTTATTATTCTATGATTTAAAATTGTAGTTTCAAGATATCATTTGAGACGATCCCTCACAAACTTATGTTACTTTCAAGTTTTAGCTAATGTGGTCTGTGAAATTCTAAACATACACAAGAAATTAATTTCTGTGAAGTGTCCTACCTTAGCTCTATAACATGATTTGGAAAACATTTTGCTGCCTCTAGCTAAAACTTTTTGTGGGAAATTTCAATGAGGAATATGTTTATTTTCGTCGTTACAACATGATAGACCAGCTCATTTTGTGACAAGGGTACTTCAGTGTTTGGCTCACAATGACTACAGTTGAGGAATTATCATGGAATCGTCTCCTTCAAGTGGATAGGAGCAGCTGACGTTAGAGCAGCTGACGTTAACTCCACATCTTGAACTTGGTGATGGGCTCTTTTGAACAACTAATGGAAAATGTCACGTGCACTGCACTAGGATTCGTCACCCGAAAAATCATCCGCCCCCCCCCCCAGGCACTAGGAAGGGGGTGGGGACGGCGCCAAAGAAAAAACAAAAACAAGAAGAAAAAAAGCCACCTTTCTTCTCCTCCTTATATCATTCCGAACCCATCCAATTAATTCATCAAAACAAAAGAATACTTGAAGAGAGTTGAAGGGAGAAATATGGTCATCCATAAGCTTCTCGTGAGAGTTGTGTTGTTGGGGCTTTATTGAGTCCATGCCACAATCACATGACAGAAGCTGATTTAATGACGAAGCCCGAATGCCGAAGTACTTGTGGAAACCTCTTTATTCCATATCCCTTCGGATCGAATGACAGTGATCCCCACTGCCGCATTGATCCCTTATTTAGAGTCGTTTGTGATAACTCTATCAACCCTCCTGTGCCTTACATGAAAAGAAGATTCAGTGACTCATCTGACTTGCAGATACTCGACATTTCCCTTGAGAACCATGAGATGCGAGTAAACGTTCCGACCAGTCAAGTCTGCTATAACTCTTCCAGATCCGATTGGTCGAGAATTTATGCAGTCCTAGGCCAAGCTAGATTCCCCATATCCAGCACCAAGAACAAGTTCTTCGTGGTCGGTTGTGACACGTCGGCCTTCTTATCCAATTACAGGGGGACTTCTCTCGGGTGTGAGTCTTTGTGCAGCAATGTTTCGGACGTCAGCAATGGATCATGTTCGGGTATAGGTTGCTGCGAGATAAGCATCCCTAGGAATTCCTCCTTCCGCTACTACAGGATCTCCATTGAGAGCATTTCCAATTATTCCAACGTCGTGGATTTCAATCCTTGCAGCTATGCCTTCGTCGCAGAAATTGGCTCCTACGACTTCTCAGTTGGCGATCTTAAGCTGCTTAAATTTGATAAGTCCACTCTAGTTCTCGATTGGGCAGTAGGGACTCAAACATGCGTGGATGCTATGAAGAACAGCACAAGTTACATGTGCAAAAGCAACACCACCTGCACTGATGCCGAAAATGGATTTGGATACAAGTGTACTTGTTTAAAAGGTTACCAAGGCAATCCTTACCTTGCAAATGGTTGTTACGGTATGTAGATAACATAATGTTTAAATTGTCCTTTTTATTGATATGATCTTAAAAGGTTAGATACATTTGATGTGTGTGTTTAATTTGTGTAGATATTGATGAATGTGAGGATCCAAAGAAGTACCCATGTAAGGGAAAATGCCATAATATTGAAGGGAGTTATAAGTGTTCATGCCCAAAGGGTTATCATGGTGATAGCAAAGAGGATGGTAGAGATGGACAAAGTTGTACTGCTAATCCATCGCACTTGATGGAGATTTTGGTTGGTAAGTTCTTTCATTTTACTTAAGAGTGCCTGACTCATAAAAAACTATGTTAGCTTATTGCTAGAATGTATAATTCGATTTCTTTGTGGTGTAGGAGAAAATTAATTATTCACAAGTTCGTTCGATTTTTCTTCACTGACCTTGCTTGGAAAATTCAAAATGAAACTTTTTATATTTTTCTCACTGAAAATAAATGAGATTATGTGATGCATTGAGTACATCGCAATTGAGCTTCCTTAAAATTTAAAAATAGATTAAGTTCCCTCATGTCAATGTCTGTACTCTTACAGTGTCTTTTGAGCGTGGTGACTTTGGGTAAACATAAAGACATTTTCCAATGATTGATATCACGTCGAGAATATTAATATGAGTATTGTATGTGAAAACATACAGTTTTACGATGTGTGCGACCTTCGGTATTCGATCGGAGCAAAGTCACCTGTCTCAGGCAACCAGATATTTGTCGTCACGTGAGAGGTGAGCATCCTCCAATTTGACAGCATGACCTTCAGAATGAAAGAGGGGGCATAGGTGGCGGTCGCAAGAGCGGTTGGTGGCGCTTTGCCGAGGACTTGCGCTGGCCAAAACTGGTGGGGACGTACGCTTAGGGATGGCTATTTTATAGATCCAAGAGAATATCCTTCCTTACTTCCTAGCCCCAAATAATGAGTGAAAACCTATGCATGATGAATGGATTTTGTGGCCGAGATTGGGTAATATTTTTATGCTCCACGTCCAGGCCAGGGTGAGGGATGGATATGGCTAGCCTTCTTTTCCTTTTGCTCTTTCTTTATTCCTCCTAAGATTTTCTAGTTGAAGTGTTATTTCCTATATAATCTCCTTATTTAACCCTTGAGAACTTTAAATAATAAACACAGCTTCATTTTTCACAAAACGTAGGAATTTACCCAATTCTGGCCCAAACTTCCAGCGTGCCAGAATAAAGCACTAACTTTGACAGTAATCCCAAACTTGGCGCGTCATTAGCTCTAAACAACATTCTGGCAGGCCGTCATTATCTTTTTACTGCCTGTGGCACATTCTTTCATTTGTTTCCTCTTTAAGTCGTTGCTATCTTCTTATAATCATGAATTGTGCTTATCTTTTTTCTTTTAAAAACTTTGATATTATCGCGAGAATGATGATGAGATAAAGAAACTTGTCCTACATGAGGCATGAGATGGACATGTAACATCTTTACTACTTGGGGGCGGGGACGTAAACCCCGCCCTTGTCCTGCCCCACCTCATTGCGTTCCCAAGTAGATGGTCAATTGCTTCTTTTTCTGGGGTCCCTCTTTCCCAAATGCTGTAAGCGGTGAAACGAAGAAGGCGATTGATTTAATTGTGGATTCGCACGCGTTTTTTTTTTTCTCCTCTTTTCCACCTTATAGTCAAACTTGTTTCTTTCTCTCTCATGTTTTGATTAGCATCTAAGAACCGATAGAAATGGTTCAATGGGTAGTTTCGTCTTTCTTTCACATGTGATGCATGACTTATACAGCTTTTCTATTTGTTGTACAAGCCATATTTACCACGATATTATTCAGATAGCAAATTAATCACTAGAGATTTGACATCATCTATCCAAAGAGATGACATGAGTAAAAGAGGAAGTTACACTAATCCATTTTTAAAAATTTCTTCTAGGCTACAAGCCCTTGCCATTTTATGTCATCAAAAGGGATACAGCTGGTTATAGAGATAGGACTTGCATTGAGTTATTTAGACTTATGCATAGTTCAATGAAAAAATCTCTATACATGCATGCTTTAAATGACGCAGATTTGATTGCGTAAGACCTAGAAAACTACAAGCAAGTACATTGTATTACCACGAGAAAAGAAAATACCTAATTCTTATGGTTAGTTTGAGTTTATTATCTCTTTCATATGGATTTAAACCTGTTAACTTCATGACGTTCTTTTTAGGCCATGGAACTTGTGCTGTGTGCGTGTTTGTTTGTTTGTTTGTTTGTTTTTTGGTAGATTAGCTTAACCAAATCCATTGTCCTAATTTGGACTCAAATTGAGCAAAGCCTCCTTTTTGTCTTTCTCTCTTCAAAGCATGAAAGCACTTGTTCAAATTAGTGGAAGCTAATTTGTTGACGATGAATGAGAAATTGGTTACGTGACAATTCCCGCTGACTCCATTTTTACACAGGGTTGGCCACGGGTATCGGAGGCATAGTGTTGCTTTTGCTTTGTTGGCGGTTGCCCAATTACACCAAAAGAAGGCGTGAGGCAAAACTCAAACAAAAATTCTTCCAACGTAATGGTGGAATTGTGTTACAACAACGCCTATTTTCTATAGAAAATAATCACATGGAGAAAGGCAAGTTATTTGCCTTAACAGAGCTAGACACGGCTACGAGACCATTTCAACAAGAACCGAATATTGGGTCAAGGTGGTCAAGGAACTGTTTTCAAGGGAATGTTGCCAGATGGAACGATAGTTGCGGTCAAGAAATCCAAAGTTATTGATATAAGTCAAGTCGAACAGGTTTGTCAATGAGATCGTTATTCTCTCTCAAATTAATCACGAAATGTGGTCAAGCTATTCGGATTTTGTTTGGAGAGTGAAGTCCCTCTTTTGATACATGAATTTGTCCCCAATGGGACTCTATACCAATATCTTCATGATCCAGACAAAGAATTTCCAGTATCATGGGAAATGCGGTTAAGAATTGCCAGTGAAGTTGCCGGGGCTCTTTCATATTTGCACTCTGCTGCAGCTATACCAGTTTATCATCGTGATATCAAGTCATCAAATATACTTTTGGATGAAAAATATCGAGCCAAAGTGTCAGATTTTGGAGCTTCTAGATCGATTACCATTGACCAGACACACTTGACCACAATGGTGCGAGGAACCTTCGGATACTTTGACCCTGAGTACTACCAAACAAGTCAATTTACGGACAAGAGCGATGTCTATAGCTTTGGGGTTGTCCTTGTCGAGTTACTAACCGGAGAAAAGCCAATTTCTCAACTAAGGGCAGAAGAGGATAGAAATCTAGCCTCGTACTTCATCATTTCAATGGAAGATAATCGCTTGTTCGATGTTCTTGATAAGGAGGTATTGGACCATGGCAAGAACGAAGAAATTATTGTTGTGTCCAACTTGGCGAAAAGATGCTTAGAACTTCGTGGAAGGTACAGGCCCACAATGAAGGAAGTGGCAATGGAATTGGAGCGATTGCAATCACTACGAAATCCCACGGTCGTTCGGCAAAATGAAGAAGAGATCGATTGCATTAGAACTAAATCTATCGTGTATCAAGTACGATTCCCATGTTGAAGCAATCGGAAGCAGGAATAGAGCTGACTTCAATGGAGGAGGATCAGTCACTTTTATCACCGAGATGAAGATATGAGACATCGCAATCTCTTTATTTACCTTTATACTTGAGTTGTAGAATAATGTTGATGAAGTGCCAGAAACAATATAATAGATTCATGAACTCTTTGATGTAAATGTCTAGTATCAGTGATGAATATATTATCTCTTCCTGATTTCTTGTTAATTTGCTTTAGCTTTTCACTGGGGTTTACTATCATATCAAGAAAATAACCCCTTACCAAAATACTCCAAATTAGTCGTTACAGAAATATTCTGTCCATGATTTATGAGCCATGTACTTCAATCTTGAGATATTGGTCTCTTTCCACGTATTTGTGTTTCCTAGTTCTTCGTATTGTATCAATAATTACTTTCCATTGATCGATAATCCAAATATATTGCAATAAGGCGATTTAAACAAAACATATTTCTAATGTCAATTTCTGTATGAACACGAGGTGTGCACACTTTTACTGGTCTATATAAATCAATGAGCATAAGGAATATGTTTATATGGCTTTTACTAGGGAGAATGTTGATGTGATTATTTAAACAATTGTACTTCATACTACTTCAACTGATTTCTTTCGTCTACTTGTGTTTAGCGGCTCCCCAACTCAGTTCCATTGGTCTTGTAATATGTATTATGTTATGCTTATCAATAGCTAAGTTTATTTATAATAAAAAAAGAACTTATTGTACATTGAAAGTACTTTATCATGTGCCTTTTACCCAGTCCATCAACGAGCTCAAGTTCCCTAGTGCTGTCCGCTGTTAAATTCATGTATAGATTCACTCATTTCGATGCATCCGTAATGATCCGCTTAGATTATAGCAAACACAAAATTGACACGTATATTTCTTTTACCTTTACAAGGATTCTCATATACTTATCATGGAAGCTCAATAGATCAGGTATATAAACGCAAATTGAGTTTATAAGTAATGGTCTCATCATGTGATGTCCAAATTAATATCAGGTCAGGAAATATATATAAATTCAAGGGACATAGTGTATCTGTGCCTTGCGTTCCAATATCCATCTTGGACTCATCACGGATATACTGTATTGATTATAAGCTTTTCAAAAAATTTGAACTATTTAAGTTTCATATTAGGTCTCAACAATAGATATGTGCAAATTTTAGTGCAAATATCTGCACATTGCATTACAACGGATCTATTGTTATCCATATTAGGCTTGTCATGGGCAGATTGTGTTCATTAAGAGCTCTTAGAAAAATTTCGAACTATAGTTTTATATCAGGTCTCCGTGCAGACATGTATGAAGTTTTTAGTGCAAAATATAATATGCATGAATTTTCTAAGTGTAAAATGTAACAAGAACTAAAAGGTAGATTGCAAAAAAAAAAAAAAAGCAACATCCTTAGAAAGGCATATTTAGATTGGCATACGATGTTGAAAATGAAGATAAACATTTATTGAGAAAACGTCTCATAGTTGAGGGCAACTGCCAGGTCAAGGGTCAATGGCGTTTCGGCACGACAAAGGTTTCACTGAAACCTCTACTTGACATATATATCCATCTATTTATCTGTTTATGGTCCTATATGAATGCAAGTGCTCGGAACTTTCTTTCTTAGCAACCTTTTCTAAGCTGGCTTGACTACGGCTAATGACAATAAATTTTCAAGTCTTAACATTAATCTATTGAGATACCAGTCCCCTTCGCCAAAAAAAAAAAGATACCAGTCCCCAAAAGATGTTGCTCACAGATACATCAATCGGGTCACCGTCAATTTCTGTCTCGACGTCAAATTTTCCCTTGACTTGGAAGGAACAATTGTGTAACCTCAAGGAGCACTAAACACCCCCCCCCAAAAAAAAAAAAAGGCAAAATCACTTGTAACTAATGTCCTCATTTACCGAAAAATTGTTTGAATGTATAATAGCTAACTCAATTGTAAACTTTTCAATTATATCAATTTAGCCATGTATTTTTTAGTAATTTGTCAATCCAATCTTTGTTGAGAAATTCCATTTCTGAAGAAGATAGAGAAGTACTAATTGATCATTGATGCTTTGATGCGTGATGACGATCACTATCTTTAAGATATTATTTGCCTCCACTATTTTTGCTGTCGAGTTTAGAACAAATATACCTCCAAGATATACACCAAAGTTGCAAAGAAACGAGTTCAGTAATTATTTGATTCTCTCTTGAAATTTTTCCTTGAATGTGTTAAAGTTGCATGTATGAAAAAAGAAGAAGAGAGTTTTGAAGTAGAAGCATTCTGAATAGTTATAGTTATTATAAATCATATGTGAATTGGTTTTTACTTAGAGACAACTAATAGACACATCTCTTGGGAATAAGTACATTATCCCTAACCATCATCACTTTTCATGTCAAGAATAACTTCTCATAATTACTAATAACTTCCTTTTAGAACAAAAAGTCATCTCTTTTCATAACCAAGAGTTACGTCTTCTTTTGATCAAGAGTCACTCCTCTTAACCAAAAGTCATGTCCTTTCTCAATCAAAAGTCACGTCTTCTCTTAATAAAAAGACAACTTTTTTATGATAACAAACTATTTCAACAATCCTCCACTTAGTTTGTTATTTACACTAATTTACATAAATTCATACATATATGAAGGTATCTGTTAAGATTTGAACCTTCAATTGGTTTAAATAATTCCATTAACGAAATCATTGGTAGATAAAACTTTGAACCATGATTTTACTTGTTAATCAAATTATCACACATATGAATTTATATACATTCGGTTGCAAATTTCCTATGCCTAAACACTTTAATGGCCTTGTGCTCCTTTTGCATTCATGAACATTTACGAAAGTTCATTTGACTTTTGTTAGAAACGGCACTACTTCTTATGTTCATATAGGTGAAGTTCCTAAATTTATTATCTTAATATTGCCTTACTAAAACCTCGAACTTCTTTAAGAGTATTTTCTTACACCCATCCTCCTAACTTTTCATGAGTACTAATCTTATGCCCCAGTACACTCCCCCCATCAAGTTACAATAGCTTGTTGTTATCCATTTAACTTCAATAATTTCGTTAGAATTATAAAGTTGAGTTTTCACTCTACTTGACTGTTATCAATTGGTTTAAGACCCATTCCCTTGGTAGTGTTGCTTATTAAACCTCTCGAGAGTCCTTTAGTGAATGGATCGGCCAAGTTATCATTTGTTCGCATGTATCTTATTGAAATAACTCCATTAGTAATTAATTGTCAAACATACTCATGTCTAAAACTAATATGTCTAGATTTTCCATTGTATATTTTATTGTATGCCTTAGATATAGTTGCCTCACTATCACAATGTAAAGATAGGGCTGCCATTGGCAATGGCCACAACTCTATATCCAATAGCAAATTCCGCAGTCATTCAGTTTCTTTACCAACTATCAATAGTGATATAAATTTAGATTCCATTGTTGAATGGGCTATACATATTTGCTTATTTGATGCCCAAGAGGCTGCACACAAATGAAAACCCATCAAGATGTTGACTTGTTATCAATCATGCTAGTTATCCAACTAACATTTCCGTCGAGGACCACGAGCTGCGCATTAATGCTTCGATAGGTCGAGACTGCTATAACTCTTCCGGTCACGATGATTCTTCAAGCTACCCATGGCTACAACTAGCTGAATTCCCCTTCTCCAGCACCAAGAACAAGTTCACTGCCATTGGCTGCGACACGTTAGCCTCCTCCCAAGACCAAGATGGAAAGTTCTCTTTCGGGTGTATGTCTTCGTGTAGCAGCGTTTCGGACGTCAGCAATGAATCGTGTACTGGTATCGGTTATTGTGAGACGAGCATCCCAAGGAACACTTTCAATTACATGATCTCGATTACAAGCTTTTCCAATCATTCCGATATCCTGGGTTTCAATCCTTGCAGTTATGCCTTCGTAGCAGAAATTGGATCCTACAACTTTACGGTTGGCGACCTTAAGCAGCTTAAATTAACTCCACCGATGTAGTTCTCGACTGGGCAGTAGGTAATCAAACATGTGAGGAAGCCAAGAAGAACAGCACAAGCTACATGTGCACCAAAAACACCATTTGCACAATGCCGAAAACAAATCTGGTATGATCAAAGAAGATTAGATACATTTGATCTGTGTGTTTAATTTTTGTAGATATTGATGAATGTGCAGATCTAAAGATGAACCGGTGTGAGAAAATTTGCCATAATGATAATAGGAATTATACTTGTTCATGCCCAAATGGTTATCATGGTGATGGCAAGAAGGGCATTGGAAATGGACAAGGGTGCACTATTAATCCATCACATTTGATGGAGATTTTGGTTGGTACGTTCTTTTATTTTGCTTGGAGTGCCCAATTAAAAATAATATTGTCTTAGCTTATTTCAGAGTATTTAATTTGATTTTTGCTGCTCTTGGAGAAAATTAACTATTCACAATTTCGCCCGATTTTTCTTTCACGGTCCTTGCTTGGATAAATTTAAAATGAAATTTTGTATATTCTTCTCACTGAAGTTTCTATGTAGAAGATAAATGATATTATCTAATACGTTGTGTATATCACAGGTTACTAAGTGCATCATAATTAAGCTTCCTTAAAATTCAAAAATAGATTAAGTTCCCTCATTTCCATGTCTATACTCTTAGAGCATCTTTTGACGTGGTGACCTTGGGCTTTGTGTAAGGGTCTGTCCATTTTACAGATATCTAGTATTTCTAGAAAATATTTTTCGGAAATCATTTTTCAAGAAAATTTGCTTTTTTTTTTGGTGTACGGTTAAAACCTGAAAATAAAGTGAAAAATATTTTTCTTTGTTTAATAAGGATAACATTTTCCTTTGTTCATTCTTTTTAAATAATTTTTTTTTATTTTTTAAAAAGTATTTTATTTTAAAAATCAATTTTTATATTATTTTTTATTTTTCTTCTTCTTCAGCCAGGCACTAACCACAGTGACAACCGACGTCGGCTGAAGGTGAGCTTGAGCTTGCCACTCACTAGATTGGCGAGCCAAAGAGTTGCGCTAGCCGATCTGGTGAGGCTAGAGCTCACTGCTCACCTGTCTCGCTGATTTGGCGAGCGGCGAGCTTGAGGCATTAGGGGCGAACAACGGGTCTCAAGCTCCAGGCTCACTTGGCTCATCGCCTGTGACGTCTTGGATTTTCTGACCCGTGATGAATTTTTTTATCCAAATTTGGATATCAGGCTTTTCTGACGTTGGGATTAATTATTGGATTTTGGTCTCGTTATTTCCCAAATTTTTTCGAGTTCTCGGAAATGTCGGACGTTGGATCGCTGAGCCGAATTTCGGACCCGAGATCCCGCCGTTTTTCCTTCTCTCTTTTCCCTTTCGCTCCCACGTGCGCGTGCTCCTCTCTCTCTTCTTTTTCTCTCTCCTCTTTCCCTCCCGTTCTGCCGCACCTGTCCCCTCTCTCTCTCTCTCTCACGTCCTTTCCCCCTGCTCTTTCTTTTCCTCTGCCCCTGCACCGGCTGCCCCTCTCTTTTTCCCCCCACTTGCCTGTCCTTTTTCCCTCTTTCTTCTGCCCGTTTGACTTTTCAAACGGCTCTCTCTCTCTCTCTCTCTCACACCTGCTGCTGCGTCGACGCTGCTGCTCTCTCCCCTCACTTCGGCTGCTTCTTCTTCTTCGGCTTTCTGCTTGGCCGGAAACCAAGCTGCCGCTGCCGCCGAGTCGCCATGCCGCCGCCTCACTGGCCGCCACCGCAGCTGCGCCACCACCCCTGCTCGCCGCCGGACCACCCGCGGGCCGCTCATCCGCCGAGAGCCGGCTAGAACCGCCCGAAACCGAGCCTCCCAGCTACTGCCGCTGCTCCCTCCTCCTCCGTTCGCCGCTGCGTTGGCTGCGTCTTCTCTGTTCAGCCACTGCCATGCCTCCACCTGCCTGGTCGCCGCCGTGAGCGGCGGCCGGGCCACTCCGACGCCAGCTCCTCCTCCCCTCTTCGGTTTCCTTCTCTCCCCGATTCCGAGTCGGGCTTCGTCGCCGCCGCTCGCCTGTCCTCCTCTCCGCCGTGGCAGTCGTGTCGGTCGGCACTGTGAGCCGCCGCTCGACCACCCGACCTAGCCCGAGCCAGCTGCCATCCTCTCCGCCGTGCTCGTCTCCCTCTCTTCCGGTCTGGTTTGGTCGAACCAGCGGCCGGTGTTGTTGCTCCAGCCTCCGACCGCCACCCTGAACCGCCGTCCGCCGCCCCCAGCCGGCCCCGAGCTGCTGGCCACCTTCTTCTCCCTCGGTTTTCCCCTTGGCCGCCTGGACAGCGGGCCTCCGGCCAAGATCCGGCCACCTCGTTGTCCGTCCCGACACCTCGGAGGCACCCGTGCGACTGCCTCGTCGCCCCAGTCGCAACCGCGCCTTCGCCGTTGTTAAACGGTAAGTTTCGGCTCTAAACCCTTGATTAGTATATTAATCTCGTTTAGGGTTAGTTTAGTTAGGTTAATTGGGATTAGGTGGTTAGTTATGGGTATTTTGTCTAATCGAGGTTAGTGTGGGTTAATTAGGGATTAATGGTAATTTTAGTAATTATGTGTTTATTTTATTATTTATATTTATTTATTCCGAAATTAATATAATATTGTTTTATTATTATTTGATAATAATAAATTACATTGTTGGTAATTGTTGTGCTTAGTGATGATTGATTAGGATAATTCTTCGGGTTTAGATTGATTACTTTTCGATAAGTAATTGTGGTAATTAGTGATTTACGAGAATCATTGGTCGTCATATTATTGTGAGACAAATATTGTCTAAGGCAATAATTGATTGATTTGTTGATTGCTTGTTTGTGCCTTATTGATTGAAGCACGTTTATTCCGGGAGTTACGTGGTATTTCCTTATAGAACTTGTTGATTATTGGATTATCGCAATGTGGCGATTTATGGATAATATGTGGAATACTTACTGCTTCATATGTGGATCTCCTGCATATCTTGTGTGGATTATAACGTGTGCTTATGAGTCCACTTGATTACACTTTTTAAAAGTTTTAATATTCGATTGAACTTTCGTGATAAGTTTTAGGACTCAATTGCACTTTTATGACTAGTTCTATGACTTCTAATGCACTTATCCCTTTCCTTAAACTCTAGAATCCTATATTAATCTCCTGAGATTATTTGAAAAGTAAGAACAACTCATTTTTTGACAAGAATGGCTTGTTATTCTCAATGGGTCTTTGAACAATTATCTGGAACTCATCCTAGCTAAATGTCCCATATCCAGCATCAAGAACAAGTTCACTGCTGTCAATTGTAGATGCATCAGCCTCCTTCGTAGACTGTCGACAGAAACTCTCTCTCGAGTGCATGTCTTCATGCAGAGGCACCTCGGACATCAGTAAACAGGTCGTGTTCGAATATCAGTTTCTGCAAGATGAGCATCCCTAGGGACTCCTTCAACTACATCTCCATTGAGAAATTTTCCAATCATGCGTACGACTTCTGGGTTGGTGATCTTTCGCGGGTTAAATTTAAAGAGTTGGGTTCTAGCTCTTGACTAGGTGATAGGGATTCTAACATATAAGGATGCCAAAAAGAACAGCAAGAGCTACATGTGCACCAGAACACCATTTGCACCAATGCTAAAAAGGATTTGGGTACAAGCGACATTGTTTAGAAGGTTCTGGTAAGTTGACACATCAACATTCTTGAACTTGTCCTTTGTATTCGTGTGGCTTGAGAAAACTAGATACATTTGATGTGTAGGTTTAGTTTGTGTTGGTATTACTGAATGTTTGAATCCAGAGAAAAACCCAGTTGAGGGATTTGCCATAATATTGAAGAGGGTGGTAATACATGTTCTTGCCCAAAGGGCTATTATGGTGATGGCAAGAAGGGTAGTAGAGATAGATAAGGATGCATTGTTAATCCATTTCATGAAGATTTTTGTTGGTAAGTTGTTTCATTTTACTTAAGAGTTCGTCACTCAAGAAAACCTACTATACTAGCTTATTTCAAGAATATATAATAATTTCTTTGTGGTTTAGGAGAAATTAACTACTCACATTTTTACTTGGTATATTCTAGTTACTAAAGTTTCCATGGAAAAGATAAATGAGATTATCTGATGCAGTAAACCCATCACGTGTTACTAATTACAACACAATTGAATTTTCTTAGCATGCAAAAATAAATTAAATTCACCCATGTCCATTTTTCAACTGTTAGAGCATCTTTTGACTTGGTGAACTTGTGTTTTGAGTAAATGTGGATACATTTTCCATCAACAGAGATCACATTGCGAATATTAATATCTATACCGAATGATTTGTAGTTGCCTCATCTATAGTGCTATTAATCATATAGTTATAGCACGGAATTATGTGTTCGTTAGCCACCTTCCTATGTCACAACAAATCTTAAAGATATTCTAGCTTAAGTGTTATTTCCTGTATTCTTTCCTCATTTGACCACGAAAATGCCATAATTCCACACATGGTATAGATGGACCCAACTTCCAGAACATTCAAACATGTCAAACTAACACGCTAATTTTGATGATTATTCTAAATCTGACACACCATAATTTCTAAATGTTTATGCAATTCTGACACAACGTTGTCATCATTTAATTACTTGTGACACATTCTTATATTCCTTTACTCTTTACGTCTTTTTTTTATCTTCTTTCAAGCATGAATCATGCTCATGGATTTTAAAACTTGATATTAGGGATAAGAAAAACTTCTTTAAAAAATGTCCAAAATTTCTTCAAGATTGGGCCATGTGGCCTGGCCAACAAAAAAAAAGAGTTGTGGAGCCTGGGCCAACCTGTTGGGGTCCATGGGCCTTGCCCACAGCCCAAGACGGGGCTCGTACCTGATTGAAATTGTCTTGGCTTGGTGCTGTCCCAAGCGGGCTGGGCCATGCTCCCAGCATGGCCCATTATCCTCCTCTAGCAGAGAATGAGAGAGAGAGAGAGGAGGAGGAGAGCTTTGACTTCTTATGGAATCTTTGACCAATTGCCTCGGGCAACCTGGCCGCCTTAGTGGACGATTTCGGAGAACACAAAAACATGAGAAAGTTCCGTATCCGAGCCGGTTCACGTTTTTCGTTCTTTTATAAGGAATAGTCAATTTGCCACTCATGTTGGATGGGAAAGCCAAATCGTCCTCTTGTTCCCAAATTTGTGACAATTTGGCCGCTGAATGGACGAAATCGGTTCGCTTTACCCCAAATCGTCATGATCTAAATAAATCATTCTAAACGGCTCTCACTTGCCTAGCCAATAGAATTAAAAAACATAAAAAAATCTTCACACTGCAGCCAAAGCTTCTCTTATTTGCTTTGTAACCAGGCGATTTAAGGAATTTACTTTTCAGATTTTATGAGCAAACGGGCTAGATTTCGACGAGTAAATCTTCGTACACACTGGGCAAAGGGAGCAAAACGACATTGCAATGTTTATGAGAGTGTAATTGGCATTTCCTTTCTCATTTTGTGCAATACCTTTTATCTTTTCCTAGTTTGCTAGCACTATTCACTGGATGTTATATGATGCTCTAGCTATTACGCGCTTCAATTATCGTACCGAACTTAATTAACTGTGGGGGGAGGTTGAGGAACAATGGAAAGCAAAAAATCTTAACCCCACCAAAGTGCTTTAAATTTAGGGGCTCCATTTTAGTTGTCCGTGCAATCCTTACGAACTTTCATAAATAGCTGTGCTCTGTACCACATTATTGATTTTGATCATTCGAGAACTCTTCTGGGTATGATAAGTCATCAAGCGATTATCTGCAAAACTAGACGAATTCCCCCTGGCCGACACCAAGTACACATGTTCTCCGTAGCCGATTGCGACACGTCGGCTATTTGCTGAGACCACCGCGATGAACTTGTTCTCTGCAAATAGACGACGATTGGTCACAACAATCGTGACCAACTGCAATGAATTTGTTCTCCGTGCTAAATATGGGGAATTCAATTAATCTAAGCCACGGATAGTCGCTCGGAGACTCAACACACCTGGAAGAGTTATGGCAGTCTTGACCGATCGAAACGATAACGCCCACCTCATGATCGTAACCGACTGCAGCGAACTTGTTCTTCGTGCTAAATATAGGGAATTCAGCTAATTCTGCCTCTTCGAGTGCTTGCCCGACTTCAGATCGGGGGCCATATGAAATCCGCGGTCGATTTGCAAGGCCTCTGGTCGTGGATGGAAATCGGAGATAATCGCACCTCGCTGAAACGGAACGAGAGTGACAAATGGATTTTAGTTGGGCTTTGTTTAGTTCATAGTCGGATTAGTAAGCTTTGGATTTAATTCGGTTTAATAAGCTCTTGGGTTTGGTAAATTTAGGCTTGCTTCGGCTTTAGAGAATTCGGGGTTTGAGCTTGAACAAATAAGCCCATTCCATTTGTAAAGCCTTTCTTGTTTTCTGTAACCTGGACCTGTGAGGTCCAATCTGGGTCCAAATTCGGACTAGGCCCAAGGGCCTAGGCCGAGTCTCTATTTCCAGAAAATAAAAATAAAATTCGGAAAATAAGAAAAAAAGGATAAAATTGGTTAGAGAAACAGGCCTCGATTGAGTTGTTAGATTTTAGCATTAAAATTAGTTTTAGTTTCATGATTTTCTCTAGTTTAGATTTGGGAAAACTAGTTTCTTTAGAAAATTCAATTTGATTTTATCTAAGCTCATGGGTGTTGCTGTCATAGAACTTAATAAATGAGGCCATGTTATATTCTTTGCTCGACTCGTATCGGGTTATTTTACCACACTTCACTATTTTAATCACTTTTCTTCATTATTCTTGATTTGTTTATTTCTTGCAATTGCTTTTATATTGTTTTTGTATTGCAATTCACTTTCTTAGTTGAATAGTTAGGTCATATTCAATGATCATAATAAATACAAAAAACATTGCACCAGCACTTAATGGATGTGAATCTTAGGATTCACAATTTTGTCGAAGGATTGCATGAACACCTTATTTGACAAATAATCAAGTTTAGATATCGAAAATGCACTAGTTAAATAAACCAGTATTAAGTTCCTAATCCTAAATTTCTGGTTGTGTAGGAAGTGATTTATACTTGTATATCTCATTTGATTTCTAATCAATCTCAATAGACTAGTGGCAACTCTTCATTTAGAGTTCTCATAGCATTAATCGAATCAAAATGAAAATTACAATGTTGCATGATGTAAAAATTTGGAAGAGCCCATGCCGATTGAGGACTATCAACCCTCAACTCAACATCATCCCTAAATCCCTCCTATCCCCAACACCTGTTCAGGAGGGTCGTGACAAGATGCATACATAGGGATGGCTATTTTACCAATCCAAGTAGATATCCTTACTTCCTAGTCCCAATAAAATGAGTGAAAGCCCGTGATCAACGAATTTTGGGGCGGCTATGTGGTAAAATCTTTCAACTCCACATTCAGGCAGGGGGAGGAATAGGTATGGCTAGGCTTCTTTTCCTCTTGTTTTTTCTTTGTTCCTCCTAAAGATTTTCTAACTTTGGTGGTTTTAACACTATCCTTTTCTCATTTAACCGTGAAAACTTTATATAATTCCTAACAAAACGTAAGGATTGATCAAATTCTGACTCTAATTTGCAGACTTGCGATATAAAGCACTAAACTTTTACAATTACCCCAAATCTAGCAAGCCATTAGCTTCAAATATTTGCAAATTTCTAGCACGCTGATATTATTCTGCGCGACCTTCTTGAAGGTGGATCATGAGGAAGGCTAATGGATTACCAAGCGTGGTACTTAGCATGGACTCTCTCAAGCCTTACTAATCGCAACTTGGTACTTAATTTGATGTGTAACTAACCTTCCTCTTTTAGAGTCACCACTAATCGGTTATGGATCAATTAAATATCCACGTAAAATGTGGGAGTGTATTTTACTTTTGCAAACTAGGGATTTAATGAATTCGATGACTTGATTATGTTAGATTAATCTAACGCCCAATCGATACCTCTTCTCATTATTTCAAAAATGTTTTGTATGCAGTTTTTATTTATTTTTACCCTATGTCACTAACATATGAGGGTGTGCGCAATTAGGGAATATAATACCCAATAATCAGTATATGAATTGCAGAGAATTTTTAAAGAACCTGAATACGTTAAGCAAGAAAGCAAATCGCTATCCATCGTCACAGAATTTCTGCAAACTATGATAGAGAAAATATGCAAGCGAAAAGCATGGTTATGCATGGACTAGGACTAACCGCAATCATTCATCCCGCTCATGGTTATGCATGGACTAGGACTAACCGCAATCATTCATCCCGCTCCTTTCATTTTTCTTTCTTTTATTACTCTCACTGCACTTGAAAACATTCCTCAAATCTCTCCTCTTTGCTGGCCGCAAGTTTGTTGGACTGATTGTTTTTCTTGATTATCACCCATACCATGCGCACAATCTATTCGATGATATTTGCTTGTTCGGTGCCGACTGAAAGTATTTCCCTGGCTTCTCAAATTCAAGCACGATGAAGCTATGAAGCTAGTTCAAGATGAAATTTGCTGGATGCGGAAATGCTTTATAATGTCTAAATGCCTAAATAGCAATGCAAAATATCAATATTTTTATTTAGGGGTTGATTTTGATGCCTAATTTTTTTTTTTATTCAGGGGTTGTTTTTTATGCAACGTGAGTTGATCCCTTGACAACTAGCAAGGGCCGACTTGGTTTGTAAGGACTCAAGCCTATTACTATGTAAAATTGTCCGCTTTAGGCCAAGACTCGCACGGCTTTGTTTTTTGGGCTTTGCCCAAAAATGCGTTACACAAAATACAGAACCCAAGTCTTATCAACTATTCAGGACTCCCCCCTAGGTGATGTGGGACAAGAGAAAAATTAATTTATTTTCAAGGTTTGGCTTATGCAGATTAAAATTTTTGAAGCGTCATGCCTTTATTATTAAGTGGTCGCGGCTTTTGATGCTATTGAACTTAAGCAATTTTGTCTATTGGTTTTTTGTAATTATACAACGGCGTCGAGTTTCCTATTCGCCGCCTCACTACTAGTTTTCTTCTTAAGGATAATCGAATCGTCATCTTGTCACTTTGCTGAGATATTAAAGTGGTTTCACCCTCTATCTAACGGCAATATCTGTTCTCCACAAAGCTAAAATGCAGAGCCATAAATTCTGAAAGTTTATGCTACCATTATCTTCATAAAAATTGGAAACGGTTCGCTGGACGACCAGCAAGCTAAATAGGGTTGTGCATGTCCTATTCCGAAATTGCAAATGTCCTACGGATGCAGTTTTCGAGAAATTAGTGGACAATACAGAGAAGTCCAGTGCATCCTCTGTGAATGCAATCGCTTTGTTCCAAAATTCCTACGGCCCAGTGCATATGAAGAAGTAATGCTAAGGTATTATTTTCAAGCACATGAGGTCACTAGAGATGCACACTACTAGTCTCTAGAAGAGCACGAGCATAATCGACCGGCATCAATTTATTCCTCTCAAGACCCTTAGACACTTGTGAATAGACATATATTTTATCCAGATAGCATGTGTCATAAATACGGTGACTCATTCAAGGACCCTAATCTAGTTGTGCACCATGAACCTGTCAATAAGTTAAGGAATTTTGCCAAAGTGTCAATGGTTGAGCTTTGTGCTTTGTAATTTTATGTAGGAATGTTCCTAGTTTATTATGCTAGTGTCACTTTAAAACTATCGGTCTTGTATAAGGGAATCCATCCCCAAGATGTATTTTTGCAAAATAGTTATTTGTAATGGCCATTGGGCCTCATGCAATTCACGTAATGCCCTTGCCTTAAGTTATAAAAGGCGAAGAAGGCAGTCATAAAATGGAGGTGAACTTCTGGAAAACCATCATATTTTCTCCTATCATGTTTTTGTAAACTTCGTCATTCTCTAGGCATATTGTTATTTGAAGGATATTGTTATTTGAAGGATAGGAATAAATCTTTGATAATGCGATATCCTGATTCTTGGTGAAGCAAGTATTCTCTCTTTTTATTTGTCAAAGTGATCCTGTGGATCAAAAAGCTAAATTAATATTGAGATTCCGAGTCTCAAAGTGACCATTTTAATGAGATTTTTAGGCTAAAAATCAATCATATTTTGATTGTTGAGGGAAGAGCCTATGTATTGTGATGGCATATTGACCATAAATCTTGCTCTTCTTGGTAACTTAATCTCTTAGGGTTGTGCAACTGGAACAGATCGAACCAGGAGCCACTCAAATTAGATCAGATTGGCTGGTCATATGTAGTTCTCATGTGTGCTAGTCTAGTTATTGATTCCATAAAATCGGAATCAATAATTGGCAATTTGGTTTCTAATTTCAAAATGGGAAATAGACCAATATTGAAAGTCCCCAATTAGCTCAAAGCTCAAATGAGCCCGGCAAGAATAATAGCCCAGTCGAAAGAGAAATAAGTTGAGCTTAGAGAGAGTAAAAGCCCACAACAAAAGGAAAGCTCTCTCTCTCTCTCTCCGAACTCTCCGAACTCTCCGAACTCTCCGAAAAAAGGAGCACCTTAGCGAAGCAAATCGAAGGGAATCAAACACACCTGAAGACAACACTACAATGGAATCCACTCTCTCTCGTTTTCTTTCCCCATACATAAGCATCTGTTTTGTTTAGTTGGACGAAGAATTTTTGAGAGCATATACAGTTTGCACAAATATAAAAAACTCTCTCTCTCTACTTGTTCCGTCGAACTACCCAAGAACCAAATGAGATCAGTTCCCAAGACTAGGTGGTTAGGTTCCTGATTCTAAAAAATGATAACTAATCCTCCTAATTCAGTTTCCAATTCTTGAGTGGGACTAAATCAAACCGGGACTAGATCATCCCTATTATCCCTCATTAACTCCAATTGTTGCCCATGTTAATTCTTGTTTTTCTTGAATTTAAAGTTATATTCCAAAAGATGAATTTGTTGTACATCAAATCAAATTTTATCATGTAACATATATATATATATATATATATATATTTCTTATAAGTATTAAGGCATTATTAAAATGTTGAGTGACTTTATTTGAAGAGAAAAGAAAGAACCAATTTAGAGAAATTCAATGGTCACTTAACAGAGTGGATGTTGTCATTTACTAAATTGACTTTACTAGGTGATTTGATTTTTTCTCTTTTAAGGGTATATGAAATGCACAGAAAATGAGACAAATACCACATATCCAATTGCAGGATTTTACATGTTTCCATACTGGATTCTATATGCAAGTATTTGCTCCAGACAAAATTTATAAACAGAGTACAACAGAAAAGAGGTTTAGTTTTTTTTTTGGAAGCAAAGAAAGTTTGGATTGAACTCTATAGAATCAACGTTACATAAGAATGATAGGATCTAACATATAAGTAGCAAAGTGACTAGAAAGAAATTTTATAACCACATCGGGATATAACTTTATTCTCGCAACACTGTACTTTAATTAGAAAAAAAAGAAACTTATCCCACTAATGGTAACATTAATATATCAGGTTAATACTTAAATATTAATTGTGTATAGTCTATTGACCTAGACATACTTTACTGTAGTAGTCAATAAAACCAAAAAAATCCATTAATTTATTTATTTTAAAAATTTCATTTTGTAGCCATACCTGATTTTGGCCAAATAACATCAGGAAAAGTTCTAGTGAAAAATCAATCACTATTGCTCTTGATTTTAACTCTATAGAGACAGGCAACTTTTTATTTGCTCCTTCAGCTAGAAAAGAAGAGATATCCAGCGTCCTGTCCAAAGCATCATATGCAATGACGGCGACCTTGACCTGCAAAGCAACGACTTGTATAGCAAACTCATATCTGTAAGATTAGAACAAAGCTACAACACGACACTGACCTTGACCTGAAAAGCCAAGCAGCGACTTGCATGGCCAACTGAGGTCTCTACGATTTGAAGGGCCTGGGACCTTATGATTTGGGTCCGCTTTTAGCAGGATCGTGATTCACGTTGGGATGTTCAAACCATTTTAAGAATTTTTAAATTAATTTGAAATGTAAATAAAGACTTGCTTTAAGAATTCAGTTTGATCGTGTGTAACAAAGCTCTCTTAAACTGGATATGAAACAGAGAAAAAAAAATAAAAGCAGGATTCTTGACTAAGAAGATAGTTTGATTAATATTAATTTCTCAACTTCCTTGGTAGATATAGCAAATTAGTTAAAGTTTTCTTTGCCAAAGATAATAAGGTAAAAATGGTACTGTCATCATTGAAGCTATCGACAAGAAACTCCATGAAAGATGTCTCCATTTCTGTTAAATATCAACCAATTTCGTATAAACTTCCATGAAAAAGTGTCAATTTTGGTGTGCCTCTGGAGGGTGGGCATGTGGCATATCTTTTCACTAAAGAAACTTTTTATAAATTTTATAAAATTAGTGTCAATTTTGACGTCTACCTTGATTTGAAAAGCCAACTCGTATCTCTGCAATTCAAAATGCCCTGCAACACAACATTGACCTTGACTTGAAAAGCCAGGCAGCCATTAGCATAGTCAGCTGATGTCTCTATGATTTGAAGGCCTGTGAGCTATAATGATTTCCTTGATCCCGAATCCTAGATTCGCTTTTATCGAAACGTGATTTACGTTGTGTACGTTACAATCGGTCGTGAGAATTTCTACATTGATTGTAAACATGAATAGAGACCTATATTAAGGATTCAATTTACTTGTGTGTACTGAAATGTGGCTATTCTCTCTCCCTCTCTTTTGAAGATTGTATGATATTTACACATACAATTAGTGAAGTGATTAGAATAAAATTTTATAGCCACATCATGACATAGCTTTATTCTCACTATTTTTTACATTAATTAAAGAAAAGAAAAGGAACTTGTCCTTGCTAATAGTAGCACTAATTTATTAAGTGAGTACTTAAATATTAATATGTGTATTGTTTATTAACCTAGACCTACTTTGCTGTAGCAGTTAATAAAACCAAATAGATCCTCTTTTTTTCCTTCGCTTAGTAGCTATACCTGATTTTAACCAAGTAACTCTAGGAATTAAAGTAGAAATTTCTATCGCTTTTGCACTTGATTTAGACTCTCCAAAGAAAAGCAACTTTCTTTTGCTCTTTTAGCTTAAAAACAAGATGCATTCGGTCCCATTCCTCGTCCAAAACATCATATACAACTGACATCCACTCTCTCTCGCTCTTCACTAAAGAAGCCTTGACAAGACATTCACATTATAATGTTGCAACGTGGCTACCTCAACTCGAAATGAAAGGAAAAGTAAAAGTAGGATTCTTGATAAATAAGATAGTTTGATAAATATTGAATCCTCAACTTTCAGGACAGCCACAACAAAATAGTTAAAACTTTTCTTCGCCGAAAATCGCAAAGTAAAAGTCTTGCTGTCATCATTTGTGCACGAGAACTATAAACCACAACTTTGATTGGAGAATTAAAGTGGCAATTGTATCGACAAGAGACTTTATTAAAGCCGTGTCTATGCCTGTCAAATATCAACTAATTTCGTATGAAATTCCATTAATAAAGGAGTCCCATGTGGTGTGCCTCTCGAAGGTGGACCCCAAAGCAAGTCTTTTTAAAAGAAGCTTTTCTGAAAATGCCATTTCACTCCTACTGTCCTTGATGAAGGGAACTTCTTAGTCTATAAGGAGTGATGATTTGAATTATTTGGCCGACAAAAAGAGGAAAAAAAAAAAAAAGGTGAACTGACATGGAGGCACTACGTGAAATTGGCTCAATCAAACAAAATTTAATGGAAAAGTCCTTTCTTTTGGGTACAATTCTACAATGATTTGGAATAAAAGAGAGAAATAGTTGTAATGGTTTTTCTATTTGGTTGGTCATTTCAAGCGGCAAAGCAGTCACATTCCGGAGAACTCCTTCTCGGAAAAAAAGGAAGATCTTCTGACATCTAAGAAAATGAAGGTCAAGAGCTTAAATGGAACACATCTTATTGTTCTTAGTTTTCTCGTTGTGATTGTACTTATGCCTTCCGTTATCTATTAAATGTGGTAATATATGATAAATTATTTAAATGAAAAAAATAACATTTCCATCTAATAACTTAAATTTTTGGAATAGTTGACACTAAATTCACAAAATCTCACATTGTGTTAGAATTAGTGATCTTTTTGGGTCTTACTTGTCCAATATTATTTGGGAATAGGATCCAACATACAAGTAGTGAAGTGACTAGAAGAAAATTCTACGGCCACATTGCAAAGTAGCTTTATGGGAAAAGTGAAAAAAAGTCCTAAGCCTATTACATCGATATCAATTCAATTTTAAACATTTTAATTGAATTAATTTAATTTTAAATCTTTTCACATTAGTACTAATTCAATCCATTCAATAAATTTAAGTTAGAAATTGTTGACATAGACGTCGTTGTCCGACGTGGCACAATTGATATTAATATTGATAATTTTTTTAGTTTTTAAATATATTTGCCTTTTCTTTTCCTTCCTTTCCTTTTCTTTCCATTGTGGCTGATGAGGTCCATGGAGCTTGCTATCCATTGGGCAAGGGCCGCAAAGCCCTCATCAGCGACTAGTGAGTGTCAAGGCCCTTGCTCGGATGCAGGCGAGGTGCAGGTGGCCGCGGGAGAGGATCTTCGTGTACGAGGTTCTAGAGTTGGGGCATGGACTCTGCAGGACTGCGGCATTTCTGGAGATTTCAGCCGCTTCCTCTTCACCATCGACGCTCACATCCCGGGCCAAGTTTGGTTTTACTTTTCCTTTCGCTTTTGCTTCTTTCACGCCAGTTCTTTTTCTCTCTGTTTCCTTACTCCTCCAGCCAAACCACGGTCGCTCCAACTTCGAATGGTCTGAGGAGCCACGCAACGATGGAATTGTGGCCACCGAGCTACTGGGAAGCACAAGCCTCTAGGGAAAGATTTATGATTTTTTTTAGTACTTTCCCGAGCTTTATTCTCAATCTTGTCTACATTAATTAAAAAAAAAAAAAAAAAGGGGACTTGTCCTGCTAATGGTAACACTAATTTATTAGGTGAATACTTAAATATTAATTTGTGTATGTTTACTAACCTAGACATACTTTGCTGTAGCAGTTAATAAAACTAAATAGATTCTTTCATTTTTTTTTTCTCGCTTAGTAGCCATACCCGATTTTAACCAAGTAACTCTAGGTACAATTAAAGTAGAAAATTTTAACGCTGTTGCTCTTGATTTAGATTCTCCAAAGAAAAGCAACTTTTTTGCTCTTTTATCCTAAAACGAAGATGCATTCAGTCCCATTCTTTGTACAAAGCATCAGACGCAACTGACGTCCACTTTCTCCCGCTCTTCACTAAAGAAGCCTTGACAAGACCATCGTGATTCACACTGACGTCGCAATCGATTGTAGGAATTTTCAAAGCGACTTGCAAATAATGAATGAACTCTCTATCAATGCTTCTCTTTCGATAAATGGCGCTTTTTATCTATCACATCTGAAAAAAAGAAGAACGAGAAGTGGGAATCTTTATGAAGAAAATACTTTGATTAATATCAAACATAGCCATATAGCATGAAACTTTCATGTATTCCAAAAGATGAATTTGTCGTACATCAAATCAAATTTTATCATGTAACATATATATACTTCTTATAAGTATTAAGGCATTATGAAAATGTTGAGTGACTTTATCTGAAGAGAAAAGAAAGAACCAATTTAGAGAAATTCAATGGTCACTTAATAGAGTGGATGTTGCCATTTACTAAATTGACTTTACTAGGTGATTTGATTTTTTCTCTTTAAGGGTATATGAAATGTGCAGAAAATGAGACAAACGTCACATATCCAATTGCAGGATTTTATATGTTTCCATACTGGATTCTATATCCAGGTATTTGCTCTAGAAAAATTTATAAACAGAGTACAATAGAAAAGAGGTTTGGTTTTTTTTTTTTTTTTTTTTGGAAGCAAAGAAAGTTTGGATTGAACTATATAGCATCAATGTTACATAAGAATGATAGGATCTAACATATAAGTAGCAAAGTGACTAGAAAGAAATTTTATAACCACATCGTGATATAGCTTTATTCTCGCAACACTGTACTTTAATTAGAAAAAAAAGAAACTTATCCCACTAATGGTAACATTAATATATCAGGTTAATACTTAAATATTAATTGTGTATAGTCTATTGACCTAGACATACTTTACTGTAGTAGTCAATAAAACCAAAAAAATCCATTAATTTATTTATTTTAAAAAATTTCATTTTGTAGCCATACCTGATTTTGGCCAAATAACATCAGGAAAAGTTCTAGTGAAAAATCAATCACTATTGCTCTTGATTTTAACTCTCTAGAGACAAGCAACTTTTATTTGCTCCTTCAGCTAGTAAAGAAGAGATATCCAGCGTACTGTCCAAAGCATCATATGCAATGACGGCGACCTTGACTTGCAAAGCTACGACTTGTATAGCAAACTCATATCTGTAAGATTAGAACAAAGCTGTAACACGACACTGACCTTGACCTGAAAAGCCAAGCAGCGACTTGCATGGCCAACTGAGGTCACTACGATTTGAAAGGCCTGGGACCTTATGATTTAGGTCCACTTTTAGCAGGATCGTGATTCACGTTGGGATGTTACAAACCATTTTAAGAATTTTTAAATTAATTTGAAATGTAAATAAAGACTTGCTTTAAGAATTCAGTTTGATCGTGTGTAACAAAGCTCTCTTAAACTGGATATGAAACAGAGAAAAAAATAAAAGCAAGATTCTTGACTAAGAAGATAGTTTGATTAATATTAATTTCTCAACTTCCTTGGTAGATATAGCACATTAGTTAAAGTTTTCTTTGCCGAAGATAATAAAGTAAAAATGGTAATGTCATCATTGAAGCTATCGACAAGAAACTCCATAAAAGATGTCTCTATTTCTGTTAAATATCAACCAATTTCGTATAAACTTCCATGAAAAAGTGTCAATTTTGGTGTGCCTCTGGAGAGTGGGCATGTGGCATATCTTTTCACTAAAGAAATTTTTTATAAATTTTATAAAATTAGTGTCAATTTTGACGTCTACCTTGATTTGAAAAGCCAACTCATATTTCTACAATTCAAAACGCCCTGCGACATGACATTGGCCTTGACCTGAAAAGCCAAGTAGCCACTGGCATGGTCAGCTGATGTCTCTATGATTTGAATGAACTCTCTACCAATGCTTCTCTTTAGATAAATGGCGCTTTCTATCAGTCACGTTTGAAAAAAAGAAGGAGAAGTGGGAATCTTTACAAAGAAAATACTTTGATTAATATTAAATCTTCGAATTCATTGTGATAGAAAGCAAGTAAAAGTTTTTGATATCGATTATAAGAAAATAAAAATGGTATTATATATCATCGACAAGAGAAATTACACAAGCTATCTATGTATGGCGATGTTCATTATCAACAAATGTTTGGTATTGAATTCCAAAAAAAGGTGTTAGATTATAATGCAAGCCTCTCAAAAGCTAGATCATGTAGCATGTTTATTATCCCTATAGAAGCTTTCAGAAAATTCAATCAATGATTTTTTTGGTTGGTCCATCAATGATGTTGATTGAGGCAACGGCATATAATCATCATGATGAACCTATTTGTGACCTTAATCAGCGTTTAATTAATGGAGTTGGTAAAATTATGTCATTTTCAAGGTTTGGCTTATGCAGACTAAAATTTCGAGTAGTACAAATCTTTCATTACATACGAATATTTGATTTAATGTGAAGCGTCACGCCTTAGTTATTAGGTGGTCGTAACTTTAAATGTTGTGGCTTCCCTGTTGAAATTAAGTAGTTCTATCAGTTGTTTTTCTATAATTACACAATTAGAGTCGAGTTTCCCTATCGACCGCCTCATTACTAGTTTTCTAGTTTTCTTATCGAAGGATAGTCGAATCATATCTCATCAGAGATATTAAAGTAGTTTCATCCTATATCCTACTGGCAATATCCGTTCTCCACAGATCTAAAACGCAGAGCCCTCAATTCTGAAGTTCAAGCTACCATTATCTTTATAACAAAAGTGGAAACAGCTCCCTGGACGGCCAGCAAGCTAGATAGGTTGTCATGTCCTATACCAAAATTGTATAGGTCCTTTGGATGCAGTTTCAAGAAATTAGTGGACAATAGCGAGAAGTCCAGTGCATACTCAGCGAATGCAATCGATCTGTTCCGAAATTCCTATGGCCCAGTGCATATGAAGTAATGCTGAGGTACTATTTCCAAGCACATGAGGCCACTAGAGATGCAATCTACCAGGCTCTAGAAGAAGACGAGCATAATCAACCAGATTCAGTTTACTTCTCTAGAGACCCTTACGTATATTTTCTCCAGCTAACACGCATCATAAATACAGCAACTCATTCAAGGGCCCTAATCTAGCTGCGAAGCATGAATCTATCAATAAGGGAAGGAATTTTGCTGGGTTGGGTGAGCTTTAGACTTTGTAATTATATGCAGGAATCTTCCTAGTTTATTGTGCTAGTATCATTTTAAAACTGTCCATCTTATACAAGGAAATCTAATCCCAAGATGTACTTTTGAAAAATGGTCATATGTATTGGCTATTTAACGTCTTATGCAATTCATGTAATGCCTTGCTTTCAATTATAAAAGGTGATGAAGAGGTTTAATAAAATGGTAGTAAATTTTCAAAAACTTTTATATTTTCTCCTATCATATTATTGTAGACTCCGTCGTTCTCTAGGCATATTGTTATTTGAAGGATAGGAATAAATCTTTGATAATGTGATACCTTGATTCTTGATGAAACAAGTATTCTCTCCATTTACCAGTCAAAGTGATCTTGCGGATAAAAAGCTAAACTAATATTAAGAATTTTGAGTTTCAAGGTGACCATTTTAATGAGATTTGCAGACTAAAAGTCAATCCTATTTTGCTTACTGAGGGAAGGGCATATGTATTGTGAAGGCATATTGATCTTTAGTCTTCTTCTCCTTGGTAACTTTATTCGCCATTAACCCTTGTTGTTATCCATGTTATTTATATATATATATATATATATAATAAGTATTGAGGCATTAGCTATAATGTTGAGTGATTTTATCTAAAGAGAAAAGAAAGAACCAACCTAGGAGAATTTCTGATGGTCACTTAATAGGGTGGATGTTGTGAGTAGCCATAAGATATCCTTGAATTTGATGGTCATTTACTAAATTGACTTTACTAGGTGGTTTGATTTTTTTCTTGATTTAAGGGTAAATGGAAATGTGCAAGAAATGAGACAAACACCACATATCCAATCCACATATCCAATTGTAGGATTATATATGTTAGTATACTGGATTACCATATGTAGGTATTTTCTCTAGATGAGATTTATAAATAAAGTACAACCACAGAAAAAAGGGGTTTTTTTTTTTTTTTGGCAACCAAAGAAAGTTTTGAATGGATCGGATTATGTAGCTTCAATGTTACGTTGGAATGATAGGATCTATCATATAAGTAGCAAAGTAACTAGAATGAAATTTTATAATCACATTGTGACATAGCTTTATTCTCACTATTACATACATTAATTAGAAAAAAAAAAAAAAAAAGAAACTTATCCCACTTATAGTAACATTAATATATTAGGTTAATACTTAGTTATTAATTGTGTATAGCTTATTGACCTAGACATACTTTTCCGTAGTAGTTAATAAAACAAAAAGATCCATTGATTTTTTTTTTAAATATTTCTTTTTGTAGCCATACTCGATTTTAACCAAATAACATCGGGAAAGTTAAAAGTGAAAAATCAATCACTATTGCTCTTGATTTTAACTCTCTAAAGAAATGCAACTTTGTATTTGCTCCTTCAGCTTAAAACAAAGATATATTTAGTGTTGCTCCTTATCCAAAGCATCAGATGCAATTGACGACGACCTAGACATGAAAAGCAAGGCAACGACTTGCATAGCCGACTCATATCTCCACAATCCGAATGCCATGTGACACGACGTTGATGTTGACCTGAAGAGCCAAGTGGCGACTTGCATGGCCAGCTGATGAATCGACGATCTTAAGGCCTGTGAGCTTTAATGATTTGGCCGATCTGGAATTCGTGGTTCGCTTTTACGAGGAACGCGATTCACGTTGTGATGCCACGATTGTACGTAAAAATTTCTAAACTGATTTGAAACAGAATAGGGACGAGGATTCAGTTTGCCCGCGTGTCACGAAGCTAACTTTACTCGAAATTAAACGTAGAAAAAAGTAAAAGTAGGATTCTTGATAAAGAATACAGTTTGATTAAAATTAATTTCTCAACTTCCTTGGTGGATATAACAAAATAGTTAAAGTTTTCTTTGCCGAATATATTAAGGTAAAGGGTGGACAAGGATTATCTCTTTAACAAGACAGTCCCTCCCCTCCAAAGAGAACATTAGGTGGTGAAATTCTTCTTAATGGTACTGCTATTATTGAAGCTGTTATCAGATAAATAAAGTAGCAATATATTGACGAGAGACTCTGTAAAAACTATCTCTATGTTAAATATCAACCAATTTCATATGAACGTTCAAAAGATGTCAATTATGGTGTGCCTCTCGAAGGTAGGCCATATAGCATATCTTTTACTAGAGACACTTTCTATAAATTCCACCAACGATGTGGACTGAGGTAGAAACATAAATTTGCATGATGAACCTATGTATTATTATTATTATTATTATTATTATTCTGTGATCTTAATCTGTAATTTCAAGCTTCCATTCAACACCATCCCTCTCAAAATCGTTATTTACAAATTTTGGCTCATGTGGAATGTGAAATTCTAAGCAGATACAAGAAATTGATCCATGTGACAAGATATATTTCTACTTACGAGAGTCACCGGTGCTAGTCCCTCCAATTAGGGCACCTAGCTTAAATTGCATTCTTTAGTTTTACGAATTGATGACTGCACTCATTATTCAAAGTTATATATATATTTTTTTGGTAACCTTCAAAGTTATATATTTTTCTTCCCTAATAATTTGAGAATACTCTCGTGACTTACGTCCCAAAGTTCAAACAAAACAATTTAAGAAGTTACTCAGGTCCAAACTCCTTAATTCATCCAAAGTTGAGATAATTGCGAAGATTCATTTGAATCCATTTCGCCCTTGCTGTCTTGATGAAGGGACTTAGTCTACAAGGAGTGATTATATGAATCATTTGGCTGACAAAAAGAGAAAACAACAAAAGCATATGAACTAATATGGACTCCCTGTTATCCAGCTAACAGTAGCACTAATTGATTAGGTTACCACTTAAATATTTGATGTGTTTAGTTTATTAACGAATGCATATTTTGCTGTAGCAATTGCTAAAACTAAAAGAATCCTTTGATCTTTTTGTTTTCCATTTAATAGCCATAGCTGATTTTGAGTAAATAAGATTAGGAAAAATTAAGCTAAAATACCTGTCACTATTGTTTTTGATTTTTACTCTCTTAAGAAAAGCAACTTTCGTTGCTCGTTCAGCTTGAAACAAAGATACATTCAGTGCTGTTCCTTGTCCAAAGCATCGGATGCAAATGAAATCCCCTCTCTCTGTCTCTCTGTCTCTCTCTCTACACTAAAGATGTCTTGACAAGACCATCCGTACAAGCCTGACGTTGAACTTGACCTGAAAAGCAAAGCAACGACTTGCACGGCCAACCTGCTTGCTTCCTCTGGATAAAATTTTCGATTGGAATTTTTTTTATGTAAAATATGTTAATTTGCATTGTCGTGACATGACATATAAGAGTGCATAGATAACGCTTCTATTTTCAAGAATAATTTCTACTCAAAAATAAATTTTTTTTATTCTATTCGCGGGAACAATTTCTAAGCATTTAAAGGTGTTTGGTAATTGTCCAAAATTTTTATTCTTGGAATAGAAATGCGTTTGGTAAATTATTAGAATTTTTAGTCCAAAATAATTTCTTTTAATTTTTTAATGATTTAAATACATTTTTCTTTTTTTTTCATCTTTTTTCTTTTTTCTTTTTCTTTTTTCTTTTTCCCTTCCCCATTGTGGCCGGTCGCCGTTGCCGGTGGTGGCCGGTGACCGGCTGGGCGAGGCTCAGCGAGCTTGCCGAAGCCTCGCCAGGCCAAGGTGAGGTTTGGTGAGCTTGCCGAACCTCGCCCAGCCACTCGTCAGCGGTGGTCGACACCAGCGCCGGTGGTCGGTGGGCGGCGATGGGGGGCAGTAGGCTGAGGGAGGAAGAAGAAAAGGAAAGAGAAAGAGAAGAAAAAAAGAAAGGGAAAAAAAATTGATTCTTGAAGTTGTTTCCGGGAGCGAGAAGTAAATTTTTTTTTATTCTGAATTCTATTCCAAATTTATTCCCCGGAACAAATTTGTTCTCAGAACAAAAAAATTTACTAAACGCATTTATGTTCCAAATTCTCTCTTGAGAATAAAAGAATAGAATCAATTGTTCCTAGAAACAAAATCAGTTTTTACCATGCAAGCCCTAAGTCGCCACCCATTGTTTCATCCACAGTTAAGATTGTCTCCAAAATTCATACAAATCCATTTCACCCTTACTGTCCTTGATGAAGAGGAGTTATTCATCTACTAGAGTGATGATCTTTATTCTCACTATTATTTACATTAATTAGGAATAAGAAACTTATCCCCTTACTAGTAACATTGATTGATTAGGTCAATGCCTAAATAATAATTTGTGTATAGTCTATTAACCTATACATACTTTGTTGTAGCAGTTAATAAAATGCTATGATTTTCCCCCTTTTATCTTTTCCCGTTTAGTAGCCAAGCCTGGTTTTAACCAAATAACATTTGGAAAATTTAAAGTATAGTCTCTATCAGCTTTTTCTCTTGATATTAACTCTCTAAAGAAAAGCAACTTCCTTTGCCACTTCAGCTTAAAACAAAGACATATTAAGTGCCATTCCTTGTATGAAGCATCGGATGCAATTGACATTGACCTTGACTTGAAAAGCAAAGCAAAAACTTGTATAGCCAACTCATATCTCTATGATCCAAACACACCTGCGACTCACAGTTGACCTTGACCTGAAAAGCTAAGTAGCAACTTGCATGGCCAACTGATGTCTCTACGATTCGGATGGCCTGTGAGCTTTAATGATATGATTGATTATGACTCGGAGGTTCGCTTTTTGAGGAACGTGATTCATGTTGTGTATGTTACAATCGGTTGTAGGAATTTCCAAACTAATTTGAAATTTGAACAGAGACTTGCATTAAAGTTCAATTCGCTCATGCATAACAAAGCTGACTTAACTCGAAATTAAAGGAAGAAAAAGTAAAACTAGGATTCTCGATAAAGAGGATAGCTTGATTAATATTAATCTCTAAACTTGGTAGATATAGAAAAATAGTTAAAAAGTTTCCTTCACAGAATATAATAAGGTAAAATTGGTACTGTCATCATAGAATGATACCCTACAACTCTTATCGGAGAATTAAAGTAGCAATGTATCAACAAAGAGACTTATAAAAGCTGTCTCTATGTCTGTTAAATTTCAAACAATTTCGTATGAGATTCCACGAAAAAGGTGTCAATTTTGGCGTGCCTCTCGAAGATGGACCATATAGCATGCCTTTTTAGTAAAGACGCTTTTTCAGAAAATTCCACCGACAATGTTGACTGGGTTAATACATAAATTTGCACGATGAACCAATGCTTTCTTTATAATTGTGTGATCTTAATTTGTAATTTCAAACTTTCATTCATCATGATTCCTCACAAACTTATGTTATTTTCAAGTTTTGGCTCATGTGACCGTGATATTCTAGACGGATACAAAAAATTGATTCATGTGAATTGTCCTACCTTAGCATATAATATGATTTACAAAACCTGTTGCTTCCTCTAGCTAAATTTTTTTGTTGGAAATTTTAATTTAGAATATGTTTATTATCGTCGTTGTGACGAGATAAGAAAATTTCCAAGATTCATTCAAATTCATTTCACCTATGTTGCCCTTGATGAAGGGCACTTCTTCATTTACTAGGAGTGATGATCTGAATCATTTGGCTAACAAAAAGGCAAAACGACAGAAAAAAAAAATGTATGAACTGATATGGAGTCACTGGTTGAAATTGGCTCAATCAAACAAGATTTTATGGAAAAATCCTTTGCTTATGGGTGCAATTCTACTACAAATTGGAAGAAAAGAGAAAACAATAGTTGAGATGATTTGTCTATTTCGATGATCATTTCATCTGTTAAAGGAATCCTATTTTTGAAAATTCCATTTTGGAATAAAACAATTTTCTGACACATACGACAGTGAAGGTCGAGAATTTTAAATGCAACGCTTCTTACTGTTTTTAGTTTTTCGTTGGGATTGTATGTATGCTTTATCTATGGGATGTGGCAATACATGGTATAGTATTTGAATATTAAAAATTAAGGGCTCATTCCTTTGATTTTAAATTATTCAGATATGATTAAAAAAGATAATAAAGAAAAAGAGTAGAGAAATTATTGTGTGTAAAAATCGACCAAAAAGAGTAGTTACTGTTCATCTCCCTCTGTGCTCTGAGCTCCTGACCACAGCTGCGTGGTTTCTGTTGGGCTCCGGCTCAGGCGGTCACCAGCACCGGTGGAATCAAGAGGTGAAGTGGAGCTGCTAGTGACCTACGGCTCTGTTTCTTTCCTCTGCTTGGGCGGACTTTGGATTGGAGATCCCAAAACCTATCTTCGGAGGAGCGATTGAAGCGATTCTGACCTACGGCTTTGATCTGTATGCTCGGGTAAGATTTAATCCCCTGCGATTATGATGTGTAATGGAAGAATGTTGCTGGGTTAGCTAGTTGGTACTGTGTTGAAACCATGAAAGGAAACTCTGCTGTCTCGAATCCCCGTCCGGGAATGGGGGGCGGTCGGCGACGTAGCAGGAGTAGAGCTCCAGTTGCTCGGTATGTAGCTGGTGATCCGGCACTAAAGGGCAAACAAGCTGCCCACATTGCTGCTGTTGGGGGGACCAATAGAAGAGAAGTGCTGACCCATGTAGTTGCTGCTGGAACTTCCCAAATCCCCAATTCAGCAGAGCAAGGAACTACCTTGCTGCCTCAAGTAGCCGGAATTCCGGCCCCAGTCACGCGCTCCTGGGCTAATGTAGCCAAAGCGGCTCTGAAAGGGTACTCACTCTCTTATGTTGATCCTGGTACGAATGGGGGACATGAAGTTTTTTGCTCAGACAAAGACTTTGATGCTGCTGATCCTATTTGGCAGGAATGTCTAGTAGGGTATTTTGTTGGGAAGAAACTCCCGTTTAAATTAGTTGAGACAGCCCTAAAACATCTTTGGGGCCAACGACTGCTAGAGGTCAAGGCTAATGACCAAGGATTCTATTTTTTCCACATCTCGGACCCTGATTTCAGACGATAAGTGGTTGAAGGAGGCCCTTTGATAGTGGCACGTGTGCCCTTAATACTTCAACAATGGCATCCCATGTTGGAGCTGAAAAAGGGAGACCATTCTTCAATACTCGTATGGATTAGACTTAAGAATTTACCTTATGGTTTATGGTCTGCTACTGGGATTAGCAAAGTTGCCAGCGTTGTGGGTAGACCGCTCTATGTAGACCAACGAACGGAGCACCTAAAAATGATTTCGTTTGCTAGGGTCTGTGTAGAGCTAGCGGCCTCCAATACCTGTTGTGATGCTATTACGGTTCACATAAATGGGGCAACTCGTATAGTGAACGTCGAATATGAGTGGAAACCGGTATCATGCCATAGATGTGGTACATTTGGGCATCGTTGCCCTGCACAAGAACCTTGCCCTCCGGAGTCTGAACCACCCCTGGAATCTGTGCAAGACCCTCTACTGCCTGCTGTTACTGGCGCCCCTGGCCCAGCTATGGAGAACAGACCTACTGCTGCTATGGAATGGAAACAAGTAAGAAGTAAACATAACCGATGAGCTGTTTTGAGGGATAAACAGCCAGCCCATGAACCTGCTTCCCCACCCTCTTTTGACTCAGATGATGATTTGGATGAGGAGAATGAAGTTGTGGCTGCATCTGAAGTTGGTGTTGGATGTGGCGATTCAACTCAAGGGATATTTGCTGCTGTTACTGGTGCAAGGAAATCTGCTACTGATAATTCTTGGGCAGGACAGGAGGCGGACCCCTTTGCTGATGGCCGATCAGAAGATGGTGTTATTGCTGTTGTCTCTGAATCTGGGATGGTTGCTGGATGTTCTGCTCCTGGGATACCAGCTACTGATGTTGCTGAACTTGTCTCGACTGCTGATACTTATCAAGCTGACCTTGCTGTCAAATCTCCCCTCCTGCCCGCAGGTCTCTCTGGTTCGGGTTCTGGGGCCATCTTGTCTTCTTCAGCTCCTGGTTGCTATGGACCCGCTGCTGCTATTTCTGCTTTAGAAGTACTCCCCAATGCAGGAAGTGTGATGTCAACGGTTGCTGAGGTGGAACCAAATATTGCCATGCCAATTCCTCTTGCTGCTGTCATGCATGACCCTGAGCATGCCTTGTCAGGTTCTGCTGATGCAGAACTCCCTGCTGTGATCAGCCCACCTGTGATGGGCGCTAATATAGGCCGGGCAACTAGTCTAGATGCTAAGCTCGTGGAAATGGCTTCACTTGACCTTCATCTAACCGAGGTAAAGATAGAGCAAGCTGGTAAGGCGAGAGTTCCCACTTCTGCGCATCTCACAAAGGAAAAAATCTCAGAACAAGATAGCAGACCCAAAGTTTCACCTGGGACAGTTGTGGTCAAAAAACCAGCAGCTAGTAGAGGACGCCCAAGAAGGAAATAGTCCACTTGGCCACACACCTAATAATCTGCTATGTTTTTTGGATTTTGGAATGTAAGGGGTCTCATGAACCCTATCAAGCAAGCTGAAGTTAGACATTTAGTGCGTCATAATAAGCTTTGCTGTGTTGGCCTTTTGGAAACTAAAGTTCCAACTGCTAGTTTTCTTATAATTTCCTCTGGCCTTATTCCGGGCTGGATATGGATTTCTAATTACGAACACTCTTCTAGAGGGCGTATTTGGGTTGGCTGGAACCCGCTTTTGGTATTCTTCAATACTAGTTTTTGTACTGACCAGATTATTCATGGTGAAGTAGAATTCTTGAGTTCGAGGTCCTTACTTACTCTCTCAGTGGTATATGGCGAACATACCTTTGTTGCTCGGAGAACCCTATGGAGTAAACTTGTTAGTTTGAGCTCCTCCCTCAAAGAATGCCCGTGGACGGTGGCAGGCGACTTCAATGCCATCAGGGACTCTTCGGATCACGTGGGGAGCCCGGATGTTTGGATCCCTGCTTTTGATGATTTTAAGGAATGCATGGACCAAGTTGAACTATTTGACCTTCGCTATGTAGGTTTCCGGCCACTCGGTCCACCTCATCCGGCCCTCAAAGGAAGCAACGGAAGATTGATCGGGTCTTGGTCAACGGTTGTTGGTGTACTACCTTCTCTTTCTCTCGAAGCATCCTTTTGGCCCCGGGCCTATCGATCATACACCTATGGTTGTGAGAATTCTGGCACATGTTCCTCGCCGTACTCCTTTTAAATTTTTTAACATATGGATGAGTCACCCTAACTTTTCCTTGCTAGTCACCCAGACTTGGGAGACCCCAGTTTCAGGCTCACTTATGTACAAACTTTATTCTAGACTCAAGTTGCTAAAGGGTAGGCTAAAGTGTTTAAATAAAGATGCTTATTCGAAATCTCAATGAGGGTGGCTGGCTAAAAGGATCCTCCTCACTACCCAAGAGGCACTACACGCACTCCCTGGGAGTAGCTTGCTGGCGACAGAGGAACATGCTCAACTCAAAGATTATTATGAACTCCGAGCTCTTGAGGAGGCGTTTTTCAGACAAAAATCTAGAATTCGGCCGGCTCAAGGAAGGGGATCATAATACTAAGTTCTTTCATCAATCTGTCAACCATTGGCACCTCCGTAATCGTATCATTTCCGTTATGGACAGTTCAGGTCAAATGGTAACTGAGTTGCAGGAAGTACAGAAGGTATTTGTCGCATATTTCCAAGACCTCCTTGCTCGGTTGTTATGATCGTGAGGCCTTCCATACAAGAGATAAGAGATGTTATCCACTCCCTCAAGGAAGACCAAATCAACATGCTCTCCCTTTTCTTCCTTCTGAGATACGGGAGGCCATGTTCTCATTGGCTAGTAATAAAGCCCCCGGCCCTGATGACTATAATGCTGATTTCTTTAAGAAGAATTGGGACATAGTTGGCCCATCAGTTATCGAAGCAATCTCGGATTTCCTTGAATCTGGGTGCTTGCTCAAGGAAGTCAACAATACTATCATTGCCTCTGGTGCCAAAAATCCCCAATGCAACATTGGTATCGGATTTTCGTCCTATTGCTTGTTGTAATACAATGTACAAGTGTATCACTAAGATATTCTCAACTAGAATTGCTGCGGTTCTTCCTTCTTTAATTAGTCTAGCACAAACTGCATTTGTTAAAGGCAGGAGAATCAGTGACAATATCCTTCTTGCTCAGGAGCTTTTTCATGAGTTTCATAACAAGCCCAATGTTCCAAAGTGTGCTATCAAGGTGGACTTTAGGAAAGCTTATGACACACTTGACTGGGATTTCCTAGAGAAAACTCTCCAAGCGTTTGGATTCCCTGCCCATTTCACAAGGCTTATTATGATGTGTATCCGGACCCCAAAATTTTCCTTATCTATAAATGGTGAACTCCATGGTTTCTTTACAAGTGGACGGGGTATAAGACAAGGTGACCCTATGTCTCCATACCTCTTCACCCTAATCATGGAGGTTTTCACTGGGATACTTGATGCACATACTCGGCATCCAGATTTTCAATACCATTGGAGGTGCAAAGCAACACGGCTATCCCACTTATTTTTTGCGGATGATGTTCTTCTTTTTAGTGAGGCAAGACTTGCCTCTATCTCTTGCATCCATAACGGGCTCACCTTATTCTCTTCTTGGAGTGGGCTGGTTCCTAATGGTAATAAGAGTGAAGTCTTTATTTCAGGAGGCACTGAGACTACTAAGAACCAGATTTTACAAGCTCTCGGCTTCAATCTTGGCTCCCTTCCTGTGCGATATTTGGGTGTGCCCATCATTACTTCGCGACTAAGCAAAGTGGACTGTAATGCCCTGGTATGCCGTCTCACTGCTAGAGTTCAATCATGGACACACCATTTTCTTTCCTTTGCAGGCCGATTGCAACTTATCAAATCGGTGTTACATGCCATTCAAGCCTATTGGACATCCATCTTTTGGCTCCCTTCTTCGGTAGTGGATAAGATTGAACAAACATGTAGACAATTCCTCCGGGAAGGGCCCAACCATGGGACCGGGAGGTGCAAAAGTGGCTTGGGATGATGTGTGCCTCCCCTTTCAAGAAGGAGGCCTTGGTATAAGAAGAATCAGGGATAGCAACAAAGCAGTTATGGCTAAACATATATGGTTGCTATTCACTGATAAAGAATCGCTATGGTGCAAATGGATTCATGCTACATATCTTAAAAGACAGAACTTTTGGAACTCCTCAACTCCTACCCTTTGCTCTTGGGCTTGGCGGAAGATCCTTGCTTTAAGGGTTGAATTTCAACCCCATTTCAGATGGAAACTAGGAGACGGGGAATCTATATCGCTTTGGTATGATCCATGGCTAGAATTGGGTCCCCTTAACTCAGTATTCTCAAATAGCTACATACACCAATCGGACCTACTTAGACAAGCAAAGGCCAAGGAATTATATTCTCCGATGGGTGTGAGTTACTCCAAGAGCTGCTATCGTGGCAAGTACCGATCCCCTTCTCTCATCTAGTCAAGACATATTCACATGGACGGAGAACACCGGAGGAAACTTTTCAACGGCGTCGGCGTGGGCCACAATCCGATGTAAATCAAACCCGGTTCATTGGTCCGCGTTTATTTGGGACAAGGCCTTGGCACCTAGACATCAATTTCTTTCTCGGCTTATTACCAAGAATCGACTTCCTACTCGGGCTTTCCTCATGTCTATGGGTAGGATTCCAAGTTCGGTATGTGCCCTCTCGCTTGAGAGACCCGATTCAGTCAATCACCTTTTCTTTTTTTGCAAAGTATATCCTACTCGCTGGCCAATTTTTGGGCTGCAAAGTGTAATCTTCCCTGGAGCAACTCCTCGTGGTCGGATAACCTCCTCTGGGCTATTAATCATTTGTCTGGTAAAGGTTTTTACCGAGAGATAGCTCGGTTCTCTTTTGGTGCCCTATGCTATATTATCTGGAAGACTAGGAATGACATCCTCTTCCGTGGGCATAACCTCTATGCACCCTCCATGAAGCTTTACCTCTATAAGGCGGTTAAAGACAAAGGCCTCACTTTCAAGTCGGTGGAAGACACCCCTAGAAATAGAAGGACGCAGCGTAGTTGGGGTATAGACCCTCGGATTTTTGGAGTGGAGCCGACCTCGGCTTAATGAAGGATGATCTGGGTCTCCTTCCAATTCCTGTATTCCTAGTTTATACTCTTCCTTTTTCTTCTGGGTGACCGTGGTACCCTTAGACTCCAGTGACATGTCGTCCAGTTGAGTGTTTGCCGGTACCGAGTTGTACCCCCCTCTGTAGTACAGTTCTATGGTCGATTTAATACAATTCTTACCTTACCAAAAAAAAATTAAAAAAGATAATTCCTATTAGTTTATAGTTGATGGAGATAATTCCTATCACTTTGTAATTGGTGGGGCCAAGTCGTGTACAAGAATTCCATTGGGAATGGAGAAAAGTAGAGGTTTTCTTTCCCACGGAGGGAGAGACATTTTCTTGAACTCCAGAATCGGAGATTTCTTTAGAAGATTATTTGAAAAGTAGGAGCAGCCTATTTTGTGACAAGTAGTCTAGTCTCGGCTCAGAATAACTTGTCTTCTCGATGAGCACTACAGAAAGATTGAAGAAAAGTATGTCAAATTTACATTACGAAATTTCATAAAATAGTTTTGGACCATTTCTTAATATTAATGATGGACTCTCGGATGATGCATTTGGAAAATGGAACGAGCACTGCGATGCACATGACTTCGTCACGCGGGGAATTATCATTTGATCGTCCCATGTAAGTGGTTAGGACTGGCTGGGGTCCACTCCGCAACTTGAACTTATCCCATAACTAGAGTTAAAATAAAAATCCAAAACGAAAACGAAAACGAAAACGAAAAGACACATCTTACTTCTCCTTATATACCCTCACCAACCCCTCAGATTAAATCATCAAGATAATCATATGTCTGTGAAGGGAGTTGAGGGAAGAACCATGGTCATCTATAAGCTTCTCTTGAAAGCTGCGGTGCTTGGAGCTTTATTGGGTCTATACCACAAGCATCTAGCACAAGCTGATGATTCAATCATTAAGCCCAAATGCCAAAGTTCTGTGGAAACCTCTCGATTCCGTACCCCTTCGGATTGAGCGATAGCGATCCCCACTGCCGCATCTATTCTCCCTCATTCGAGTCGGCGTGATTACTCCGCCAACTCCCGTAGCTTACTTCGGAACAAAAGTAGTAACATTGAAATACTCAATATTTCCATTGAGGACCACGAGCTGCGCATTAATGCTTCGATAGGTCGAGGCGCTATAGCCGTTCGGTCACGATAATTCTTCAAGCCCATGGCTACGGGTAGCTAAATTCCCCTTCTCCAGCACCAAGAACAAGTTCACTACCATTGGCTGCGACACGTCGGCCTCCTTCCGAGACCAACATGGAAAGTTCTCTTTCGGGTGTATGTCTTCGTGTAGCAGCGTTTTGGACGTCGAAATGGATCGTGTACTGGCATCGGTTGCTGCGAGACGAGCATCCCAAGGAACACCTTCAATTACAATATCTCGATTACGAGCTTTTCCAATCACTCCGATGTCCCGGGTTTCAATCCTTGCAGTTATGCCTTCGTAGCAGAAATTGGATCCTACAACTTTTCGGTTGGCGACCTTAAGCAGCTTATATTTGACCCTACCCCTCTAGTTCTCGACGGGCAATAGGTAATCAAACATGTGAGGAAGCCAAGAAGAGCAGCATGAGCTACATGTGCACCAAGAACACCAATTGCACCGACGCCGAAAAACGGATATGGATACAAGTGCACTTGCTCGAAGGTTATCGAGGCAATCCTTACCTTGAGAATGGTTGTCATGGTACATTGATAACATCGGCAATTTTTAGCTTGTCTTTTATATTGGTATGATCTAAGAAGATTAGATACATTTGAACTATGCGTTTAATTTTTGTAGATATTAATGAATGTGCGGATCCAAAGATGAATCAGTGTGAGAAAATTTGCCATAATGTTATTGGGAGTTATACTTGTTCATGCCCAAATGGTTATCATGGTGATGGCAAGAAGGGCAGTGGAATTGGACAAGGGTGCACTATTAAACCATCACATTTGATGGAGATTTTTGTTGGTACGTTCTCTTATTTTACTTGGAGTGCCCGAATTAAAAATCATATTGTCTTAGCTTATTTTCAGAGTATTTAATTTGATTTTTTGCTGCTGCTGGGGAAAATTAACTATTCACAATTTCGCCCGATTTCTCTTTCACGGTCCTTGCTTGGATAAATTCAAAATGAAATTTTGTATATTCTTCTCACTGAAGTTTCTATGCAGAAGATAAATGATATTGTCTAATACGTTGAGTACATCACAGGTTACTAAGTGTATCACAATTAAGCTTCCTTAAAATTCAAAAATAGATCAAGTTCCCTCATTTCCATGTCTATACTCTTAGAGCATCTTTTGACGTGGTGACCTTGGGCTTTGTGCAAGGCTCCATTCGTTTCATAGGAAATGTAGTATCTCTAGAAAATATTTTTCAGGAAATCATTTTTCAAGAAAATATGCTTATTTTTTGGTGTTCGGCTAAAACTTGAAAATGAAGAGAAAAATATTTTCCTCTGTTTGATAAGGAAAACCTTTTGTTTTGTTCATTCTTTTTAAATAAAATTTTTATTTTTATTTAAAAAAATCAATTTTTATATTATTTTTTATTTTTCTTTTCTTTTCTTTTTGTCATCTTCTTCTTCAGCTATGCATTGACCATAGTGACAATTGATGCCGGCTGAAGGTGAGCTTGAGCTCACCGCTCACTAGATTAGAGAGCCAAGAGTCGCGCTCGCCAATCGGCGAGGCTAGAGCTTGCCGCTCGCCTATCTCGATGATCTAGCGAGCAACAAGCTCGAGGCATCAGGGGTGAATAATGGGCCTCAAGCTCCACCGCGCACTAGGCTCGTCACTGATGGTGAGTGGCAAGCTCGAGGCATCAGGCCTCACCCCTCGCCATCGGTAGCGAGCGACGAGCTCGTGGCCCTCACCACTCGCCTAGCTCGCCACCGGCCGTCGGTAACTTTCGTCGTGGCCGCCGACTAGCCAAGATAGAAAGATAGAGGTAAAAAGAAAGAAAGAAAGAAAAAAAGAGAAAAGGAGAAAAAAAAGAAAAATAATTAAAAATTGAATTTTTTTTTAAATAAATAAAAAAAAAAGATGGAAAGGTTCACATGGGTGTGAAATAAGAGAAAGTGAGTGAAGAAAATATTTTTCTCATCTTGAAAAGTGGAAAACATTTTTCCATAGTTTGAAGACTTTTTTTCCCTTGATGAAAAATGTTTTCCCTAAGTAATTCATTTTTTGTAAAAAGAACACCGGAAAATCTGGAAAATGCTTTCCTAAAAGTTGTTTTCCGTGAAATAAATAAAGACTAAACGTAAAAAAAATTTCCAAATATTGAAATCCCGTTGCAAGTATAATTATCGGTACTGTGTGTGAAAGCATACAATTTTACGATTTGTGTGAGCTTTGGTATTCAATTGGAGGGAGGTCACCTATCTCAGGCAACAAGAGATTTGTTATCGCGTGAGAGGTGATCATCCTCCAATTTGACAGCATGACCGTCAGAAAGAAAGGGAGGCATAGTTGGGTGGTCTTAAGAGCATCCTCCAATTTGCATTTGGGAAAGGGACTTGTGTTGGCGAAACTGGTGGGGACGTACGCTTAGGGATGGCCATGCCATCGATCCAAGGGAATATCCTTCCTTACTTCCTAGCCCCAAATAATGAGTGAAAACCCATGATAAATGGATTTTGTGGCCAGATTGGGTAATATTTTTATGCTTCACGTCCAGGCCAGGGTGAGGAATGGATGCGGCTAGCCTTCTTTTCCTTTTGCTCTTTCTTTTCCTAAGTTTTTCTAGTTGAAGTGTCATTCCTATATTATCTCCACATTTAACTTTGAGAACGTTAACTAATAAACACAGCTTCAAACAGTAGGATTATGGCCCAAACTTCCAAGCGTGCCCATATAAAGTAACTTTGACAGTAATTCCAAGCTTGGCACACCGTTAAGTCTAAATATTTACATCATTCTGGCACGCCATTACCATCTTTTTACTGCCTATGGCACATTCTTTCATTCATTTCCTCTTCACGTTGTTTTTTTCTTCTTACAATCATGAATTGTACTTATCTCTCTTCTTTTTTTTAAACTTTCATATCATCACAAGAATGGTGATAAGATAAAGAAACTTGTCCTACATGAGGCATGAGGTGGGTATGGAACATCTTTACTAGTTTTAAGCTGGGGCGGGGGACGTAAAACCCCTTGTCCTGCCCACCTCATTGCGTTCCCCAAGTACATGCTCAATTGCTTCTTTTTCTGGAGTCCCCTTTTCCCAAAAGTAGTAAGGGTAAAACGAAGAAGGTGATAGATTCAATTGTGGATTTGCATGTGTTCTTTTTCTCTTTTCCTCCTTAAAGTCAGACTTGTTCCTTTCTCTCTCATGTTTTGATTAGCATCAAAGAACCAATAGAATGGTTCAATGGGTTGTTTTGTCTTTCTTTTATATGTGATGCATGACCCATACAACTTTCTATTTGTTGCACAAGCCATATTTAGCACGATATATTCAGATAGCAAGTTAATCAATAGTGATTTGACATCTATCCAGGAGATGACACAAGTAAAAGAGGAAGTTATACTAATCCATCTTCAAAATTTTCTTCTAAGCTACTAGTCCTTGCCATTTTTATGTCATCGAAAGGGATACAACTGGTTATAGAGATAGGACTTGCATTGAATTATTTAGACTCATGCATTGTTTGACGAATAAATCTCTATATTTGCATGCCTTAAATGACGTGGATTTGGTTGCATAAGACCTATCAAACTATATGGGAAAAGAAAATACATGATTCTTGTAATTAGTTTGAGTTTATCATTTTCTTTCATAGCGATTTAAAACTGTTAAATTGATGACATTCTTTATAGGCCATGGAACTTGTGTGTGTGTGTTTCTTCTTTTTCTTGTTTTTTCTTTTTTTTGGGAGATTAGCTTAACCAAATCGATTGTCCTAGTTTAGACTCAAATTGTCCCAAAACTACTATGGTTTTCGAGGAAGCCTCATGATTTAAATTTGCAGAAAGTTTCAAAGTATGGCTGCATTCATATGGTGCAACGATTTGTGTACAGTTAATCATAAGGTTAATGAATAAACTGGTGTTGTATATAGGTGTTGCTGGGGCCATAATAGCGTTGCTATTCAGTATAGGCTTTCTATATTATGGACACAAGAAAATGAAGCTCATTAAGCTCAGAGAACAATACTTCAAGCAAAATGGGGGTTTGCTTTTGCAGCAACAATTAAATGAACCAAACAAAACCACAAAAGCCGCAAAGATCTTTAGTGCTGAAGAGCTAGAAAAGGCCACCAACAATTATCATGAGAGCAAAATAGTCGGCCAGGGAGGATATGGTACTGTTTACAAAGGGTCGTTGCCAAATGATACGGTAGTTGCGATTAAGAAGTCCAAGTTTGTGGACCGGAGCCAAATCGAACAGTTTATCAATGAAGTCATTGTGCTTTCTCAAATTAATCATCGTAATGTGGTCAAGCTTTTGGGATGTTGTTTGGAAACAGAGGTGCCTTTATTGGTGTATGAATTCGTCAACAATGGAACTCTCTTCGATCACATTCACGATCCAAAGAAATCATCAAAGCTGTCTTGGAAGACCCGATTGAGAATTGCTTCGGAAATTGCTGGAGTCCTCTCTTACTTGCACTCCATAGCTTCCATTCCCATTATCCATCGAGATATCAAGTCAGCAAACATCCTTTTGGATGCTAATCACACGCCAAAGTCTCGACTTCGGAGCTTCAAAATTAATCCCACTTGATCAAACGCAATTATTCACTATGTTTCAAGGAACATGGGGATACTTAGACCCTGAATACTTGCTCACAAGCCAATTGACAGAAAAGAGTGATGTTTACAGCTTTGGGGTCGTGCTAGTTGAGCTATTGACAGGGAAGAAGGCACTTTCATTCGACCGATCGGAAGAAGAAAGGAGCCTGGCAATGTACTTTCTTTCATCACTGAAAAATGACAAATTGTTTCAGATTGTTGAGGAAGTTATTGCGAATGAAGGAATCAATGAGCAGGTGAGAGAAGTTGCTAATCTTGCAAAAAGATGCTTGACGATAAAAGCAGAGGAGAGACCGACCATGAAGGAAGTAGCAATTGAATTGGAGAGACTTAGAGCAATGGCTAACCATTCTCGGTGTCGTAGTACAGATGTGAATCAGGAAGAGATGGTTCATTTGCCTAGAGAGAAGACCGATGCGTACATGGATTCTAGTGGGATCATGCACACTGGGTACACGAATAGCATGGAAGACCATATCATGCCGAAGTCGGTAGTGGGAGATGAGAATATTTAAGTTAGTGGTACGTATGTAGGTTTGTCGTGATATAAGTAAGCGTGTATTTTAGCTTTAGAAAGCTTTTATATATAACTCAGCGACAACCGTGTATTTTAGCTTTGAAAAGCTTTTATATATAACTCAGCGACAAGATGCAAAAATGGTCTATTCCTTCTACGTGTTTGTCGGTGATGCCTTCAAGATTTAGGAGCTATATTTTCTTTGAGTTTGCTCATGGATATAGTTTGTCCGACTTGGATGAATATTTTTCTAGGGCAATTCCATGGTCTTGCCTAGAACGAAATTTTGGCGCGTCGATTATACGCATGACGTGTTCAATTCCACACACTTGCCAACCGCAATGAACTTCACGTTTAGGTCATTCATCCGGTGACTCATGCTTTATGTTACTCGTCCATAAGATCAGTGGGGTAGGGCCATGTTTTCTCCAGCCTGTCTTGTGGTTACTAAATTACAAAATAAACATCGTCTACACTTACTTCTAATTAAGTCAATGAAGTATACTGTCCATATTTTTAACCGACCAATAAAAATATTTCCTTGAACTAGTGATGGAGGAAAATAAAGTCCAATGAATATATGTAGTTCATGGGCTCATTATTCCCTTACATAAGGCAGCTCTTTTCATGGGCAAAACAAAAGTATCGAATATAGCCATTTGCCATATCTAAAAATCAAGAATTTGTGTTTACAATAAAAAGATATTGCAAGACTATTTTTCACGTGATAAATAGAGTCAATTAGACCGTGCGACGTGGGTGCGGCATGCAACACTACTTAGCGAGTTGAATTAGCTGATTGATTCATTAAAGTGACTTTTAGGTAACCGTTGGATTTCATTGTTACTGCAATGTGAAGTAAGGTAAGATTTTTATTCAAGCACTGATTGAATATACAATTTATTAATTTGCAGAATGCAAGAGTTTCGTGAGACACACGTCATGCGAATTTTTGGCTTCATACAACCTTCTCATTGACAGATCTAAAGATGGAAAATATACGCAGTTTCAATCTACAACCATAAATGCATTCCCTGTGTAAAGCACACTTCATGCACAAAACCACTCGCTCAAGCCTCGGCTCGAATGTTACCTCGGACTGCGAAAGCGACGACCATTGACTCAATGTTGACCCGAAACCCTTTTTGTTGGTTGGATAATATATGAAGATCGTAGGTAAGGAATGCAACAACTCTATCGCGACCCTTCTTGCGCGATGTAGTCGGGAAAAAGATGGGTTTAAAGGTGATGTTGAATGGGGGAAGAATATGATTCTCCCAAACTCTTATATTGTGTGACATTGGGATTTTCATTTTAATTCGATTAATCTTATGAGAATTCTATATAAGGAGTTGCACTAACTTATTTGAATTGGTTAGAAATCAAATGAGATATAAGAGTATACCTCATGACTAAAAATCTAGGACTAGGCACTTGATTCTATTGGTTATGTTAGTTGTGCTCTTTTGATACCTAAATTTTATTATTTTATAGCTAAAATGTCCAATTAGTCTTCTACTAAATTATGAATTCTAAGGTTTTGTCCACTAAGTGTCCATACAATGTTTTTGTTTGTATAATGATAATTAAAAAAAAATAACATAACCATTTAACTAAAACAAGCAAAGCACAACATTGAAAAGCAATATAAAAGTACAATTAATTCATCAAGAATAATAATGACAATCGAGTAAAAAGTAAATTATAGTAAAGTAATTAAATATGAGTCAAGCAAAAAATACAACATGGCATTGTTATTAATCCTCGAGACAACAACCCTCATGAGTTTAGTTCAAATTGAGTTCTATTTCTAAATAAACTAATCTATTTAAAACTAAACTAGAGAGAATCATGAATTTTCCTACACCATGTATGTACTATCTAAATGAAACTAAACTAATTCAAATACCAAAATCTAATGATCTAATCAAGGTTTATTTTCCTAATCAATTTTTTTCCTTTTTTTCCTTTTATTATATTTCTATGGGATTATATTTATTATTATCATTATTATTTATTATATATTAGAAGGGGCACGGGTCGGGTCCGGTCGGGCCCTTCAGCCCGGTCGGTATGTGAGCTACCATTGGATTTCGTAGGTTTGGGCTATGGACACAAGTTGGGCTTTATTACACAAAGCCCACTTTTAGACACAAACTCTTGAAGCCCAGTTTTTATTATAACAACATTTAGCCCTAAGCCCAATCTTATGAAGACAGATTTGAACCCATTTTCACTATGTTTCACTAAGCCTATTTCTGAATATAGCCGAAGTCAGCCCAAATCTAACTAAACTAAAGATTCATTTCACGGAAAATATTTTCCGGAAAAACATTTTCCCTACTTTCTTGCATTCGTCTCTCTTAGGTCAATGGGAAATATTTTTCAAGTCAATGGAAGACTATAAATAAATTCAGGAAAATGATTTCTTCTTTAAAAAAGTCGAAAAACATTTTCCAAAATATAAATAGCTAGTGGTGCTTCGACCTGAAACTATGCATTTGGACATAGAAACCTCAATGCTGGTTTCCTAGTGTCCAACTAAAACTCCTAAAAACTGAAATGCGCCCAAGCTTACTAAGAAACTAAAACCCAAATTCATTAAACTTAATTAATTTTTTTTGTAACATCGTGTAATCGAAAGGCCTTCATCGTTTTCCTCTTCGGCCACCTTCCACAGTGGACCACGATTGCTTTTCTTAAGCCAAAAACAATATTCTTTGCCGCATTAACAGCCACCGCGGGTCACAACCTCACGGATTCAAGGATGATATAGGCATAAGAAAACATAACGCAACAAGGACCTGGAAGCGGACATCCAGACATGAACGATCTACCTCCCATCATTCCTCGCTGAAATCAGCCCACCAAAATGATGCAGGATCACACAAGAACATAAAATAAAAGAAACAAAAGAGTTGTTTAGATTCGGCCTTGGCGAATGACGATATATGTCCGAAATCAAATCTAAACACTAACAAAGTGAGTGATAATAATCAATCTACCTCGACACGTCTTTGGATTCAGGCGAAATCATAGGCTATTTTTCAGCATGTTTCGAAGGCATTTATTGAATGTGTTGTGTGCAATCCGCAACGAAAGGGGAAATGAAACACCAATGGCTTCAAATTAGAGATCAAGTTCAAAACAAGGTTGATTGAAGACGTATACAAGCACGGCCTTGGATTCGAGTTGAATCAAATTCGATCCTAGTCTAGGACATGTTCTCTCGGTTCTATTACTCCTCCCTCAAAACAGGGCATTACGGGGAAGATAGGTTACCTGATTAGTGAAGCAAGGCGAAGCTACGAAGATCGATGAACGAAACTTGGACGTTCAACAACAATGAAGATTGGCACCAGCGAAGGAATCTCGAACGGGAGTTGAGGTCACTTCGTTTCCGACCGAGGAACGGAGCAGGGTGAAGGCCTGATGCACGGCGTCAGAAATGGCCGGTGACGGTGGTGATCGGTGTCTGAACTCTTCCTCGGACGTCTATTTCTCACGCCTTCTCTTCCGTCTTGGAACGAGCCGAAGGAAAGAAGAAATGGACTGGGGTCTTTTTCCTTTGTTATTTATTATTTATTTATTATCTCGCCGTCTTTACTATTGTACTTTTACAAGAAAGAAAATTTAAACGGTTGACCAAATCTTGGGTTTCAATAAGCTCTTATGGCTACTGATGCAAACATTTGATCTCAAGCTAACACGAAACTTAATCATGAAAATTTCGATAATAGCCGCACACGACACAAGGGAAAAGTGAAGATTTCCATCAAGTGGACGAAACCTCTCAAAAGGAAAGGATTTGCATTTTCTACTTTATGCTTTCTTGTTCGTAGTGACTCAGATTATTTTGCATACTTGAAATGTTGCATGTCCCTACATTATGATTTGATAGATATTGCAATTTTGTGATTCATATCATCTTTCAATCAAATGATATATCTACATGATAGAGATGGATCCATTTATGTCAAACTCCATGTAACCTCTAGCGGAAATCTAAATTGATGTAAAGATTCATTGACCTGTGCACCGTACCACCATCTTGCTAGTTTAGTTAATAGTTAGGAGCCTAGTGTCTCATTGAGTTTAAAGCTGTTTTGAGCAAGTAGGCTAATTCAAGGAATTTGGTGCTTTAACCCTAGTAGAAAATGGCATGCCTTTACTAAAGTCTTTACGGAGATGTAAGTGGAATTGCCACACACGCACACTATGAAAAATCAATTGCGGAAGGAGAAGACCATACTTTTTCTTTCCCATGGAACGAGACACATTTTCTCAAGGGATAAGTGCATTGAAAGTCCTAAAACTTTCAAAAAGTGTAATTAAATCCTAAAATTTGTCAAATGGATTAAATCAAGTCATTTTATCGATAGCATTTTTTTAAAATTTTAGAACTCAATTATACTTTTATGATAAGTTTTATGACTTGATTGCACTTTTAAAAAGTTTTAAGATTCGATTGAACTTTCGTGATAAGTTTTAGAACTTAGTTGCATTTTTAAAGTTTTAAGACTCAATTGTACTTTTATGACAAATTCTATGACTTCTAATGCACTTATCCCTTTCCTTAAACTCTAGATCCTATATTAATCTCCTGAGATTATTTGAACAGTAAGAACAGCTCATTTTTTGACGAGAATAGCTTGTTCTTCTCAATGGGTCTTTGAACAATTATCTGGAACTCATCCTAGCTAAATGTCCCATATCTAGCTGGATCAAGAACAAGTTCACTGCTATCAATTGTAGATAGATCAGCCTCCTTCGTAGACTGTCGATGGAAACTCTCTCTCGAGTGCATGTCTTCATGCAGAGGCACCTCGGACGACAGTAAACAGGTTGTGTTCGAATATCGATGTTTGTGTTCTTTTCATAGAGGTTGCATATACTTTGGTGGTCAACGAGAAAAGCGACATGTACAGTTTTGGTGTAGTTGCATTGGAGACCATAATGGGCAAGCATCCAAGAGAGATCATATCAGGTTTATGGACATCATTGGAAGAACATGGAATGCTGCATCAAATATTAGACTCACGTCTGCCTTATCCAAGACAGAGTTCCACGGCGAGAGAGACAGTCTTAGCCATCGCTGTAGCGCTTGCTTGCTTGAGTTCCGACCCCAAATTACGGCCAACAATGAAACAAGTGTCCGAGGCTTTTCTAGCTCGAAAGTTATTATTAGCCAAGCCCCTTCACGCAATTTCATTGATTGAGCTTCATATAAACCGAGAGGTGTGGTCAAGAGACAATAGGTCTGAAACTTCATTGAGAGTCGAAGGATGAAATGTGGGTTTTCAGCGTGGTTATAAGCTGTAACAGCAAGATCCCTTTGGATGAAAGCTTTATTTTGTTGAATGAGATTAGAGTGAGAACTTCGTCTATGTGTATATCTTATGTCACAGGTCTAATATCAATGACAAATTGACTATAGTCCAGGTGCAATATAGCCTTTGGATTTTTTCGTGATAACGTGATTGATGAAGTTATTATTCCGGTCCATCATCAACCAGGATCATAGCTCTGTAATTGTTTGCTAAATCAATGTAAGTAATCAAACAATCGATTATCATTATCCAGAAATGGGGGCATCTGCTGCAACAAGCATCCCCCATTCTGCTTTGCAAAAACTATATTCGTTACTGAAAATGACTGTTGCTAACTTAATGTAATTGAAGGAAAAGCCAAGAAGTGTTGAAAATCAACCAAATTAGACACTCCACACGAGGATTCATCGACAAGACTCTAAGATAATGTGTCGTCGACGGGACTAGGCTATATGGCATTTGGCTTCATAAGGCTATTCACTGCACACGAGTTGGAAATTTTTTTCCTTAGTAGAAGACTTACTCGGTTAAGAAAGGACTGAAAATTGTGCAATGTCTTCTCTAGATGTGATGGATGAAGATCCCAGTGTGTTTGGATGATGATGATTGGATAGTTTAGTCTGGGTGCTCAATCCATCGATAGAAGCTATCAAGCATATCAAAGTACAACGACAAACGAGCAATTGTCACTGCAAACAACTCAAGGTCGTCAATCACCCACATCGACTAGATGGTAATAACACTCCAGTTCACATAAATAAAAGTGCAAAACATGCATCACGTGTTGGGAATGAAGAAAAACCTCCCGTTGGTACTATAACTTATAAACTTGTGTAATTAGGTGGTGTTCGACTCAAACATGTTAAGGTGCACCACAGTTTGGAATCCATCAATATGCTAATCATGGAAAGACGTCGATTAGAGTCTATTTACATGATGTCAGCATAGGTGGCATACATGGACAAAATTCAAAAAAGCAAGATGCCTGATTTATGGAATGCTCAGCACAGAGTGTAAGTGATCATAAGTCAAAGATGATGATGAAGAAGGTTATTCTAAAGGGTCTTCTCCCGCTAGATGTTCAAGAAGATGTAGTATGTGTTGGGTATCAAGCCAATATGCCTCTCCAACTCATCCACTCATATGTTATTGAACCAACAAAGCAACCATCAGTCAAAAGTTAAAAAAGTACATGATAACCTTCATCAATGATTTCTTCAGGAATGTCTAAGTTGATTTGATGAGAAAAAACAGAGGCATTAAACAAGTCAAAGGAGTCTTTTAAAGTAGAAAAAGAAGTAGGCAAGGAAATACAATGCCTAAATCTATAAAGTGTCTATACAAGTGTAAGACACAAGAATAGTTTACATGTTCGAGTATGCCACAACAAAATGGAGATGCCAAGAGAAAGAACCAAATATGACAAAGACCTATAGAAGCGTGTCTTGTGCTAATGTTACATCAAGGTTTTGGGCCAATTGTATGAAGATGGTGGCACACTTAAAAAATAGACTACTCTAAGTCAAGTTTGGTTTTATGACACCATACGAGAAGCTGTGGAATCGCAAACACATGGTAAATCACTTTAGAGTATTTGGAGACATGTTTTGCCTTCATACTAAACGAATCAAGTTCAATGAGACGGCGGTTCTCTACTTATTTGTGGGCTATGATGAGCAAAGAAAAAGGGAGGAAGCGTTGTAATCCTATAACGTGCAACGTTACACTTCTAGGAACCTGGTATTTGACAAAGCGTCATAGTGGGGATTGTCACGAGCACTTATACTAGATTTAATACAAGTCGAAGAGGTACAAAAAAGAATAGAAGAAGATAATGGGCCTCATAAGGCCCAACCAATTGAAAAAGTAGCCATAGAAGGTGAACCCATAGAAGGAGTCAAAGCACAACTGCATAAAAAAATCAAAGAATCCATGGTCGGCAGTTATACATTTGACAATAGCGATAGAGCTTTCGCCAAGTCAAATGAACAAACTTGAAGAGTAATCTCCTCAGCTAAGGAGGTCAACAAAGCAAAGGAAATAAAATTTAAATATGCAAATGCAACTTAGGAAAAGTCTACACCAACCAATTGGCTACCTTGTAGAGCTCCACTGCGATAATTAACCAACCATACGATTGGCAAGATCCTGATATTCCCACAAGAACTAAGCATGTAGAAATACATTATTACTTCTTGCATGAAATAAGTGTTACTGGGAGGGAGCACATGAAGACGATTGATCAAGTTGTAGATATTTTCACCAAAGGATTTGGCACTACAAAGTTTGAAGAGTTCCAATAGCATCTTGTCATAATCGCCTGATCCACACTAAGAGAAGAGTAGTGGTGATGGGGAACATTGAAAAAAAGTTGCACCGCCTCTGCACTCCAAAATTCCGATTTTATCTCTTTGTTTATTTAGATTTTTCTTGGTATGAGATATTTTAGAAGAAGAGTAGAGAAATTGTGTAACTAATAGATTGTCCACATAGTATTATTAGTAATCGCTAGAATTAACTAAGGAGATGGATTTCTAAAATTATCTCGAAGGTAGAACCACCTCCATGTTTGGGCCATAAATAGACAGCAACTGCCTCCCATTTAAGCACGCGTGTGTGAAAGAAGTCCTAAGCAATATCTCACGGTTACAAAGAATTATAAAAATTATATAATTGTGAGATATTGTGGAGAGTGCTCATGATAAAAAGACTACGTTTTCTTTAATTGAACATTGTGTCTTTCTCTACGAGGGGGTCACGGCCGAGAAGAATTGTTGACTAAGGACTTGTTTGGTAACAATTCTACTCCTGAGAACAATTTCTAATTAGAAATGATTTTTTTATTCTGCTCTCGAGAATAATTTATAAGTATTTAAGGTGTTTGATAAACTGTTTAAAATTTTTATTCCAAGAATATAAATGCGTTTGTTAAGAGTTTTTGATTTTTGATTCTTTTAATTTTTAATACTTTTTGTTATAATTTTCTTTTTTTCTTTTTCTCTTTTCTCTCCTTCTTTCTCTTGGCCGTTGCCATCGGTGGTGGCCAGCAAGCAACCGGGCGAGGCCTCGGCGAGCTCATTGAACTTCACCACCCGACCCGACGAGGCTCGGTGAGCTCGCCGGACCTCGCCTGGCTGCTCGCCACCGACAGCCCAAGGGCGACAATGGCGTGGCAATGGGTTGGGGGGAGGAAGAGGAAGAAGAAGAAGTAGAAAGGGAAGGGAAAAAAGAAAAGAGAGAAAAAGGAAAAAATTGATTCTCAAAATTATTCCAGAAAGCGAGAAGCAATTTTTTTATTTATTCTCGATTATATTCCAAATTTATTCCCAAGAACATCCCGGGAACAAAAAATTTATCAAACGGATTTTTGTTCCAAATCTGTTCCCGAAAACAAAAGAACAGAATCAGTTGTTCCTAGGAGTATTACCAAACAGGTCCTAAATGCATTGGTTCATAGGGCTCTCGCAGCATAATTAGCGCAACTAAAGCCTGCGTTACTTCTAACCCCCCCCAAAAAAAAGGAAAAATAAAAAAGCCTGCGCTACTTCAATGAATTCCAACCTAGTAAATGATTAAATCTCCGGGACGACACTTGTACGCATTATATAACTTTTCACACTCGAGTTGCTGCTTCCTTGATGAGCACAGCACATGCCAAGCGTTACTACTGTCTCAACGAAAATTTGAATCCACTTGCATGACTTTCGTACGAACATTAAATATTCGAACTTTGAATTGCATGTAACGTAACTTTTCACACTCGAGTTGCTGCTTCCTTGATGAGGATGGATACTAATTTGAAAAGTAGGTTACAAAACTTTATGTGAAGCATAGGTCAGTCTAGTAGCAGGGGCTTTACCTTTGACGTCTCACCCCAGACGTGAGAGGTTACTATACTTGCCTATTCGGCGGTAGTAAGAACCAAAGTTTTGACATGATATCTACCTTTACCACTGACGCCCCATTTAATTCTTAGTCAATCTTTTTCTTTCCAACCGGAAGGGAATAAGCTAGCATTACTTCAAACCCAAAAAATGGAAAAAGCCTGCGTTACTTCAATGAATTACAACCTGGTAAATGATTATATTTTCAGGACGACACTTGTACACGTTATATAACTTTTCGCACTCGAGTTGCTGCATACTTGATAAAAATATTGATGAGCAGAGCACATGCCAAGCTTTACTACTACCTCAACGAGAAACTGAATCCACTTGTATGACTTTCGTACAAACATTCAACTTTCGAAACTTTAAATTGTATGTAACGTAGTCTCCCAGTGATGGTGTAATAAGCCCCCAACAGCGGGAAACATTAGACTCGCAGTAAACTTTTGCTCTGCTTCCATCTTGGATGAGCAGGAATAGTTTGCAGCAAAATATTAATGTCTCGATCCCGATTCTATATTGACCTTCCTACATGTGTATTCTTTACTTGATCTTAGAACTCCACTCCAGTTTCCTGTGTTTCCGCCATCATTCCTCCTTTTGTTACTTGAAAAGAAACAAAATTTCTATCTATTAATGATTTTTATTATTTGCAAGTCAGTTTGAAAATTCCTAGGATCGATCACGACATCACAATGTGAATCGTTATGATCTTGTCAAGGCTTCTTTAGTGAAGAGCAAGAGAGAAAGGATGTCAGTTGCATCTGATGCTTTGGACAAGGAATGGGACTAAATGCATCTTTGGCTTAAGCTAAAAGAGCGAAGAAAGTCGCTTTTCTTTGGAGAGTCTAAATCAAAAGCAATAGTGATAGAAATTTCTACTTTAATTTTTCCTGGAGTTACTTAGTGAAAATCAGGAATATCTACTCAGCAAGAAAAAAAATCAAAGGATCTATTTAATTTTATTTACTGCTACAGCAAAGTATGTCTAGATTGTTAGTAAACAATACATAGATTAATATAAGTATTCTCCTAATGAATTAGTGTTACTATTAGCGAGACTAGTCCCTTTTTTTCTAATTAACGTAAACAATAGTGAAAATAAAGTTATGTCATGATGTGGCTATAGAATTTTATTCTAAGTCACTTCGCCACTTGTTTTTAGACCTATTCCCAAATAATATTTGAGTTATATATGTCCAATCCGACCAAACATTTCTTTGCTGCCTCTATATACATATATGTATGTATGTATCAAACCTTTCTCTATGTCTTATATAAATCTCGTCTTGAGGAGATACGTAAATGTAGGAATCAAGTAAACATATCTAACACTATGATTGGATATGTGGTGTTCGCCTCATTTCTTATACACTGCATAATTATTCCTACCTGAAAAGAAATTTGAAATCTAACCGCCAACTGAATTCAACAAAAGCAGGGGGGGAAATGCCAATTTACACCCTCATGAATGTTGAAGTGTCTTTTTGCTCCTCTCGCCCAATATATGTGAAGATTTATTCCTTGAAATTTGTTCCGTTCATGCAGTCTAAAAAGGCACATTTGTTCTTCGTTTTCTATTCTGTTGGCTAGGCAAGTGAAAGCGGTCTGGCATTATCCGATTTGATCATGGTGTGTTTGGGGTAAAGCGAACCAATTTCCATCTATTTTGGAATCAAATTTCCACAAATTTGGGTACAGGAGGAAAGTTTAACTTCATTCATGGATTGTTCAATTTGGCTCCAGTCCACAAGCATGGACTTCTTACTTGCAACTACAATATCAGTTGGCAAGTTCATTAGCTTTGTTCTAATTCTTCTTCTATAGTTGGGTTGGTTGGTGTTGTTTCAATTTTCGAATCTAAATCCGAATTGATCCGAATTATCAGTATCTTGCTTTATCTAATTAATTTTTTTTCTTTTTTTCAAGTTTGATCTCAACGGAAGATCAAATATTAATATTTTCTTGGAAATTCTCTCTCTAATTTATTTTTTTCCCAAGTGGCCCTCATCGCGTCACCCACTGTAACATGGCCTTTTTCTTATTTTCTCATTCTCCTGTTTTGGGGTTATGGTCTCTTCCCCACTGCATACCCTTACTACTATTTTTGCTTGACTTCTCAAGTCTTGGCATTGTAATGAAACCACCGTGCATAATTGATACCCTATCAAGGACACAGTCAAATTTGGCAGGCAATAACAAATCCTGATGCGACCTGTTGTGGTACATAAGAAATTGTCGAGGAAACTGGCCCCTTGACTTGGCATTTACGTCATTGCTTAAATAGACGTCCTTTTGCGTTGTGTGGCCGTGAATTGTGAGTGGGTGCCCCCTCTCGTCTTTCCTTCCGTCGCCTTCTTCACTTACGCTTTCTCTCTCTATCTGACCGTTTGTTTCTCAATGTATTCTGAAATTATGATTTGCCCGCCTCGAATTAAGAGATATAATGTCCTATTTATAACATGATTGGCCTAGGTTACATTTCAACTTTATGGGCTTACTTGAGTCCTTATTAAGATAATAGGCTAAATTAGGCTTAAGACCTGTTATTACTTTAATCTCATGGGCTGAAATTAGATTAAATTAAGCTCAATTTCTCCCATCCTTCCCATGTGATTTTTGGCCACCACTCCCCTAGCTTGGCCGAATTTTGTCCCTCTACTTCGGCTCAATCTATTGAATTTTAAGCTCAAAATTGTTCACCACCGGTCCAATGTTAATGCAAATATTGTAAACTATATAATAAATACTCCTAAAACTATATTCTATGTAATTTAATTCTAATATTTTTATTTAGAGATTAAAATTTATTCATAATTTGTTATACAGTAAATGAATAATTGGATTGTCAAAATTTAGGAGTCAACATTGATTGTCCCAAAAAAAAAAAAGTCAAGAAGGACTTTTGGGCAAGTTCCCTTGAAAAGTCATTGGCAGCTAGGGCCTGTTCATAGCGAAATTATTATTGAGACTCAATTTACCTAGTCAAGATGATAAAGAAACCATCAAGTTCATTTTTCGTGCACCCCATCGTTCGGAGGCATAAAATAAGGAGTCATCATCGTTTCTGTCGTTGTTTAGCAGGCAAAAGGAACATCACTGTGACTGTTGAACTACACTCCAAATTGACTTGGACTTTTACCATTCCCCAACAACAGAATGGCCCTCCAGTATGTGCTTAAAAGTAAGACGACTCCTCTTTACTGATTCCTAGAACCAAATCGTTGATGGGGTCTTCTTCTCTGAGGTTGTTAACTTCAGTTTTATGGTCTTCATTAACGTTCTTGTTAGTGAAAATTTCAGCAGAAGCATATTTTGAATCGGAGGCAAATTCTCTGCGTCACAGTGGTTGGTGGCCTGCCGCCATTACTAGCAATGATTCTGTGTCTAGATGCATGTGGCCGGGCATTTCGTGCAACGATGCAGGAAGCATCACTGGAATTGATATACCAGGTGAGTACCAGATAGGATATCGATTCGGTAACATGAACTTTTCTCTACTTCCGAATCTTACCTTCCTGCGACTGCATTTAAATGGACTGAGCGGTTCCATTCCCCTTCAATTATGTGCAGTCCCGAGGCTCTTTCATTTGGACTTGTCCATGAATTACCTAACGAATGAGTTACCTTCTTGCCTTGGAAATCTCACTAGTTTAGGTTGGCTAGATGTCTCTATCAATCAGTTGAGTGGCTCTATTCCGTTGGAACTGGGGAGAATGAAGAACTTGTTCCACTTGGACTTACATCTTAACCTTCTCGCTGGTCCAATCCCAAAGACATTTGGCCATTTGAGCAAATTAAGCCTCATTGACCTTAACTCAAATCAGTTAGGTGGCTACATCCCTCCTGAAATTGGGAACCTCAGCAAGCTGCGCTCAATTAATATGAGCAATAACGAATTTGAGGGGTTGATTCCGCCGACTCTTAGTCGTTTGTTCAGTTTAAGGTCTCTTCATCTTTCCTCCAGTCGATTAGTCGGCTCTCTTCCTCCTGAGATAGGGGATCTCAAGAATTTGCGTACCATGGATCTGAGCTTTAATAACTTAGTTGGATCAATTCCTTCAACTCTAGTTCTTCTGTCCAATTTGACATTCCTTGGTCTCTCCACCAATCGATTAGGCGGTTCCATTCCTCCTGAAATAGGGAAACTCAAGAACTTGGTCACTATGGATCTAAGCGCCAACAATTTCAACGGGCCAATCCCGTGGAGTCTGTGGAATATGACGAACTTAAGATACCTATGTTTGCAATGGAATCAATTTACGGACTCCATTTCGTCAAAAATAGGACATTTAGAGAACATCAATCACATGGATTTAAGTGGGAACATGTTCAATGGTGCCATCCCCTCATCCATTAGGAATTTGAAGAGCTTGTCACATCTCGATTTGCAAGAAAACTGGTTCAGTGGCTCTATTCCATCGGAAATAGGGAATCTAGAGAGCTTGACATATGTCGATTTGAATCAAAATAATTTCACTGGACCTATTCCATTAGAAATAGGTCATTTGAACAACTTGATTGAGATGAGGCTGAGTTACAACTCCTTTACCTGTCCCATCCCTTCGTCTCTAGGAAACCTGACAAGCTTAAAATCTTTGTATCTACAAGCCAATCGTTTAAATTGTCCGATCTCACGGGCAGTAGGAAATCTGACGAGTCTAGTTGACCTAGATATGAGCTCAAATGACTTGATCGGATCAATTCCGAGTGAACTTGGGAGTTTACCCTTGTTAAAGTATCTTGACCTCCGCAACAATTCACTCTCCGGCACTATACCAAAAAGCATGGAGATCGGTTCTCTCTCTCTTGTGAATTTATCATACAACTCCCTGATGGGTCCAATCCCACGACAGCTCCTGGATACTTATTCGCATAGCACGTTCATCGGAAATAAAGATTTGTACATTATTGAAGGAGAAAGCAGCAACAATGAACCTCCATTATCGCCTATGAGTAGCCCCATTCATTTGAGGAGCCTTCTTTCCTTGAGCAAGCCTGATCCATCTAGAAGAAGAGACATGATAATGCCTCACGCAGTGATTTTCTCGCTACCTTGCCTTCTGGTTGTCGCTTCAATTCTTGGGTCTTGCTTCTTTTTTCGACGTGCATTGAAGACGGTTCAGCCAAAGGATACAGGAAAAAAGGATGGAAATTTCTTGTCAATATGGAATTACGATGGAAAGATAGCATATCAAGACATAATTGATGCCACTGAAGACTTTGACATCAAATATTGCATTAGCAAAGGTGCTTATCATAATGTGTACAGGGCACAATTGCCGAATGGGAAGGTTGTGGCACTGAAGAAAGTTAATCGTTCCGAAGCCGAGGACCCAAATTTCGATAAAAGCTTCCAGAATGAAGTGAAGCACTTGACTGAAACAAGACACAGAAGCATAATCCGTCTCTACGGCTTCTGCTTGCATAGGCAGTCGATGTTCTTAATCTATGAGCATATGGAGAGAGGGAGTCTATTTTGTGTTTTGAGAAATGACACTGAAGCAGTGGAGTTAGATTGGGTGAGGAGAGTGAATCTCATCCACGATATGGCACACGCCCTGTCCTACTTGCATCACGGGTGTGCTCAGCCCATTGTTCATAGGGACATATCCAGCAGCAATGTTTTACTCAACAACGAAATGCAGGCTGTCCTATCAGATTTTGGGGTGGCAAGGCTCCTTCGGAAAAATTCTTCATCCAATCTCACTGCAAACATAGTAGGGACCTACGGATATCTTGCCCCAGGTAACTACTCATCTTGTTTCTTGAACAAAGAACAATATACACTCACCGAAGTAGTTGAACTAGTGACAGGGTCCCAGGGTCTTTTAGAGGCTTTGTATTGCATTATATATATAATAATGACACAAATTGTTGTTGAACTTTGATCCAATGTACAATGTGGTTCTCGAACTTGTAATTTGTTCAATGTAATCCCTCAATTTTTGGTACATGTTTAACTTAATCCTTCAATTATATGAAATTGTCTAATGTTGTCCCAAAACTTTAATTAATGGAAAGATAGCATTGAACATTTTTATATAATTCAATGACTAAATGGAACATATATCAAAAGTTCAGGAATCATATCGAACAAATTAGAAGTTCATGGATCACATTATACATTGGGCTAAAGTTCAGGGAGCACATTAAACAAATTAAAAGTTCATTGACCACATTGCACATTGGGTTAAAGTTTAAGAATCATTTTTATCATTTTCCCAAATATATACGATTTAAAGTCAACGTTAAATTGTTGTGGGTGGGGAAGTTTATGGTAACTTCCGATGCCTGATTGTCCACTCACACCCTATTTGATGTATAAATAAAAAGGAACATTTTGTCCAATGTATAATGTTGTTCCTCAACTTTTAATTTGTTCAATGTCCACCTTAGACATTGGTTAAATGAGCAAATATCATCCCTAAAGTCTGTCGCGACCTATTTTTTCTGAAAATAATAAGTTTATAGGTTTAGGGGTATTGTCAATTTCGGGCCGACGGACCTTAATTAACTCGAGCTCTCCCAAGCCCATACCCCGCGCGACGTTGGGATATTCATAAAAACGCAAACCGGGAGTCGCCACTAGTCTATTGAGGTCGACTAGAAACCGAGCGAGACATGGGAGCGTGTCTCACTTTTACGCAACCGAGAGAATCAGGATCGGGGACTTGATTACGTTAGTCATGCGACTAACGCCCTTTCGGTACCTAACTTAATTGTGTATTAACTAAAGACATGGCAACACATTCAAAAAACCTATTGTAGAGCCCTAAAGGCTTATTCAATTTTGGATGTTTTCTTCTTTTTAAGGGTTTTCTAATTTTTTTTTTTTTTTGCAATTTTTGGTTTTCCTGATTTTTCTGATTTTTTATATTTTTTAATGTTTTTTAATAATTTCGAATTTTTCTGAAAATTTAAGAAAAACGTTTATTACTGTTTTTTTTGGAATTTTCTGAATTTTTCTAATTTTTTTGGAATTTTTTAATATTTTAATATTTTCGAAAATAAAATAAAATAAAAATATTTATTTTCGAAATTTCCAGATTCCTGAATTTTTTCATGCATTTTCTGAATTTTCGAATTTATATTTTTTGATTTTCTGAAATTTTTTGATATTTTTAGATTTTTTTTTTTTTTGATTTAAAAAGTGATTCGGACCGGGTCGGGTGACCCGGCCCTACTAAACCGACCCGGTCCCTATCGGGCCGGGCCGGAGCAACGACCGGGCTGGCCGAACGGCCCGGTCAAAAATCTTTTAAAATGGCCCATTAATAACAGAAAGTAAAATGGCCCATTAACAAAAGAAAATAAAATGGCCCATTTCATCTATTTACAAAATTCGCCCAAATAATAGTCTAGGCCCATTCGCAAAAATAGAGTCAGCCCAACCCAAACCAGCACAGCCCACAATTTAGTTGAGACTTAAATAAAGACAAGCCCACGTAACAAATTAAATATAAACCCGGCCCGGTCCACTTCTACTAACCCAATAACCTAACCCTACCCGTTTGTACCTTACCCGACCCGGCTGTTGACCCGGCCGGATCGCAGCTGCGCTCCTCTCCTCTCGCGGCGCCGATGGGGACGGCCGGGCGTATCCCGCGAGGCCACGGCGACGGGCGGCGACCGGCGTGAGACCGGCGGGCCGGGCGACGAAGCGGCGGGCGGGGGGGCGACGGCGGTCGGCGCGGGGGCGGGTGAGGTCCGAGCGGGACCCGTGAGCGGCGGGATCGTCGTGCGTCGGGCGGCTTGACGGCGTCGGCAGCGGGGGCAGCGTGAGGCCCAGGCGGCCCGTGAGCGGCGGGATCGTCGTGCGTCGGGCGGCCGGGCGCGGATGGCGGCGAGAGCGGCTTGCTGGTCACCAGCAGGCCTCGTCGTTTGTTGATGAATGGCGGCGGCGTCGCGAGACCGGTCGACGGGACAACGACGTTCGGGCCGTGGATCGTCTCCTCGCGGCTCCGTCTCTCTTCATCAGATCTGTTCTCCTTTTGCGCGCTCGGCTTCTATCTCTCGGATCGCCGGCTCTCTCCCGGTTGCTTCCTCAAGCACCCCCGCCCTAAGCCGCCCGAACCATCACCGTCCGCCGCGTTCCGCACGTCTCCGGCTTCGGATTTCCGCGAGCAATCCCGGGTAGGAGCGCATTTCCAGCTTCGGTTGAGAGCGTAGAGGTTTTATGGGTTGTCCTCGTCGTCTTCCTCTCTCCCGGGCTCACTCTCGTCGAAACTCCCTCTGGTTTTCTTGCTGCGTTTTTCGAAAACCCAGAAAAATCCCTCGAGCTCTCTCGTGTTCTCTCCTTCAGCTCGCCTTCCTCGAGCCGGCGCTTTCTTCTTCCCTCCGGATTTGGTTCGGATTTGCTGCTTGGTCTCCGCGGTGGGGGATGCGTATCCGCGGCGTCGTTGCCGTCTCTCCTCCGCCTCCCCTTTTCTTTTTTTTTCTGTCTCTCTCGTGCTGCTGTCTCGCCTTCGGATCTAGCTCAAATCTGCTGTTTTCGGCGCCGGAGCCGAGGCACGGCGGCTGGTCGTCGGCAGCGAGTCGGCGGCGTCTCCCTTCCCCGGCTTTTTCTGTTTTCTTCTTCTTTTTAGATCTGTTCCCCGCCGGAGCTCCAACCCCGTCGAGCTCTTCTCCTCCTACATTTCGCCGCGTGACCGCACGGCAAGGGAAGACTCCCTTGCCGGGCGTCACGCGGTCGACGTCACCGCGACCGGTGGTGCTGTCCGAGCGGCGTCCTCTCTTTTTTTTTTTTTGCTTCCTTTTCCGATCAGCCTCCGTTCCTCCCCGTCCCCCCGATGTCTCTGTTTTTCTCCTCCAAAACCCCGGCCAAAACCAGAGACCCCGTTCTCCTCCTCTCGTTCTTCTTTCTTTTTTTCCTTTTTTTTTTTTTCCGGTCTTTTTTCTTCCTCGGGTTCTCTTTCGCTCCGTTTCGCCGACTTCGCTGCCACCTTTTTCTCGCCGACTTCCCGCGCTTTTGCTCTTGCGGCGCGGGCAAAGATCATCATCATTTTCTGTTTTTTAGCCACTCGTTGCCGCGCGATGGTGAAGGATAGAAGAAGAAAAGAAAGGCGTGAGCTGGGCCGAAAAGGGAAAAAGAAAGGCGGGCCAGGCCCGCGCGGGGAAGGGAGAGAAGAAGAGAAAGGGGCCGGGCAGGCCCAGCCATGGCCCGGACCCCGTTTTTTTTTTTTTTTTTTTTTTTTTTTTTTTTTTAGAAATTAATATGTATTTATATAAGTAAATGGGCATTTTAAGACAAAATAGATCGAAAAATCGGGTGTCAACAGCTGCCCCTCTTTGAAAGGGAGCTCGAAGAGGTTCATTTCAAAGACTAGACACCCGAAGTTTGCAGACGAACAATGAAGTCGCGAATTTATTCCATTGATTTTTTTCTTTTCTTTTCTTTTTTTTCTTCTTTCTTTTTTTTTTTTTTTTGAAATTAATATATATTTATATATGCAAAAGTAAATGAACATTTAAAACAAAGGTAAACCAAAATTTCGGGTGTCAACGACTGAAAGAGCTTCGTTTCAAAGATTAGGTGGCACCCAGTTTTTACCAACGAGTCATGGAGGAGCGAATTTATTCCATTCATTTTTCCTTTTCTACTTTTTTTTTTTTTTGAGGTTTCGGCTCGTGCGAACGAGTGTCAACCAAGTTAGTGAAGTCTCACCGTGTAACAACGGGTTTCGACTAAGTTATTGGAGGAAGGTCTTACCGTGTAACAACGGGCTTCGACTTGGAGGGAGGTCTTACCGTGTAACAACGGGCTTCGACTTGGAGGAAGGTCTTACCGTGTAACAACGGGCTTCGACCGAGTTAGTAAAGTCTTACCGTGTAACAACGGGCTTCGACTTGGAGGAAGGTCTTACCGTGTAACAACGGGCTTCGACCGAGTTAGTAAAGTCTTACCGTGTAACAACGGGCTTCGACTTGGGGGGAGGTCTTACCGTGTAACAACGGGCTTCGACCGAGTTAGTAAAGTCTTACCGTGTAACAACGGGCTTCGACTTGAAGGGAGGTCTTACCGTGTAACAACGGGCTTCGACCGAGTTAGTAAGTCTTACCGTGTAACAACGGGCTTCGACCGAGTTAGTAAGTCTTTACCGTGTAACAACGGGCTTCGACCGAGTTAGTAAGTCTTACCGTGTAACAACGGGCTTCGACTTGAAGGGGGTCTTACCGTGTAACAACGGGCTTCGACCGAGAATGCATGGTTTAAGGAGGACCCATGAACCTGTTGGAAATTGCATGGTTTTCCGGTTGACCATGAACCATGTGGTTTAAGGAGGACCCACGAACCATGTGGTTTAAGGAGGACCCACGAACCATGTGGTTTAAAGAAGACCCACAAACCCTGTGGAAATTGCATGGTTTTCCGGTTGACCATGAACCATGTGGAAATTGTATGGTTTCACTGAATGAACCTGTCAAATTCAACTTGAGCAAATGTCATTAGAGACAATATCAGAAAGATGCATTGGCAATGTTGTAGCATTAATTGCATAAGCAAATCAAGCTAAGCCTGATCAAATTGAAAACATTTGATCTTTTGTTTTTTTTTTTTTTGATTTTGATTTTTTTTTTTTTTTTTTTTTTTTTTTTTTTGGTATCATGTACCACAAAATTGTCATCAAGCTTGGAAGGTATCATTAATCATCAAATCCCTTTAAGAGAAAAATTACTTCAGAATGATCCCACTCATGAAAGAGGTTCATTAAGCATGCCAAGCAAGAGCTCCTTAGTTAGAAAGGGCTTATCACACGCTCATAAGAAGGGCTATTTGATCCCATCCAATCATGTGGGAAGTAACTTGATCACTCAATTTAACTCACATCTCCAATGCCGAAGGATTCGAGAATCATTCGCAATAAGTACACATTGACCAATCCAAAAGGTCTTTCAGAGGGACCGTAATGCGGGCTTGATCATGGTTTTAGCAATGGACAGTCATCATTGGCTATGAAATGAAACAATTATTTGCCAACATCTTCGCCGGGTTTACAAGTCAAGGAACCTTAATATGAGATATGACAACCTTGCCCTCACCTCTTCGAGCGGTAGCTTCTATGGAGAGTTCTCATTCTCGCTTGAATCATCCCAATCTGAAGAGACTTCGGGAAGGGTTGTAGTGTTGGTTTGGTTATGGCTCAAAAGGCTCAGAATTTTTCACAAAAAGGGATTTGAAAGTTGGTGATTGTCATGGCACCATGGTCATATCACTCAATCTTTTTTAAAAGCACCTGACTTTTGAAATTCGAATTGTCTCGAAAGTCCTTTGACTGATCAAATAAGAGTTTTGTCCTTCTCAAATTTTTTTTGCATTTGCAATGATTTTCTTTTCAATGCAAGCATTTTGAATTTGACAACTATTTTTTCACATAGGAGTTTATCACCCCCTCGATGCAGATCTTTCTTTTTTCTTTTTTTTTTCTTTTTTTCTCTTTTTTTCACGGGCATTGGCCTTGCTTTTACCGTGCACACCGCTTTTTTCATGCCCCTTAATTTTCATTGGACTTTTGCTCTTTTGAACTTTTTGAGCTTTTAGGACTTTCAAGAGAGCTTTTTTTTTTTTTTTTTTTTTTTTTCACATTTTCACATAAAATGCCATTCGCATTAGTCAATCATGTGCCTTGCCCTAGTATGGGGAGATAATCACCACTTGGGTTTTAGAAATGAACAATTAGGCTCAACTTGGCTTAAGCAATGGGCAGTGGTGTTTGGGTAAAGAAACGAATGCTCTTCTTCACCTTGGGATGTTTCAAGCTTTCCTAAGAATTCACCTGAAAATACCACAAAAAGATTAATGCAAGTGAAAGCAATGAAGCCTTTCTCATCTTTTCACCATGTGATATCAACTAAAACCTCCAAATCTGCCCCATTGTGGGGTGGTTCTTGACAGGGGTATTTTATGATTTCTCAACTTTAAGGCTCAAAGGGGTCGACTATGGTCACCTGCAGTGTATAAGATAGAGAAGAGAAATGCCTCTTTTCATTTTGGTCCGTGTACAATTGCGAATGACTCATTTGTCCTTAAATGACATAGGTCTTCTTTTTTCGCTCAGTTCTCACAGTGTTTGAAGGACGTGTTTGGAAATGGATTGCCTTTCATCGTCCTAAGCATTTCCTACTTGGCATGATTAAACATCTCAATTTCATTTAGTTGAGATCATCTGAGTAGATTAATCTCCATGAGGAATTTTGATTTAAAATGAGTGATCCACCAAGCGGACATACAATTTTGAGATAAAAAACAATGCTCAAAAACTTTTGTGAAAGGTTTATTTTCTCAATTTTTATCTTTTTTTTCTTTTTACTTGCTCCAAGTAAAATGTGGGAATTTTTTTGATTTGAAAATTCTCAATTTTTTCTTTTGATTTTGAGAAGAAGGGTACTTACCTGCAACAGGCGACTTAGTAACCCTGCAAAGAATAAGAAAGAAAGTGTTAGTGCAAGAATGTTCAACGATTGAAAATTGGAAACGATACACTAGTACCCTTCACTTGCATTTATCCATCGAGTGCCAACATCATCTTCTCGGATATTTGGCAACCCCAAATTGCCCTCCGCTTGCAATTTTTGGCATCGTTTTTGTGCATTTGATCTATCAAAGGAAAAAGGGATCATGTTAGAGATAATATCAACATGAGCAATTGGAATCGATACGATTTACCCTTCATCGTTCTTTGGGTATGAGCATTTATGTCTCAACATTTGAGGACATTGTTTCTTGGATGCTTTGCCTCATTTATCGCCTGTGAAGAAAAGATTGAGCATGTTATTTCCACACTCAATTGGAAATCATTTAGGAACGAAATACATCCTTTACGCCAAAATGGATAACTGGGCTTTGACATGCTTCATTGGTAGAAAGCACTGCTCCCACAATCAATGCACACATTTTCATCATTTTGGCATTGAATTGATTGACTCCATTTCATCATGCTTCATGGGTGCAATTTACTATGCTTTGCGTGACTTGTGTCGATGATCGCCCTGTAATAAAAGGAGATGAATTGTGTCATTTCCATATTTAATTGGGCTCAATTTGGGAACGATACATCCTTTTGTGATGAATTTTTTTGCCCCAGCACGCGTCATTGGTGAGGAAGAGGAGATATTGCCCCAAAGCCAAATGTTGCTCCAATGTCTTTTACATTAAGACATGTAATTAAGCTTCACCATATCTTGCTCTGGCACATGTTGAAATCTTGTGCCTTGTCATGCTCATTTGATGGACTCTTGTTTCATTCAAATTTCCCCCACATCAAAGAAAATGACTTGTCATTTCTTTAAACTAAAGAGAATTAAATTCAGGAACGAAATACACCATTTTTCAAAGTCAGACGGCTCAGCATCCCAAGGCAATATTTCCTTTCTTACAGAGGAAGGGGAAATATTGCCCCTATGATCAAAGTTTAAATTCATGGGTACTGGCTTTTGAAGGGTTTAGTGTCAAAGTTGGACTCTCATTTCATTGAATTCCAAGATCAAGACTTGTGAGAGTATTTGGTTTGTGATCTAATTCAAATGCCAATGTCAAAATTGTTTAGTTCTCTCCTGCAAGAAAAAATGTATGAACAAATCAGTTTCAGAATAAATTGATTCCATTGGAACGATCATGACTTTACCATCCCAGATTATCTTTCCCAAGATTCCCTGCAATGGACAAATACGTGAGAGAGACAAAATGTATTGATTTTCCAAAACTCATGGAGATTCAATAGAATACACTAACTTCCGAATTGCCCTCGAAGCCAAAGATTTTTTTTTTTTTAAATTTCTTTTCCCAAAATAAAAACGAGTCACTTGGGTTTATGATCAACTTGGAATTGAAAACATACGCTTAAAAAGAATAAAGAGAAAAATGAAGTACAACACACTCCTATGAGCAACAATTATTCTCATCCTAAATTTAAGGTCCACTTCTTGGCATGGTCAGGTAAGAAAAGTTCGAAGAGTGGCCTTCCCGCATTCTACAAGAAGAAGAAACACCGTCGGTATGTCAATGAGAAGATGATCCTCCAATGAGGTCGCCTTTTACAATGAAATCGAGGCGATGATACATGCCCAAAACTCCTATTACAGATTTCGAAATTTTGCCAAGATTTGATTGTAAGAGGAGACATTCAGTAGCTCGGTTTGGTTGGGGGATGGTGGACGGCGGTACAGGCAGTGGCCCTCGACGGCCGGCGGCTGGAGTAGCAACAGTGGCGGCTGGTTCGGTCAAAACCATAACCGAGCGAGGGGACAGGAGAGAGAAGCGGTTGATAGAGGGGGAAAGGGCACAAAAAAAACAAAAAAAAATAAAATAAAATAAAATAAAAGTTGCAAAAAGTTGGTTTTCGCCTTTTTTTTTTTTTTTCTTTTTTATTTATTTATGCGGCCCTTTGCCGCTTTGGGATTCGAACTCCCGATCGGACCAGGCGGATTCCTCCCGGATACCACTCGGCTAAAGGTGCCGACGGTGTTCTAAGCTGCTTTCTTTTTCCATTTAAGGCCAAAATCCTTATCTAATTCCAAAACCCAAAAGAAGTAGGACTTTGCAACTTTCATGACAACAAAACAAGGATGTCCTCCTTATGTAAATTCTCTGTCCGTGCAATTTGCAACAAATGGTCTTGACGGTCTCTCATCTTGTGCTCTAGCGAATTAGTGGGTGGGATTTCTCGCCTCTTGTGTCTTCCTTGATGCATTTCCGTTAATGATCCCACATGTTGTATTCATCTCGAATTCCAAGGGTTTATGCTTTTGTCCTTTAGAGAAGGTAATTAACAACCTCAAATGACCTCTTCATTTTACCTGATTAATCAAGAAAAAATGGATGAACAAGTCAATTGTTGTACAAGAGATTCCCACTGGAACGATTACAACCCTACCATCTCAAAGTGTCATCTCGCGGGTCAACCTACTAAAGTGGTTAAGAGAAGAGATAAAACGATACGCGAGTTCTTTCAGAAACTCATTTTTTGACACGTTTTGAAGCTAAAAGCATAAAAGCTTCACCTTGAAAGTTCGTCTAAAACGCTTCAATTTCTCTTTTTCCTTTTTTTTTCCTTTTTATTTATTTTTTTGAAATTGGATTTCATTACTACAAATGTGTGTTTCATGATTTTGAAAAGTGTCAGTTGGGCCTGCAATCGAAACCTAAAATGGAAAACATGATTTTTAATAAGAATGAAAACAATGATAAAATACAAGAAAACCATGTATCGATGAGTGTAAAAATCAATTCTCATTCGAGTTCAAAGTCCACTTATTTGCATGGTCAAGCAAATGTCAGAAAGTAAATGTTACTCGCACCCTGCAAGAATGAAATAATGTCAGCATATGAATAAGAAAATGATTTTTCAATGATGTCGCCTTTTACAATGAAATCAAGAGGAGACATAACTCCTATTACAGGGTTTCGGTATTTCGCCAAGATTTGATCAGAAGAGGAGACATCATTAAAGATCAATCCGCGATTATCAATTGAATGCCCACTCTATTCTCAAAAGTTTCATATGCAAAATGTGGCATTAATTTTGAAAGATTGATTTGTGTTTTCACTATTGCCAAAATGAGGTTATTTTTATTTTGAAAATCTATACAAAAATGTGATTTGAAATTTCGATCTCAAAATGTGAGAGGGAATGAATTTGATTAATGTGATTTCAAATTTTTTTTGTGTCCCAAAACATAATCATGAATTGGAAGAATTTTTTTTGACACGATGTGATTTTAAGCCCATGATTGGAAACTTTGACAAAATCATCCGTTGTGCGGGGCTAAATTAATGATTTTTGAAATTGACACTGAATGTTTGCTTATGAAGAGTAATTACCAATTTTCCCAATTAGAAGCCTACACTGAGGGCATTCAATTGATCTCCACAAATTTCAAAAATGAAAGTTTTAATAACAAATGAATAAGTAAAGGGAGAAATCATTCTTACCATTGGCGATGATTTTTCTTTTCAAGTTTTTTTTTTTTTTTTTTTTTTTTTTTTTTTTCAATCACATAAACATGCACATGAGACTGTGGGTTAATTTCTACTCTAGACGGCTCAAATGAAGCCACGGGATTACCGGACTGAACCGACATGTTCGCGGTTGGGTCGGGGTTCCCATGACTCTGGCTTTGTCAAAGAGTCGACCCGTGCTGCGTGGTTGCAAGCCGGGGTGGAAGCTCTCGACGTCAGAAAAATTTCGGAATTGAGATGGGCGACTCGTACTACATGGTGGTAGTCGGAGTGGTATCCATCTCAACACCATCCTAAGTGATCCTAATGCGGCCCAGGTCCGGCGGCAGGTTGTGTGTGCTAAAGTGTAGTGCCATGTAAGGAAGACATGCACAACAGTTTATATAACAAACAACACTTCAAAAATTCAAATACATAAACATGCATTCCCATCCACCGACCTACAAAACAAAGTGTTAGCAAACACTCCACCCCTTATTACTCCAATCCTGCACCAACATTTAACACGAGGTTAGCGGACTCACCTCACCTTCTCGAATGCGCTGCCAAAGAAACACATTAGATAACACACAATTAAGCAAAATAGGCCTAAGTCCTCTAAGGTTTAGAACCATTCCCCAGCGGAGTCGCCAAGCTGTCGCGACCTATTTTTTCTGAAAATAATAAGTTTATAGGTTTAGGGGTATTGTCAATTTCGGGCCGACGGACCTTAATTAACTCGAGCTCTCCCAAGCCCATACCCCGCGCGACGTTGGGATATTCATAAAAACTGCAAACCAGGAGTCGCCACTAGTCTATTGAGGTCGACTAGAAACCGAGCGAGACATGGGAGCGTGTCTCACTTTTACGCAACCAGAGAATCTAGGATCGGGGACTTGATTACGTTAGTCATGCGACTAACGCCCTTTCGGTACCTAACTTAATTGTGTATTAACTAAAGACATGGCAACACATTCAAAAAACCTATTGTAGAGCCCTAAAGGCTTATTCAATTTTGGATGTTTTCTTCTTTTTAAGGGTTTTCTAATTTTTTTTTGCAATTTTTGGTTTTCCTGATTTTTCTGATTTTTTATATTTTTTAATGTTTTTTAATAATTTCAAGAATTTTTCTGAAAATTTAAGAAAAACGTTTATTAATTTTTTTTGGAATTTTCTGAATTTTTCTAATTTTTTTGGAATTTTTTAATATTTTAATATTTTCGAAAATAAAATAAAATAAAAATATTTATTTTCGAAATTTCCAGATTCCTGAATTTTTTCATGCATTTTCTGAATTTTCGAATTTATATTTTTTGATTTTCTGAAATTTTTTGATATTTTTAGATTTTTTTTTTGATTTAAAAAAGTGATTCGGACCGGGTCGGGTGACCCGGCCCTACTAAACCGACCCGGTCCCTATCGGGCCGGGCCGGAGCAACGACCGGGCTGGCCGAACGGCCCGGTCAAAAATCTTTTAAAATGGCCCATTAATAACAGAAAGTAAAATGGCCCATTAACAAAAGAAAATAAAATGGCCCATTTCATCTATTTACAAAATTCGCCCAAATAATAGTCAGCCCATTCGCAAAAATAGAGTCAGCCCAACCCAAACCAGCACAGCCCACAATTTAGTTGAGACTTAAATAAAGACAAGCCCACAGAACAAATTAAATATAAACCCGGCCCGGTCCACTTCTACTAACCCAATAACCTAACCCTACCCGTTTGTACCTTACCCGACCCGGCTGTTGACCCGGATCGCAGCTGCTGCTCCTCTCCTCTGCGGCGCTGATGGGGACGGCCAGGCGTATCCCGGCGAGGCCACGGCGACGGGCGGCGACCGGCGTGAGACCAGCAGCCGGGGCGACGAAGCGGCGGGCGGCCCAGGGGCGACGGCGGTCGGCGGCAGGGGCGGTGTGAGGTCTGAGCGGGACCCGTGAGCGGCGGGATCGTCGTGCGTCAGGGCGGCTTGACAGCAGCCGGTCGGCGACGGGCGGCGTGAGGCCTAGGCGGCCCGTGAGCGGCGGGATCGTCGTGCGTCGGGCGGCCGGGCGCGGATGGCGGCGAGAGCGGCTTGCTGGTCACCAGCAGCCTCGTCGTTTGTTGATGAATGGCGGCGGCGTCGCGAGACCGGTCGACGGGACAACGACGTTCGGGCCGTGGATCGTCTCCCTCGCGGCTCCGTCTCTCTTCATCGAGATCTGTTCTCCTTTTGCGCGCTCGGCTTCTATCTCTCGGATCCGCCCGGCTCTCTCCCGGTTGCTTCCTCGGCACCCCGCCCTAAGTCGCCCGAACCATCACCGTCCGCCGCGTTCCGCACGTCTCCGGCCGGATTTCCGCGAGCAATCCTGGGTAGGAGCGCATTTCCAGCTTCGGTTGGAGAGCGTAGAGGTTTTATGGGTTGTCCTCGTCGTCTTCCTCTCTCCCGGGCTCACTCTCGTCGAAACTCCCTCTGGTTTTCTTGCTGCGTTTTTCGAAAACCCAGAAAAATCCCTCGAGCTCTCTCGTGTTCTCTCCTTCAGCTCGCTTCCTCGAGCCGGCGCTTTCTTCTTCCCTCCGGATTTGGTTCGGATTTGCTGCTTGGTCTCCGCGGTGGGGGATGCGTATCCGCGGCGTCGTTGCCGTCTCTCCTCCGCCTCCCCTTTTCTTTTCTTTTTCGTGTCTCTCGTGCTGCTGTCTCGCCTTCGGATCTAGCTCAAATCTGCTGTTTTCGGCGCCGGAGCCGAGGCACGGCGGCTGGTCGTCGGCAGCGAGTCCGGCGGCGTCTCCCTTCCTTGGCTTTTCTGTTTTCTTCTTCTTTTTTAGATCTGTTCCCCGCCGGAGCTCCAACCCCGTCGAGCTCTTCTCCTCCTACATTTCGCCGCGTGACCGCACAGTAAGGGAAGACTCCCTTGCTGGCGTCACGCGGTCGACGTCACCGCGACCGGGGGTGCTGTCCGAGCGGCGTCCTCTCTCTTTTTTTTTTTTGCTTCCTTTTCCGATCAGCCTCCGTTCCTCCCTGTCCCCCCCGATGTCTCTGTTTTTCTCCTCCAAAACCCCGGCCAAAACCAGACCCCCGTTCTCCTCCTCTGTTCTTCTTTCTTTTTCCTTTTTTTTTCCGGTCTTTTTTCTTCCTCGGGTTCTCTTTCTGCTCTGTTTCTGCTGACTTCTGCTGCCACCTTTTTCTGCTGACTTCCTGCTGCTTTTGCTCTACTGCGCCGCTGGCAGCATCATCATCATTTTCTGTTTTTTAGCCACTCGTTGCCGCGCGATGGTGAAGGATAGAAGAAGAAAAGAAAGGCGTGAGCTGGGCCGAAAAGGGAAAAAGAAAGGCGGGCCAGGCCCGCGCGGGGAAGGGAGAGAAGAAGAGAAAGGGGCGGGCAGCCCCACCATGGCCCGGACCCCGTTTTTTTTTTTTTTTTTAGAAATTAATATGTATTTATATAAGTAAATGGGCATTTTAAGACAAAATAGATCGAAAAATCGGGTGTCAACAAAGTCCATGTTCCCTCTTGTATCATCAAACCGTCACCCATTAATACAACTCCAACATTATTTGATTCCAAATTCAAAGCAACCCCTATTGTACCCTCTTCAAATTCTACTAATTCATCTGCCATTACTTCATTAAGACCATAAATTCAAGCAATGATGTCGCCTACTTGCAGTACGGCACCGGTATTTACAATCTTTACTTCTCTATTATATTTACTTTTTAACTATTTTCATGTAATTTAGGAGTTGCATTGCTCATTTACTAATAGTTTGAGAGACATATTGAACAAGTTAAAAGCCTAGGGATGATATTGTACATTGAACTAAAATTTAAGGAGAAAAATTGTCCAAAAATCGTAAATCTGTTGTATTTTTCTCAGTTCAATACTAAATATTTCAATTTTGCCAATTAAGTCCATCCAACCAATTTTGCTGGAAATTGCTAATATAGATGATAATCATCCTACTTGGCATGATGTCACTGACATTGACAATTTTTAATATTATTTCAATATTTTTCTGAATTTCTTATTTTTCTTTTCTTTTCTTTATTTCTAACCCTAGGCTGCGAGGTCACCGATGGACCCTCACGCGGCGAGGCAAGAGCATCGCTGCCCTTGCCGGCCATGGGCAAGGGCCTCCGCGCCCTCCCCGACCATACATAGGGGCATCGGCCCTTGCCCATATCCAATCAACGGCCACGACCCTCGTCCTTTGGCTAGTGAAGGTGTTGCAACCCTCGCCAATCAACTGGCAAGAGTCGTTAGCCTAGGGTTAAGAAAAAGAAAAAGGAAACGGAAAAAGAAAAGAATCAATAATATTAAATATTCATAGAATATTAATATTGTCCATGTCAATACCAACTATGCCACGTAGGATGTCCAACATCCACGTCAGCGATTTCTGGCCAAAATTGGACAGATATACTTAATTGATAAAACATGAAAATGTTTATAACTCAAATGTTTAGAAATGAATAGGTAAAAGTGTAATAGGTTCAGGACTTTTTAGACAATTTTCTCCAATTCAAGATCATACAAATTAAAAGTTCGGGAATGACATTGCACATTAAACCGAAGTTCAAAGACCATTTGTGCTATTAACAATTGATGTACTGTTATTTTTTATCAACAAGGAAACCATATATTACTAGCATAGAATGTAGAGGGCTCCTTATAATGTTATGATGTTTGTGTTCTTTTCATAGAGGTCGCATATACTTTCGTGGTCAACGAGAAAAGTGACGTGTACAGTTTCGGTGTAATTGCATTGGAGACCATAATGGGCAAGCATCCAAGAGAGATCATATCAGGTTTACGGACATCATTGGAAGAACATGGAATGCTGCATCAGATATTAGACCCACGTCTGCCTTATCCGAGACAGAGTTCCACGGCGAGAGACACAGTCTTAGCCGTCGCTGTAGCGCTTGCTTGCTTGAGTTTCGAGCCCAAATTACGGCCAACAATGAAACAAGTGTCCGAGGCTTTTCTAGCTCGAAAGTTATTATTAGCCGAGCCCCTTCACGCAATTTCATTGACTGAGCTTCATATAAACCGAGAGGTGTGGTCAAGAGACACTAGGTCTGAAACTTCACTGAGACTCGAAGGATGAAATGTGGGTTTTCAGCGTGGTTATAAGCTGTACCAGCAGGATCCCTTTGGATGAAAGCTTTATTTTGTTGAATGAGATTGGAGTGAGAACTTCGTCTACGTGTATATCTTATGCCACAGGTCTAATATCAATGACGAATTGACTATAGTCCAGGTGCAATACAGCCTTTGGATTTTTTCGTGATAACATGATTGATGAAGTGATTATTCCGGTCCATCATCAACCAGGATCATAGCTCTGTAATTGTTTGCTAAATCGATGTAAGTAATCAAACAATCGACTATCATTATCCAGAAATGGGGGCATCTACTGCAACAAGCATCCCCCATTCTGCTTTGCAGAAACTATATTCGTTACTGAAAATGACTGCTGCTAACTTAATATAATTGAAGGAAAAGCCAAGAAGTGTTGAAAATCAACCAAATTAGACACTCCACACGAGGATTCATCGACAAGATTCTAAGATAATGTGTCGTCGACGGGACTAGGCTATATGGCATTTGGCTTCATAAGGCTATTCACTGCACACGAGTTGGAAATTTTTTTCCTTGGTAGAAGACTTACTCGGTGAAGAAAGGACTGAAAATTGTGCAATGTCTTCTCTAGATGCGATGGATGAAGATCCCAGTGTGTTTGGATGATGATGATTGGATAGTTGAGTCTGGGTGCTCAAACCATCGATAGAAGCTATCAAGCATATCCAAGTACAACGACAAACGAGCAATTGTCACCGCAAACAACTCAAGGTCGTCAATCACCCACATCGACTAGATGGTAATAACACTCCAGTTCACATTAAAAAAAAGTGCAAAACATGCATCACGTGTTGGGAATGAAGAAAAACCTCCCGTTGGTACTAGAACTTATAAACTTGTGTAATTAGGTGGTGTTTGACTCGAACATGTTAAGGTGCGCCACAGTTTGGAATCCATCAACATGCTAATCATGGAAAGACGTCGATTAGAGTCTATTTACATGATGTCAGCATAGGTGGCATACATGGACAAAATTCAAAAAAGCAAGATGCCTGATTTATGGAATGCTCAGCACAGAGTGTAAGTGATCATAAGTCAAAGATGATGATGAAGAAGGTTATTCTGAAGGGTCTTCTCCCGCTAGATGTTCAAGAAGATGTAGTATGTGTTGGGTATCAAGCCAATATGCCTCTCCAACTCATCCACTCATATGTTATTGAACCAACAAAGCAACCATCAGTCAAAAGTTAAAAAAAGTACATGATAACGTTCATCAATGATTTCTTCAGGAATGTCTAAGTTGATTTGATGAGAAAAAACAGAGGCATTAAACAAATTAAAGGAGTCTTTTAAAGTAGACAAAGAAGTAGGCAAGGAAATACAATGCCTTTGTATTGACAATGTGGGTGAATATATATCACATAAATCTATAAAGTGTCTATAGAAGTGTAAGACACGGGAATAGTTTACATGTTTGAGTATACCACAACAAAATGGAGTTACCAAGAGAAAGAACCAAATATGACAAAGACCTATAGAAGCATGTCTCATACTAATGTTACATCAAGGTTTTGGGCCAACTGTATGAAGATGGTGGCACACTTTAAAAATAGACTACTCTAAGTCGGGTTTGGTTTTATGACACCATACGAGAAGCTGTGGAATCACAAACCCACGGTAAATCACTTTAGAGTATTTGGAGGCATATGTTTTGCCTTCATACTAAATGAATCAAGTTCAATTAGACGACGGTTTTCTACTTATTTGTGGGCTATGACGAGCAAAGAAAAAGGGAGGAAGCGTTGTAATCCTATATCGTGCAACGTTACACTCATAGGAACCTGATATTTGACAAAGCGTCATAGTGGGGATTGTCATGAGCACCTATACTAGATTTAGGGCCCGTTTGGTTCAGCATTCCCAAGGGGCTTTCAGCCCCGAAAGCCCCTTGGGAAAATGCAAACCCGTTTGGCTTAGTTTTTGGGGGGACTTTGGGAAGATGCAATTGCATCTCCATGTATCCTTAAAATCCCTTAACTCAATGCAGCTCTGAAGGTGCATTTGCAACTTGCATTTTTGGAATGCATCTTCCCCGCGTCGCCGTCGGAGCCGACGACCGCCGGCCACCCTCCGGCCACCCTCTGGCCACCCTCCGGCGGCCAGATCTGGCCGCGAGTCAAGCTCCAGCGGCTAGATCTAGCCGCTGGTCAAGCTCCGGCGGCCATATCTGACCGCCGGAGGGCTTGCCTGAGGTCGCCTGGGTCCGGCGACCTAGGCGACAGCCATCGCCTGGATCCGGCGACCCAGGCGACGGCCATCGCCTGGGTCCGGCGACCCAAGCGACAGCCATCGCCTGGGTTCGCGACCCAGGCAGCCGCCGCGTGACCCAGGCGCGCCTGAGGTCGCCGCCTCAGGCGGTTGCACAGGTCGCGTGACCTCGGCGGGCGGCCGAGGTCGGGCCGTCGCACGGGGTCGCGGACCCGGGCGACCTCAGTGGGCCTTTCGCGCGCCGATCCGGCCGCCGGAGCTTGACCGGCGAGATCGGCCGCCGGAAAATGGATTTAAAATATATATATATTTATAATTTTTTAATAGTTTTTTTGTAAAAGTCCCTTAGCAAAATGTAGTATCACCAAACAGCATTTAAGCCAAAATTATTTCACAATGCAAAATTTACCAAACGGTATTTGCATTTCGAAAACCCTCTTTAGCCCAAAGGCATTTGCATTTCCCCAAGTGCATTTCTCCAAAGCCGAACCAAACGCACCCTTAATACAAGTCGAAGAGGTACAAAAAAGAATAGAAGAAGATAATGGGCCTCATAAGGCCCAACCAATTGAAAAAGTAGCCATAGAAGGTGAACTTATAGAAGGAGTCAAAGCACAACTGCATAAAAAAATCAAAGAATCCGTGGTCGGCAGTTATACATTTGACAATAGATATAGAGCTTTGGCCAAGTCAGATGAACAAACTTGAAGAGTAATCTCCTCAGCTAAGGAGGTCAACAAAGCAAAGGAAATAAAATTTAAATATGCAAATGCAACTTAGGAAAAGTCTACACCAACCAATTGGCTACCTTGTAGAGCTCCATTGCGATAATTAACTAACCATACGATTGGCAAGATCCTGATATTCCCACAAGAACTAAGCATGTAGAAATACATTATTACTTCTTGCATGAAATAAGTGTTACTGGGAGGAAGTACATAAAGACGATTGATCAAGTTGTAGATATTTTCACCAAAGGATTTGGCACTACAAAGTTTGAAGAGTTCCAATAGCATCTTGTCATAATCGCCTGATCCACACTAAGAGAAGAGTAGTGGTGATGGGGAACATTGAAAAAAAAGTTGCACCGCCTCTGCACTCCAAAATTCCGATTTTATCTCTTTGTTTATTTAGATTTTTCTTGGTACGAGATATTTTAGAAGAAGAGTAGAGAAATTATGTAACTAATAGATTGTCCACATAGTATTATTAGTAATCGCTAGAATTAACTAAGGAGATGGATTTCTAAAATTATCTCGAAGGTAGAACCACCTCCATGCTTGGGCCATAAATAGATAGCAACTGCCTCCCATTTAAGCACGCGTGTGTGAAAGAAGTCTTAAGCAATATCTCACAGTTACAAAGAATTATAAAAATTATATAATTGTGAGATATTGTGGAGAGTGCTCATGATAAAAAGACTACGTTTTCTTTAATTGAACATTGTGTCTTTCTCTATGAGGGGGGTCATGGCCGAGAAGAATTGTTGACTAAGGACTTGTTTGGTAACGATTCTACTCCGGAGAATAATTTCTAATTAGAAATGATTTTTTTTATTTTGGTCTCGAAAACAATTTCTGAGTATTTAAGGTGTTTGATAAACTGTTTAAAATTTTTATTCCAAGAATATAAATGCGTTTGTTAAGAGTTTTTGATTCTTTTAATTTTTAATACTTTTTGTTATAATTTTCTTTTTTTCTTTTTCTCTTTTCTCTCCTTCTTCCTCTTGGCCGTTGCCATCGGTGGTGGCCGGCAAGCAACTGGGCGAGGCCCGGCGAGCTCGCTGAACTTCACCTTGACCTGACGGGGCTCTGGTGAGCTCACCGGACCTCGCCTGGCTGCTCGCCACCGGCAGCCCAAGGGCAACAATGGCATGGCAATGGGTTGGGGGGAGGAAGAGGAAGAAGAAGAAGAAGAAAGGGAAGGGAAAAAAGAAAAGAGAGAAAAAGGAAAAAATTGATTCTCAAAATTGTTCCAGGAAGCGAGAAGCAATTTTTTTTTTTATTCTCGATTCTATTCCAAATTTATTCCCAAGAACATCATGGGAACAAAAAATTTACCAAACGGATTTTTATTCCAAATCTGTTCCCGAAAACAAAAGAACAGAATCAGTTGTTCCTAGGAGTGTTACCAAACAGGCCCTAAATGCATTGGTTCATAAGGCTCTCACAGCATAATTAGCGCAACTAAAGCCTGCGTTACTTCTAACCCCCTCCCCACCAAAAAAAAAAAGGGAAAAATAAAAAAAGCCTGCGCTACTTCAATGAATTCCAACCTAGTAAATGATTAAATCTCCGGGACGACACTTGTACGCGTTATATAACTTTTCACACTCGAGTTGCTGCTTCCTTGATGAGCACAGCACATGCCAAGCGTTACTACTGTCTCAACGAAAATTTGAATCCACTTGCATGACTTTCGTACGAACATTAAATATTCGAACTTTGAATTGCATGTAACGTAACTTTTCACACTCGAGTTGCTGCTTCCTTGATGAGGATGGATACTAATTTGAAAAGTAGGTTACAAAACTTTATGTGAAGCATAGGTCAGTCTAGTAGCAGGGGCTTTACCTTTGACGTCTCACCCCAGACGTGAGAGGTTACTATACTTGCCTATTCGGCGGTAGTAAGAACCAAAGTTTTGACATGATATCTACCTTTACCACTCGACGCCCCATTTAATTCTTAGTCAATCTTTTTCTTTCCAACCGGAAGGGAATAAGCTAGCATTACTTCAAACCCAAAAAATGGAAAAAGCCTGCGTTACTTCAATGAATTACAACCTGGTAAATGATTATATTTTCAGGACGACACTTGTACACGTTATATAACTTTTCGCACTCGAGTTGCTGCATACTTGATAAAAATATTGATGAGCAGAGCACATGCCAAGCTTTACTACTACCTCAACGAGAAACTGAATCCACTTGTATGACTTTCGTACAAACATTCAACTTTCGAAACTTTAAATTGTATGTAACGTAGTCTCCCAGTGATGGTGTAATAAGCCCCCAACAGCGGGAAACATTAGACTCGCAGTAAACTTTTGCTCTGCTTCCATCTTGGATGAGCAGGAATAGTTTGCAGCAAAATATTAATGTCTCGATCCCGATTCTATATTGACCTTCCTACATGTGTATTCTTTACTTGATCTTAGAACTCCACTCCAGTTTCCTGTGTTTCCGCCATCATTCCTCCTTCTGTCGTTCGCCTTCTTCCACTCCTCTATATTCTTCTGTGTTTCCACCATCATTCCTCCTTCTGTCATGCGCCTTCTTCTGCTCCTCTATATTCTTCAGCCTCGCGTCCATCTTCCTTTCCTGTTGAGCTTCTGGGACTGCAGAACGATCACACTTGTGGTTGACGGGCTCTCGCTCAGCACGATCTCATAAATGTCTCGGTAAGAGTCCATCCCTGTGGTCAAAAGCTGCCAGAACATGCTGCCTGCTGCCATGCCACCTCCACGAGCTGAGGAATAGATTGCTGAATAGACCGTGTTGAAGAACTGGTCCCTCTCATTCTGGTTGTAGCCCGAGTCTTTCAATGAGATCCTGAACTCCGTGAATAGGAGCGGCTTGTGGAGAACATTCTGCGCATCCTGAATGTGAGTGTTCACCCAATTGCTGAGGAAGGAGATTTGGTTTCCTTCACTTGGGTCGGACAACCTGTTTGTCAAAGATAGATACAAACATGTAATTTATCATCATGCAATAAGATAGTAGTCACATTGGGTTTGGCATTTTATCTGGCGTTGTAATGCCAGCATAGTTCTTATACTCACCATTGATCAGGATATGAGTGAACCGTCGCAAAGTCGATACCAGGGATCTGATTATATTCAATGAAGTCCATTCCGACGAGGAAAGAGGGGTTGTTTTGCTGCTTCTGAGCAGAGGATTATGAATAGAACCCTTTTAGGCCGGCTTCTAGTAAATGGTTCCCATCGATTGATTTCACATGAGAAGCCATCTTCGTGATCCATGCCTACAGCAGAACAAACAGTAATTTAAGTCAGCTCCAATCGTGCATTTTGAGTTGGAAATATCTCCAGATTTGATGAAAAGATTGGAGAAAATGGCAGCATAAGTTGAGAACGTGCAATAAAATGATGGGGGTTTCCAAATGCGTTTCCATATGCAATAAGCACAAGACATGTAATGAGATAAAAAAAAGGAGCATTTGCGAATCTGGATGGTCCTTCCTGATGGATCTGAAGGGCATCTGACTTTATTCATCAGCTCCCAAGCCATGATTGTCGGGTCATCCTTGTAAGCAATCCCGGTTATGCTGTTCCTTCTTGTAAGAAAAGTCTGCTTTTGCACCTAAATAATTTAGCAAACAGGACAACAACAGAAGTGTCAAGATTTTTCCATGGAAGATCCAATCCAATGACCGGATGAACTAATCCAATGCAGATTGAAAGATGGGGATCGGAAAAATAGAAGAGATAGAAATTCGACCTGGACGTGATTTTTGTAATAACACTTCACCACAGGATTGGTGAAGAAATCATCATAGGATGCTATGGGCTGTCCCTGGCTTCTTGCCCACTCCACATACTGTCTCATTCCTCCCAGTGCCTCGTAGTTATCCACCAGACTCAGCACCAGTTTGATCCTAAACTTTTTAGCTTCTGATATCACAAAAGCCAATCCCTTTTGCACACACCCATGATATGATAAATAAGATATTTACTGTTAAGAAATGAAAATTATCCCTAAGAAAATCCACTAAGAGAACACAAGAAATAAAAAAGAGAGAGAGAGCAAGCAAGCTCACCTAGAATTAGGGGTGTCAAAAACTAAACCGAATCGAAATTTTGTGCGTTTTCGATTTGGTTTGACTAACCGAAAAATAACGATTAACTTTTTTAGTTCGGTTCGGTTCGGTTAACCGAACCAAACCAGAATTCTCAATAAAAATTGCACAACCTCTCTTCTTTATCATCTCTTCTTCACTTAGATTCCAATAAGCAAAGTAAAAAAAGGAAAACCAAAAAATCGTCCCGAACCGAACCAAACTGCATTTTCGGTTCGGTTCAAATTTGGTTCAGGATGGTTTCGGTTCAGTTTGGTTCATCCCTTATCGGTTCTGTTCAGTTCAATTTTTTGAAAAAATGAAATCGAACCGAACCGTTTACACCCCTACCTGGAATATCTCCTCGCTGTAGGAACCAGGAGAGGTCTGGAGGGGCAGGTACCCACCATCACTGAACGCCCAAGTCCTTGCAATGGAGAGGCCATGGCTCGTAGCTTCTTGGAAAGCAGAGGTGACTTTGGCTCTCTGCGATGGGTCCGACGCCAAGAACATCAACCAGTAGGCATTGAACCCATTCGCATAAAAGGGGCTCCCGTTCAGCATGAAGTGCACTCCCTCGGTCTTGACGAACCCACCTCCATCTTCCACTTTCACGGCGAGACGCGACCTTCGTTCTTAAACAAGAACAAGAGCCAAGAACAAGAACAGCCTCAGATGCTATAGCTCTACCCTTTACCTGTGAAAACACCCAAAAGCAAATAGGTTCTCAGAATGAAGTCCTACGGAGCATTAAGGGTAAGGGCTCTTTTCAGTAGTTTCAGCTAAAGAGTAAATGGCATTGGCATCACAGTGATAGCACTTCGTTTGAATAACTTAACCATGATTGATTGAATTAATGAAATAATCACTGACTGGGAAAGGTCCTAGCGAAATTTGTGGGGCCAAATAGGTCGTGAAAAGCACACGACACTTCCCGGTGAGGACAAGTTTCTTTTCTTTGATTGCTTTGCTTTTTTCCCCTTTTCTGCTTGGTGATTAAACGTGGTTGGTAGGAAGGAGCCCTGGAGGATTATTTGCCACCAATATATTTAAATTTTTAAAACCAAGTTCACTTGTACAAAAAACGTACGAACACATCACGTGGCTTGCGGGCTCTAGCTTTTGGTGATTCCTGACACTTTCTTCTCCTCCTCCTCCTACTTCTAGTGAACAAAGTCACTTCCTCTCTCTCAAGCGATTGATTTTGAAAGGAACTTGCACATGATTCAAGCCTCAGATCCGGCCACGCTTGATCAGATTGTTAATTCATATGTTATGCATTACGATGCATGAGAAGGGATCCAAGACACGTAATGAAACTGCTCACAATAATTTCATCTATTTTGCTTTCGTTGGTTCAATTTAATTGATTTTTATTAAGCATCGAGCACCGATTTTGATCTTTGCTTCGAGAATTGGAAATTTTTAGTTTTGTATGCCGGTGATCTATCGACTTTCATGAATCTACAGCCAGCATATTTTGATCCGTGAAATATTGAAATTTTTTCAAGGAAAACAAAAAGGATAATGACAAAATCCAACAAGTTTTGGGGGTTTGGATGGATAATTCAATATTTGGTTTAGATATTATGTTAGAATCATAATTTTTTCTCCTTCGAAGTATTGTCGTGGGTCTCATTATTTTAATGCAATTAATATGTATTTGTAATAATTTGGTCGGGCAAAAGTTCAAATGAATATGTAAAAGGAAAGAAGAGAAGCCGAAAGGTTTACGTCGAGGAAATTTGATGTGCATCACAGACGAGTCCTGCCGGAGTCTCCGCTGAGTGTTGATTTTAACGAAATCTATAAGCGCTCATCTAGGCGGGAATCAGAGAGCGATGGTGGGCCAGGTGATCCGGCGTTTACGCGTTGCATGTGATTGGGCGGATGTGCGACACGTGGAGTCGACAGGGAGCTACATCAGTTGATGCGCTGGACATCCAACGGTGGAGTTGTTTGAGGTGGAGAAGCTTGGATCGGGTTCAGGTAAAAGGAAAGAATAAAGAAGTCAGAGATTGCGGAAGAATCCGGAAGGAGTGCAATTCCGACAAAGGAGATTCTATTTGGTTTCTTACTCTTGTTTTTTTTATTCGTTTCTTGCTCTTTTAGGTTTCAATAATAATAATTTTTCCCCAGGTGAATGATTTGGTTTGGTTTAACCTCTTTTTTTTCCTTTCTATTTCTTTTTTTAGTGAAGAGGTGAGAAGGGACAAAAATTATATATAATGCATTCGTCACAGATGTAGTACTACTGATGTGACGTGATTAACCAATTATGGGATGCGTGAGTAGTGTCTCAATTAATGTTTGATGTTGAACTTTTTAATTCCCACTTCTTATTGATGATTTACCTTGCATGCTAATATCATGAGGTGTAATCATATATTAAAATCTTGTTTATTTTGCAGAGAATAAATAAATTAAAAAGTATTTTTTGAAAATAATCTTTTGTGTCACATAAAATAATTAATTGATGTAAGTTAATTTTATTATCAACAAAAAATTTTATCTAAAAGTTTTCATAAACAATGATTTTTTTTTCATTTATTTATTTTTGTAAGTAATATAAACTATCATTGCTTTTAATATTTTTTCTAAATCATTTAACTTTATAAAACAAAGGAGCCCAAGTGATATTTAAGGGAAGGGCAATCAATTCTAGCCACGAGCCGAGTCGTATCGATTGTAAAATATCCCGATTATATAATAACCATTGTCCTTAAAATCTCGATCATGAAGGGCTTGTGGCTTTGAGAAGGGTAACCTAGTCATCATTTGTGGGTCAGAAATAGAGGGTCAATTCCAAAAAAAACCCCAAACTTTAGGTTCAGTCCCAAATATACCCCAAACTTTTTTTTGTCTCAAGAAAAACCCCAAACTTTAAGTTCAATCCCAAATCTGCCCCGAACTTTTCTTTATCTCAGAAAAAACCCCAAACTTTAGATTTAGTCTCAAATCTGCCCCAAACTTTTCTTTTGTTTCAGAAAAAACCCCAAACTCTTAGTCTATTCCCAAATCTATCTCAATTTTTTTTGTCAAAAAAAAATCATCAAATTTTACTCTAATCCTAAATTTGCCCTCGTTAGCCTCTATCCAAAAGCCGTATTAGTAATATATAATTTTTTATGTCCTAAAATGGTTTTATTTTGAAAATAATTTTCTATAACATCTTGTTTATGTGTATTTATTATCTATGTGGAAATGTCATGTTAAGTTAGGACTAGATCATGGGGTATATTTGAGAACAGATAAAAAATTGGTGATTTTTTTAGTACAAACGGAGGGTAAAACCCCAAATTAGTATACCTGTTAATTACGACGTGTTATTTAATTTAGAAATTTGACAGTAAAATTTAACGGAAAATAATATATGGTAATCTGTTTTGGTGGTCAAAAAAATAATTTTGGGTAAATTTATCATATGTGTACTAATTTGAGATTTTTTTAGACAAAACAAAATTCGGGGTAGATTTGAGATTAAAATTAAAGTTTAGGGTTTTTTTTGAGACAAAAGAAAAGTTCGGGGGTAGATTTGGGACTAAACCTAAAGTTTGGAGTTTTTCTTGAGACAAAAAAAAGTTCAGAGTATATTTGGGACTGGACCTAAAGTTTAGGGTTTTTTTTGGAATTGACCCCAAAAATAAAAACCCTAGAGCCTTTTTCCCCCCTCAAGAAATGATTTCAAGAACAGTCTCATTGCCGTCCAATCATGAAGAGAGTAAGCTCCCAAGCCTATTATTAATTAACTTGTGACCTAGTTGAGAGATGACAATCGACGACGTGACAAAAATCCTACACGTTTGACACTTTCGTCATTCGAGTTCTAAATGTTTGATTTGGCTAATTGAGTCCTTTATGTTTTAAAAAAAATGTACAATCAAATCTATAATTTATTTCTGATCCGATATGATTTATTTTAATAATGATCAGTTTCAACCTATGGATGCATGAGATGACACATTTGTAGGAATGGCAAGGGTCTCATTGAGTTGAACAAAGAGTTTTTTTTGTTGTGTTTTTTTTTTTTTAAAGCAAAAGACATATCTCTCAACTCTTTTTATGTTGTGACAGTTTTGGGTATATAGTTTGAGAAATAATTCAAATTGCGTTCATCATAAAATTCAAATTAAATGTAAGAAGTTATCAAGATACTTTGTAATTATTTTTATGATTCAATTGAACGACGGACGAAAAGATTGGAATTATTTCTGCGTACTCCTTGTTTACCCTACTCAACGGCCCTTTGGTTTATGACCAAAAGCGGTGTTTTGGTTCAATCTTTGGATGACGTGATTGGAGGGGACATTTATTCACATGGGGGCATGTGACTTCTCTCCTCTCTCTCGATGAAGAGTTCGGCGAGAGAGGAGTCTATATAACATGCTCGGACAGAATTCTTAAAACCCACAATAATTTTTTTCATGTATTATTTTTTTTATCAATCCTATTTTACTCTTATTTTAATGCTCATACTTTTACCTTATTTTCTTATAGGATATAGGAATCGAAATTCATTTCTAAAATTAAAACGTTTCCACCCCAATCTACCTTGAGAAGTTGGAAATTCGAATTCCTCACTTCCCCCTTCTCATGTAAAAAGAGGATAAACCCTAGTGGTTTCATGTATTATTCATTCATAATCATTTTGAGTGTCCTAGGTTATAGTTACATTAGACTAGTTTCATACATTAAATGACTAGCAGCGTATCAATGCATTATAAGATCAATTAGATATGTGTTTTTATCTTCTCGATTTTCTCATTAAGAATCCATTTGCTTCGTGAAAAGTAAATAATTTGAAAAAAGATTTTCCTAAAAATGATTGTTTATATCTCTTATAAAAACAAATTAACAAAAAATATTTTCATTGTCCACGAAAATAATCTAACATAAATTATTAGCGATAATGACTAATTATTTTAAGTGATATAAATGATTATTTTAGAGAAAATGCTTTTCAAATAATTCATTGTCTGTGAAACAAACAAAGGTCAAAAGAAAGGGCAAATTTCACTTTGCTGCTCAAAGACTCACCCTCTTCCGTGTTAAATCCTAAATCTTAAATCCTTCATTGCCTCGACCACAACTCCTTAAGCCCTAAACTTCCAATTCTCACAATTTATTATCCAAAACACAGACCTCTTATCGTTTATACTCTATACTTTAATTCTTTGCATTTTACCCCCTCAAAGTCGCAAGTTGTTTCAATCATTAAATTATTTTATTTAAACGTGCAAGACTCTCACACTAAAAATGCCAATTGCAACACATCAATTCTTTTTATTGGATGAGAAACGCCCTCTAGTTGAAGATTCCTTTCACTATAGCTTAAGAGTCATGTGGACTGCATATGTTAACATGAAAAAATTTGACAATGAGACTCCGTTTAATTTGCAAAAATAAATATTTTAGAAAATATTTTATTAAGAATGATCGTTTATATCATTTATAAAAACGAATAAATGAAAAATAATTTTATTATCGATAAAAATATTTAGATATAAGTTATTATTGATGGTGCAAACATTTTTAACTGACTAATTAATTCCAGTTATACAACATTCTGTGAAACAAACGGGCCTGAAAATCGATTTTGTAACATGTAATTAGTAACGTGCAAGGATTGAACTTTGAGGGGCTAGTGGGTTTTTGCTGGACTGGAGGCCCAATACGTGTCCAAAATCCGAAATGGTTGGGCCTGAAGATCCAAATTGAACTCTAAAACCCGAACCGGAACCCTTTCCTTTTCTCGACCTTTTGTTGATACGTGTTTCTGTCGGGCACGGCATTTTGCAGAGCGCAAGCTGAACCTGCACACCCACTCGAAGCAGCCACCAACACGCTCTCAGCAATGGCGGTGATTTCGTCTCACTGTGTCTCCTACCCATCATCCCGCTCCTCTCTCCTCTCCTCTGCCACTTCCGCCACCTTCTCCGGCGACAATGCCCACCTGCCCGGCGCCTCCCCGGCCGGCTCCCGCTCCCTCCGACGCCGGTTCTCCTGCCAGGCTTCGTCCGCTACCTTTCCGACGCCATCTCCTGTCCACGCCAAAGGCTAGCGCTCTCTGCTTTCGCTTCTTCTTTGCACGTACTTCCGATGCCTCTGTTTCTGCAGATTGATGGTCCTATGCGTTTCAGAGCTTCGCTCGCTATTGTTTTCGTTACGATTTCCCTGTCTGACTGAGTATGCTTTCAGTTTTTTTCTCATTATAGGCGCTGGAATTAGAGATTGTAAAAAGGGGAAATGCTGGAGGGTGAAGGACGGAGTGCTGAAAAATCTTTGTGATTGTTAATTTGATCCGGAACCCGATTAGGTTTTCTAAGCATTTGATCATTGCTCGGTAGTCATGTCTGTTTTTTAGTTGCAAATGCAATCTAATGATATGAAATTACTCGGATGAATGGGTTGACACGACATCGACACACAGTTGCAAACTTTAGGTGGCTGGACGGTACTCGGTAACCTAGACCTTAAATTATAAATGAAGGACTGGTTGCTTTGACATGTCCTCAATGTTACAGAATTTTTTTATTCGTATTTGATATATTATGAAATTTCTGGACACCCTTATAGATTAGTGAAGTTGCGAATGTCCCCCCACTTCTCGAAATCTGCATAGACGATTGCTTTGTCATGGAATCATGACACCTCAAAAGTTTGTGCATTTTATTCAAACTTTAGGAGGTGTGCATGTGATGTTGATTATACGGTAGTGCCTGGTGGTTGCAGCTGAAGTTGTCAAACAAGTAGTTGGGGGCATCTATGGAATTGGCAAGGGATGTTCTTTCAAATTTAAAAACATAAGGATCTTTGTCAATTTTCATAAACTAGAGATTTCCATTTGCTTAGCAGATATGCCGTGAATCTTATAAAAAAGTATAGTGATTTTCGTACATTTTTAGAAAATTCTTGTCCAGTATCTCATGTTGACAATTTAGTTGCTGTAAGTGGATTGCTTACAAATGCATTTAATTTAATCATATTTGGAATTTGAAGTGCCAAATTGTTGAGCCACATCCTTATCCCCATAGAGATTAACTGCTGCATATCTTTTAAACAATTGGAGGGTATCACAGATATTTCCATAATATAGGGGGTGTCATTGCGGTGTACCAAATGGGTTTCGGTTGGGCTTGTTTAGTTCAGACTCGGACTAGTAAGTTCTGGATTTAATTAGGCTTAATAAGCGCTTTGGGTTTGGTAAATTTGGATTTGCTTCGGCTTTAGAGAATTCGGGCTTGAACAAATAAGCCCGTTTCGTTTTTAAAGCCTTTCTTGTTTTCTGTAACCAGGACCTGCGAGGTCCAAGCTGGGTCCAAATTCGGACTTGGCCCAAGGGCCTACCCCGAGTCTCTATTTCCATAAAATAATAAAAAAAATGGGAAAATAAAAAAATGACAAAATTGGTTAGAGAAATAGGCCTCGATTCAGTTGTTAGATTTTGGTATTAAAATTAGTTTAGTTTCATGATTTTCTCTAGCTTAGATTTGGGAAAACTAGTTTCTTTAGAAAATTGAATTTGATTTGAACTAAGCCCCTGAGGTTGGTGGTCATAGAACTTAATAAATGAGGCCATGTTATAATTCTTTGCCCGACTCGCATCGGGTTATTTTACTACGCTCATCATTTTATTTACTTTTCATTACTATTCTTGATTTGTTTGTTTCTTGCAATTGCTTTTACATGGTTTTTGTATTGTGATTCACTTTCTTAGTTGAATAGTTAGGTTACATTCTATGACTATAATAAGTACAATAAACATCACATCGACACTTAATGGACATGAATCTTAGGATTCACATTTTTGTAAAAAGATTGCATGAAAACCTTAGTTCACAAATAATCACGTTTAGATATCGAAAATACACTAGTTAAATAAATTAGTATTAAGTCCCCGACCCTAAATTTATGGTTGCGTAGGAAGTGATGTATACTCGCAAATCTCATTTGATTTCTAACCAATCTCAACAAGTTAGTGATGACACTTCATGTAGAGTTCTCATAGGATTAACCGAATGAAAATGAAAATCACAATATCGCGCGATGTAAGAATTTGGGAGAATTCATGCCGATTGAGGACTATCAGCCCTCAACTCAACATTACCTCTAAACCCCTTGTCCCCAGCACCTGTTTGGGAGGGTCGTGACAAGATGCACACGTAGGGATGGCTATTTTACCAATCGAAGTAGATATCCTTACTTCCTAGTCCCAATAAAATGAGTAAAAGCCCGTGATCAACGAATATTGGGGCGGAGATGTGGTAAAATCTTTCTGCTCCACATTCAGGCAGGGGGAGGAATTGACATGGCTAGGCTTCTTTTCCTCTTGTTCTTTCTTTATTCCTCCTAAAGATTTTCTAGCTTTGGTGGTTTTAACAATATTCTTTTCTCATTTAACCGTGAAAACTTTATATAATTCCCCACAAGACGTAAGGATTGATCAAATTCTGACTCAAAATTTCAAACTTGCAATATAAAGCACTAAACTTTTACAGTTACGCTAAATTTGGCAAGCCGTTAGCTTCAAATATTTGCAAAATTCTAGCACGTTGATATTATTTTGTCATGACCTTCCTAAAGGTGGACCATGAGGAAAGGCTAATGGATTATCAAGTGTGGTACTTAGCACGGACTCTTCCAAACCCTATTAATCGCAAAATCTTTTCCTTTTGGAATCGCCACTAATTGGTTATGGGTCGATTAGATATCCAAGTAAAATATGGGAGTGCATTTTACTTCCCACATTTTACTTTTGCGAATAAGAGATTTAATGAATTTGGGGACTTGATTACGTTATATTAATCTAACACCCTTTCGATACATTTTTTCATTATTTTGAAAATGTTTTGTATGCAGTTTTTATTTATTTTTTACCCTATGCCACTAACATATGAGAAGTGTGCACAATTAGGGAATATAATACCCAGTAATCAGTAAATAAATTGCAGAGAACTTCTGAAGAACTTGAATACGTTAAGCAAGGAAAGCAAATCGCTATCCATCATCACAAAATTCCTGCAAACTATGATATAGAAAATATGCAAGCAAAATGCATGGTTATGCATGGACTAGGACTAACCGCAATCATTCATCCGACTCGCTGCTTTCATTTTTCTTTCTTTTATTTCTCTCGCTGCACTTTAAAACATTCCACAAATCTCTCCTCTTGGCTGGCCGCAAATTTGCTGGACCGAGCGTGCTTCTTGATTTGCTTCCTTATAACCCATGCCATGCGCACAATCTATTCGATGATATTTGCTAGTTCCGGTGCCTACTGAAAGTATTTCCCTGGCTTCTCAAATTCAAGCGCGATGAAGCTAGGTCAAGATGAAATTTATTGGATGCGGAAATGTTTTATAATGTCTAAATGCCTTGCAATGCAAAAAATCAATATTTTTATTTAGGGGTTGATTTTGATCCTTAAATTTATTTAGGGGTTGTTTTTTGTGCAACATGAGTTGATCCCTTGACAGCTAGCAAGGGCCAACCTAGCTAGCCTTGAGCGAGGTCAACCTTGCCAGATCCTGACAAGGCTCAAACTCATCGGCCTTGGGTGAGCTCGACCTTGTTGCAGAGAGGCTAGTGAGGCTTTTGATCGATAGGATCTAGCAAGCTCAGCCTTGCCTAAGGTTGGTGACTAGTTGAGACAGGATGAAGGAAAAAGAAAAAGTAAGAAATGAGAAAAAAAGAAAAGAAAAGAATAAAATATTAATAAATTTAAGATGAGCAATTTCAGAAAGTGTTTTCATCTTCTTGAATTTGAGAGTTCACTTTCCTAATTTTATGTATGAAGTTTTCCATGATCTGAAAGTGTTTTCAATTAATTAATCATTGTTAGTGAACCAAACAGATAAAAGTCTGGAAAACAAATTCCCAAAAAACACTTTCCCTCAAACAAACCCACCCTTAATCTACTTATGGAGTCCCAATTCTTTTTCTCTTTTCCTCTTAAAAGTCAAACCTGTTCCTTTCCCTCTTTAGGTTTGATTACCATCTAAGAACTGATAGAATTTGGCTAGTTCATCTTTCTTTTAGGTGTGACACACAACCTTCAGAACTCTTTTCAATTTCTGCACAAGCCATATTGATCACGACATTATTTAGATAGCTTGTTGATTACTAGCGACATGACAACACCTACCCAACTCATATTTTTTTAAGCTGTTTTGGGCAAGCAAGCCAATTCAAGGAATTTGGTGCCTTAACTTCAGTAGAAAATGACAAATCTAAGTTAAAGTCTCTTAAGAGGGGCAAGTGGAATTCTGCACAATGTTTCTAATGATTTTTAGTATTTGTTTTCTCGGCTTTTTATAATTTTACAGGACTTTTATTTGACATGAACTTCTTAAAGTTCTCAAGTATATAAAATTAACATAGGATTGAAAATTTTAAAATTTTATTAATTTTATTAGAATAGTTAATAAGCGAATTTTAAAAATTTATTAATTTTATTAGAATAGTTAATAAGCGACTTTTGTTTTATTATAAGAAATCAAAACCCAAGTACCCTAATAAAAAAATTTGGTTGATGCTTGTTATGGTGAGAGGCAAGTACCTAATTAATTACTGAACGAGTTGGGATGAACATCATATATCATGCATTATCCAATTTAGTCGGCAGTTCGGATTTTCAAATAGTCGATGAAAAGAAATCTAAGAATATTATACAAAGAAATTTCTAAGGTTATTAACTGATGAAATTTGTCAACAAGTTGGCTCTTTTTCATCGGTCATTGCCGTGTAACGACCAGCAGTTACGGTCCAATATCATGTTATGGAAATGCTCAAGCATAGAAAGCGTCCGGTCGTTTGATAGTGAAAGCAGAAGACCAAGACTTTTGCTTTCCCACGGAGGGAGAGACATTTCCCTAAAATTCCAGAAACCTAAGATTTCTTTCAGGGATTATTCGGAAAGTAAGAGTAGCTCTTCTGTGACAATTGTGCACCAGTCTCTGGCCCACAATGGCCTGTTTTTCTCGATAAGCACCGACGAAAGATTCAAGAAATAAATGTCAAATAAATCGTCCATTTGAAATATTTAAACTTGCCCTGCCCCACACTGCACAAAGACTTCGTCGCACGAGGAACCGTCGTGGAATCGTCTCATGCGTGTCTCCAGGACCGGCTGATGTTAACTCCACAGCTTGAACTAATCCAATAACTACAGTTACTTGATCAGAAAAAGGGAAACGGAAAAATAAAATTCCTGGCGATGATAATTCTCTGCAAATACGTATCAACCGCATTTTCATATTAGTTAGGAGTTCTAGCCCAGAAAAGGGGAAAAAAAGGATTTACGTGAGATGTATCTTTGTCTTAATTTGAAAGCCTATAATGAAATCTTATTTAGAAATCTTAATTTCATAACACAACAATTGAAAAAATTTATATTTGACCACTTTGAAGCTAGTGCATTAATTAATTTGAAGCTTCACATTATTCTTTTTCAGAATGCATATATATAGTCCATGAATAGAAAAATACAAATTTTCAAGTATAAACCCATCCACCTTGAAACACATTTCATGCATACAATCACCCCCTCAAACCAGTCTCTTGTATTTTTTTCTTCTTGCTCATTCTCCTGTTTTGGAATTCTGATCTCCCAATGCATGCGCCTACTACTGTCTTTGCTTGACTTCTCAAGTCTTTGCAATGTAATGAAAGCAGCCTGCATCATTGATATCAATGATGCATTCAAATGTTATTAGAAAAGATAATAAGTGAAGTCTTGTTCTATTTTAAGAAATCAAACCTCAAGGGCCCAGTTGAAAAGCTTGTGGATGCTCGAGGAGGTGAGAGTGGGAGCCCTAATTAATAAGTTAATGAGTTGGAACCCTCATCATTTACCAATGCATCATCTAATACGTAGGCAGTTTTGGGATTTTCAAAGGGTCTATAGAGAAATTTAAGAATATTTTGGAGAGAAATTTTTAAGGCTATCATTAGCCCTTGTCAATTCAACTGACTAAATTCAAGAGATTGTCGTTTAACAATTGAGAGTTACGGAGCACTATTATGCTTTGGAATTGTTGTATTTTAGAGTTTACCAAGGAGTCTCTTTCTTAGTAAAAGACGAAGGGTTAGGTCTTCTCCTTTCCCTATCAACTTTTATGTTTTGCCCCAATATTTCAACTATAAAAAATCAATTGGAAAAGGAGAAGACTAGACTTTTGCTTTTCCACGAAGGGAGAGACATTGTTATAAAGTTTATGACTAAATTGACATCGTTAAATAGTTTAGGAGCAATAGATTTATAATTTTTCTAATACTTTCCCATCAACTCTATTATGCTTGTAGTTCACTTAGCTTGGTTTCTTCAAAATGACTTTTCGTAATCACAATTACGTTTTTATTTTATTTTATTGCGATGATAGCAAGATAGGATGTTCCCCAAGATTATGATAATTCAACAAAATATATACAATATAGGTACTAGGTTAAAGGAAAAATAAAATTCTTTGCGATAATAATTCTCTGCACATACATATTAATCACAATCCATATTAATTAGAAATTCTAGCCCAGAAAGGAAAAACAGTCCGCGTCTGATGTATCTTGTCTTAATTTAAAAGTATATAATGGAATCTTATCTAGAAATCTGAATTTTGTAACGCAACAATTGAAAAAGTTTATATTTAATATCTTCAAAGCTAATCGATTATTTATCTTGAAGCTACTCGTTATTCTTTTTCAAAATGCATACATAAAGTCAAAAATCATAATTATAAAATTATAATTATAATTAATTTCGGATCATAAATCATATACTTGAAAATCAATTTCGGACTCCCAAAGTCCTTTTTACTTAGCAACAATAAGATCTCGGATCATATCTATGGCTTTACTTTGAATCGGAAGATGTAACTTGGTTTGAGGATTATGTTTTCTATTTTGCAGATTTAGACATTGCGGATTTCGTTCTTCCTCTATATATAGGTTGGTTAGTTCTTGTTCTTTGACATTTCAAGTCGAAACCCCAACTGATCTTAATCAACAATTTTTTACTGAGGCGAGTCAATCGGCTCAGGCCAAGTTAATTTGTCGACGGACTATCACATTTGTTATATCTAATTAAAGTTCTGTCACACTACCTTTATGACAGCGTATTCAAAGATATTACATCATTAATTCTATCTATTCTAGAATTTATTTATCGAAAAGAAATATTATATTTATTTATGTGCGCTATAATTATTAGAGTACAAGGTAAGCTCTCAAATGGCCAACACAATACTGCTGTTAAATTTCCATCTAAGACTTTGTTTTGTAACATAAAAACACTCAAACTATACCTATTGTGATATATTTACCCTAAAAATTTTCTTTTTACGTTAAGAACCCCAAATTGTACCCACATGATACATTAACCCACCATCAAGGTTCCTTCAAATGATTTTCCAATTAAAACGACATTGTTTTTATTTTACTTAAGCCATGTCAGTGCTTCAGAAAAATTATTTGCCTTTCGTTGTTCATGTAGGCAAATTCTTTATCAGCACCCACTGATGAAACCTTGATGAAGATAAATGTTTTACACTAATAATATTGTATCAATACTTATATGTATATACACGCAAAGGAGCTGAAGGAAGAACCATGGTCATCCACGTACTTCTCCTGAAAGAGTACCACTGTATTGGGTCCATACCACAATCGCACAGCAGAAGCTGATGATTCAATGATGAAGCCCAGATGCCAAAGTTCCTGTGGAAACCGTTGTAATCGGACAACACGGGCAGTTTTCAAATGAAGACCGCAAAATACCGACCTATGGTTCACTCCTGTGCCTCCACCACATCACATCGTAGCACGAGATGCTCAAATTTGGTGGCGTATTCTTCTGCGTACAACCCCCCTTGCTTCATATTGTGGAATTCATCGAAGGCATCTTGCTCATAAGTTTCTGGGAAATGCTTCTTTTTTAGCTTCTTCATTTTACCCTATGTTACAATTCACCGCTTTCCTTCACAAGTTCTTTGACACGGTAGATTTCCCCCCCAAATCTATCATGCATTTTATACTTCATATACACAAGCTTCACCTTTCAATTCACTGCAATATTCTTATGATCAAAAATTTGCCCGATTCTGTGAAACCAATCAACGAAGTCTTCCAAAGCAAAATATTCCAGAATATGAAGCTCACTAAGACAAATTTTCTGCGGACAATTCCTCTTATTTCATTTTCCTAAGTGAATCAAATGATGGAAAATGAGGAAAATATTTTCTCGAAAATGTTTTCTGTGAAACAAAATGAGCACTAAGTAGAGTTAATTAGGGTGTATGATACATGTGTTATATGTCACATTTACACTAAGGTCCAATATGAGACTATTTTGGGCCTACTTCGATTAGCCTGGTCTCTTCAAAATGACTTTTGGTAATAATGATTACATTTTTCTTTGTTACCGCAATGGTAGGAAGATGGGATTCTCCTCAAAATTATGGAAATGCAACGAAAGATTTCTAACATGGATACTAGATGAAGGGAAAAATAAATTCCTTTAAATGATAATTCTCCACAAATATGTATCAATCACAGTCCATATTTTTAATTAGAACTCTTAGGCCAACAACCAAAATAAAAGATAAAAAAAAAAACAAGCCTATGTTCCACGTATCTTGTCTTAATTTAGAAGTATATAATGGAATCTTGCCTAGAAATCTTAATTTATGTAGCACGATAATGGAAAATATTTATTCTTCACCTCTTTAAAACTAGTTGATTAAACACTCTGAAAATATACCTTTTTCTTTTCCAGAATTCAACAAAAATTTCACAACTAGGACTACAAACACCATCATCACGAAACACATTTTGTGCACACAATCGCTAGCTCAAACCAGTTCGCTCTGATTGATTTTTCTTCCTTGGCATTCTTCTATTTTAGAGTTGTGATGAGGTGAGCAAAAGGAATTGTCTGGATAGAACTAGATTGGATAGTTTTGGGCGTGTCCTGAGGGCATTAGTTCGGTTCTCAGTTCCATAAAATTAGAATCAATGAATTTTGATCTAGTTCCAGATTCCAAGTGTGGAACCGCCCACCTGAGCGGGACCAATTTTGTTTTGTTTCTTTAAAATTTGTATAAAAAACCCTAATCTATCTTATATTTCAGTCTTCACTCATGCACGAGATGCAAGACTCCCATCACTTACACACGTGAGTAAGATGACAAGAACAAATCAAAACGCAAAAGCACTTGCTCATTCTAACCAAATTTTGCCACAATTTTGAAAAAATTATATGAAACTTTTAATGTTATACGTAACTCACTGATTTTAGAAACGCCTTGATTTTCAAGAACATCTTCAATTTCATATTGAACATTAATGAAAAAAAAAACCGAACATGCCACCAATTCCATTGCCCATCTAGAAACTAAACCACCTCGATCAGTCTACTTTTAAGGGGTATCAATGCAATCCTCGATTTCATAGAAAGAGAATTGGTCCTTTTAATTTGGTTCATTATTTCAAGATGGGAATTGTAATACCTAGGAACCAATCACCCTCAGTTGCGATCTCCCATTGCATACGCAAAACACTTGCTTGACTTTTCAAGTCTTTGGCGGAATAATGCAAGCACCCTGTCTCATTTGTACTCTCTATCAATGATGCACCTTTCTCCAAAGTTGGTGGGCTGACGAGACATATTGTCGTAAATGAGAAATTACCAAGGAAACCGACTCCCTTGACTTAGCCTTTTCCTAAAAATTATAAAAATTATCTACAATAACGATTTTTGGCCAAATTTAGTCAGAAAAACTAAATTGATAATTTTTTAGAAGGTTTGGATTTTAATTAACACAATTGAAAAATTTACAATTGAATTTATACAAATATAATAAATTTAGAATTTTTTTGTTAATTTTCGATTATAAAACCTCTAAGGCTTCCTTGAGGGCAGTGAGTGTTTTAACGAATTTTAGGGTTGTGATCTCCTACTGCACACGCTACATGCTTGCTTGACTTTTCAAGTCTTGGAAGGATAACGAAAGCACTCTAATTAGACATATTGTCGTAGATATGAACTTTCTAAGAAAACTGACCGCATTGACTTAGCATTTGTCCGAAACTTGACAGGTGAAGTCAGAGAAAATTCTTAAAATCAATTTCGGACTCCCGAAGTCCTTTTACTTAACAATGATCATATCTAAACACCACAGATTCCATTCTAACATTTTCTTCTATATTTGAGTTGTTCACTATTGTTTTGATTTTCAAATCCAAATCCGAACCAACAGTTTCTTGCTTTATCCAATTAATCTTTAGTACTTACCGTCAGTGTACCTTTTTTTTTTTCAATTATACATAGCGTCAATTGAAACATCAATCCACACATAAAGATTTAAATATGATGTTGATATTTTTACAAATATTTAAGGAGTTCGAGACGTGCACGCAATAATTTATGAGCACCATCCATCGAAAATGATTCATGTCGTGGATAGGAGATTGAAAAGAAACAAAATATTTATCTATTCATGATTTTTATTATTTGCAAGCCTTTTGAAAATTTCTAGGATAGATTGTGACATCACAATGTGAATCGCGACGATCTTGTCGAGGCTTCTTTAGTGAAGAGAGAGAGAGTGGCTGTTAGTTGCATCTAATACTTTCGACAAGGAATGAGACCGAATGCACCTTTGGTTTAAGCGAAGAGCGAAGAAATTTGCTTTTCTTTGGAGAGTCTAAATCAAAAGCAATAGTGATAGAAATTTCCACTTTAATTTTTCCTAGATTTACTTAGTTAAAATCAGAAATAGTACTCAGCGAGAAAAAAATCGAAGGATCTATTTAGGTTTATTAACTGCTACAGCAAAGTATATCTAGGTTATATTTAAGTATACACCTAATGAATTAGTGTTACTATTAGCAGGACTAGTCCCTTTTTTTCTAATTAATGTAAACAATAGTGAGAGTAAAGTTATGGCTATACAATTTTATTCTAGAATAAAGCTATAACCCCTAGTTGTGATCTCCCACTGCACACTCTTAGTACTTGCTTGATTGTTCAAGTCTTGGCGGAATTGTGAAAGTACCCTGTCTCATTTATACTCTATCAATGATGCACCCCAAGTTGGTGGGCAATAACTCCGAGACATATTGTCGTACACGAGAAATTGCTAGGGAAACCAACTGCCTTGACTTAACCTTTTCTCAAAAATTATAAAAATTATCTACCTTAACGATTTCCGTCAAATTTGATAAAAAAAACTAAATAAGTAAACTTTCAAAAAGTTTAAGTTTTATTTAGTACAATTAACAGGCTTATGATTGAATTTGCACAAATATAATAGGTATATAATTTTTTTTTTGCTAATTTTCAATTATAAAAACTCTAAGGCTTCCTGGTCTTCACTAAATAACATTTGAAAAAATTAAAGTAAAATCTCTATCATCATTTCTCTTAATTTTAACTCTATAAAGAAGAGCAACTTCCTCTGCTGCTTCAGCTTAAAACAAAGATATATTCAGTGCCGTTCCTTGTTCAAAGTAACAGATACAATTGACAATGAAATTGACCCGAAAAGCAAGGCAACGACTTGCGTAGCCAACTCATGTATCTCCACGATCCAAACGCCATGCCACATGATGTTGACCTTGCAGTGAAGGGCCAAGCAGCGACTTGCATGGCCAATCAATGTCTCCACGATTTGAAAGGCCTGTGAGCTTTAATGATTTGGCCAATCCCAGATTAAAGGTTTGCTTTTATTAGGCACGTGATTCTCGTTATGATGTTACAATCGGTGGCAGGAATTTCCAAACTGATTTGAAATGTGAATAAGGACTTGCACTAAGGATTCAATTTGCTCGTTTGTAACAAAGCTGACTTAACTTGAAATGAAATCAAGAAAAAGTAAAAGTAGGATTCTTGATAAAGAAGATAGTTTAATAATTTGGTTGATTCTGATTCCGAGTTTCACTTTTTTAGGAGCACGATTCACGTTGTGTATTTACAATCAGTTGTAGGAACTTCCAGACTGATTTCAAATGTGACTATAGACTTGCACTATGGATTCCATTTGCTCCTGCGTATTGAAGGTAACTTAACTCAAAATGAAACGAACAAAAAGTAAAAGTACAATTCTTGATAAAGAAGATAGTTTGATTAATATTGATTCTTTAACTTCCTCGGCAGATATAGCAAAAGAGTTAAAAGTCTTCTTCGCCGAATGTAATAAGGTATAATTGGTACTGATGGAAACCCTACAATTCTTATCGGAGAACTAAAGTGGAAATATATCGACAAAGTGACTTCATAAAAGTTGCCTCTATGTCTGTTAAATTTCACACGATTTGGTATGGAATTCCATGAAAAAGGTGTCAATTTTGGTGTGCCTCTCAAAGTTGGACCATAAATTTCACAAAATTTGGTATGGAATTCCATGAAAAAGGTGTAAATTTTGGTGTGCCTCTCAAAGTTGGACCATACAGCATGTCTTTTTACTAGAAAATTCCACCAACGATGTTGACTGGGGTTAAAACATAAATTTGCACGGCGAACAAATGTTTTCTTTTTATAATTGTTCTCTGATCTTAATTTGCAATTTCAATCTTCCATTATGCGATCCCTTGCCAACTTATATATATGTTTGGCTCATGTGACTGTGATATTCTACACAAATACAAGAAATTGATTCATGTGAATTTGTTTTACCTTAGCCTATAACATGATTTTCAAAACCTGTTGCTTTAGCTAAAATTGTTTGTTTGAAATTTTAATGTAGGATATGTTTGTTATTGTCCTTGTGACAAGATATATAACTACCACTCATTATCTCAACCACAGATAAGATAATTTCCAAGATTCATTCAAACTAATTTCACCCTTACTGTCCTTGATGAAGGGAACTTCTTCGTCTGCTAGGAGTGATGATCTGAATCATTTGGCCGACCAAAAAAGAAAACAAATAAAATATGAACTAACATGGAGTCACCGGGTGAAATTGGCTTCATAAAACAAGATTTTTGGAAAATTCCTTGGCTTTTATGGGTACAATTTTATTATAAATTGGAAGAAAAGAGAAAACAATACTTGCAATGATTTGTCTATCTCAATGATCATTTCAACTGTCACGGGAATCGTATTCTTGGCAAACCATTTTGGAAAAAAGAGAGGATTTTCTAACATGTACAACAGTAAAGGTCAAGACTTTTAAAAGTAACACTTCTTGTTGTTTTTAGTTTCTCCGTTGGGATTGTATGTATGCCTTATCCGTGGGATGTGGCAATATATGATAAAGTATTTGAAAGTTAAAAATTAAGGGCTCATTCCTTTAAATTTTAAATTATCCCGATAAGATAATTCCTATTAGTTTATAGTTGATGAAGGCAATTCCTATCACTTTGTAATTGGTGGGGCCAACTGTGTATCAGAATTCGATTGGGAATGAAGAAGGCAGTCGTTTTCTTTCACATGGAGGAAGTATTATAGAGTTATTACGAATAGAGCTGATAATTCAAAAAAATCGAGGTAGGAAGTCTGCACATAATAGTCAATAAAATATTTATTTAAGAATCCGAGATTTCTTTAAGATATTATTTGAAAAGTAGGAGCAGCATATTTGTAACAAGTAGTCCAGTCTCTAGCTCAAGATAACTCGTCTTCTCGTTGAGCACCACAGAAAGATTGAAGATAAGTATGTCAAATTCGCATTACCAATTTTCATAAAATAGTTTTGGACCATTTCTTAATATTAATCATGGACTCTCGGATGGATAATGCATTTGGAAAATGGAACGAGCACTGCGCTCCACAAGACTTCATCACGTGGGGAATTATAATCGGATCGTCCCGTGTAAGTGGTTAGGACTAGCTGGGGTCCACTCCGCGACTTGAGCTTAGCCCATAACTAGAGTCAAAATAAAAAACGAAAACGAAAAGACACTTCTCCTTATATACCCCCACCAACCCCTCAGATTAAATCATCAAGATAATCATGTCTGTGAAGGGAGTTGAGGGAAGAACCATGGTCATCTATAAGCTTCTCTTGAAAGCTGCGGTTCTTGGGGCTTTATTGGGTCTATACCACAAGCACCTAGCACAAGCTGATGATTCAATCGCTAAGCCCAGATGCAAAAGTTCCTGTGGAAACCTCTCGATCCCGTACCCCTTCGGATTGAGCGATAGCAATCCCCGCTGCCGCATCAATTCTTCCTCATTCAGAGTCGACTGTGATTACTCTGCCAACCCCCCCGTAGCTTACCTCCGGAACAAAAGTAGTAACATCGAAATACTCAACATTTCCGTCGAGGATCATGAGCTGCGTATTAACACTTTTATAGGTCGAGATTGCTATAACTCTTCCGGGTACGATGATTCTTCAAGCAACGACCCATGGCTACGGCTAGCTAAATTCCCCTTATCCAGCACCAAGAACAAGTTCACTGCCATTGGCTGCGACACGTCAGCCTCCTTTCGAGACAGCCATGGAAAGTTCTCTTTCGGGTGTATGTCTTCGTGTAGCAGCGTTTGGGACGTCAGCAATGGGTCGTGTACTGGTATCGGTTGCTGTGAGACGAGCATCCCAAGGAACATCTTCAATTACAATATTTCGATTGCGAGCTTTTCCAATCATTCTGATGTCTTGGATTTCAATCCTTGCAGCTATGCCTTCGTCACAGAAATTGGATCCTACAACTTTTCAATTGGTAACCTTAAGAAGCTTAAATTTAACCAAACCCTTCTAGTTCTCGACTGGGCAATTGGGAATCAAACATGTGATGAGGCCAAGAAGAACAACACAAGCTACATGTGCACCAATAACTCCATTTGCACTGATGCCGAAAATGGATATGGGTACAAGTGCAGTTGTTCAAAAGGTTACCGAGGCAATCCTTACGTCGAAAATGGTTGTCATGGTACATTGATAATATGGACTTTATTTGACTTGTCTGTTATATTTATGTAATATCAGAAGATTAGATACATTTGATGCATTTGTTTAATTTTTGTAGATATTGATGAATGTGCGGATCCAGAGATGAATCAGTGTGAGAAAATTTGCCATAATGTTATTGGGAATTATACTTGTGCATGCCCAAATGGTTATCATGGTGATGGCAAGAAGGGTATTGAAGATGGACAAGGGTGCACTATTAATCCATCACATTTGATGGAGATTTTGGTTGGTATGTTCTTTCATTTTTCTTGGAGTGCCTGACTCAAAATCATATTGTCTTGGCTTATTTCAAAGTATTTAATTTGATTTCCTTCTGGTGTTGGAGAAAATAAATTATTCACAATTTCGCCCGATTTTTCTTCCACGGTCCTTGCTTGGATAAATTCAAAACGAAATTTTCTATATTCTTCTTACTGAAGTTTCTATGCAGAAGATAAATGATATTATTTGATACACTGAGTACATCACGGGTTATTAGGCGCGTCACGATTGAGCTTCCTTAAAATTCAAAAATGGATTAAGTTCCCTCATTTCCATGTCTTTACTCTTAGAGTGTCTCTTGACGTGGTGATCTTGGGCTTTGTGTAAATGTAAAAACTTTTTCCAACAATTGAAATCCCGTAGCGAGTATAAGTATCAGTATTGTGTGTAAAAGCATACGGTGTTGCGATTTGTGCGAGCTTCGGTATTCAATTGGAGGGAGGTCACCTGTCTCAGGCAACCAGAGATTTGTTAACACGCGAGAGGTGATCATCTTCCAATTTGACAGCATGACTGTCAGAAAGAAAGGGAGGCATACGTGGGTGGTCGCAAGAGCATCCTCCAATTTGCATTTGGGAAAGGGACTTGTGTTGGCGAAAACTGTTGGGGACGTACGCTTAGGGATGGCCATTTTATCGATCTAAGGGGATGTCCCTCTTACTTCCTAGCCCCAAATAATGAGTGAAAACCCATGATGAGTGGATTTTGTGGCCCAGATTGGGTAATATATTTCTGCTCCACGTCCAGGCCATGGTGAGGAATGGATATAGCTAGCCTTATTTTCCTTTCGCTCTTTCTTTATTCCTCCTAAGTTTTTCTAGTTGAAGTGTCATTTCCTATATTATCTCCTTATTTAACCTTAAGAACTTTAAATAATGAACACAGCTTCAAACAGTAGGGCTTTACCCAATTATGGCCCAAACTTCTAAGCGTGCCCATATAAAGTGCCAACTTTGACAGTAATCCCAAACTTGGCAAACCCTTAGCTCAAAAAACATACATCGTTCTGACTTACCTTTTACTGCCCATGTCACATTCTTTCATTCATTTCCTATTTACGTCGTTTTTATCTTCTTACAATCATGAATTGAAAGAAACTTGTCCTACATGAGGCATGAGGGGGGTATGGAACATCTTTACTAGTTTTAAGCTGGGTGGCGGGGAACTTAAACCCCGCCCTTGTCCTGCCCCATCTCATTGCGTTCCCCAAGTACATGCTCAATTGCTTCTTTTTCTGGAGTCCCTTCTTTTCCAAATGCAGTAAGGGGTAAGACGGAGAAGGTGATAGATTCGATTGTGGATTTGATGTGTTATTTTTCTCTTTTCCTCCTTTAAGTCAAACTGGTTCCTTTCTCTCTCATGTTTTGATTAGCATCTAAGAACCAATAGAAATGGTTCAATGGGTTGTTTCGTCTTTCTTTTATCTGTGATGCATGACCCATACAACTTTTCTATTTGTTGCACAAGTCATATTTACCACGATATTATTCAGAGAGCAAATTAACGATTAGTGATTTGACATCTATCCATGGAGATGACAGAGAGTAAAAGAGGAAGTTGTACTAATCCATCTTCAAATATTTATTCTAAACTACTAGTCCTTGCCATTTTTATGTCATCACAAGCGATAAAGCTGGTTATAGAGTAGGACTTGCATTGAATTATTTAGACTTATGCATAGTTCGACAAAAAAATCTCTATATTTGCATGTGTTAAATGGCGTGGATTTGGTTGCATAAAACCTATTATACTATCAGGAAGTACACTGTAGTACGATGGGAAAAGAAAATACCAAATTCTTGTGGTTAGTTTGAGTTTATTATTTCTTTCCTATCGATTTGAAACAGTTAAATTGATGACATTCTTTATAGGCCATGGAACTCGTGTGTGTTTGTTTTTGTTTTTTTTTTTTTTTTTTGGGGGGGAGGGAGAGATTAGCTTAACCAAATCCGCTGTCCTAATTTAGACTCAAATTGTCCCAAAACTACTATGGTTTTCGAGGAAGCCTCATGATCTAAATTTGCAAAAAGTTTTAAAGTATGGCTACTTTCATATGGTGCGACGATTTGTGTACAATTGATCATATGGTTAATGAATAAATTGGTGTTGCATATAGGTGTTGCCGGGGCCATAATAGTGTTGCTATTCAGTATAGGCTTTCTATATTTGGGACACAAGAAAATGAAGCTCATTAAGCTCAAGGAACAATACTTCAAGCAAAATGGGGGTTTGCTTTTGCAGCAACAATTAGATGAACCAGACAAAACCACACAAGCCACAAAAATTTTTAGCGCTGAAGAGCTAGAGAAGGCCACCAACAATTATCATGAGAGTAGAATAGTTGGCCGAGGAGGATATGGTACCGTTTACAAAGGATTGTTGCCAAATGATATGGTAGTTGCGATTAAGAAATCCAAGCTTGTGGACCGGAGCCAAATTGAACAGTTCATCAATGAAGTCATTGTGCTTTCTCAAATTAATCATCGTAACGTGGTCAAGCTTTTGGGATGTTGTTTGGAAACAGAGGTACCTTTATTGGTGTACGAATTCATCAACAATGGAACTCTCTTCGATCACATTCACGATCCAAAGAAATCATCAAAGTTGTCTTGGAAGACCCGATTGAGAATTGCTTCGGAAACTACCGGAGTCCTCTCTTACTTGCACTCTGTAGCTTCCATTCCCATTATCCATCGAGATGTCAAGTCAGCAAACATCCTTTTGGATGCTAATTACATTGCGAAAGTCTCTGACTTCGGAGCTTCAAAATTAATCCCACTTGATCAAACGCAATTATTCACTATGGTTCAAGGAACATGGGGATACTTAGACCCTGAATACTTGCACACAAGCCAATTGACAGAAAAGAGTGATGTTTACAGCTTTGGGGTTGTGCTAGTCGAGCTATTGCTGGGGGAAGAAGGCACTTTCATTCGACCGATCGGAAGAAGAAAGGAGCCTGGCAATGTACTTTCTTTCATCACTAAAAAATGACAAATTGTTTCATGTTGTTGAGGAAGTTATTGTGAATGAAGGAATCAATGAGCAGGTGAGAGAAGTTGCTAATCTTGCAAAAAGATGCTTGACAATAAAAGCAGAGGAGAGACCGACCATGAAGGAAGTAGCAATTGAATTGGAGAGACATAGAACAATGGCTAACCATTCTGGTGTCAATAATACAGATGTGAATCAGGAAGAGATCGTTCATTTGCCGAGAGAGAAGACTGATGCGTACATGGATACTAGTGGAATCATGAACACTGGGTACACGAATAGCATGGAAAACCATATCATGCCAAAAGTCAGTAGTGGGAGATGAGAATATTTAAGTTAGCAGTATGTATGTAGGTTTGTTGTGATAGAAGTAAGCATGTATTTTAGCTTTAGAAAGCTTTTATATATAACTCAGTGACAAGCGTGTATTTTAGCTTTGAAAAGCTTTTATATATAAGTCAGCGACAAGATGCAAAAATGGTCTCTTCCTTCTACATGTTTGTCGGTGATGCCTTTGAGATTTAGGAGCTATCTTTTCTTTGAGTTTGCTCATGGATATAGTTTGTCCGACTTGGATGAATATTTTTCTTGGGCAATTCCATGGTCTTGCCTAGAACGAAATTTTGGCAAGTCGATTATACGCATGAAGTGTTCAATTCCATACACTTGCCAACCGCAATGAACTTCACGTTTAGTTCATTCATCCGGTGACTCATGCTTTATGTTACTCGTCCATAAGATCAGTGGGGTAGGGCCATATTTTTCTCCAGCCTGTCTTGTGGTTACTAAATTACAAAATAAACATCGTCTACACTTACTTCTAATTAAGTCTGAAGTATACTATCCATATTTTCAACCGACCAATAAAAATATTTCCTTGAATCAGTGATGGAGGAAAATAAAGTCCAATGAATATATGTAGTTCATGGGTTCATTATTCACTTAGATAAGGCAGCTCTTTTCATGGGCAAAACAAAAGTATCGAATATAGCCATTTGCCATATCTAAAAATCGAGAATTTGTATTTATGATAAAAAGATATTGGTCAAGACTATTTTTCACGTGATAAATAGAGCCAATTAGACCGTGCGATGTGGGTGCAGCATGCAACACTACTCAGCAGAGTTGAATTAGCTGATTTATTCATTAAAGTGACTTTTAGGTAACTGTTGGATTTTGTTGTTACTGCAATGTGAAGTAATGTAAGATTTTTCTTCAAGCTCTGATTGAATATACAATTTATTAATTTGCAGAATGCAAGAGTTTTGCGAGACACACGTCATGCAAATTTTTGGCTTTATACAACCTTCTCATTGAAGACTCTAAAGACGGAAAATATACGCAGTTTCGATCTACAACCATAAATGCATTCCCTGTGTAAAGCACCCTTCGTGCACAAAACCACTCGCTCAAGCCTCTGCTCGAATGTTACCTCGGGCTGCAAAAGCGACGACCATCGACTCAATGTTGACCTGAAACCCTTTTTGTTGGTTGGATAATATATGAAGATCGCAGGTAAGGAATGCAACAACTCTATTGCGACCCTCCTTGCGCATTGTAGTCGGGAAAAAGATGGGTTTAAAGGTGATGTTGAATGGGGGAAGAATATGATTCTCCCAAACTCTTATCTTGGGCGATGTTGGAATTTTCATTTTAATTCGATTAATCTTATGAGAATTCTATATAAGAAGTCGCACTAACTTATTTGGATTGGTTAGAAATCAAATGAGATATAAAAGTATACCTCATGACTAAAAATCTAGGACTAGGCACTTGATTGTACTGGTTATGTTAGTTGTGCTCTTTCGATACCTAAATTTTATTATTTTATAGCTAAAATGTCCAAGTAGTCTTCTTACAAAATTATGAATTCTAAGGTTTTGTCCACTAAGTGTCCATACAATGTGTTTGTTTGTATAATGATAATTAAAAAAAAAAAGTAACATAACCATTTAACTAAAACAAGTAAAGCATAACATTGAAAAGCAATACAAAAGTACAATTAATTCATCAAGGATAATAATGACAATCGAGTAAAAAGTAAATTATAGTAAAGTAATTAAATATGAGTCAAGCAAAAAATATAACATGGCATTGTTATTAATCCTCGAGACAACAACCCTCATGAGTTTAGTTCAAATTGAGTTCTATTTCTAAATAAAGTAGAAAGAATCATGAATTTCCCTACACTATGTATGTACTATCTAAATGAAACTAAACTAATTCAAATACCAAAATCTAACGATCTAATCAAGGTTTATTTCCTAATCAACTTTTCCCTTTTTTTATTTTATTATATTTTTATGGGATTATTTTTATTTTTATCATTATTATTTATTATATATTAGAAGGGGCACGGGTCGGGTCGGGCCCTTCAGCCCGGTCGGTATGTGAGCTACCATTGGATTTCGTAGGTTTGGGCTATGGACACAAGTTGGGCTTTATTACACAAAGCCCACTTTTAGACAAAAACTCTTGAAGCCCAGTTTTTATTGTAACAACATTTAGCCCTAAGCCCAATCTTATGAAGACTGATTTGAACCCTTTTCACTATGTTTCACTAAGCCTATTTCTGAATATAGCCAAAGTCTGCCCAAATCTTACTAAACTAAGGATTCATTCATTTCGCAGAAAATATTTTCTGGAAAAGAAATTTCCCTACTTTCTTGCATTAGTTTCTCTTAGGTCAATGGGAAATATTTTTTTCAGTCAACGGAAGACTATAAATAAATTCAGAAAAAATGATTTCTTCTATAAAAAAGTCGGAAAACATTTTTTGAAATATAAATAGCTAGTGGTGCTTGGATCCGAAACTATGCGTTTGGACCTAAAAACCTCAGTGCTGGTTTCTGAGTGTCCAACTGAAACTCCTAAAAACTGAAACAAGCCCAAGCTTACTAAGAAACTAAAACCCAAATTCATTAGACCTAATTAATTCTTTTTTGTAACATCGTGTAATCGAAAGGCCTTCATAGTTTTCTTCTTCGGCCACCTTCCACAGTGGACCACGATTGCTCTTTCTTAAGCCAAAAACGATATTCTTTGCCGCATTAACAGCCACCACGGGTCACAACCTCATGGATTCAAGGATGATACAGGCATAAGAAAACATGACGCAACAAGGACCTGGAAGCGGACATCCAGACATGAACGATCTACCTCCCATCATTCCTCGCTGAAATCAGCCACCGAATGATGCAGGATCACACAAGAACATAGAATAAAAGAAACAAAAGAGTTGTTTAGATTCGGCCTTGGCGAATGACGATATATGTCCGAAATCATATCTAAACACTAACAAAGTGAGTGATAATAATCAAACTACCTCGACACGTCTTCGGATTCAGGTGAAATCATAGGCTATTTTTCAGCATGTTTCGAAGGCATTTATTGAATGTGTTGTGTACAATCCGCAACGAAAGGGGAAACGAAACACCAATGGCTTCAGATTAGAGATCGAGATCGAAGACGTATACAAGCACGGCCTTGGATTCGAGTTGAATCAAATTCGATCCTTGTCTAGGACATGTTCTCTCGGTTCTATTAGTCCTCCCTCAAAACAGGGCATTACGGGGAAGATAGGTTACCTGATTAGTGAAGCAAGGCGAAGCTACGAAGATCGATGAACGAAACTTGGACGTTCAACAACAATGAAGATTGGCACCGGCGAAGGAATCTCGAACGGGTGTTGAGTCACTTCGTTTCCGACTGAGGAACGGAGCAGGGTGAAGGCCTGATGCACGGCGTCAGAAATGGCCGGTGACGGCGGTGATCGGTGTTTGAACTCTTTCTCGGACGTCTATTTCTCACGCCTTCTCTTCCGTCCTGGAACGAGCTGAAGGAAAGAAGAAATGGACCGGGGTCTTTTTCCTTTGTTATTTATTATTTATTTATTATCCCGCCATCTTTACTATTGTACTTTTACAAGAAAGAAAATTTAAACGGTTGACCAAATCTTGGGTTTCAATAAGCTCTTATGGCTACTGATGCACGCATTCAATCTCAAGCTAACACGAAACATAATCATGAAAATTTCGATAATAGCCACACACGACATATGGGAAAAGTGAAGATTTCAGTCAAGGGATAAAACCTATCAAAGGGAAAGGATTTGCATTTTCTACTTTATGCTTTCTTGTTCGTAGTGACTCGGATTATTTTGCATGCTCGAAATGTTGCATGTCCCTACATTATGATTTGATAGATATTGCAATTTTGTGATTCATATCATCTTTCAATCGGAGGACATATCTACATGATAGAGATGGATCCATTTATGTCAAACTCCATGTAAACTCTAGCGAAAATCTAAATTGATGTAAAGATTCATTCACCTGTGCACTGTACCACCATCTTGCTAGTTTAGTTAATAGTTAGGAGCCTAGTGTCTCATTGAGTTAAAGCTGTTTTGAGCAAGTAGGCTAATTCAAGGAATTTGATGCTTTAACCCTAGTAGAAAATGGCATGCCTTTACTAAAGTCTTCACGGAGATGTAAGAGGAATTGCCACACGCACACTATGAAAAATCGATTGCGGAAGGAGAAGACCATACTTTTTCTTTCCCACGGATTGAATGAGACACATTTTCTCAAGAGATAAGTGCATTGAAAGTCCTAATACTTTCAAAAAGTGTAATTAAATTCTAAAATTTGTCAAATTGATTAAATCAAGTCCTTTTATTGATAGCATTTTTAAAAAATTTTAGAACTCAATTATACTTTTATAATACGTTTTAAGATTTGATTGAACTTTCGTGATAAGTTTTAGGACTTAGTTGCACTTTTAAAGTTTTAAGACTCAATTGCACTTTTATGACAAATTCTATAACTTCTAATGCACTTATCCCTTTCCTTAAACTCTAGAATCCTATATTAATCTCCTGAGATTATTTGAAAAGTAAGAACAGCCCATTTTTTGACAAGAATAGCTTGTTCTTCTCAATAGGTCTTTGAACAATTATTTGGAACTCATCCTAGCTAAATGTCCCATATCCAGCATCAAGAAAAATTTCACTGCTATCAATTGTAGATACATTAGCCTCCTTCATAGACTGTCGACGGAAACTCTCTCTCGAGTGCATGTCTTCATGCAGAGGCACCTCGGACGTCAGTAAACAGGTCGTGTTCGAATATCGGTTTCTGCAAGATGAGCATCCCTAGGGACTCCTTCGACTACATCTCCATTGAGAAATTTTCCAATCATGCGTACGACTTCTGGGTTGGTGATCTTTCGCAGGTTAAATTTAAAGAGTTGGGTTCTAGCTCTCGACTAGGTGATAGGGATTCTGGGTGCGTTTGGTACAACATTTGCAAGGGCTTTTCAGTCCAATGCAAATGCTAAAAGCCCAAAGCTACTTGGGGAAATGCAATTGTGTTTCGTAAAAAAATTTTACAAATGGACTTTGAGTTGAATGTGCGTTTGGTAAAAAAAAACTTTCACAATGGACTTTGATGGGTATAATGGGTATATATATATATATATTTTTAAATGACCTAAACCCTTCGCCGGTCCGGTGAAGGCTACGGCCGCCGGAGGTCGCCCGACCTCGGGTGACCCAGGGGCCGCGCGACCCAGGCGACCGCCGCCTGGGTCTCGCGGCCGCAGGCGGCCCTCGCCTGGGTCGGCCGAGGTCGGGCGACCTCCGGCGGCCCTCGGCTGGGTCGCACGACCCTCGCCGGAGGTCTCCCGACGGCCGCCGGCGCCAGATCTGGCTCGCCGGTGGCCGTAGCCCTTCGCCGGACCGGCGAAGGGCTGCCTCATTTTTCAATTAAAAAAAAAATATTTAGGGGTAAAATCGGAAATATTAAAAATCAGTGAGGGTAGTTTTGGAAGGAAAAATAGTGGTTTCAGCATTCCGAGGATGCTGAAAGCCCCTTGGGAATGCTGTACCAAACGCACCCTCTAACATACAAGGATGCCAAAAAGAACAGCAAGAGGTACATGTGCACCCAGAACAGCGTTTGCACTAATGCTAAAAAAGGATTTGGGTACAAGCGATATTGTTTAGAAGGTTTTGGTAAGTTGACACATCAACATTCTTGAACTTGCCCTTTGTATTCGTGTGGCCTGAGAAAACTAGATACATTTGATGTGCAGGTTTAGTTTGTGTTGGTATTGCTGAATGTTTGAATCCAAAGAAAAACCCAATCGAGGGATTTGCCATAAAATTGAAGAGGGTGGTAATACATGTTCTTGCCCAAAGGGCTATTATGGTGATGGCAAGAAGGGTAGTGGAGATAGATAGGATGCATTGTTAATCCATTTCATGAAGATTTTTGTTGGTAAGTTGTTTCATTTTACTTAAGAGTTCCTCACTCAAGAAAACCTACTATACTAGCTTATTTCAAGAATATATAATAATTTCTTTGTGGTTTAGGAGAAATTAACTACTCACATTTTACTTGGTATATTCTAGTTACTGAAGTTTCATGGAAAAGATAAATGAGATTATCTGATGCAGTAAACCCATCACGTTTTACTAATTACAACACAATTGAATTTTCTTAGCATGCAAAAATAAATGAAATTCACCCATGTCCATTTTTCAACTGTTAGAGCATCTTTTGACTTGGTGAACTTGTGTTTTGGGTAAATGTGGATACATTTTCCATCAACAAAGATCACATTGCAAATATTAATATCTATACCGAATGACTTGTAGTTGCCTCACCTATAGTGCTATTAATCATATAGTTATAGCACAAAATTATGTGTTAATTAGCCGCCTCCCTATATCACAACAAATCTTAAAGATATTCTAGCTTAAGTGTTATTTCCTATATTCTTTCCTCATTTGACCACGAAAATGCCTTAATTCCACACATATGGTACAGATTGACCCAACTTCCTGAACATTCAAACATGTCAAACTAACACACTAATTTTGATGATTATTCTAAATCCGACACTCTATAATTTCTAGATGTTTATGCAATTTTGACACAACGTTGTCATCATCTAATTACTTGTGACACATTCTTATATTCCTTTACTCTTTACATCTTTTTTATCTTCTTTCGAGCACGAATCATGCTCATGGATATTTTTAAACTTGATATTAGGGATAAGAAAAACTTCTTAAAAAAATGTCCAAAATTTCTTTAAAGTTGGGCCATGTGGCTTGGCTAACAAAAAAAAGGTCGTGGAGCCTGGGCCAACCCGTTGGGGCCCATGGGCCTTACCCATAGGCCCAAGACGGGGTCGTACCTGATTGAAATTGTCTCGGCTTGGTGCTGTCCCAAGCGGGCTGGGCCATGCTGGGAGCATGGCCCATTATCCTCCTCTAGCAGAGAATGGGAGAGATAGAGACAGAGGAGGAGAGCTTTGACTTCTTACGGAATCTTTGACCAATTGCCTCGGGCAACTGGGCCGCCTTAGTGGACGATTTGGGAGAACTCAAAAACATGAGAAAGTGCCGTATCCGAGCCGGTTCACGTTTTTCGTTCTTTTACGAGGAATTGTCAATTTGCCACTCATGTTGGATGGGAAAGCCAAATCGTCCTCTTGTTCCCAAATTTGTGACAATTTGGCCGTTGAATGGACGAAATCGGTTCGCTTTACCCCAAATCGTTTTAAATAAATCATTCTAGACGGCTCTCACTTGCCTAATCAATAGAATTAAAAAACATAAAAAAATCTTCACACTGCAGCCAAAGCTTCTCTTATTTGCTTTGTAACCAGGCGATATAAGGAATTTACTTTTCAGATTTTATGAGCAAACGGGCCAGATTTCGAGGAGTAAATCTTCGTACACACTGGGCAAAGGGAGCAAAACGACATTGCAATGTTTATGAGGGTGTAATTGGCATTTTCTTTCTCATTTTGTGCAATACCTTTTATCTTTTCCTAGTTTGCTAGCGCTATTCATTGGATGTTATATGATGCTCTAGCTATTACGCGCTTCAATTATCGTACCGAACTTAATTAACTGGGGGGGAGGTTGAGGAACAATGGAAAGCCAAAAATCTTAACCCCACCAAAGTGCTTTAAATTTAGGGGCTCCATTTTAGTTGTCCGTGCAATCCTTACGAACCTTCATAAATAGCTGTGCTCTGTACCACATTATTGATTTTGATCATTCGAGAACTCTTCTGGGTATGATAAGTCATCAAGCGATTATCTGCAAAACTAGACGAATTCCCCCTGGCCGACACCAAGTACACATGTTCTCCGTAGTCGATTGCGACACGTCGGCTATTTGCTGAGACCGCCACGATGAACTTGTTCTCTGCAAATAGACGACGATTGGTCACAACAATCGTGACCAACTGCAATGAATTTGTTATCCGTGCTAAATATGGGGAATTCAGTTAATCTAAGCCACGGATAGTCGCTCGGAGAGTCATCACACCTGGAAGAGTTATGGCAGTCTTGACCGATCGAAACGATAACGCCCACCTCATGATCGCAACCGACTGCAGTGAACTTGTTCTTCGTGCTAAATATAGGGAATTCAGCTAATCCTGCCTCTTCGAGTACTTGCCCGACTTCAGATCGGGGCCCATATGAAATCCGCGGTCGATTTGCAAGGCCTCTGGTCGTGGATGGAAATCGGAGATAATAGCACCTCGCTGAAACGGAACGAGAGTGACAAATGGATTTAAGTTGGGCTTTGTTTAGTTCATAGTCGGATTAGTAAGCTTTGGATTTAATTCGGTTTAATAAGCTCTTGGGTTTGGTAAATTTGGACTTGCTTCGGCTTTAGAGAATAAGGGGTTTGAGCTTGAACAAATGAGCCCATTCCATTTGTAAAGCCTTTCTTGTTTTCTGTGACCTGGACCTGTGAGGTCCAATCTGGGTCCAAATTCGGACTAGGCCCAAGGGCCTAGGCCGAGTCTCTATTTCCAGAAAATAAAAAAAAAATTCGGAAAAAAGAGAGAGGATAAAATTGGTTAGAGAAACAGGCCTCGATTGAGTTGTTAGATTTTAGCATTAAAATTATTTTTAGTTTCATGATTTTCTCTAGTTTAGATTTGGGAAAACTAGTTTCTTTAGAAAATTGAATTTGATTTTAACTAAGCTCATGGGGGTTGTTGTCATAGAACTTAATAAATGAGGCCATGTTATATTCTTTGCCTGACTCGTATCGGGTTGTTTTACTACACTTCACTATTTTAATCACTTTTCTTCATTATTCTTGATTTGTTTATTTCTTGCAATTGCTTTTATATCGTTTTTGTATTGCGATTCACTTTCTTAGTTGAATGGTTAGGTCATATTCAATGATCATAATAAATACAAAAAACATTGCATCAACACTTAATGGATGTGAATCTTAGGATTCACAATTTTGTCAAAAGATTGCGTGAACACCTTAGTTGACAAATAATTAAGTTTAGATATCGAAAATGCACTAGTTAAATAAACCAGTATTAAGTCCCTAACCCTAAATTTCTGGTTGTGTAGGAAGTGATTTATACTTGTATATCTCATTTGGTTTCTAACCAATCTCAACAAGCTAGTGACAACTCTTCATTTAGAGTTCTCATAGCATTAATCGAATTAAAATGAAAATCACAATGTCGCGTGATGTAAAAATTTGGGAGAGCCCATGCCGATTGAGGAGTATCAAACCTCAACTCAACATCACCTCTAAACCCCTCCTATCCCCAACACCTGTTCGGGAGGGTCTTTACAAGATGCATACATAGGGATGGCTATTTTACCAATCCAAGTAGATATCCTTACTTCCTAGTCCCAATAAAATGAGTGAAAGCCCGTGATCAACGAATTTTGGGCGGCTATGTGGTAAAATCTTTCAACTCCACATTCAGGCAGGGGGAGGAATAGGTATGGCTAGGCTTCTTTTCCTCTTGTTTTTTCTTTGTTCCTCCTAAAGATTTTCTAACTTTGGTGGTTTTAACACTATTCTTTTCTCCTTTAAGCGTGAAAACTTTATATAATTCCCAACAAAACGTAAGGATTGATCAAATTCTGACTCTAATTTGCAAACTTGCAATATAAAGCACTAAACTTTTACAGTTACCCCAAATCTAGCAAGCCATTAGCTTCAAATATTTGCAAATTTCTAGCACGCTGATATTATTTTGTCACGACCTTCTTGAAGGTGGACCATGAGGGAAGGCTAATGGATTACCAAGCGTGGTACTTAGCATAGACTCTCTCAAGCCCTACCAATCGCAACTTTGTACTTAATTTGATGTGTAATTAATCTTCCTCTTTTGGAGTCACCACTAATCGGTTATGGATCAATTAAATATCCACGTAAAATATGGGAGTGCATTTTACTTTTGCGAACTAGGGATTTAATGAATTCGGCGACTTGATTACGTTAGATTAATCTAATGCCCAATCAGTACATTTTCTCATTATTTCAAAAATGTTTTGTATGCAGTTTTTATTTATTTTTTACCCTATGTCACTACCATATGAGGGGTGTGCGCAATTAGGGAATATAATACCCAATAATCAGTATATGAATTGCAGAGAATTTTTAAAGAACCTGAATACGTTAAGCAAGAAAGCAAATCGCTATCCATCGTCACAGAATTTCTGCAAACTATGATAGAGAAAATATGCAAGCGAAATGCATGGTTATGCATGGACTAGGACTAACCGCAATCATTCATCCCGCTCCTTTCATTTTTCTTTCTTTTATAACTCTCACTGCACTTGAAAACATTCCTCAAATCTCTCCTCTTGGCTGGCCGCAAGTTTTCTGGACTGATTGTTCTTCTTGATTATCACCCATACCATGCGCACAATCTATTCGATGATATTTGCTTGTTCCGGTGCCGACTGAAAGTATTTCCCTCGCTTCTCAAATTCAAGCCCGATGAAGCTATGAAGCTAGGTCAAGATGAAATTTGTTGGATGCGGAAATGCTTTATAATGTCTAAATGCCTAAATTGCAATGCAAAATATCAATATTTTTATTTAGGGATTGATTTTGATGCCTAATTTTTTTTTATTCAGGGGTTGTTTTTTATGCAACGTGAGTTGATCCCTTGACAACCAGCAAGAGCCAACCTAGTTTGTAAGGACACAGGCCTATTACTGTGTAATATTGTCCGCTTTAGGCTAAGACCTGCATAGTTTTGTTTTTTGGGCTTCGCCCAAAAACACGTTACACAAGATACAGAACTCAAGTCTCATCAACTAGCTCAGGACTCCCTCCTAGGTGATGTGGGACAAGAGAAAAATTAATTTATTTTCAAGGTTTGGCTTATGTGGATTAAAAATTTTGAAGCGTCACGCCTTTATTATTAGGTGGTCACGGTTTTTGATGCTATTGAACTTAAGCGATTCTGTCGATTGTTTTTTCGTAATTATACAACTGGAGTCAAGTTTCCCTACCTACCGCCTCACTACTAGTTTTCTTGTGAAGGATAATCAAATCATCATCTTGTCACTTTGCTGAGGTATTAAAGTGGTTTCACCCTCTATCTAACTAGCAATATCCGTTCTCCACAAAGCTAAAATGCAGAGCCATAAATTCTGAAAGTTCATGCTACCATTATCTTCATAAAAATTGGAAATGGTTCGTTGGACGACCAGCAAGCTAAATAGGTTGTGCATGTCCTATTCCGAAATTGCAAATGTCCTACGGATGCAGTTTTCGAGAAATTAGTGGACAATACAGAGAAGTCCAGTGCATCCTCTGCGAATGCAATCACTCTATACCAAAATTCCTACGACTCAGTGCAAATGAAGAAGTAATGCTAAGGTATTATTTTCAAGCACATGAGACCACTAGAGATGCACACTACTAGTCTCTAGAAGAGCACGAGCATAATCAACCAGCGTCAATTTATTCCTCTCAAGACCCTTAGACACTCTGAATAGACATATATTTTATCCAGATAGCATGTGTCATAATTACAGTGAATCATTCAAGGACCCTAATCTAGTTGTGCACCATGAACCTGTCAATAAATAAAGGAATTTTGCCAATGTCTCATTGGTTGAGCTTTGTGCTTTGTAATTTTATGTAGGAATGTTCCTAGTTTGTTATGCTAGTGTCACTTTAAAACTATCGGTCTTGTATAAGGGAATCCATCCCCAAGATGTATTTTTGAAAAATAGTCATTTGTAATGGCCATTTGAGCCTCATGCAATTCATGTAATGCCCTTGCCTTCAGTTATAAAAGGAGAAGAAGAGCAGTCATAAAATGGAGGTGAACTTCCGGAAAACCATCATATTTTCTCCTATCATGTTTTTGTAAACTTTGTCATTCTCTAGGCATATTGTTAGTTGAAGGATAGGAATAAATCTTTGATAATGCGATATCCTAATTTTTGGTGAAGCAAGTATTCTCTCTTTTTATCAGTCAAAGTGATCCTGTGGATCAAAAAGCTAAACTAATATTGAGATTTCAAGTCTCAAAGTGACCATTTTAATGAGATTTTCAGGCTAAAAATCAATCATAATTTGAGTGTTGAGGGAAGGGCTTATGTATTGTGATGGCATATTGACCTTAAATCTTCTTCTTCTTGGTAACTTAATCTCTTAGGATTGTGCAATTGGAACCGACTGAACCGGGAGCCACTTGAACTAGATCGGATTGGTTGGTCATACGTAGTTCTCATGTGTTCTAGTTTGGTTACTGATTCCATAAAATCGGAATCAATAATTGGCAGTTTGGTTTCTAATTTAAAAATTGGAAACAGACCAATATTGAAAGTCCTCAATTAGCTCAAAGCTCAAATAAGCCCAACAAGAATAATAGCCTAGTCGAAAGAGAAATAAGTTGAGCTTAGAGAGAGTAAAAGCCCACAACAAAAGGAAAGCTCTCTCTCTCTCTCTCCAAATGTAAAGAAAAAAGGAGCACCTTAGCGAAGCAAATTGAAGGGAACCAAACACACCCGGAGACAACACTACAACACAATCCACTCTCTCTCGTTTTTCTTTCCCCATACATAAGTATCTGTTTTGCTTAGTTGGATGAAGAATTTTTGAGAGCATATACAGTTTGCACAAATAGAAAAAACTCTCTCTATACTTGTTCCGTTGAATTACCCAAGAACCAAATGAGATCAGTTCCCAGGACTAGGTGGTCAGGTTCTTAATTCCAAAAAATGATAACCAATCCTCCTAATTCAGTTTCCAATTCTTGAGTGGGACTAAATTAGACCGGGACTAGATCATCCCTATTATCCCTCATTAACTCCAATTGTTGCCCATGTTAATTCTTGTTTTTCTTGAATTTAAAGTTATATATTATTTTGAGAAATCAAGCATAGCCATATAGCATGAAACTTTGATGTATTCCAAAAGATGAATTTGTCGTACATCAAATCAAATTTTATCATGTAACACATATATATATATATATATATATATATATATATATATATATTTCTTATAAGTATTAAGGCATTATTAAAATGTTGAGTGACTTTATCTGAAGAAAAAGAAAGAACCAATTTAGAGAAATTCAATGGTCAGTTAACAGAGTGAATGTTGTCGTTTACTAAATTGACTTTACTAGGTGATTTGATTTTTTCTCTTTAAGAGTATATGAAATGCGCAGAAAATGAGACAAACACCACATATCTAATTGCAGGATTTTATATGTTTCCATACTGGATTCTATATGCAGGTATTTGCTTCAAACAAAATTTATAAACAGAGTACAATAGAAAAGAGGTTTGGTTTTTTTTTTTTTGGAAGCAAAGAAAGTTTGGATTGAACTCTATAGCATCAACATTACATAAGAATGATAGGATCTAACATATAAGTAGCAAAGTGACTAAAAAGAAATTTTATAACCACATCATGATATAGCTTTATTCTCCCAACACTGTACTTTAATTAGAAAAAAAAGAAACTTATCCCACTAATGGTAACATTAATATATCAAGTTAATACTTAAATATTAATTGTGTATAGTCTATTGACCTAGACATACTTTGTTGTAGCAGTCAATAAAACCAAAAAGATCCATTAATTTTTTACTTTTTTTTAAATTTCATTTTGTAACCATACCTGATTTTGGCCAAATAACATCAGGAAAAGTCCTAGTGAAAAATCAATCATTATTGCTCTTGATTTTAACTCTCTAGAGAAAAGCAACTTTTTATTTGCTCCTTTAACTAGAAAAGAAGAGATATCCAGCATCATATCCAAAGCATCAGATGCAATGACAGCGACCTTGACCTGCAAAGCAACGACTTGTATAGCAAACTCATATCTGTAAGATTAGAACAAACCTGCAACACGACACTGACCTTGACCTTAAAAGCCAAGCAGCGACTTGCATGGCCAACTGAGGTCTCTATGATTTGAAAGGCCTTATGATTTGGGTCCACTTTCAGCAAGATCGTGATTCACGTTGGGATGTTACAAACTATTTTAAGAATTTTTAAATTAATTTGAAATGTAAATAAAGACTTGCTTTAAGAATTCAGTTTGATCGTGTATAACAAAGCTCTCTTAAATTGGATATGAAATGGAGAAAAAAAATAAAAGCAAGATTCTTGACAAAGAAGATAGTTTGATTAATATTAATTTCTCAACTTCGTTGGTAGATAAAGCAATTCTTTGCCGAAGATAATAAGGTAAAAATGGTACTGTCATCATTGAAGCTATCGACAAGAAACTCCATAAAAGATGTCTCTATTTCTGTAAAATATCAACCAATTTCATATAAACTTCCATGAAAAAGTGTCAATTTTGGTGTGCCTCTGGAGGGTGGGCATGTGGCATGTCTTTTCACTAAAGAAACTTTTTATAAATTTTATAAAAATAGTGTCAATTTTTACGTCTACCTTGATTTGAAAAGCCAACTCATATCTCTACAATCCAAAACACCCTGCGACATGACATTGACCTTGACTTGGAAAGCCAGGCAGCCACTGGCATGGTCAGCTAATGTCTCTACAATTTGAAGGTCTGTGAGCTATAATGATTTCCTTTATCCTAAATCCTACATTTGCTTTTATCAGAAACGTGATTCACGTTGTGTACGTTATAATCGGCCATGAGAATTTCCACATTGATTGGAAACATGAATAGAGACTTGTATTAAGGATTCAATTTACTTGTGTGTACCAAAGCTGGCTTAACTCAAAACAAAAAGAAGGAGAAAGTAAAAGTTGGGTTCTTGATTAAGAAGATAGTTTGATTAATATTAATTTATCAAATTCCTTGGTAGATATAGCATAATAATTAAAGTTTTCTTCGCCAACTATAAATGGCAAAAATGGTAGTATCATCATAGAACTATATACCCTACAACTCTTATCATAGAATTAAAATAGGAATATATCGACAAAGGGAATTTATAAAAAACTGTCTCTATGTCTATTACATTCCAAACAATATTGAATGAAATTCCATAAAAAGGGTGTCAATTTTGGTGCGCCTCTTGAAGGTGTGCCCTATAGCATGTCTTTTTACTAAAGACACTTCTATGAGAATTTCACCGATGATACTGATTGAGGTAAAAACATGAATTCATAGGCTGAACCTATGTTTCTTTTATAAAAAAAAAAATTTCTGTGATCCTAAATTGTAATTTTAAGCTTCCATTCAATGTGATCCCTCACAACTTATGTCATTTTCAAGTTTTAGCTCATGTGGTATGTGAAATTCTAAATAGATACAAGAAATTGATTCATGCGAAGTGTCCTACCTTAGCCTCTAAATGATTTGCAAAACCCATTGCTGCCTCTAGCTAATAATTTTTGTGGGAAATTATAATAAATAATATGTTTATTTTCGTCACTATGACATGATATATAACTCACCATTCCTTAATTCATCCACAGTTAAGATAATTTCAATCCATTTCACCCTCACCATCTTTGATAAAGAAGACTTCTTCATCTACTAGGATTATCGTTTGGCTGACAAAAAGAGAAAACAACGAAAAAATATGAATTGATATGGAGTCACCGTGTGAAATTGGCATGATCATATAAGATTTAATGGAAAAGTCCTTTGCTTTTGGGTATCGTTCTGCTACGAATCGGACGGATAGAGAGAAAAATAATTGAAATGCGTTTGTCGATTTGGATTATCATTTTGAAAGTCAAAGGAATCCCTTACCCGAGAACTCGTTTTTTGGGTCGAAAAAAATGATTTTTGGACGTGTACAACACTTTTTTTTAATCTATTTTTTAGTGGTCATTGTGTTTATGCCTCATGTTATTTGAAGGATATGGCAATATATACTAAAGCATTTAATATTAATAACCACGTTTTCATCAAATAACCTAAACTTTTTAATTAGTTGGCACCAATTTCACAAAATCCCTGATGATATTAGATATGACATGTTGAGTTCAAATCTTTGAGGTCTTCATTTGTCTTTTCTACTATATAATTCATTGCTTTATTCTTATACAAAATCCAACCTACTTTTAAATATTAAAAATCATGCTTTTTATTAACAATTTAAATTTTTAGAATTTAGAATAGTTCACAATGACTATATAAAGTGCAACTTAACATCATAGCTCATATTTGTTGAATAAATAATACTAGAGGTTAATTAGGAAAATGATGTTCTTAAACATAGATGATACAAAAACCCTTATTACTAAAGTTTATAGAGGAAAAAATTATTTTCTGTCCATTACACACCATATTATATCAATAAATACAATTAAATGCATAACTACTAATTACTGTTATGATTAAATGCATAAAGATGTTAAAGTTTGGGGCCGTTGATATTCCACTATTATGACGTGAATGTCTATGTAACATATTACACATGGTAAATTAAGTAAGGAAAAAAGATTAATCACTAATAATGATGCAACCAAATCAAACTTTACAAAGTTGAGAAACAAATTATTCACCATAATGAATATTTGAATATTCTTATCCGACAATAAATAAAAGAAATTCTAAATATGCCCTCTTGGGGAAAAAATATTGCGAATTTCTTTACACGTACAAATTGAAGAAATCAATTGCTTTCAAAGGTTTTTGGGACGTGATAGGGCATATGATTTTGCGACAAGAGTAATCCAGTCTCTGGCTCAGAGTAACTTGTGTTCTTCTGATGAGTAGCAGCAAAAAAAGAAAAAAACTATTCTAGAATATGTGTCTATATTATTGATGGACTCTCAAATAAATCGAGCATTTTGGAAATATCCTTGAATTTGATGGTCCCTCACTAAATTGACTTTACTAGGTGGTTTGATTTTTCTTTTTTTCTCTTTACCTAAGGGTATATGAAATGTGCAAGAAATGAGACAAACACCACATATTCAATTGTAAGATTATGTATGTTGCCATACTGGATTCCTATACGTAGGTTATTTCTCCAGACGAGATTTATAAATAAAGTATAAAGCTAGAAAAAAGGTTTGGGTTTTGTTATTAGGCGAGCAAAGAAACTTTCGAATGAATCAGACTCTACAGCTTCAATGTTACGTTGGAATGATAGAATCTAACATATAAGTAGCAAAATGACTAAAATGAAATTTTAAACCACAACGTGACATAGTTTTATTCTCACTATTCTGTGCTTTAATTAGAAAAAATGAAACTTATCCCACTAATAGCAACATTAATATATTAGTTTAATACTTAAATGTTAATTGTGTATAGTCTATTGACCTAGAAATAATTTTCTGTAGCAGTCAATAAAACCAGAAAGATCCATTGATTTTTTTTTTTTTTTTTTTAAATTCTCGTTTTGTAGCCATACCTGATTTCAACCAAATAACATCAGGAAAAGTTCAAGTGAAAAATCTATCACTATTGCTCTTGATTTTAACTCTCTAGAGAAAAACAACATTTTTGCTCCTTCAGCTTAAAACAAAAAATGAAAAATAAATTCAGTGCTGTTCCTTGTCCAATGCATGCCATTGACGACGACCTTGACCTGAAAAGCAAGGCAACGGCTTGCATAGCCAACTCATATATCTCCACGATCCAAACGCCATGCGACCCGACGTTGACCTTGACTTGAAAAGCCTAGCAGCGACTTGCATGGCCAGCTGATGACTCCACGATTTGAAGGCCCGTGAGCTTTAATATTTGGTCGGTTCCAAATCCGAGATTTGCATTTTTTCAGAACATGATTCACGTTGTGATGTTACAATCGGTTGTCAAAATTTCCAAATTGATTTGAAATATGAGTAGAGACTTGTATTAAGAATTCAATTTGCACCACGTGTAAAGGAAGCTAACTCAAAATGAAACGAAGAAAAAGTAAAAGCAAGATTCTTGGTAACGAAGATAGTTTGATTAATATAAATTTCTCAACTTTCTTGGTGGACATAACAAAATAGTTAAATTTTTCTTTGCCGAATATAATAAGGTAAAGGGTGGACAAAGACTGTCTCTTTAATAGGACATTTCCTCCCCTCCACTTAATGGTACTGTCATCATTGAAGCTGTCAATGGAGAAATGAAGAAGCATTATAGCGACAGCAGACTATAATAGCTGTCTCTATGTCTGTTAATTATCAATCAATTTCATATGAACTTTCATGAATAGGTGTCAATTTTGGTGTGCCCCTCGAAGGCGGCCATATAGCATATCTCTTTACTAAAGACACTTTTTATAAATTCCACCAACGATGTTGACTGAGGTAGAAACATAAATTTGCATGATGAACCCATGTGCAATCTTAATCTGTAATTTTAAGCTTCCATTAAACGCGATCCCTAGCAAAATCATGTTATTTACAAGTTTTGGCTCATGTGGAATGTGAAATTCTAAGCAGATACAAGAAATTGATTCATGTGAAGGGTCCTACCTTAACCTATAACATGATTTGAAAAGCCTGTTTGCTTCTGCCAGCTAAATTTTTTTGTTTGGAAATTTCACTGAAGAAAATGTTTATTATCGCCGTTCTATACAACTCACCACTCCTTATTTCATCCACAGTTAATATAATTGCCAAGATTCATTCGAATCCATTTCACCCATACTGTCCTTGATGAAGGGGACTTCTTAGTCTACAAGGAGTGATTATTATCTAAATCATTTGGCTGACAAAAAGTGAAAACAAAAAATGCATATGTACTAATACGAGTCACTGTTATCCAGCTAAGAGTAACACTAATTAACTTAACGAATACATATTTTACTGTAGCAATTAATAAAACTCGAAAAATCCTTTGATCTTTTTGTTTTCCATTTAGTAGCCATACCTGATTTTAACTAAATAACATTAGGAAAAATTAAGGTAAAATACCTGTCACTATTGCTCTTGATTTTAACTCTCTTAAGCTACTGCCGTCGCTCCTTCGGCTGGAAACCAGGATATATTCGGTGCTATTCCTTGTCCAAAGCATCGGATGCAATTGACATCCACTCTCTCTCTCTCTCTCTCTCTCTCTCTCTCTCTACTAAAGAAGCCTGGACAAGACCGTCCGTGCAAGCTTGACGTTGACGTAGACCTGAAAAGCAAAGCAACGACTTGCATGGCCAACCTGTTTGCTTCCACTGGATAAAATTTTCGATTGGAAATTTTTTTATGCGAAATATGTTAATTTGCGTCGTTATGACCTAATATGCAAGTCATCACCCGTTATTTCTTCCACTGTTAAGAGTCTTTAGATTCATACAAATCCATTTCACCCTTACAGTCCTTGATAAAGAGGAGCAGTCCTTGATAAAGAGGACTTCATCTGTTAGGAGTGATGATCTTCATTCTCACTATTCTTTACATTAATTAGAAAGAAGTTACTTATCCCACTAATAGTAACATTGATTAATTAGGTTAATACTTAAATAATAATTTGTGTATAGTCTATTAACCTATACATGCTTTGTTGTAGCAGTTAATAAAACTAATAAGATCCTATGATTTTCCTCCTTTTTCCTTTTCCCCTTTAGTAGGCATGCCTGCTTTTCACTAAATAACATTTGAAAAAATTAAAGTAAAATCTCTATCATCATTTCTCTTAATTTTAACTCTATAAAGAAGAGCAACTTCCTTTGCTACTTCAGCTTAAAACAAAGATATATTCAGTGCCGTTCCTTGTTCAAAGCAACAGATACAATTGACAATGACCTTGACCCGAAAAGCAAGGCAACGACTTGCGTAGCCAACTCATATATCTCCACGATCCAAACGCCATGCCACATGATGTTGACCTTGCCCTGAAGGGCCAAGCAGCGACTTGCATGGCCAACCAATGTCTCCACGATTTGAACGGCCTGTGAGCTTTAATTTGGCCAATCCCGAATTAGAGGTTTGCTTTTATTAGGCACGTGATTCTCGTTATGATGTTACAATCGGAGGCAGGAATTTCCAAACTGATTTGAAATGTGAATAAGGACTTGCACTAAGGATTCAATTTGCTCGTTTGTAACAAAGCTGACTTAACTTGAAATGAAATCAAGAAAAAGTAAAAGTAGGATTCTTGATAAAGAAGATAGTTTAATGATTTGGTTGATTCCGATTCCGAGTTTCGCTTTTTTAGGAACGCAATTCACGTTGTGTATTTACAATCGGCTATAGGAATTTCCAAACTGATTTCAAACGTGACTATAGACTTGCACTAAGGATTCCATTTGCTCCTGCGTAATGAAGGTAACTTAACTCAAAATGAAACAAACAAAAAGTAAAAGTACGATTCTTGGTAAAGAAGATAGTTTGATTAATATTGATTCTTTAACTTCCTTGGCAGATATAGCAAAATAGTTAAAAGTCTTCTTCGCCGAATGTAATAAGGTATAATTGGTACTGATGGAAAGATACCCTACAATTCTTATCGGAGAACTAAAGTGGAATTATATCGACAAAGTGACTTCATAAAAGTTGTCTCTATGTCTGTTAAATTTCACACAATTTGGTATGGAATTCCATGAAAAAGGTGTCAATTTTGGTGTGCCTCTCAAAGTTGGACCATACAGCATGTCTTTTTACTAGATAATTCCACCAACGATGTTGACTGGGGTTAAAACATAAATTTGCACGGCGAACCAATGTTTTTTTTTTTTTTTTTAATAATTGTTCTCTGATCTTAATTTGCAATTTCAATCTTCCATTTAATGCGATCCCTTGCCAACTTTTATATATATATATATATGAAGTTTTGGCTCATGTGACTGTGATATTCTACACAAATACAAGAAATTGATTCATGTGAATTTGTTTTACCTTAGCCTATAACATGATTTTCAAAACCTGTTGCTTTAGCTAAAATTGTTTGTTGGAAATTTTAATGTGGGATATGTTTGTTATCGTCCTTGTGACAAGATATATAACTACCACTCATTATCTCAACCACAGATAAGATAATTTCCAAGATTCATTCAAACTAATTTCACCCTTACTGTCCTTGATGAAGGGAACTTCTTCGTCTACAAGGAGTCATGATCTGAATCATTTGGCTGACCAAAAAAGAAAACAACATAAAATATGAACTAACACGGAGTCATCGGGTGAAATTGGCTTCATAAAACAAGATTTTTGGAAAATTCCTGGGCTTTTATGGGTACAATTTTATTATAAATTGGAAAAAAGAAGAAGAGAAAACAATACTTGCAATGATTTGTCTATCTCGATGATCATTTCAACTGTCACAGGAATCGTATTCTTGACAAACCATTTTGGAAAAAAGAGAGGATTTTCTGACATGTACGATAGTAAAGATCAAGACTTTTAAAAGTAACACTTCTTGTTGTTTTTAGTTTCTCCGTTGGGATTGTATTTATGCCTTATCCGTGGGATGTGGCAATATATGATAAAGTATTTGAAAGTTAAAAATTAAGGGCTCATTCCTTTGAATTTTAAATTATCCCGATAAGGTAATTCCTACTAGTTTATAGTTGATGAAGGTAATTCCTATCACTTTGTAATTGGTGGGGCCAACTGTGTATCACAATTCGATTGGGAATGAAGAAGGCAGTCTTTTTCTTTCACATGGAGGAAGTATTATAGAGCAAACGAAGTACAACAGTTTAGGGGCATCTCTCGTTATTACAAATAGAGCTGATAATTCAAAAAAATGGAGGTAGGAAGTCTGTACACAATAATCAATAAAATATTTATTTAAGAATCCGAGATTTCTTTAAGATATTATTTGAAAAGTAGGCGCAGCCTATTTGTAACAAGTAGTCTAGTCTCTAGCTCAAGATAGCTCGTCTTCTCATTGAGCACCGTAGAAAGATTGAAGATAAGTACGTCAAATTTACATTACCAACTTTCATAAAATAGTTTTGGACCATTTCTTAATATTAATCATGGACTCTCGGATGGATAATGCATTTGGAAAATGGAACGAGCACTGCGCTCCACAAGACTTCATCACGTGGGGAATTATCATCGGATCGTCCCATGTAAGTGGTTAGGACTAGCTGGGGGTCCACTCCGCAACTTGAGCTTAGCCCATAACTATAGTTAGAATAAAAAATGAAAACGAAAAGACACATCTTACTTCTCCTTATATACCCCCACCAACCCCTCAGATTAAATCATCAAGATGATCATATGTATATGAAGAGAGTTGAGGGAAGAACCATGGTCATCTATAAGCTTCTCTTGAAAGCTGCGGTGCTTGGGGCTTTATTGGGTCTATGCCACAAGCACCGAGCGCAAGCTAATGATTCAATCACTAAGCCTGGCTGCCGAAGTTCCTGTGGAAACCTCTCGATTCCATACCCCTTCGGATTGAGCGACAATGATCCCCACTGCGGCATCAATTCTCCCTCATTCAGAGTCGATTGTGATTACTCTACTAACCCTCCTGTTCCTTACATGGAGAACAAAACTACCAACATCAAAATACTCCACATTTCTGTCGAGGATCATGAGCTGCGTATTAACACTTTTATAGGTCAAGATTGCTATAACTCTTCTGGGTACGATGATTCTTCAAGCAACTACGCATGGCTACGGCTAGCTCAATTCCCCTTATCCAGCACCAGGAACAAGTTCACTGCCATTGGCTGCGACACGTCAGCCTCCTTTCGAGACAGCCATGGAAAGTTCTCTTTCGGGTGTATGTCTTCGTGTAGCAGCCTTGGGGACGTCAGCAATGGATCGTGTACTGGTATCGGTTGCTGTGAGACGAGCATCCCAAGGAACACCTTCAATTACCAGATTTCGATTAAGAGCTTTTCCAATCATTCTGATGTCTTAGGTTTCAATCCTTGCAGCTATGCCTTCGTCACAGAAATTGGATCCTACAACTTTTCAATTGGTAACCTTAAGCAGCTTAAATTTAACCAAACCCCTCTAGTTCTCGACTGGGCAATTGGGAATCAAACATGTGAGGAGGCCAAGAAGAACAACACAAGCTACATGTGCACCAATAACACCATTTGCACTGACGCCGAAAATGGATCTGGGTACAAGTGCAATTGTTCAAAAGGTTACCAAGGCAATCCTTACGTCGAAAATGGTTGTCATGGTACATTGATAATATGGACATTATTTGACTTGTCTGTTATATTTATGTAATATCAGAAGATTAGATACATTTGATGCATTTGTTTAATTTTTGTAGATATTGATGAATGTGCGGATCCAGAGATGAATCGGTGTGAGAAAATTTGCCATAATGTTATTGGGAATTATACTTGTGCATGCCCAAATGGTTATCATGGTGATGGCAAGAAGGGTATTGAAGATGGACAAGGGTGCACTATTAATCCATCACATTTGATGGAGATTTTGGTTGGTACGTTCTTTCATTTTGCTTGGAGTGCCTGACTCAAAAATCATATTATCTTAGCTTATTTCAAAAGTATTTAATTTGATTTCCTTCTGGTGTTGGAGAAAATAAATTATTCACAATTTCACCCGATTTTTCTTCCACGGTCCTTGCTTGGATAAATTCAAAACGAAATTTTCTATATTCTTCTCACTAAAGTTTCTATGTAGAAGATAAATGATATTATCTGATACATTGAGTACATCACTGGTTATTAGGCACGTCACAATTGAGCTTCCTTAAAATTCAAAAATGGATTAAGTTCCCTCATTTCCATGTCTGTACTCTTAGAGTGTCTTTTGACGTGGTGACCTTGGGCTTTGTATAAATGTAAAAACTTTCTCCAACAATTGAAATCCCGTAGTGAGTATAAGTATTAGTACTGTGTGTAAAAGCATACGGTGTTACGATTTGTGCGAGCTTCGGTATTCAATTGGACGGAGGTCACCTATCTCAGGCAACCAGAGATCTGTTATCATGTGAGAGGTGATCATCCTCCAATTTGACAGCATGACTATCAGAAAGAAAGGGAGGCATAGGTGGGTGGTCGCAAGAGCATCCTCCAATTTGCATTTGGGAAAGGGACTTGTGCTGGCGAAAACTGTTGGGGACGTACGCTTAGGGATGGCCATTTTATCGATCCAAGGGGATGTCCTTCTTACTTCCTAGCCACAAATAATGAGTGAAAACCCATGATGAGTGGATTTTGTGGCCCTGATTGGGTAATATTTTTCTGCTCTACGTCCAGGCCATGGTGAGGAATGGATATAGCTAGCCTTCTTTTCCTTTCTCTCTTTCTTTATTCCTCCTAAGTTTTTCTAGTTGAAGTGTCATTTCCTATATTATCTCCTTATTTAACCTTAAGAACTTTAAATAATGAACACAGCTTCAAACAGTAGGGCTTTACCCAATTATGGCCCAAACTTCTAAGCGTGCCCATATAAAGTGCCAACTTTGACAGTAATCCCAAACTTGGCAAACCCTTAGCTCAAAAAACATACACCATTCTGACTCGCCATCATTACCTTTTTGCTGCCTATGGCACATTCTTTCATTCATTTCCTATTTACGTCGTTTCCATCTTCTTACAATCATGAATTGTACTTATCTCTTTTTATACGGTAAAGAAAGTTGTCCTACATGAGGCATGAGGGGGGTATGGAACATCTTTACTAGTTTTAAGCTGGGTGGCGAGGAACGTAAACCCCGCCCTTGTCCTGCCCCATCTCATTGCGTTCCCCAAGTACATGCTCAATTGCTTCTTTTTTTGGAGTCCCCTTTTTCCAAATGCAGTAAGGGGTAAGACGAAGAAGGTGATAGATTCGATTGTGGATTTGCATGTGTTCTTTTTCTCTTTTCCTCCTTAAAGTCAAACTGGTTCCTTTCTCTCTCATGTTTTGATTAGCATCTAAGAACCAATAGAAATGGTTCAATGGGTTGTTTCATCTTTCTCTTATCTGTGATGCATGACCCATACAACTTTTCTATTAGTTGCACAAGTCATATTTACCACGATATTATTCAGAGAGCAAATTAACGATTAGGATTTGACATCTATCAATGGAGATGACAGAGAGTAAAAGAGGAAGTTGTACTATTCCATCTTCAAATATTTCTTCTAAGCTACTAGTCCTTGCCATTTTTATGTCATCAAAAGGGATAAAGCTGGTTATAGAGTAGGACTTGCATTGAATTATTTAGACTTATGCATAGTTCGACGAAAAAATCTCTATATTTGCATGCGTTAAATGGCGTAGATTTGGTTGCATAAAACCTATTATACTATCAGGAAGTACACTGTAGTACGATGGGAAAAGAAAATACCTGATTCTTGTGGTTAGTTTGAGTTTATTATTTCTTTCCTATCGATTTAAAACTGTTAAATTGATGACATTCTTTATAGGCCATGGAACTCGTGTGTGTGTGTGTGTTTTTTTTGGGGGAGGGAGGGAGAGATTAGCTTAACCAAATCCGCTGTCCTAATTTACACTTAAATTGTCCCAAAACTACTATGGTTTTCGAGGAAGCCTCATGATCTAAATTTGCAAAAAGTGTTAAAGTATGGCTGATTTCATATGGTGCAATGATTTGTGTACAGTTGATCATATGGTTAATGAATAAATTGGTGTTGTATATAGGTGTTGCCGGCGCCATTATAGTGTTGCTATTCAGTATAGGCTTTCTATATTTGGGACACAAGAAAATGAAGCTCATTAAGATCAAGGAACAATACTTCAAGCAAAATGGGGGTTTGCTTTTGCAGCAACAATTAGATGAACCGGACAAAACCACAAAAGCCACAAAAATTTTTAGCGCTGAAGAGCTAGAGAAGGCCACCAACAATTATCATGAGAGTAGAATAGTTGGCCGAGGAGGATATGGTACCGTTTACAAAGGATTGTTGCCAAATGATATGGTAGTTGCGATTAAGAAGTCCAAGCTTGTGGACCGGAGCCAAATTGAACAGTTCATCAATGAAGTCATTGTGCTTTCTCAAATTAATCATCGTAACGTGGTCAAGCTTTTGGGATGTTGTTTGGAAACAGAGGTGCCTTTATTGGTGTACGAATTCATCAACAATGGAACTCTCTTCGATCACATCCATGACCCAAAGAACTCATCAAAGCTGTCTTGGAAGACCCGATTGAGAATTGCTTCGTAAAACCGCAGAGTCCTCTCTTACTTGCACTCGCAGCTTCCATTCCCATTATCCATCGAGATGTCAAGTCGGCAAACATCCTTTTGGATGCTAATTACACTGCAAAAGTCTCTGACTTCGGAGCTTCAAAATTAATCCCACTTGATCAAACGCAATTATTCACTATGGTTCAAGGAACATGGGGATACTTAGACCCTGAATACTTGCACACAAGCCAATTGACAGAAAAAAGTGATGTTTACAGCTTTGGGGTCATGCTAGTCGAGCTATTGACAGGGAAGAAGGCACTTTCATTCGACCGATCGGAAGAAGAAAGGAGCCTGGCAATGTACTTTCTTTCATCACTGAAAAATGACAAATTGTTTCAGATTGTTGAGGAAGTTATTGCGAATGAAGGAATCAATGAGCAGGTGAGAGAAGTTGCTAATCTTGCAAAAAGATGCTTGACAATGAAAGCAGAGGAGAGACCGACCATGAAGGAAGTAGCAATTGAATTGGAGAGACTTAGAGCAATGGCTAACCATTCTGGTGTCAGTAGTACAGATGTGAATCAGGAAGAGATCGTTCATTTGCCGAGAGAGAAGACTGATGCGTACATGGATACTAGTGGAATCATGAACACTGGGTACACGAATAGCATGGAAGACCATATCATGCCAGAAGTCAGTAGTGGGAGATGAGAATATTTAAGTTAGCGGTACGTATGTAGGTTTGTCGTGATATAAGTAAGCGTGTATTTTAGCTTTAGAAAGCTTTTATATATAACTCAGCGACAACCGTGTATTTTAGCTTTGAAAAGCTTTTATATATAACTCAGCGACAAGATGCAAAAATGGTCTATTCCTTCTACGTGTTTGTCGGTGATGCCTTCAAGATTTAGGAGCTATATTTTCTTTGAGTTTGCTCATGGATATAGTTTGTCCGACTTGGATGAATATTTTTCTAGGGCAATTCCATGGTCTTGCCTAGAACGAAATTTTGGCGCGTCGATTATACGCATGACGTGTTCAATTCCACACACTTGCCAACCGCAATGAACTTCACGTTTAGGTCATTCATCCGGTGACTCATGCTTTATGTTACTCGTCCATAAGATCAGTGGGGTAGGGCCATGTTTTTCTCCAGCCTGTCTTGTGGTTACTAAATTACAAAATAAACATCGTCTACACTTACTTCTAATTAAGTCAATGAAGTATACTGTCCATATTTTTAACCGACCAATAAAAATATTTCCTTGAACTAGTGATGGAGGAAAATAAAGTCCAATGAATATATGTAGTTCATGGGCTCATTATTCCCTTACATAAGGCAGCTCTTTTCATGGGCAAAACAAAAGTATCGAATATAGCCATTTGCCATATCTAAAAATCAAGAATTTGTGTTTACAATAAAAAGATATTGCAAGACTATTTTTCACGTGATAAATAGAGTCAATTAGACCGTGCGACGTGGGTGCGGCATGCAACACTACTTAGCAGAGTTGAATTAGCTGATTGATTCATTAAAGTGACTTTTAGGTAACCGTTGGATTTCATTGTTACTGCAATGTGAAGTAAGGTAAGATTTTTATTCAAGCACTGATTGAATATACAATTTATTAATTTGCAGAATGCAAGAGTTTCGTGAGACACACGTCATGCGAATTTTTGGCTTCATACAACCTTCTCATTGACAGATCTAAAGATGGAAAATATACGCAGTTTCAATCTACAACCATAAATGCATTCCCTGTGTAAAGCACACTTCATGCACAAAACCACTCGCTCAAGCCTCGGCTCGAATGTTACCTCGGACTGCGAAAGCGACGACCATTGACTCAATGTTGACCCGAAACCCTTTTTGTTGGTTGGATAATATATGAAGATCGTAGGTAAGGAATGCAACAACTCTATCGCGACCCTTCTTGCGCGATGTAGTCGGGAAAAAGATGGGTTTAAAGGTGATGTTGAATGGGGGAAGAATATGATTCTCCCAAACTCTTATATTGTGCGACATTGGGATTTTCATTTTAATTCGATTAATCTTATGAGAATTCTATATAAGGAGTCGCACTAACTTATTTGAATTGGTTAGAAATCAAATGAGATATAAGAGTATACCTCATGACTAAAAATCTAGGACTAGGCACTTGATTCTATTGGTTATGTTAGTTGTGCTCTTTTGATACCTAAATTTTATTATTTTATAGCTAAAATGTCCAATTAGTCTTCTACTAAATTATGAATTCTAAGGTTTTGTCCACTAAGTGTCCATACAATGTTTTTGTTTGTATAATGATAATTAAAAAAAAATAACATAACCATTTAACTAAAACAAGCAAAGCACAACATTGAAAAGCAATATAAAAGTACAATTAATTCATCAAGAATAATAATGACAATCGAGTAAAAAGTAAATTATAGTAAAGTAATTAAATATGAGTCAAGCAAAAAATACAACATGGCATTGTTATTAATCCTCGAGACAACAACCCTCATGAGTTTAGTTCAAATTGAGTTCTATTTCTAAATAAACTAATCTATTTAAAACTAAACTAGAGAGAATCATGAATTTTCCTACACCATGTATGTACTATCTAAATGAAACTAAACTAATTCAAATACCAAAATCTAATGATCTAATCAAGGTTTATTTTCCTAATCAATTTTTTCCTTTTTTTCCTTTTATTATATTTCTATGGGATTATATTTATTATTATCATTATTATTTATTATATATTAGAAGGGGCACGGGTCGGGTCCGGTCGGGCCCTTCAGCCCGGTCGGTATGTGAGCTACCATTGGATTTCGTAGGTTTGGGCTATGGACACAAGTTGGGCTTTATTACACAAAGCCCACTTTTAGACACAAACTCTTGAAGCCCAGTTTTTATTATAACAACATTTAGCCCTAAGCCCAATCTTATGAAGACAGATTTGAACCCATTTTCACTATGTTTCACTAAGCCTATTTCTGAATATAGCCGAAGTCAGCCCAAATCTAACTAAACTAAAGATTCATTTCACGGAAAATATTTTCCGGAAAAACATTTTCCTACTTTCTTGCATTCGTCTCTCTTAGGTCAATGGGAAATATTTTTCAAGTCAATGGAAGACTATAAATAAATTCAGGAAAATGATTTCTTCTTTAAAAAGTCGAAAAACATTTTCCAAAATATAAATAATTTAGTGGTCGACCGAAACTATGCATTTGGACATAGAAACCTCAATGCTGGTTTCCTAGTGTCCAACTAAAACTCCTAAAAACTGAAATGCGCCCAAGCTTACTAAGAAACTAAAACCCAAATTCATTAAACTTAATTAATTTTTTTTGTAACATCGTGTAATCGAAAGGCCTTCATCGTTTTCCTCTTCGGCCACCTTCCACAGTGGACCACGATTGCTTTTTCTTAAGCCAAAAACAATATTCTTTGCCGCATTAACAGCCACCGCGGGTCACAACCTCACGGATTCAAGGATGATATAGGCATAAGAAAACATAACGCAACAAGGACCTGGAAGCGGACATCCAGACATGAACGATCTACCTCCCATCATTCCTCGCTGAAATCAGCCCACCAAAATGATGCAGGATCACACAAGAACATAAAATAAAAGAAACAAAAGAGTTGTTTAGATTCGGCCTTGGCGAATGACGATATATGTCCGAAATCAAATCTAAACACTAACAAAGTGAGTGATAATAATCAATCTACCTCGACACGTCTTTGGATTCAGGCGAAATCATAGGCTATTTTTCAGCATGTTTCGAAGGCATTTATTGAATGTGTTGTGTGCAATCCGCAACGAAAGGGGAAATGAAACACCAATGGCTTCAAATTAGAGATCAAGTTCAAAACAAGGTTGATTGAAGACGTATACAAGCACGGCCTTGGATTCGAGTTGAATCAAATTCGATCCTAGTCTAGGACATGTTCTCTCGGTTCTATTACTCCTCCCTCAAAACAGGGCATTACGGGGAAGATAGGTTACCTGATTAGTGAAGCAAGGCGAAGCTACGAAGATCGATGAACGAAACTTGGACGTTCAACAACAATGAAGATTGGCACCAGCGAAGGAATCTCGAACGGGAGTTGAGGTCACTTCGTTTCCGACCGAGGAACGGAGCAGGGTGAAGGCCTGATGCACGGCGTCAGAAATGGCCGGTGACGGTGGTGATCGGTGTCTGAACTCTTCCTCGGACGTCTATTTCTCACGCCTTCTCTTCCGTCTTGGAACGAGCCGAAGGAAAGAAGAAATGGACTGGGGTCTTTTTCCTTTGTTATTTATTATTTATTTATTATCTCGCCGTCTTTACTATTGTACTTTTACAAGAAAGAAAATTTAAACGGTTGACCAAATCTTGGGTTTCAATAAGCTCTTATGGCTACTGATGCAAACATTTGATCTCAAGCTAACACGAAACTTAATCATGAAAATTTCGATAATAGCCGCACACGACACAAGGGAAAAGTGAAGATTTCCATCAAGTGGACGAAACCTCTCAAAAGGAAAGGATTTGCATTTTCTACTTTATGCTTTCTTGTTCGTAGTGACTCAGATTATTTTGCATACTTGAAATGTTGCATGTCCCTACATTATGATTTGATAGATATTGCAATTTTGTGATTCATATCATCTTTCAATCAAATGATATATCTACATGATAGAGATGGATCCATTTATGTCAAACTCCATGTAACCTCTAGCGGAAATCTAAATTGATGTAAAGATTCATTGACCTGTGCACCGTACCACCATCTTGCTAGTTTAGTTAATAGTTAGGAGCCTAGTGTCTCATTGAGTTTAAAGCTGTTTTGAGCAAGTAGGCTAATTCAAGGAATTTGGTGCTTTAACCCTAGTAGAAAATGGCATGCCTTTACTAAAGTCTTTACGGAGATGTAAGTGGAATTGCCACACACGCACACTATGAAAAATCAATTGCGGAAGGAGAAGACCACACTTTTTCTTTCCCATGGAACGAGACACATTTTCTCAAGGGATAAGTGCATTGAAAGTCCTAAAACTTTCAAAAAGTGTAATTAAATCCTAAAATTTGTCAAATGGATTAAATCAAGTCATTTTATCGATAGCATTTTTTTTTAAAATTTTAGAACTCAATTATACTTTTATGATAAGTTTTATGACTTGATTGCACTTTTAAAAAGTTTTAAGATTCGATTGAACTTTCGTGATAAGTTTTAGAACTTAGTTGCATTTTTAAAGTTTTAAGACTCAATTGTACTTTTATGACAAATTCTATGACTTCTAATGCACTTATCCCTTTCCTTAAACTCTAGATCCTATATTAATCTCCTGAGATTATTTGAACAGTAAGAACAGCTCATTTTTTGACGAGAATAGCTTGTTCTTCTCAATGGGTCTTTGAACAATTATCTGGAACTCATCCTAGCTAAATGTCCCATATCTAGCTGGATCAAGAACAAGTTCACTGCTATCAATTGTAGATAGATCAGCCTCCTTCGTAGACTGTCGATGGAAACTCTCTCTCGAGTGCATGTCTTCATGCAGAGGCACCTCGGACGACAGTAAACAGGTTGTGTTCGAATATCGATGTTTGTGTTCTTTTCATAGAGGTTGCATATACTTTGGTGGTCAACGAGAAAAGCGACATGTACAGTTTTGGTGTAGTTGCATTGGAGACCATAATGGGCAAGCATCCAAGAGAGATCATATCAGGTTTATGGACATCATTGGAAGAACATGGAATGCTGCATCAAATATTAGACTCACGTCTGCCTTATCCAAGACAGAGTTCCACGGCGAGAGAGACAGTCTTAGCCATCGCTGTAGCGCTTGCTTGCTTGAGTTCCGACCCCAAATTACGGCCAACAATGAAACAAGTGTCCGAGGCTTTTCTAGCTCGAAAGTTATTATTAGCCAAGCCCCTTCACGCAATTTCATTGATTGAGCTTCATATAAACCGAGAGGTGTGGTCAAGAGACAATAGGTCTGAAACTTCATTGAGAGTCGAAGGATGAAATGTGGGTTTTCAGCGTGGTTATAAGCTGTAACAGCAAGATCCCTTTGGATGAAAGCTTTATTTTGTTGAATGAGATTAGAGTGAGAACTTCGTCTATGTGTATATCTTATGTCACAGGTCTAATATCAATGACAAATTGACTATAGTCCAGGTGCAATATAGCCTTTGGATTTTTTCGTGATAACGTGATTGATGAAGTTATTATTCCGGTCCATCATCAACCAGGATCATAGCTCTGTAATTGTTTGCTAAATCAATGTAAGTAATCAAACAATCGATTATCATTATCCAGAAATGGGGGCATCTGCTGCAACAAGCATCCCCCATTCTGCTTTGCAAAAACTATATTCGTTACTGAAAATGACTGTTGCTAACTTAATGTAATTGAAGGAAAAGCCAAGAAGTGTTGAAAATCAACCAAATTAGACACTCCACACGAGGATTCATCGACAAGACTCTAAGATAATGTGTCGTCGACGGGACTAGGCTATATGGCATTTGGCTTCATAAGGCTATTCACTGCACACGAGTTGGACATTTTTTTCCTTAGTAGAAGACTTACTCGGTTAAGAAAGGACTGAAAATTGTGCAATGTCTTCTCTAGATGTGATGGATGAAGATCCCAGTGTGTTTGGATGATGATGATTGGATAGTTTAGTCTGGGTGCTCAATCCATCGATAGAAGCTATCAAGCATATCAAAGTACAACGACAAACGAGCAATTGTCACTGCAAACAACTCAAGGTCGTCAATCACCCACATCGACTAGATGGTAATAACACTCCAGTTCACATAAATAAAAGTGCAAAACATGCATCACGTGTTGGGAATGAAGAAAAACCTCCCGTTGGTACTATAACTTATAAACTTGTGTAATTAGGTGGTGTTCGACTCAAACATGTTAAGGTGCACCACAGTTTGGAATCCATCAATATGCTAATCATGGAAAGACGTCGATTAGAGTCTATTTACATGATGTCAGCATAGGTGGCATACATGGACAAAATTCAAAAAAGCAAGATGCCTGATTTATGGAATGCTCAGCACAGAGTGTAAGTGATCATAAGTCAAAGATGATGATGAAGAAGGTTATTCTAAAGGGTCTTCTCCCGCTAGATGTTCAAGAAGATGTAGTATGTGTTGGGTATCAAGCCAATATGCCTCTCCAACTCATCCACTCATATGTTATTGAACCAACAAAGCAACCATCAGTCAAAAGTTAAAAAAGTACATGATAACCTTCATCAATGATTTCTTCAGGAATGTCTAAGTTGATTTGATGAGAAAAAACAGAGGCATTAAACAAGTCAAAGGAGTCTTTTAAAGTAGAAAAAGAAGTAGGCAAGGAAATACAATGCCTAAATCTATAAAGTGTCTATACAAGTGTAAGACACAAGAATAGTTTACATGTTCGAGTATGCCACAACAAAATGGAGATGCCAAGAGAAAGAACCAAATATGACAAAGACCTATAGAAGCGTGTCTTGTGCTAATGTTACATCAAGGTTTTGGGCCAATTGTATGAAGATGGTGGCACACTTAAAAAATAGACTACTCTAAGTCAAGTTTGGTTTTATGACACCATACGAGAAGCTGTGGAATCGCAAACACATGGTAAATCACTTTAGAGTATTTGGAGACATGTTTTGCCTTCATACTAAACGAATCAAGTTCAATGAGACGGCGGTTCTCTACTTGTTTGTGGGCGATGACGAGCAAAGAAAAAGGGAGGAAGCGTTGTAATCCTATAACGTGCAACATTACACTTCTAAAAACCTGGTATTTGACAAAGCGTCATAGTGGGGATTGTCACGAGCACTTATACTAGATTTAATACAAGTTGAAGACGTACAAAAAAGAATAGAAGAAGATAATGGGCCTCATAGGGCCCAACCAATTGAAAAAGTAGCCATAGAAGGTGAACCCATAGAAGGAGTCAAAGCACAACTGCATAAAAAAATCAAGTTGTAGATATTTTCAACTACATTATTACTTCTTGCATGAAATAAGTTTTACTGGGAGGGAGTACATAAAGACGATTGATCAAGTTGTAGATATTTTCACCAAACGACTTGGCACTACAAAGTTTGAAGAGTTCCAATAGCATCTTGTCATAATCGCCAGATCCACACTAAGAGAAGAGTAGTGGTGATGGGGAACATTGAAAAAAAGTTGCACCGCCTCTGCACTCCAAAATTCCGACTTTATCTCTTTGTTTATTTAGATTTTTCTTGGTACGAGATATTTTAGAAGAAGAGTAGAGAAATTGTGTAATTAATAGATTGTCCACATAGTATTATTAGTAATCGCTAGAATTAACTAAGGAGATGAATTTCTAAAATTATCTCGAAGGTAGAACCACCTCCGTGTTTGGGCCATAAATAGATACCAAGTGCCTCCCATTTAAGCACGCGTATGTGAAAGAAGTCCTAAGCAATATCTCAGAGTGACAAAGAATTATAAAAATTATATAATTGTGAGATATAGTGGAGAGTGCTCATGATAAAAAGACTATGTGTTTTCTTTAATTGAACATTGTGTCTTTCTCTACAAGGCGGGTCATGACCGAGAAGAATTGTTGACTAAATGCATCGGTTCATAGGGCTCTCTCCGCATAAATAACGCAACTAAAGCCTGCGTTACTTCTGACCCAAAAAAAAAGGGAAAAAGAAAAAAAGCCTGCGCTACTTCAGTACTTCAATGAATTCCTACCTAGTAAATGATTAAATCTTTGGGACGACACTTGTACACGTTATATAACTTTCGCACTCGAGTTGCTGCTTCCTTGACGAGCACAGCACATGCCAAGCGTTACTACTGTCCCAACGAAAAACTGAATCCACTTGCATGACTTTCGTACGAACATTAAATATTCGAACTTTGAATTGCATGTAACGTAACATTCCAGTGATGGTGTAATAAGCCCCCGACAGCAGGAAACATTAGACTCACAGTAAACTTTTGCTCTGCTTCAATCTTGGATGAGCATGGATACTAATTTGAAAAGTTGGTTACAAAACTTTGTGTGAAGCATAGGTTAGTCTAGCAGGAAGGACTTTACCTTCGACGTCTCACCCTAGACGTGAGAGGTTACTATACCTGCCTATTCGGTGGTAGTGAAAACCAAAGTTTTGACATGATGTCTACCTTTACCATTGATGCCCCACTTAATTCCTAGTCAATCTTTTTCTTTCCAATTGGAAGGGAATAAGCCAGCATTACTTCAAACCCAAAAAATGGAAAAAGCCTGCGTTACTTCAATGAATTTCAACCTGGTAAATGATTCAGGACGACACTTGTACACGTTATATAACTTTTCGCACTCGAGTTGCTGCATACTTGATAAAAATATTGATGAGCAGAGCACATGCCAAGCTTTACTACTACCTCAACGAGAAACTGAATCCACTTGTATGACTTTCGTACAAACATTCAACTTTCGAAACTTTAAATTGTATGTAACGTAGCCTCCCAGTGATGGTGTAATAAGCCCCCAACAGCGGGAAACATTAGACTCGCAATAAACTTTTGCTCTGCTTCCATCTTGGATGAGCAGGAATAGTTTGCAGCAAAATATTAATGTCTCGATCCCAATTCTATATTGACCTTCCTACATGTGTATTCTTTACTTGATCTTGGAACTCCACTCTTCAGTTTCCTGTGTTTCTGCCATCATTCCTCCTTCTGTCGTTCGCCTTCATCCGCTCCTCTATATTCTTCTGTGTTTCCAACATCATTCCTCCTTCTGTCATGCGCCTTCTTCCGCTCCTCTATATTCTTCAGCCTCGCGTACATCTTCCTTTCCTGTTGAGCTTCTGGGACTGCTGAACGATCACACTTGTGGTCGACGGGCTCTCGCTCAGCACGATCTCATAAATGTCTTGGTAAGAGTCCATCCCTGTGGTCAAAAGCTGCCAGAACATGCTGCCTGCCGCCATGCCACCTCCACGAACTGAGGAATAGATTGCTGAATAGACTGTGTCGAAGAACTGGTCCCTCTCATTCTGGTTGTAGCCCGAGTCTTTCAATGAGATCCCAGACTCCGCGAATAGGAGCGGCTTGCGGAGAACATTCTGCGCATCCTGAATGTGAGTGTTCACCCAATTGCTGAGGAAGGAGATTTGGTTTCCTTCACTCGGGTCGGACAACCTGTTTGTCAAAGATAGATACGAACATGTAATTTATCGTCATGCAATAAGATAGTAGTCACATTGGGTTTGGCATTTTATCTGGCGTTGTAATGCCAGCATGGTACCTATACTCACCATTGATCAGGATATGAGTGAACCGTCGAAAAGTCGATACCAGGGATCTGATTATTTTCGATGAAGTCCACGTGGGTGGAGCTTATCAGATCTGGGAGCTATAGTCCTTGAGTGTACCGAAGTTAAAATGACATGAAAGTGCAGATTTCTGTTTGCTCGAGGATGTAATATGTCCAACTTGGATGATTATTTTTAATTGGGCAATTCCATAATTTTGCCTTACTAGTGATACAATGAAACTTTCAAGTATCGATGAGACGATATACGTCCAATTTCACACGCCACCAACAGAAATGAGTTTCACATTTGGCTTTTGCCATGTGTCACTCATCCATACATTCAATGTGGTACGGTCATATTTGTCTGACTGAGGTACAATTATGAGCATCATCTATATATATATATATATATATATATATATATATATATATATATAGTCAAGTTTTTACGTAGTTAATGCCCATATCAATAATCAACCAATTAGAAAAAGGGTATGCTTTCACTTGGGCACAATATAACAAAAGTCAACCGGTAAAAAGCCAATCAATTTATCATATGCATCAACTAGAATCGAATGCAACAGATTGGGTTGATCAACTGGTTGGTTATCTTGAATATCCTAAATTTATCCGATAAAGGGAAGACATTGGTCACTTATTCTTTTTACAATTGATTAATCGGAAATCCATTGCAATTGATTCTTCTTTCAAGTAATTTTTTTGCTAAAGCTCAAATCAATTATTTGCAAATTTGACCAATGTAGTAACAATTGTCACAATAATTTACCAAGGTTTTATCTTACTTCGATTTGAGAAATACCAACATTTCTTTACACTTCATGATGACTGACTATTTTAATAATATGTCAACAACATTTTATACTTATGCTTCCAAAGACCTTTGAATTTACTAATTTTCATTCGAAATTACCAAGCTTATTTTGATTGGCATATCAACTAATGCTTCCTACCCCTCAAGAGAGGAAATAGGTTTAAGCGTATTGCCTAAAAGACGGCTCATAACTAGGGGCGAGCTCTCCTAAGCCCACATCTCGTGTGATATTGGAGTGTTAATAAAAAGTATGGGTGTCAATGGGTCGGGGCGGGTCTTGATGTTACCCGACCCAACCCGAACAAGAAGGCTTACGTGCTCTGGCTCGACCCGATCTAACCCGAACAAGTATGGGTATCTCTACTGTTCTTCCCCCTGTTCTCTCTTTTGTCGATTTTTTCTCTCTCAGATCCAAGAGCTTTGGCGAAGGTGGAGAAAACGGGTCGGCGGTTTGTCAGTCGCGTTCGAGGCGTGGTGGCCGCGAGGCTTCTCTCTCGCTCTCCACCCTCGCTCTCACTCGCCCTCTCTTTTTCCGACCCTTGGTCCCTTTCTCTCCGCCCTCTCCGCATTCGAGAGAAGGGTTTGGGTGAGAGTTTGTTTATTTGTTCATGGACTGAACAATGTTTGAGGCCTAACCCGATCCAAAAGATAATTGTTTACTTATTTTATAATTGTAACCCAAACATTATTAAGATTGAAATATGTATCATATTTGTTTCATGTTACGGTCGTGTCTAAGTCGGGTCGAGTCAGGTTTTTGAACACCCCTAATAAAAGTTTCAAATGAGGAGTCACCACTAGCTGTGAGGTTAGTTGGAAAGCAAATGAGACATGTGAATCTACCTCACTTTTCACGCAGCTAAAAAATTTAAGGTTGGGGACTTTTGATTATACTAATTAATCAATTAGTGTTATTTCAAAGTATATAATATTGTTCATTTGAAAAAGATTTTTGTCAAACAATTTGGATTGATTTTAGACATATCTATTAACATATGAGGTGATTATGCGGGTGTATAATCATTAAAATCAACAATCAAAAGAAATATTAAATAAATTGTAAGGGAAAACAAGCATATAATCATTAAGAGTTAAATAAATGCCAATCCTAACTAAGCTAAAGGGAAGCCATAATCATCATATCAAAAATTCGTAATTATGGGTATTTGTCTCTAACGATAATCGAAATCCTAAGATAGAGTCTTAAAGGCTTCTTCAACTTCAAAAGCACAATCTTATATTAAAATGCTCCACTCTTTAAGAGAAGATTACCCAAAACTATTTTTTAAAGCTTTTTGGGGGATTCCTTTTCTTTTCTTTTTTGGAATATTTTGGAATTTTTATGAATTTTCGAATTTTCATTTGAATTTTTTAATTTTTTTAAGAATTTTTCGAATTTTCGAATTTGTTTAGAATTTTCCGTATTTAGAATTTTCTTAAAATTTTTTGAACTTTTGAATTTTCGAAATTTGAAAATTTTAAACCTGATTTATGATTTATTATTATTATTTAATACTCTTTTTCTTTTCTTTTAAATTTTTTAATATTATTATATTCAGGAAGACGGGTGCGGACCGGGTAAAACAGGTCCGACCCGCTAAGCCGATCCAACGACTCGGATCCAACCTATTTCAAATAAAACCCTACTTTTTAAACATTATGTTTTTAATTTCTATTCTCTATTATTATTGTTCTTTTCTTTTCCTTTTCTCTTTTCCTTTTTCACTTTTTTCTCTCATCTCCCTGTCCTCTCTTTTCCTTCCCGGAGCGTGTCTTCATTTACGCAACACCCTCCCCGAAACTTCCCCAGGATCTCACCTGCCAAATGCTCAGGCCTCCTGAGCAAAAGCCAGCAAGGTAGACACTAAACCTCCGTCGATTTCACTGAAGACACCAGATTGGACGCTTGTTATTCATCACCCGATCCCCCACGCCCTCCCTACAAGAAGCACCGCTGGCCTCCATCCCTCACCGGAACAATGAGCTCAAAACACACCACACGCGCAAAAGCAACCGTGAAGGAAAGAAGCAAGAAACGTGACCATGACATACAGAAACCCACAGAGCGTGAGCAAGAGGTCCACAGTTCGAGCAAGGCAGCCATGACATTCGTAGACATCAAATAGACATTTCGTCGGACAATTGACGGGCGTCGACCGAGGGGAGGCAAACGATAACTTAACGGGGCATCAAAACGCGACCAAAATAGATATAGGCAACTAAGCGGGGTCTAGAAGCAAGAAAAGGCAGCACCGTTGGAGTCGGGAGTCGAGCAAGCCGAAGCCGCGCGAGCCTCTGTCCGACGGGCTCAAAACAGAGCAGCATGGAGCGCTACCTCGCTTGAGCGATGGGGTCCTACCCGGGTCGACGACGGCGACTAACAGGCGAGCCCGAGACAGACCGGACCGTGGCCAGCCGCCCTAGCGTCGCCGAGACGAGGTCCTCGGACCGAAGAGGAGTGAACTCAAAGGAAGACTCACCGGAGAGAAAGGACACCAGGAAGCGGAGTCTCGGGAGCGGCCAAGCTGCTTTCGTACTCTCTACTCTCGGTTCTTCGCTCTAATCTCACTCACGATACCCTCTCTCTCGAGCTTTCAGCCTAAAACCTCTCCCAAGCCGCTCTCGCTCTCTCTGTTTTTTTTACTCTCTCGCTATTTTCCGCCGAGGAAGCTCTATCCCCCCCTTTCCTCGGTCCTTTTAAACTTGCTCCTCTCCCTCTCTCCAAGGACTACGTCAGCTGCTACCAACGGGTCCGGTACCGCACGACATTCCCCTGCTGCTCGTCGTCGTACTGTCCTCCGTCCTTCGGCTTCCTTTGTCGGAGGCCGTCGTCCAGGCGGAGGGGAGAAGAAGAAAAGAGGAGATGGGCCGGGGGAAAGGGGGGAAAAGGAATGGGCTGGGCCGGCCCAGGTGGGGAGAAGGAGAAGGGAAAAGAAGAAGGGGTCGGGCTTGGCTGGCCCTGGCCCGGCCCTGCTGCGTTTTTTTTAATTTAATTTTAATTATTTTTAAAAAAATTAGTACTATTAATACAAATGTTCCTAATGTCTATGTGATGCAATTTAATAATTTTTTTTCTCTGGAGTTAGAAATTAATCCTTAATTTTCAATGTAATCAATGAATGATTAAATGAGTCATCAAAATTTAGATATCAATATCAATAAATGTCATATTGACACACCAAATTACGTTAAAGGCATCGGTGACTAGAAGAATAAATGTTGGTAGATTATTAAAGTTGTTTGATAGTTTTGAAAGTAGAAAGAAATGTTCATACTTCTCAAAACAAAGCAAAAGATAAAAAGTTGCTATGTGAGTATAATTAGTTGGTATCTTAATTTGATGAATGTCGATACTTCAGTCAAATTGAGGTTGGTGATTTCGAATAAAAGTTAGTAACTTCAAAGATATTGATAAACATGCTAACTGACATGCGATTGGGTAAGCAAGTTTCTAGTCACTTTTTTGTACCAACAATATTTGACAGTTACCAACCGCATTTGAAATCACTATGTACCATTATGGACCAAAGTTACATATTTATGGCTATGAAGGCTTCCAATCCACTAAGCCTTCACTCGTTACATGATAAATGAACTCTATGCCAATGCTTCTCTTTGGATATACCATGCTAACTATCTGTCATGTGTGCAAGAAAAAGAAATAAAAGTGGGGATCTTTATGAATACGCTACTTTGATTAATATTAAATCTTCGAACTCATTCCGGTAGAAAGTGAGTTAAAGTTTTTAGTATTAGATAAAAGAAAGTAAAGATGGTACTGTTTCTCATCCATAAAAGAATTTACGAAGCTATGTATGGTGATGCCCATGAAGGCTGTAGAATTTGATTATATATATTTCGTATAAGTGAATTTTCATTGCTTGAAAATTAATATGACCTATGAAGCGCTTAGCAATAATCTGTTAATTTTCACAGTAATCATTCCTCATATAGCTAGACATTCTTCTCTCTTAAGTTTAGTCCTCACAATTGTTTTACGTTTAACAAACTAAAGTGGTCAAGCTGCGATTGAGTTTTTAAACAAATGGTCCATATTGAATACTCAATATGAGTCGGTCAAATTAGTTTGTAAATCAATTTCATGTACCGATATATATACATCTAGCATTATTTTGTATATATAGACAATTATATTTGAATTGTTTTCTATCGATATGTTATTCTAGTTGGTAATGGCACAATTTTGTTGGATAATTCTTAAATCTTCTATCCTAAACAAAGATCAAGTGATTGGTTAAATTTAGGCTCTCGGGATAATGACCTATCACCCAAAAAATACAGTGACGTATCGTGATCTCAAAAAAAGCAAATTGACTCAATATGTTCTCTCAAAATTGAAAGTATTGCAGAATCATGAAATTCTATTTACTTTTTCAAGTTTCTTCCGATTGAAATGGAGTCAAATTTGCTTCTTATATTTGGAATGTATTTCTACAGATATCGATGAATGCGTGACTTTACAACCCTGCAGTGGAAAATGTACAAACTTGCCAGGAACTTATGATTGTTCATGTCCAAGGGGATACCGAGGAGATGGAAGAACAGGTGGCAAGGGTTGTACTCCTATCATCGATCGCTCAACCCGTGTCGCACTAGGTTAGTAAATTGTGCACATTGCTCGAGCTTTTTCATCATATGAAACCTTCTATTATCTCATAATTTATTCACAGTCCTTAAATGTTGTTCTTATGTCATTGTTTCATCTTCTGCCGTTATTTATTGAGATTTTTTTAATGTAAATCTTTCTCTTTAAATTAGTGGTGTCTGTGAATTGAGTTGATATTATATACATGTATTGTCATCTCAAGTTATTCAATTCGATATTAATAAAATCAACCACCTGTTCTTTTGTTGCTGAAAAGAATCAAGCTCGTTTTATCCACATGATACATTAAATCATTCCTATGATCATGAGATACTCTCAGCATAATTATTTATTTAGGTTTAATCCGCTATTATCAAGGTTTGTCTAAATGAAAAAGCTTCAAGTTGATGGAGGAAAAAAAACAAAGAAGATAATAGGACAGAGAAGTTAATTAACACAAGATTGTTTGTGTAATGAAAAAGAAAGAGTTAAACATATTTCTATTACAAAAATATTTCATTTTTTTTTTCATTTCTTGGTGTGTGAACCTTATGTAGGGTGATGGACAACTGATTTGTTTGAACACCGAATGTACTGTCTTTTTCTAGGTGTGAGCATAAGCTTCCTGCTGATTCTTTTGGGTGGTAATTGGTATTATTGGGGGCTTAGACAAAGAAAAATCAAGAGACAGAGAGAGAAGTTCTTCCAAGAAAATGGGGGCCGCCTCATGTTGCAGAGACTTCTTTCTGAGCACGAAGGCTCCGTTAAATCGGTGAGAATATTCACCGATGAAGAGCTCAAGAAGGCCACGGACCACTACCATGAAAAACGAATCCTAGGCTAGGGAGGCCAAGGAACAGTATATCGAGGGATCTTACCAAACAACATGGTTGTCGCCATCAAGAAGGCCAAGATTTTGGACCGAAGTCAGGTGGAAGAATTTATCAACGAGCTGATCATCCTCTCCCAAATCAATCACCGTAACGTGGTTAAGCTAATCGGGCGTTGCTTTGAGACGGAGTTCCCGTTATTGGTCTATGAGTTCGTGACCAATGGCACCCTTTCTGACCACATACACAATTGCCGCCACGAGTCCACATTGTCCTGGAGGGCTCGTCTGCGCATTGCGGGGGAGACCGGAGGTGCGCTCTCGTACTTGCACTACGATGCATCCACTCAGATTTTACATAGGGACATAAAGAGCACAAACATATTGTTGGACGAAAACTACACCGCAAAGGTCGCCGATTTCGGGGCCTCCGGCCTAGTCCCCCTTGACCGCACGCACTGATCACGGCGGGTGCGAGGCACACTCGGGTACTTGGACCCCGAGTACCTCCAGTCAAGCCGTTGACCGAGAAGAGCGATGTCTATAGCTTTGGGGTGGTGCTGGCTGAGTTCTTGACCGGACTTAGGGCATTGTCCTTCGAGCGCCGAGAGTGAGAGGAACCTGTCTTTGTATTTTGCTTCTGCAATAAAGGGAGAGAGGCTGTTCGAAATCATCAACCCGCTGGTGCTGAACGAGGGTAACCCCGAAGAGATTAAGGAAGTTGTGATGCTGGCAAGCCGATGCCTGAGGGTGAAAGGGGAGGATCGGCCAACCATGAAGGAAGTGGCAATAGAATTGGAGGGATTGATGAAGGTGATGGACAGCCATCCATGGGTGAATCGAGCCTGTGACCTTGAAGAAGCGAGCAATTGCTTGGCGAGAGATCAAGCAAATGTGATGGCATCCTCAAAAGCAATGCATCAGGAAATGATGATAGCATAAGTAACCAAGTGTCCTTCGAAATTGAAAGTGGAAGATGAGACTTCATGGCAATGTTGGCCCCTTGTCCTACTATTCGTTGCTGTTGCTGTTGCTGTTGCTGTTTGTTTTTGGGGTATTTCCTTGTCGTTTTTTTTTGTCTGTTTAGTTGCTTGTTCTACGTGCTCAAAGTTCAGATGCTACGTCCAAATAGAGTACCTGGCCTTATGTTTGTGTAACATAACATTCGACGATATTTGAATAATGGAAAATTCCAAAAACATTCTCGAGTTTTCATCTCATTCAGCGAAGTAAAGATTGGCCAACTTTCTATTGCCTCCGTCTTGCTAAGAACTACTCTAACACCATCCTTGGAGACAATATAGCCTAAGAAAACCGGGCTACTTGTGCAAAAGTGACACTTCTTCAGGTTGGCATGCAAGCATTGTTCCATAGCACTTGAATTTGATGTTCCAGAGGCTCCACTTGCGTCTTGCTATGGTATAAATCATGATGTCATCAAAGTACACGACGACAAACTAGCCAACGAAAGGTTTAAAGACATGATTCATAAGATGCATAAAGATACTAGGAGCGTTAAAACGTCAAGGGGCATCAGCATGCCCTCAAGAAGACTGTTCTTAGTTTTGAAAGCGGTCAACCTTTCGACTCCTAATTTCATCTAACTTTGACGATAGCTGCCTCCAAGATCGATCTTGGGAAAGCACAGAAGCTCCATGAAATTGATCAAGCAAGTACCAAGGCAAGGAAAAGGAAAATAATTGATGGTTATCTTGTTCACGAATCTATTATCGACACACATTGGACAAAAGAACCATTTTTTCTTTGGAACTAGAAGTGCCGGGATAGCAAAAGGACTTGAGATTTCTTGTATCGCTCCCTTAGCCAAGAGTTTATCAACTTGCCTTTGAAGTTCTTGGTGCTTCTCAGAGCTCATGATCGAACAGAAGCACCAAGCGCTAGATCGATATAATGTTGAATCTCTCTCATAGGTGGAAGGTTGGATGGACTTTCACTGGCATGACTTTAAAGAAATCCTCAAGCAACGGCTGCAAAATGGTTGGGATCTCCTCTTTTGCTTCATTTTCTTCCACCATAACAAGAGCACAAGCATCCTCCGGTGCTTAGGAAAAGTGAGACTTGAAAAGAAGATTGCTTCCTTTCCCATGAGTTGGCTTAGGAAACGCTCTCCATCTTGCAAGGCCCCAACGTAATCTTGACGCGGTCTTTGACAAAGGGATAGGTGTTATACATCAAACATAATCTCATCTTTACATCTTTTGCCAATGGAGAATGAAATCGAGCACCGGTTATTTACTTTTAACTCACTCCCTTTCATGAGCCAAGAATGCTTGTAAAGATGTGGATGATCCTCGGCCTTGAGATGCAACTTGCCTCCCATGGAGGTCGACACAACGTTCGCACAACATCCACTATCAATGACGACAGTACACGCTTGTATGGAGTAAGTTGCTACAAAGCCAATCATCATCCTTAGATGATCAGAATGCAAGCTCCTTTGAATGACGAGCTTCTCCTTGGTCTCAGTAAATGATTTGTTCGTGACTCCTTGAATCTTCTTGGAGCAAAGAGTCGTTTTGCAACTCTCCCTGCTGCTCATCTTGTACAAGAGACATGATCTTTCTATTAGGACACTCCGAGGCGATGCGACCAAATCCATGACATTTCAAACAGTCTTGATTTATTGTTAGCTTCGTTTGGCTAATTGGTTTTAGATTCTCCCCCTTCGTTCAACGGTTTCCTTCGATGCTGACATAGGTTTTAAAGTCGAAATCCCAATATTAGAGGATCTCTCTTTGGTTGATGGCTTCTGACTTCACTCTCTTTTCTCTTTGAGTTGCTTTTCCACCTTCTTCGATAATTTGAAGACCTGATTAAAAGTCCAATAAGGTTGTAGTCGGACAACACCGGCAGTTTTCAAATGAAGACCGCAAAAACACCGACCTATGGTTTACTCCTCTGCCTCCATCACATCACATCGTAGCACGAGATGCTCAAATTTGGTGGCGTATTCTTCTGCTTACAACCCCCCTTGCTTCATATTGTGGAATTTATCGAAGGCATCTTGCTCATAAGTTTCTGGGAAATGCTTCTTTTTGAGCTCCTTCATTTTACCCAATGTTACAATTCACCGCTTTCCTTCACAAGTTCTTTGACACGGTAGATTTTCCCCCCAAATCGGAGCATGCATTTTATACTTCATATACTCAAGCTTCAAGATTCTCCGCAATATTCTTATGATCAAAAGTTCGCTTGATTCCGTGAAACCAATCAACGAAGTCTTCCAAAGCAAAATATTCCAGAATATGAAGCTCACTAAGACAAATTTTCTGCGGACAATTCCTCTTACTTCATTTTCCTAAGTGAATCAAATTAAGGAAAACGAGAAAAATATTTTATTGAAAATATTTTCTGCGAAACAAATAGAGCACTGAGTAGAGTTAATTAGGGTGTATGATACTAGTGTTATATGTCACATTTACACTAAGGTCCAATATGAGACTATTTTTGGCGTACTTCGATTAGCCTAGTCTCTTCAAAATGACTTTTGGTAATAATGATTACGTTTTTCTTTGTTACCGCGATGGTAGCAAGATGAGATTCTCCTCAAAATTATGAAAATGCAACGAAAGATTTATAACACGGATACCAGATGAAGGGAAAAAGAAATTCCTCTAAATGATAATGCTCCACAAATACGTATCAATCACAATCCATATTTTTAAATAGCACTCTCTGGCCAACAACCAAAATAAAAGATAAAAAAAACAAGCCTATGTTCCACGTATCTTGTCTTAATTTAAAAGTATATAATGGAATCTTGTCCAGAAATCTTAATTTTTGTAGCACGACAATGGAAAATATTTATTCTTCACCTCTTTAAAACCGGTTGATTAATCACTCTGAAAATACACCTTTTTCATTTCCAGAATTCAACAAAAATTTCGCAACTAGGAGTATAAACCCCATCACCACGAAACACATATCGTGCACACAATCGCTAGCTCAAACCAATTCGCTCTTATTGATTTTCCTTCCTTGGCATTCTGCAATTTTAGAGTTGTGATGAAGTGAGCAAAAGGCATTGCCTAGATAGGACTAGATCAGTCAATTTTGGGCAAGTCTTGAGGGCATTAGTCTGGTTCTCAGTTCCATAAAATTGGAACCAGTGAATTTTGATCTGGTTCCGGGTTCCAAGTGTGGAACCGCCCACCCGGGCAGGACCAATTTTTTTTTTCTTTAAAATTTGTAAAAAAAACCTAATATGTCTTATATTTCAGACTTCACTCATGCATGAGATGCACGACTCCCATCACTTACACATGTGAGTAAGATGACAAGAACAAATAAGAACACAAAAGCAATTGCTCATTCTAACCAAATTTTGCCACAATTTTGAAAAAATTATATGAAACTATTAATGTTATACGTAACTCACTGATTTTAGAAACGCATTGATTTTCAAGAATATCTTCAATTTCATATTGAACATAAATGAAAAAAAAAAAAAAACGAACATGCCACCAGTTCCATTGCCCATCCAGAAACCAAACCAGCTCGATAGGTCTTGTTTTAAGGGACACCAATCCGATCGTCGATTTCATAAAAGGAGAATTGGTCCTTTTGATTTGGTTCGCAATTTCAAGACGGGAATCGTAATACCTAGGAACCAATCACCCTCGGTTGCGATCTCCCATTGCATACGCATAGCACTTGCTTGACTTTTCAAGTCTTTGGCGGAATAATGCAAGCACCCTGTCTCATTTGTACTCTCTATCAATGATGCACCTTTCTCCAAAAGTTGGTGGGTTGACAAGACATCGTCGTACATGAGAAATTGCCAAGGAAACCTACTACTTTGACTTAGTCTTTTCCTGAAAATTATAAAAATTATCCACAATAACGATTTTTGGCCAAATTTAATTAAAAAACTAAATTGATAAATTTTTTAGAAGATTTGGGTTTTAATTAACACAATTAAAAATTTTACAATTGAATTTATACAAGTATAATAAGTTTAGAAATATTTTATTAATTTTCCATTATAAAACCTCTAAGGCTTCCTTGAAGGCAATGAGTGTTTTAATGAATTTTAGGGTTGTGATCTCCTACTGCACACGCTGCATGCTTGCTTGACTTTTCAAGTCTTGGAAGGATAACGAAAGCACTCTAATGAGACATATTATCGTACATGCATGAGATGCACGACTCCCGTCACTTACACATGTGAGTAAGATGACAAGAACAAATCAAAACACAAAAGCAATTGCTCATTCTAACCGAATTTTGCCACAATTTTGAAAAAATTATATGAAACTTTTAATGTTATACGTAACTCACTGATTTTAGAAACGTATTGATTTTCAAGAATATCTTCAATTTCATATTGAACATAAATGAAAAAAAAAAAACCGAACATGCCACCAATTCCATTGCCCATCCAGAAACCAAACCAACTCGATAGGTCTGGTTTTAAGGGGCACCAATCCGGTCCTCGATTTCATAAAAGGAGAATTGGTCCTTTTGATTCAGTTCGCAATTTCATGACGGGAATCGTAATACCTAGGAACCAATCACCCTCAATTGCGATCTCCCATTGCATATGCATAGCACTTGCTTGACTTTTCAAGTCTTTGGCGGAATAATTCAAGCACCCTGTCTCATTTGTACTCTCTATCAATGATGCACCTTTCTCCAAAGTTGGTGGGTTGACGAGACATCGTCGTACATGAGAAATTGCCAAGGAAACCGACTACCTTGACTTAGTCTTTTCCTGAAAATTATAAAAATTATTCACAATAACGATTTTTGGCCAAATTTAATCAGGAAAACTAAATTGATAATTTTTTAGAAGATTTGGGTTTTAATTAACACAATTGAAATTTTTATGATTAAATTTATACAAGTATAATAAGTTTAGAAATTTTTTGTTAATTTTCCATTATAAAACCTCTAAGGCTTCCTTGAGGGCAATGAGTGTTTTAATGAATTTTAGGGTTGTGATCTCCTACTGCACGCGCTGCATGCTTGCTTGACTTTTCAAGTCTTGGAAGGATAACGAAAGCACTCTAAGGAGACATATTATCATACATAAGAACTTGCTAAGAAAATTGACCGCATTGACTTAGCATTAATTGATCGCATTGACTTAGCATTTGCCCGAAACTTTACAGGCGAGTCTGAGAAAATTCCCAAAACCAATTTCGGACTCCCAAAGTCCTTTTACTTAGCAATGATCATATCTAAACACTGCAGATTTCATTCTAATATTTTCTTCTATATTTGGGTTGTTTGCTATTGTTTTGATTTTCAAATCCAAATCCGAACCAACAGTTTCTTGCTTTATCCAATTAATCTTTAGTACTTACCATTGGTGTACCTATTTTTTTTTAATTGTACATAGCGTCAATTGAAACATCAATCTGCACATAAAAATTTAAATACGATGTTGATATTTGTACAAATATTTAAGGAGTTCGAGACGTGCACGCAATAATTTATGAGCATCACCCATCGAAACCGATTCATCTTGTGGATAGGAGATTGAAAAGAAACAAAATATCCATCTATTCACGATTTTTATTATTTGCAAGTCATTTTGGAAATTCCTAGGATAGATTGCGACATCACAATGTGAATCGTGACCGTCTTGTCGAGGCTTCTTTAGTGAAGAGAGAGAGAGAGAGGATGTCAGTTGCATCTGATACATTAGACAAGGAATGGGACCGAATGCACCTTTGGTTTAAGCGAAGAGCAAAGAAATTTGCTTTTCTTTGGAGAGTCTAAGTCAAAAGCAATAGTGATAGAAATTTCCACTTTAATTTTTCCGTGAGTTACTTAGTTAAAATCAGGAATAGTACTCAGCGAGAAAAAAAAAAATCGAAGGATCTATTTAGGTTTATTAACTGCTACAGCAAAGTATGTCTAGGTTATATTTAAGTATTTACCTAATGAATTAGTGTTACTATTAGCAGGACTAGTCCCTTTTTTCTAATTAATGTAAACAATAATGAGAGTAAAGTTATGGCTATACAATTTTATTCTAGAATAAAGCTATAACCCCTAGTTGTGATCTCCCACTGCACACGCTTAGTACTTGCTTGACTGTTCAAGTCTTGGCGGAATAGTGAAAGTACCTTGTCTTAGTTATACTCGATCAATGATGCACCCTTAGTCGGCGGGCAATAACTCCGAGACATATTGTCATACACGAAAAATTGGAAAGCGACTACCTTTTCTCAAAAATTGTAAAAATTATCTATTTCAACGATTTCCCATCAAATTTAATAAAAAAAACTAAATTAGTAAATTTTCAAAAAAGTTTTTTATTTAGTCCAATTAAAAAGTTTATGATTGAATTTGTACAAATATAATAGGTATAGAAATTTTTTTTTGCTAATTTTCAATTATAAAAACTTTAAGGCTTCCTTGAGGGCAGTGAGTACTTTAACGAATTTTAGGGTTGTGATCTCTCACTGCACACGTCCATACATGCTTGACTTTTCAAGTCTTGGCAGGATAATGAAGCACTCTAATGAGACATATTGTGCGACATAATCTCTTCTTTTCGTAGTTTTGAGTCGAAGCATTTTTTTAATTTGGCTAAAATAGATAAAAGAGAATAATTGAAGCATACCTTTGATGCTCACCTAATTTAAGTCAAGATCTTAGCGAACAACCCAAACAATTTTTCAATAACTTAAGTGCTATATCGAAATGAAATAAAAAATTTATATCATCATTTTCTTAAAAAAGATTTGAAGTGAATCTTAGTTCAAGTAAAGATCTGAAATTGTTATGTTAGTCTAAAATAAGGATATGATCTCACCTGTTGATCTAAGGCATTTTCGTCCTTTATTTTCTAATTTAATTTAATTTTATTACATTTTTCTATTCTTTTCTTTTCCAAAATACTCAAAAAGGGGAAAAAATATGAAACTTAAAAAGAGATTTCCGGTGGGAGGGCTAGCAACCCTCCCCACCTATGGCTGATGCCCCACTGGCGATGGGGGTTGGCAGCCGTGGTCGGCAGGGTTCGCTAGCACCTCGACGAGGGCCGGTGATCCTGGCCGACCAGAGGCAAAAGCTAGAAAACCGGGAGAGGACCAGCGAAATCTTAAGTGTTGACTAGACGAAATCCTACACTAATTTTTTTTGTTTCATCTCAAAACAAAGCTACTTATTATTCATTTCGTTTGGGGAAATGCGTCTGACATGAGTAACTCTTTTTTTATTCTAGTTTAAACTTAAAAGGAGAAGAAAATGAACAAATGGATTGAACTCTCAGGATACCCATTCTCAATCCCCTCGAAAAACATTGCGGCCATCGAATGGGTAAAAGATAAATTTTAGCTTTAGCTATTGATTTAAAAACATTTTATCTCACGCACTTCCGCAAGAGTTTTTAAGTTATTGTCATGTGTACTCATGAGGTTTGGATTTAACATATCTCGCAAGATGTCACTAATCCTAATTCTAGGATAATGTTAATCATACATGATTGTATTTTTATACGCGTTAATTCCTCACCAATTGTATTGATTATTCATAATTCAAAAGATTTTTCCTAGTATTTTTCTGTATCTCCCATTAAGAAGATTAAATTCAGAAAGAGAATAAAATTTTTCAATGGACAAAAGTAATATTTCGACTTGGCAGTTTTAATTAGTGAAATTAATACCAGTGTAGAAGAAAATTGTGGCTAAAAATAATTTAGAGTTATTTTTACTTCTTTACGAGTAATTTAACCTGATTTACGCGTCTGGTAACATGGGAATTAGCTATAATTGTAAGGTCCAACAATAGGTAGTATTATCATTAAATTATGATAAATAAAAGACTGCATATTGCAATCCACACCCATCATGTATTTAATTATCCAAACATTATATATATAGGTCACAAGAAGTAAAGACAAATAGCAAAGAGAAAGTTATAGCGGCTGCTTGTAAGGGTTAGCATAACTTAATAAAGTTGAGTTACCATGACAGGTTCAAATTACATAAAAGGACATTCTAATTCCTAAAGGTGCTTATGAAAAGTTATATAAGAGCCGAGACCGCGTCTACAGGGAAAAATAAAAATTAAGATATAGAGTTGTTCTATGCTAATCATACATCACGAGACGTGGAGAGTTGCGGTCTTGGTGCTAAAACTTGTGTTACTTCAACCAAACCAAGCAGCACATTGGTATGAGAACGTCGTCTCGAGATGGAGTATTGGAGTGCCCTTGGATTGACCCAGAATGTTCTGTGTATGTTGTGTTCGATAGTCTTGGATCTCTATCATCCAAAAAAATAATTTAAAATATGAAAATTTTCTTCACATTTATAAATTGACTATCAATTATTTTCACAAAAGATGTGGGATAATCTCAACAATGTTCGGTCTAAATTGGAGCTATAACAATCTATAACTTTTTCACGTGATTATTAGATTTAAATTTGTTGGTAAACTGGACAGTGTTGAGTGATTTTTTTGTCTCTTTCATTCTAAAAACAAACTTAAAAGGGTGAGAGTTATCCCCCATTTTCGATTCGATTTACTTGTTTGGGTTGTTCGCTATAATGGAAAAATGCTTCGACTCAGAACTACGAAAGGAAGAGATTATGTCGAGCAAAATCTTTGATGCGACACGGCTGGACATTTTCACATGCACTGATAAGCTTGAGGCATTTTTATTGCACGATGATCGACGAACTTCCATGATTGCGCTGCAAACGTAAGAAAGACGCTACGTGTCTCGGGTTGTGTTAGATGTGACTTGACAACTATGAATATGGACAGCGTACGACGGGTGGAGCGCATTCATCGCCGGTGTTGCGATAGTACTGCCTAAGGCCAAATCAATAATGCAATACTATTTCCCTTTCTTGTCAGCCTTCCGGATATCCACATGCGACAAACCCTTCTCCCTTCTCAGGTCTCTTGTGATTGAAAAAGTAAAACTAGGATTGCTTAATCTCTCTTTGAATGCAACCCTTCTGTCAAATTCACCAAATAGGTTAAGAATTAGTACTTACATAGATCTAGATCAGTTTTTTTTCGGAATTACATAGATTTTTCAAGAACGGTTGCGAATACAATCGTTTAACGCTGATTAAATTCATGGCATGCCCTTGATCCATGAAGGGTTTCTGGGGATGGCTCTTCAATAGGGTCTGAGAATGATGCTTTGAGTATTTGAAGCAACAGGACCGGATCCTCAGAAGTTCCGAGCACGCACTCCTTCAGCAGAAATCTCTTTCGTGGCAAAATCCTATCTAACTTCTTCCTGATGGGTCTTTTCTTTAATTTAATTTAATTTTTGTTGGTTGAAAAAGTAAAACTAGGATTCTCGATAAAGAGGATAGCTTGATAAATATTAATTTCTCAACTTGCAAGATATAGCAAAATAGTTAAAAAGTTTTCTTCACCGAATATAATAAGGTAAAATTGGTACTGTCATCATAGAATAATACCCTACAACTGTTATCGGAGAATTAAAGTAGCAATGTATCGACAAAGAGACTTTATAAAAGCTATCTGTGTCTGTTAAATTTCAAATGATTTCGTATGAAATTCCATGAAAAAGGTGTCAATTTTGGCGTGCCTCTCGAAGATGGACCATATAGCATGCCTTTTTAGTAAAGACGCTTTTCAGAAAATTCCACCAACGATGTTGACTCGGTTAATACATAAATTTGCACGATGAACCAATGCTTTCTTTATAATTATGGTGTGATCTTAATTTGTAATTTCAAACTTTCATCCATCATGATTCCTCACAAACTTATGTTATTTTCAAGTTTTGGCTCATGTGATTGTGATATTCTAGATGGATACAAAAAATTGATTCATGTGAATTCTCTTACCTTAGCATATAATATGATTTGCAAAACTTGTTACTTCCTCTAGTTAATTTTTTTTGTTGGAAATTTTAATGTAGAATATGTTTATTATCGTCGTTGTGACAAGATAAGAAATTTTCCAAGATTCATTCAAATTCATTTCACCCTTGTTGCCCTTGATGAAGGGGACTTCTTCATTTACTAGAGTGATGATCTGAATCATTTGGCTAACAAAAAGACAAAACGACAGAAAAAAAATATATGAACTGATATGGAGTCACTGGGCGAAATTGGCTCGATCAAACAAGATTTTATGGAAAAATCCTTTGCTTATGGGTGCAATTCTACTACAAATTGGAAGAAAAGAGAAAATAATAGTTGAGATGATTTGTCTATTTCGATGATCATTTCATCTGTTAAAGGAATCCTATTCTTGAAAATTCCATTTTCTAAAAAAAAAAAATTCTGACACGTACGACAGTGAAGGTCGAGAATTTTAAATGCAACACTTCTAATTGTTTTTAGTTTCTTCGTTGGGATTGTATGTATGCTTTATCTAAGGGATGTGGCAATACATGGTAAAGTATTTGAATATTACAAATTAAGGGCTCATTCCTTTGATCTTAAATTATTCAGATATGATTAAAAAAGATAATTCCTATTGGTTTATAGTTGATGGAGATCATTCCTATCACTTTGTAATTGGTGGGGCCAAGTCGTGTATCAGAATTCGATTGGGAATGGAGAAGAGTAGAGGTTTTCTTTCCCAGTTGGGGAGAGAGATTTTCTTAAACTTCAGAATCCGAGATTTTTTTAGGAGATTATTTGAAAAGTGGGAGCAGCCTATATTGTGACAAGTGGTCCAGTCTCCGGCTCAGGATAACTTGTCTTCTCGATGAGCACTGCAGAAAGACTGAAGAAAAGTACGTCAAATTTACATTACCAACTTTCATAAAATAGTTTAGGACCATTTCTTAATATTAATGATGGACTCTCGGATAATGCATTTGGAAAATGGAACGAGCACTGCGCTGCACAAGACTTCGTCACGCGGGGAATTATCATTGGATCGTCCATGTAAGTGGTTAGGACTGGCTGGGGTCCACTCCGCAACTCGAACTTATCCCATAACTGAAGTTAAAATAAAAATCCAAAACGAAAACGAAAACGGAAAGACACATCTTACTTCTCCTTATATACCCTCACCAACCCCTCAGATTAAATCATCAAGATAATCATATGTCTGTGAAGGGAGTTGAGGGAAGAACCATGGTCATCTATAAGCTTCTCTTGAAAGCTGCGGTGCTTGGGGCTTTATTGGGTCTATACCACAAGCACCTAGCACAAGCTGATGATTCAATCACTATGCCCGGATGCAAAAGTTCCTGTGGAAACCTCAAGATTCCGTACCCCTTCGGATTGAGCGATAGCGATCCCCACTGCCGCATCAATTTTTCCTCATTCAGAGTCTACTGTGATTACTCTGCCAAGCCCCCCGTAGCTTATATGCGGAACAAAACTAGTAACATCAAAATACTCCACATTTCCGTCGAGGACCACGAGCTGCGCATTAACACTTTTATGGGTCGAGATTGCTATAACTCTTCTGGGTACGATGATTCTTCAAGCAACGAACCATCGATACAGCTAGGTAAATTCCCTTTCTCCAGCACCAAGAACAAGTTCACTGCCATTGGCTGCGACACGTCAGCTTTCTTCCGAGACCGCCAAGGAAAGTTCTCTTTGGGGTGTATGTCTTCGTGTAGCAGCGTTTTGGACGTCAGCAATGGATCGTGTTCTGGCATCGGTTGCTGCGAGACTAGCATCCCAAGGAACACCTTCAATTACAATATCTCGATTACGAGCTTTTCCAATCACTCCGATGTCCTGGGTTTCAATCCTTGCAGTTATGCCTTCGTAGCAGAAATTGGATCCTACAACTTTTCGGTTGGCGACCTTAAGCAGCTTAAATTCAACCCTGTCCCTGTAGTTCTCGACTGGGCAATAGGTAATCAAACATGTGAGGAAGCCAAGAAGAACAGCACGAGCTACAAGTGCACCAAGAACACCAATTGCACCGACACCGAAAACAGATATGGATACAAGTGCACTTGCTTAGAAGGTTATCGAGGCAATCCTTATCTTGAGAATGGTTGTCATGGTAAATTGATAACATCGGCAATTTTTAACTTGTCTTTTATATTGGTATGATCTAAGAAGATTAGATACATTTGAACTGTGTGTTTAATTTTTGTAGATATTGATGAATGTGCGGATCCAAAGATGAACCGGTGTGAAAAAATTTGCCATAATGTTATTGGGAGTTATACTTGTTCATGCCCAAATGGTTATCGTGGTAATGGCAAGAGAGGCGTTGGAATTGGACAAGGGTGCACTCCATCAAATTTGACGGTGATTTTGGTTGGTAAGTCTTTTCTTTTTACTTAAAGTACCTGATTTTCTATAATAAAAAAAATACTGTGTTAGCATATTGCTAGAATATATAATTTGATTTTTTTTTGGTGGTGTATGAGAAAATTAACTATTTACAATTTCGCCCAATTTTCTTTTACTATTTCCCTTGCTTGGGAAAATTCAAAATGAAAATTTCTATATCCTTCTCACTGAAGTTTCTATGCGGAAGATAAATGAGATTATATGATACGTTGAGCACATCACGTGTTACTAAGTACATTATGATTGAGCTTCCTTGAAATTCAAAAATAGATTAAGTTCCCTCATGTCGATGTCTGTACTCTGGGAGCGTCAAAAGTCATGGTGACCATGGGCTTTGGATAAATGTAAAGACATTTTCCAACTATTGAGGTCATTTCGCAAATATTTATATTGATGAAAGCGGTCAATTTTACGATGTGTGTGACTTTCGGTATTCAATCGGACGGAGGTCACCTGTCTCAGGCAACCAGATATTTGTTGTAAAGTGAGAGGTGAGCATCCTCCAATTTGACATCATGACCTTTAGAAAGAAAGGGGGGCAAAGGTGGTGGCCGCAAGAGCGGTTGATGGCACATTGCCGAGGACTTGTGTTGGCGAAAACTGGTAGAGACGTTCGCTTAGGGATGGCTATTTTATCGATCCAAGAGGATATCCTTACTTCCTAAGTCCCAAATAAAATTAGTCAAAACCCATGATCAATGGATTTTGTGGCCGAGATTTGACAAAATATATATGCTTCACATCCAAGGTTTGTGTGTGTGTGTGTGTGTTTTTTTTTTTTTTTTGGGGGGAGAATAGATATATTGTTTCTTTTGACAACTTGCTAATTCAATCCTAAATTTTTCAATTGTGCCAATTTAGTCTTAAACCTTTCAATTGTGCCAATTTAATCTAAAAGCTTTTAATGATTTGCCAATTAAATCCTAACCTTTTAACAATTGTCCTTCTAGCCAACTTTGACCGGAAATTGTTGATGTACGTGGACAATTTTTGTATTCTTTTGAATTTTTTCTTATTCTTTCCTTTCCTTTTCTTTTTTTATTTTTTATTTTTCCCATCTTCCCTTTGCTGTCCTCAGGCAAGGGCCGTCCCAATCGGCCTTGGGCGAGGGCAAGGCCAGCGAACTCTGCTGCCATCTTGACTATTGATGAGGCCCAACGATGGCTGGTGGAGGGAAAAAGGGAAAACGAAAAAATTCATAAAATTAATAAAAATTACAAACACTGTCCTTGTTAGTGCTGATTGATGCTAACTAGATTGCCATGTCATTGATTTCTGACTAAAAGTGGCAAATCTTTAAAAGGGTTTATGATGAAATTGACATAATTCAAAGATTTTGGACTAAATTGTCAAGCTATTAAAAGATTTATGATTAAATTAACATGATTGTAAGGCTTATAACTGAATAGACCACCATACAATAGGTTTAGGATTTTTTGAATATTTTTCTAGTATTTTCATAGTCTATGCACTTAACTATTTGATTATATCTTTGTTTCTCACCCATTAATGATGCATACTATTTTCGAATTATTTTGCTGAGAAAAGCCTCCTTTTTGTCTTTCTCTCTTCAAAGCATGAAAGCACTTGTTCAAATTAGTGGAAGCTAATTTGTTGACGATGAATGGGAAATTGGTTACGTGGCAGTTCCCGCTAACTCCATTTTACCACAGGGGGGGGCGCTGGCATCGGAGCCATAGTGTTGCTTTTGCTTTGTTGGTGGTTGTCCAGATACACCAAAAGAAGGCGTGAGGCAAATCTCAAACAAAAATTCTTTCAACGTAATGGTGGAATTGTGTTACAACAACGCCTATTTTCTATAGAAAATAATCACATGGAGAAAGGGAAGCTATTCACCTTAATAGAGTTAGACACGGCTACAGACCATTTCAACAAGAACCGAATATTGGGTCAGGGTGGTCAAGGAACTGTTTTCAAAGGAATGTTGCCAGATGGAATGATAGTTGCGGTCAAGAAATCCAAAGTTATTGATATGGGACAAGTTGAACAGTTTGTCAATGAGATTGTTATTCTCTCTCAAATTAATCACAGAAATGTGGTCAAGCTATTCGGATTTTGTTTGGAGAGTGAAGTCCCTCTTTTGATATATGAATTTGTCCCCAATGGGACTCTATGCCAATATCTTCATGATCCAGACAAAGAATTTCCAATTTCATGGGAAATGCGGTTAAGAATTGCCAGTGAAGTTGCTGGGGCTCTTTCATATTTGCACTCTGCTGCAGCTGTACCAGTTTATCATCGTGATATCAAGTCATCAAATATACTTCTGGATGAAAAATATCGAGCCAAAGTGTCAGATTTTGGAGCTTCTAAATCGATTACCATTGACCAAACACACTTGACCACAATGGTGCGAGGAACCTTCGGATACTTGGACCCTGAGTACTACCAAACAAGTCAATTTACGGACAAGAGCGATGTCTATAGCTTTGGGGTTGTCCTTGTTGAGCTACTAACCGGAGAAAAGCCAATTTCTCAACTAAGGGCAGAAGAGGATAGAAATCTAGCCTCGTACTTCATCATTTCAATGGAAGAGAATCGCTTGTTCGATGTTCTTGATAAGGAGATATTGGACCATGGCAAGAACGAAGAAATTATTGTTGTGTCCAACTTGGCAAAAAGATGCTTAGGACTTCATGGAAGGTACAGGCCTACAATGAAGGAAGTGTCAATGGAATTGGAGCGATTACAATCACTACGAAATCCCACGGTCGTTCAGCAAAATGAAGAAGAGATCGATTGCATTAGAACTGAATCTATTTGTGTATCGAGTACGATTCCCATGTTGAAGCAATCGGAAGCAGGAATAGAGCTAACTTCAATGGAGGAGGATCAATCACTTTTATCACCGAGATGAAGATATGAGACATCGCAATCTCTTTATTTGCCTTTATACTTGAGTTGCAGAATAATGATGATGAAGGGCTAGAAACAATACAATAGATTCATGAACCCTTTGATGTAAATGTCTAGTATCAGTGATGAATTTATTTTCTCTGCCTGATTTCTTGTTAATTTGCTTTAGCTTTTCACTGGGGTTTACTATCATATCAAGAAAATAGCCCCTTACCAAAATCCTCCAAATTAGTCGTTACAGAAATATTCTGTCCATGATTTATGAGCCATGTACTTCAATCTTGAGATATTGGTCTCTTTCCACATATTTATGTTTCCCAGTTCTTTGTATTGCAATACTTTCCATTGATCGATAATCCAAATATATTGCAATAAGGCTATTTAAACAAAACATATTTCTAATGTCGATTTCTGTATGAACGCGAGGTGTGCGCACTTTTATTGGTCTATATAAATCAATGAGCATAAGGAATATGTTTATATGGCTTTTACTAGGGAGAATGTTGATGTGATTATTTAAAGAATTGTACTTCATTCTACTTCAATACTTCATGCTACTTCAACTGATTTCTTTCGTCTACTTGTGTTTAGCGGCTCCCCAACTCAACTCCATTGGTCTTGTAATATGTATTATGTTATGCTTATCAATAGCTAAGTTTATTTAAAATAAAAAAAGAACTTATTGTACATTGAAAGTACTTTATCACGTGTCTTTTACTTGGTCCATCAACAAGCTCAAGTTCCCTAGGCAACCTCTACATTGCAATCTCGCGTTCAAGGCTATATATTTCTTAACACCATCCTAAAATATCCTATGGCGGCCCAGGTCCGGCGGTAGGGTTGTGTGTGCCATAGTGTAGTGCTAAAACATTTAAAGCATGCACAATAACTTATACACCAAAATTTATTTCAACAAAATTAGTATACTTGCACAAAAAAACACCCAAGTTAGGAAAACATTTAAACAAGACAAAATGGCTTAAGTCCACAAAAAAATGTCCCCAGCAAAGTCGCCAAGTTGCCGCGACCTCCTTGTCATGTCCCGTGAGACTAATGGCAAGACTAAATGCTTTCCTTCATTAGGGTTTTAGTCAGGGCTCTCCTAAGCCCACTAATTTATGACTTAAAGCCCAAGTTTTTAACCTGTAATTCAATTTCATTTAAAAATAAGTCGCTATTAATAAGTTTGGGATGGGTTGATTGAAAACCAAGTAAAATATCGAGAGAAATATTTTACTCATGTACAACTAGAAAACTAGGATTGAAGACTTGATTACACTAGTTAATCACTAATGCCATTTTGGTACCTAATCTTGTTTAAACCCTTTAGGCTTGGTATTTTTGAATTTTTCAAGGATTTTCCATGCATTGTTGAAACAAACATTTTTTTTTTTTTGGCTTTTTCTGTTTTTTTGGAAATATAAAATATTTCTAGATATTTTTGGTTTTTCTAGAAAATGTGAAATATTTTTTGGATTTTTGCTGTTTTTCTGAAAATGATAAACTATTTGGATTTTCTGATTTTTTTGGAAATTATAAACTATTTTTCGGATTTTTTGATTTTTCTGAAAAAAAATATTTATATTATTTTTAAATTTTTCGAAAATATAATAATAATAATAATAATAATAATAATATTATTATTATTATTATTATTATTATTATTATTATTATTATTATAAACAGACTGGACCCGGGTCGGATCTCCTGGATCCGGGCCAGGTCTGGACCAGCTCGGGCTCCCGAGCCCTGGGCCCCTCGGCTGGGCTGAATCCGGCTCATGGGCCTGGTTCGCCTGGCCCAAGGGAATTACCTGAAAATAAAAGAAAAACAGTCAAGCCCAAAAAACCAAGTCCGGCCCAAGAAAATAGAAGGGCCCAACAAGCCTAACCCATTTCAGCCCAAAAAACCAAACCCTAGCTGGTCGACCGGGTCCTCGTGCCCGACCCGGTCATGACCCGACTCCCGCGCTCCCTCTCTACGGCAGTCCATCCGCGACGCTGATGGGACGGCCGAGCGAGTCACGGCGAACGGCGGCGGTCATCGCGAGACCAGCCGACAGAACGACGACTGGCGGGAGCAGGGGCGACGGCTGGCTCGGTCGACGAGAGGTTGGGCCGAGATCTGCAGCTGGGTCGTTGTGGGACAGAACGACAACGGTTTTGGGTGCGGCCGACGATGGGAGCTTTTGAACAAGCGGCGTCGGGGGGTGGTTGAGCGGTGGTGGCGTCGGGCCAGGCAGGCAACTTTCGGACGCGGCGGCGAGGCTCGGTCCCGCGCCTCTCTCCCTTTGCAGATCTGTCTCCCTTTTCTCTCCCTTCTGCAGATCCGGTCACTCGGCTGGCGGTCTTTTTCTGAATTTAAAAGCAGATTGATTTCACTTTTGTCAATTTCTGAACTCTCCGGCATCTTTTGACTTGGTGACCTTGGGCTTTGAGTATTTGAGAATACATCTTTTATCGATTGAGAACAAGTTGCGAATGTTGACATTGGTACAGTGTGACGTGTTGTTGCGTGATCTTCATTGCCGCTTATAGCGCGGAGTCGCAAGGTCGTGGGATTGAATTAGTCAAAATATTGACCTGGTAAACCACACAAGTCAAAAAATTGCCGCTTTTATATATATATTTGTGTGTGTGTGTAGAAGACTTGGAGCATGTCAATGATTTGGTCAGTGGACTTTCTGTATCAAATCGTATTTTAATTATGGGCAGTGCTAACATAACGGTACTGTTATTACTTCAAAAATGATGGTGTATCCAGAGCCAATACCACAATTTCAAGAAAAATCAGCCATGGAATGTGTACAGTCTATTCAACAGCTTTTTATAAAGAAATTAAGACAATTCCCGGAGAATGAAATTAAAATTAAAACCATTCTTCGTTCTTTCTGACTACATCTCTTGAATCTCAATCTTCATCTCATCTTTCCTCAATGAACAATCTTGCAGTATAATCAGTTTTTTTATTTGAACTCAATTTTGCATTTTGTTCACAACCTCATAAAATAAAAAATTTCATACAACATTTTACCCTTGGTAAATGCTGAAATGTTTGTACCCCATAAAATAAAATAAAAAATAAAATTTATATTGTACACTTGATCATGATAAAACGAAGCAATGGTCATCAACAAAAAAATTGACATTTTGTAAAGTTTCCCACTCATGACGTGATGTTGTAAATCTTTTCTATAACGTTGTAATTGTAATTTATGAAAATTCATATTTTTTTGACAATTTTAATAGTATATTGCACTCACCTATGACAAAATTTCAAAATTTTAATAGTATGTTGAACGCAGGTACAACATTTCAAAATTTAAAACATAATGCATTTAATGACACTCTTTGTTCTTAATTGCAACCAACAAAAGAAGTCTTTATAGAATATCGTAAAAGTGTTTTTTTTTTCTCCTTTCGCTTTACGAGCTACATTCATCAAAATTAAGTAGAAAATGTCCTAATAGTTTCTTTTCGTTAGTTGCTCTACACCAGACCAAATAAAATTACCGGATCTTGAACGGCATAAGAGGCTTGAACCACATAAGAGGCTCTACATGAAACAGAGAAAATGATCTAGTAAAAACAATTCAAAAAAAAAAAGGAATAGAAAGCCATGAAAAAAGGAAAAGATGAAAAATAGGAATGTGCTCTCGAACTGGCTAAATCTTTCCTCAAGTTGACTACACAAAACTTGAGGTGGAGAGAGAGGACCGTCATCCTTGACAGAACGACAAAACAAAGCTACAGCTAAATCATGAAATATGTGATCTTATCTTAACAGATTAATAATCACACACCCTAGATCATAATCTTAATTTCTCTCTTGTCTCTCCCTTCCTGCCCACAAGCTCCAATCTTCACTACCTCTGTTGCTCGTAGCCATGACATCTGACGAAGTTAACGCCCTTGTGTTGGCGAAAACGGGTGGAGACGTACACATAGGGATCGCTATTTTACCAATCCAACTAGATATCCTTACTTCCTAATCTCAAATAAAATGAGCGAAAGCCCGTGTTCAACGGATTTTGGGGTAGGGATGTGGCAAAATTCTTCTGCTCCACATCCAGGCTGGGGAAGGAATGGATATGGCTAGCCCTCTTTTCCTCCTGTTCTCTCTTTATTCCTCCTAAACGTTTTCTAGCTTTAGTGTTTTTACCAATATTCTTTACGCATCTAATCATGAAAACTTTATATAATAAACACAGCTTAATTCCGCACAGGGGATTGATCAAATTCTGACTCGAACTTTCAATCTTGGCAATATAAAGCACTAACTTTGACAATTACCCAAATTTGGCACGCTGTTGGCTTGAAATATTTACAAAATTCTAGCACGTCAATATTATCTCTTTATTACCTATGACACTTTTTTTACTCCTTTACTCTTTACATCATTTTTATCTTCTTACAATAATAGTTAAATCCGCATACTTGCAATTGCAAGGACGCTGATGGGATAAAAAAAACTTGTTCTACATGATTGAAATGTTTTTTTAATCTCATTAGAAAGTCCCAATCATTTTTTTTTTCCTCCTAAAAGTCAAACCTGTTCCTTTCTCATTTTAGTTTTGATTAGCAGGTAAGAACTGATAGATTTGGTTAAATGGCTATTCCGTCTTTCTTTTATGTGTGACCCAGCTTGCACAACTCTTTTAATTTCTTCACAAGCCATATATATCACGATATCATTTAGATAGCTAGTTGATTGCTAGTGTCATGACAAAATTTATTGAAGGTGACGATACAAGTTAAAGAGGAAGATATAAGCAACCTTCGCACCGAATGCTAATCCATTTTAAAATATTTCCTCAAGGGTACTAGTCCTTGCCATTTTCATGTCATCAGAAGGGATCAAGCTGAATACAGAGATGGGACTTGTACTGAGTTACTTAAAATCATGCATAGTTCAAAATAGACATAGGCAACTAAGCGGGGTCTAGAAGCAAGAAAAGGCAGCACCGTTGGAGTCGGGAGTCGAGCAAGCCGAAGCCGCGCGAGCCACCATCCGGCGGGCTCAAAACAGAGCAGCACGGAGCGCTACCTCACTTGAGCGATGGGGGTCCTACCCGGCTCAACGACGGCGACTAACAGGCGAGCCCGAGACAGACTGGACCATGGCTGGCCGCCCTAGCGTCGCCAAGACGAGGTCCTCGGACCAAAGAGGAGTGAACTCAAAGGAAGACTCACCGGAGAGAAAGGACGCCAGGAAGCGGAGTCTCAGGAGCGGCCAAGCTGCTTTCCTACTCTCTACTCTCGGTTCTTCGCTCTAATCTCACTCACGATACCCTCTCTCTCGAGTTCTCAGCCTAAAACCTCTCCCAAGCCGCTCTCGCTCTCTCTGCTTCTCACGCTATTTTCTGCCGAGGAAGCTCTATCCCCCCCGCCCTCCTTCCTCGGTCCTTCTTTTAAACTTGCTCCTCTCCCTCTCTCCAAGGACTACGTCAGCTGCTACCAATGGGTCCGGTACCGCACGACATTCCCCTGCTGCTCGTCGTCGTACTGTCCTCCGTCCTTTGGCTTCCTTTGTCGGAGGCCATCGTCCAACCGGAGGGGAGAAGAAGAAAAGAGGAGATGGGCTGGGCCGGCCCAGGTGGGGAGAAGGAGAAGGGAAAAGAAGAAGGGGCCGGGCTTGGCTGGCCCTGCTGCGTTTTTTTAATTTAATTTTAATTATTTAAAAAAATTAGTACTATTAATACAAATGTTCCTAATGTCTATGTGATGCAATTTAATAATTTTTTTTTCTTTGGGGTTAGAAATTAATTCTTAATTTTAATGTAATCAATGAATGATTAAACGGATCACCAAGATTTTAGGTATCGATATCAATAAATGTCATATTGACACACCAAATTACGTTAAAGGCATCGGTGACTAGAAGAATAAATGTTGGTATAGATTATTAAAGTTGTTTGATAGTTTTGGAAGTAGAAAGAAATGTTGATACTTCTCAAAACAAAGCAAAAGTTAAAAAGTTGATATGTGACTATAATTAGTTGGTATCTTAATTTGATGAATGTCGGTACTTCAGTCAAAGTGAGGCTGGTGATTTCGAATAAAATTTAGTAACTTCAAAGACATTGGTAAACATGCTAACTGACATGCGATTGGGTAAGCAAGTTTCTAGTCACTTTTTTGTACCAACAATATTTGACAATTACCAACCGCATTCGAAGCACTATGTACCATCATGGACCAAAGTTACATATTTATGGCTATGAACACTTCCAATTTACTAAGCCTTCACTTGTTACATGATAAATGAACTCCATGCCAATGCTTCTCTTTGGATATACCATGCTAACTATCTATCATGTGTGCAAGAAAAAGAAGTAAAAGTGGGGATCTTTATGAATACGCTACTTTGATTAATATTAAATCTTCGAACTCATTCTGGTAGAAAGCGAGTTAAAGTTTTTACTATCAGATAAAAGAAAGTAAAGATGGTACTGTTTCTCATCCATAAAAGAATTTACAGAAGCTATGTATGGTGATGTCCATTATCAACCACTTTCGCCAATAAATTTCACGAAAAGTTTGCTGGATTATAATGTTTACCTTTTAAAGGTGGATCATGTAACATGTTTATCATCACTGAAAAAGCTTTCAGAAAATTCCGTCATTGATGTTGGTTGAGGCAACGACATATAATTATCACGACAAGCCTATTTGTGACCTTAACCAGCTTTTTAATTGATGGAGGTGGTAAAATTAATTTATTTTCAAGGTTTGGCTTATGCAGATTAAAATTTTTGAAGCATCATGCCTTTATTATTAGGTGGTTGCGGCTTTTGATGCTGTTAAACTTAAGCGATTTTGTCAATTTGTTTTTTTTTGTGATTATACAACTGGAGTCGAGTTTCCCTATTTGCTGCCTCACTACTAGTTTTCTTGTGAAGGATAATCGAATTATCATCTTGTCACTTTGCTGAGATATTAAAGTGGTTTTACCCTCTATCTTACTGGCAATATATGTTCTCCACAAAGCTAAAATGCAGAGCCATAAATTCTGAAAGTTCATGCTACTATTATCTTCATAAAAATTGGAAACGGTTCGCTGGACGACCAGCAAGCTAAATAGGTTGTGCATGTCCTATTCTGAAATTGCAAACGTCCTACGGATGCAGTTTTCGAGAAATTAGTGGACAATACAGAGAAGTCCAGTGCATCCTCTGCGAATGCAATCGCTCTGTTCCAAAATTCCTACGGCCCAGTGCATATGAAGAAGTAATGCTAAGGTATTATTTTCAAGCACATGAGGCCACTAGAGATGCACACTACTAGTCTCTAGAAGAGCACGAGCATCATCAACCAGCGTCAATTTATTCCTCTCAAGCTCCTTAGACACTCTGAATAGACATATATTTTATCCAGATAGCATGTGTCATAAATACAGTGACTCATTCAAGGACCCTAATCTAGTTGTGCACCATGAACCTGTCAATAAGTGAAGGAATTTTGCCAAAGTGTCAATGGTTGAGCTTTGTGCTTTGTAATTTTATGTAGGAATGTTCCTAGTTTATTATGCTAGTGTCACTTTAAAACTATCGGTCTTGTATAAGGGAATCCATCCCCAAGATGTATTTTTGAAAAATAGTCATTTGTAATGGCCATTTGGGCCTCATGCAATTCATGTAATGCCCTTGCCTTCAGTTATAAAAGGCGAAGAAACGCAGTCATAAAATGGAGGTGAACTTTCGGAAAACCATCATATTTTATCCTATCTTGTTTTTGTAAACTTCGTCGTTCTCTAGGCATATTGTTATTTGAAGGATAGGAATAAATCTTTGATAATGCGATATCCTGATTCTGGGTGAAGCAAGTATTCTCTCTTTTTATCAGTCAAAGTGATCCTGTGGATCAAAAAGCTAAACTAATATTGAGATTTCGAGTCTCAAAGTGACCATTTTAATGAGATTTTCAGGCTAAAAATCAATCATATTTTGATTGTTGAGGGAAGAGCCTATGTATTGTGATGGCATATTGACCTTAAATCTTCTTCTTCTCGGTAACTTAATCTCTTAGGGTTGTGCAATTGGAACCGATTGACCCGGGAGCCACTCGAACTAGATCGGATTGGTTGGTCATACGTAGTTCTCATGTGTGCTAGTTTGGTTATTGATTTCATAAAATCGGAATCGATAATTGACGGTTTGGTTTCTAATTTCAAAATGGGAAACAGACAAATATTGAAAGTCCCCAATTAGCTCAAAGCTCAAATGAAGCTAGCAAGAATAATAGCCCAGTCGAAAGAGAAATAAGTTGAGCTTAGAGAGAGTAAAAGCCCACAACAAAAGGAAAGCAAGCTCTCTCTCTCTCTCCAAACGTAAAGAAAAAAGGAGCACCTTAGCGAAGCAAATTGAAGGGAATCAAACACATCCAGAGACGACACTACAACAGAATCCACTCTCTCTCGTTTTTCTTTCCCCATACATAAGTATCTATTTTGTTTAGTTGGACGAAGAATTTTTGAGAGCATATACAGTTTGCACAAATAGAAAAAACTCTCTCTCTACTTGTTCCGTCGAACTACCCAAGAACCAAATGAGATTAGTACCCAGAACTAGGTGGTCAGGTTCATGATTCCAAAAAATGATAACGAATCCTCCTAATTCAGTTTCCAATTCTTGAGTGGGACTAAATCAGACTGGGACTAGATCATCCCTATTATCCCTCATTAACTCCAATTGTTGCCCATGTTAATTCTTGTTTTTCTTGAATTTAAAGTTATATATTATTTTGAGAAATCAAACATAGCCATATAGCATGAAACTTTGATGTATTCCAAAAAATGAATTTGTTGTACATCAAATCAAATTTTATCATGTAACATATATATATACTTCTTATAAGTATTAAGGCATTATTAAAATGTTGAGTGACTTTATCTGAAGAGAAAAGAAAGAACCAATTTAGAGAAATTCGATGGTCACTTAATAGAGTAGATGTTGTCATTTACTAAATTGACTTTACTAGGTGATTTGATTTTTTTCTCTTTGAGGGTATATAAAATGCGTAGAAAATGAGATAAACACCACATATCCAATTGCAGGATTTTATATGTTTCCATACTGGATTCTATTTGCAGGTATTTGCTCCAAGAAAAATTTATAAACAGAGTACAATAGAAAAGAGGTTTGGTTTTTTTTTTTTGGAAGCAAATAAAGTTTGGATTGAACTCTATAGCATCAACGTTACATAAGAATGATAGGATCTAACATATAAGTAGCAAAAGGACTAGAAAGAAATTTTATAACCACATTTTGATATAGCTTTATTCTTGCAACACTGTACTTAGAAAAAAAAAAAGAAACTTATCCCACTAATGGTAACATTAATATATCATGTTAATACTTAAATATTAATTGTGTATAGTCTATTGACCTATACATACTTTGCTGTAACAGTCAATAAAACCAAAAAGATCCATTAATTTATTTTTAAATTTTTTTTTCGTTTTGTAGCCATACCTGATTTTGGCCAAATAACATCAGGAAAAGTTCTAGTGAAAAATCAATCACTATTGCTCTTGATTTTAACTCTCTAGAGAAAAGCAACTTTTTATTTGCTCCTTCAGCTAGAAAAGAAGAGATATCCAGCGTCTTGTCCAAAGCATCAGATGCAATGATGGCGACCTTGACCTGCAAAGCAACGACTTGTATAGCAAACTCATATATGTAAGATTAGAACGAACCTGCAACACGACATTGACCTTGACTTGAAAAGCCAAGCAGCGACTTGCATGGCCAACTAAGGTCTCTACGATTTGAAAGGCCTGTGAGCTTATGATTTGGGTCCGCTTTTAGCAGGATCGTGATTCACGTTGGGATGTTACAAACCATTTTAAGAATTTTTAAATTAATTTGAAATGTAAATAAAGACTTGCTTTAAGAAATCAGTTTGATCGTGTGTAACAAAGCTCTCTTAAGCTGGATATGAAACGGAGAAAAAAAATAAAAGCAGGATTCTTGACAAAGAAGATAGTTTGATTAATATTAATTTCTCAACTTCCTTGGTAGATATAGCAAATTAGTCAAAGTTTTCTTTGCCAAAGATAATAAGGTAAAAATGGTACTGTCGTCATTGAAGCTATCGACAAGAAACTCCATAAAAGATGGCTCTATTTCTGTTAAATATCAACCAATTTCGTATGAACTTCCATGAAAAAGTGTCAATTTTGGTGTGCCTCTGGAGGGTGGGCATGTGGCATATCTTTTCACTAAAGAAACCTTTTATAAATTTTATAAAAATAGTGTCAATTTTGACGTCTACCTTGATTTGAAAAGCCAACTCATATCTCTACAATTCAAAACGCCCTGTGACATGACATTGGCCTTGACTTGAAAAGCTAGGCAGCCACTGGCATGGTCGGTTGATGTCTCTATGATTTGAAGGCCTGTGAGCTATAATGATTTCCTTGATCCCGAATCCTAGATTCGCTTTTATCATAAATGTGATTCATGTTGTGTACGTTACAATCGGTCGTGGGAATTTCCACATTGATTGGAAACATGAATAGAGACATGTATTAAGGATTCAATTTACTTGTGTGTACCGAAATGTGGCCTTTCCTGATTCTCTCTCCCTCTCTTGATGATTGTATGATATTTACACATACAATTAGTGAAGTGATTAGAATAAAATTTTATAGTCACGTCACGACATAGCTTTATTCTCACTATTGTTTACATTAATTAAAGAAAAGAAAAGGAACTCATCCTTGCTAATAGTAGCACTAATTTATTAGGTGAGTACTTAAATATTAATTTGTGTATTGTTTATTAACCTAGACCTACTTTGCTGTAGCAATTAATAAAACCAAATAGATCCTTTTTTTTCTTCGCTTAGTAGCTATACCTGATTTTAACCAAGTAACTCTAGGAATTAAAGTAGAAATTTCTATCGCTTTTGCACTTGATTTAGACTCTCCAAAGAAAAGCAACTTTCTTTTGCTCTGTTAGCTTAAAAATTCCTCATCCAAAACATCATATACAAGTGACATCCACTCTCTCTCGCTCTTCACTAAAGAAGCCTTGACAAGACATTCACATTGTAATGTCGCAACGTGGCTACCTCAACTCGAAATGAAAGGAAAAGTAAAAGTAGGATTTTTGATAAAGAAGATAGTTTGATCAATATATAGTTTGATCAATATCGAATCCTCAACTTTTGGGATAGACATAGCAAAATAGTTAAACTTTTCTTCCCCGAATATTGCAAAATAAAAGTGTTATTGTCATCATTTGTGCACAAGAACTATAAGCCACAACTTTTATTGGAGAATTAAAGTAGCAATTATACCGACAATAGACTTTGTTAAAGCCGTCTCTATGCCTGTCAGATATCAACCAATTTTGTATGAAATTCCATTAATAAAGGTGTCCCATGTTGTGTGCCTCTCGAAGGTGGCCCCCAAAGCAAGTCTTTTTAAAAAAGAAGCTTTTCTGAAAATTCCATTTCACTCTTACTGTCCTTGATGAACTTCTTAGTCTATAAGGAGTGATGATCTGAATTATTTGGCTGACAAAAAGAGGGGAAAAAAAAAAAGGTGAACTGACATGGAGTCACTACGTGAAATTGGCTCAATCAAACAAAATTTAATGGAAAAGTCATTATTAAAATGTTGAGTCACTTTATCTGAAGAGAAAAGAAAGAATCAATTTAGAGAAGCTCGATGGTCACTCAACAGAGTGGATGTTGTCATTTACTAAATTGACTTTACTAGGTGATGTGATTTTTTCTCTTTAAGGGTATATAAAATGCACAGAAAATGAGACAAACACCACATATCCAATTGCAGGATTTTATATGTTTCCATACTGGATTCTATATGCAGGTATTTGCTCTAGACAAAATTTATAGACAGAGTACAATAAAAAAGAGGTTTGGTTTTTTTTTTTTTGGAAGCAAAGAAAGTTTGGATTGAACTCTATAGCATCAACATTACATAAGAATGATAGAATCTAACATATAAGTAGCAAAGTGACTAGAAAGAAATTTTATAACCACATCGTGATATAGCTTTATTCTCGCAACAGTGTACTTTAATTAGAAAAATAAGAAACTTATCCCACTAATGGTAATATTAATTGTGTATAGTCTATTGACCTAGACATACTTTGCTGTAGCAGTCAATAAAACCAAAAAGATGCATTAATTTATTTTTTTTAAAAAATCATTTTGTAGCCATACCTGATTTTGGCCAAATAACATCAGGAAAAGTTCTAGTGAAAAATCAATCACTATTGCTCTTGATTTTAACTCTCAAGAGAAAAGCAACTTTTATTTGCTCCTTCAGCTAGAAAAGAAGAGATATCCAGCGTCCTATCCAAAGCATATGATGCAATGACGGCGACCTTGACCTGCAAAGCAACGACTTGTATAGCAAACTCATATTTGTAAGATTAGAACAAACCTGCAACACGACATTGGCCTTAACCTGAAAAGCCAAGCAGCGACTTGCATGGGCCAACTGAGGTCTTTACAATTTGAAAGGCCTGTGAGCTTATGATTTGGGTCTGCTTTTAGCAGGATCGTGATTCACGTTGGGACGTTACAAACCATTTTAAGAATTTTTAAATTAATTTGAAATGTAAATAAAGACTTGCTTTAAGAATTTAGTTTGATCGTGTGTAACAAAGCTCTCTTAAACTGGATATGAAATGGAGAAAAAAAATAAAAGCAGGATTCTTGACAAAGAAGATAGTTTGATTAATATTAATTTCTCAACTTCCTTGGTAGATATAGCAAATTAGTCAAAGTTTTCTTTGCCGAAGATAATAAGGTAAAAATGGTACTGTCGTCATTGAAGCTATCGACAAGAAACTCCATAAAAGATGTCTCTATTTCTATTAAATATCAACCAATTTCGTATGAACTTCCATGAAAAATTGTCAATTTTGGTGTGCCTCTGGAGGGTGGGCATGTGGCATATCTTTTCACTAAAGAAGCCTTTTATAAATTTTATAAAAATAGTGTCAATTTTGACGTCTACCTTGATTTGAAAAGCCAACTCATATCTCTACAATTCAAAATGCTCGGCGACATGAAATGAAAGGAAAAGGAAAAGTAGGATTCTTAATAAAGAAGATAGTTTGATCAATATCGAATCCTCAACTTCCGGCACAGACACAGCAAAATAGTTAAAACTTTTCTTCGCCGAAAATCGCAAAGTGAAAGTCTTGCTGTCATCATTTGTGCACAAGAACTATAAACCACAACTTTGATTGGAGAATTAAAGTGGCAATTGTATCGACAAGAGACTTTATTAAAGCCGTGTCTATGCCTGTCAAATATCAACCAATTTCGTATGAAATTCCATTAATAAAGGAGTCCCATGCGGTGTGCCTCTCGAAGGTGGACCCCAAAGCAAGTCTTTCTAGAAAAGAAGCTTTTCTGAAAATTCCATTTCACTCTTATTATCATTGATGAAGAGGACTTCTTAGGGCCCGTTTGGTTCAGCTTTCCCAACGGGCTTTCAACCCCCAAAGCTCCTTGGGAAAATGCAAACCTGTTTGGTTCAGCATTTTGGAGGACTTTGGGGAGATGCAATTGCATCTCCAAGTGTCAATCAAAGTCCCTTAGCTCAATGCAAGTCTAAAGGTGCATTTGCAAGTTGCATTTTCGGAATGCAACTTATACTATTGTTCATCTTTCCCGCGTGGCCAACAAAGTTGACGATTGCCGACGACCACTAGCCAAGGAGGGCGACCGCCGACCAAGGGGGGGTGACCACCACCCTTAGTCAAGCGACCTTAGGCGGTCACACGGTTGGGTCGCGCGACCCAGGCGGTCGCATGCCTGAGGTCTGGCGACCTCAAGCAGGTTGTGTGACCATCGCCTGGGTCGCGAACCTAGCGACGAAGGTGACCTAGGTGGCCGCCTTCATCGCCTAGGATCGTATGACCTAGGCGACTGTCTGCCTAGGCCATGCGAACCCAGGTGACGGCCATCACCTAGGGTCATCGAGCTGGCCTTAGTGGACGGTCGCCTGGGTCGCGCGACCAGTAAGCGCCGCTTGAGGTCACGCAACCTCAAACAAGGCCGCCGGAAGGTGGATTGGAAAAAAAATTTATTTACAAATTTTTTTTAATAAAAAATTTCACAAAAGTCCCTTAGCAAAATGTGATATTCACCAAACGGCATTTAAGCCAAAGTTGTTTCACAATGCAAAATTTACAAAACGGTATTTCCATTTCGAGAAACCCCTTTAGCCCAAAGGTATTTGCATTTTTCCAAATGCATTTTCCCAAAGCCGAACCAAACGCACCATAATCTATAAGGAGTGATGATCTGAATTATTTGGCTGACAAAAAGAGGGGAAAAAAAAAAGGTGAACTGACATGGAGTCACTACGTGAAATTGGCTCAATCAAACAAAATTTAATGGAAAAGTCCTTTGCTTTTGGGTACAATTCTACTATGATTTGGAATAAAAGAGAGAAATAGTCGTAATGGTTTTTCTATTTAGTTGGTCATTTCAAGCGGCAAAGCCAGTCCCATTCCGGAGAACTCCTTTACGGAAAAAAGGAAGATCTTTTGACATTTAAGAAAATGAAGGTCAAGAGCTTAATTGTGATTGTACTTATGCCTTCCGTTATCTATGAAATGTGGTAATATATGATAAAGTATTTAAATGAAAAAAAATAGCATTTCCATCTAATAACTTAAATTTTTGGAATAGTTGACACTAAATTCACAAAATCTCACATTAAGTTAGAATTAGTGATATTTTTGGGTCTTACTTGTCCAATATTATTTGGGAATAGGATCCAACATACAAGTAGTGAAGTGGCTAGAAGAAAATTCTATGGCCCCATTGCAACATAGCTTTATGGGAAAAGTGAAAAAAAAGTCATAAGCCTATTACATTGATATCAATTCAATTTTAAACATTTTAATTGAACTAATTTAATTCTAAATCTTTTCACATTAGTACTAATTCAATCTATCCAGCAAATTTAAGTTAGAAATTGTTGACGTAGTCGTCGGTTGTTTGATGTGGCACGATTGGTATTGATGTTGATAATCTTTTTAGTTTTTAAATATATTTGCCTTTTCTTTTTATTTTTCTTTTCCTTCCTTTCCTTTTCTTCCCATTGTGGCTGACGAGGTCCGCGGAGCTTGCTAGCCATCGGGCAAGGGCTGCAAAGCCCTCATCAGTGACTAGTGAGTGTCAAGGCCCTTGCCCGGATGCAAGCGAGGCGCAGGTGGCCACGGGAGAGGATCTTCGTGTACGAGGTTCTAGAGTTGGGGCATGGACTCTGCAGGACTGCGGCATTTCTGAAGATTTCAGCCGCTTCCTCTTCACCATCAACGCTCCCATCCCGGCCGAAGTTTGGTTTCGGTTTTCCTTTCGCTTTTGCTTCTTTCATGCCAGTTCTTTTTTCTCTTTGTTTCCTTACTCCTCCAGCCAAACCACGGTCGCTCCAACTTCGAATGGTCTGAGGAGCCAAGCAACGATGGAATCGTGGCCACCGAGCTACTGGGCAGCACAAGCCTCTAGCGACCCCGCATTATGGGTTGTCCGGATCTGGGTGAGGCCGGGTGAGGGCCATGACCCTCACTGGCTACTAGTGAGGGCTTTGCGACCTTGCCCAGTGGTCAACAAACTTGGATGACACTTGCCGGCCACAGTGAAAAAAAAAAAAAAAAGAAAAGAAAAAGAAAGAAAAGAAAGGAAAAGAAAAAAATTAATAAAAATTTCAAATTTTCAAAAAAATATATTAAAATCATTTAAAAAATGTCGGTGTTAGTACCAAATTTGTGTCATATAAGACGGTCAGCATCCACATTAGTGATTTCTGACCTAAATTGACCGAATCGACTGAATTAATATCAATATAAAAAATGTTTAGGACAAAATTGTTTCAATGGAAATATTTATGACTGAATTAGTGTCAATGCAAAAGATTTATGATTTTTTTAGTACTTTCCCTGATCTTTATTCTCACTCTTGTCTACATTAATTAGAAAAAAGGGACTTGTCCTGCTAATGGTAACACTAATTTATTAGGTGAATACTTAAATATTAATTTGTGTATGTTTACAAACCTAGACATACTTTGTTGTAGCAGTTAATAAAACTATATAGATTCTTTCATTTTTTTTCTCGCTTAGTAGCCATACCTGATTTTAACCAAGTAACTCTAGGTAAAATCAAAGTAGAAAATTTTAACACTGTTGCTCTTGATTTAGATTCTCCAAAGAAAAGAAACTTTATTTGCTCTTTTAGCCTAAAACAAAGATGCATTCAGTCCCATTCTTTGTACAAAGCATCAGACGCAACTGACATCCACTTTCTCCAGCTCTTCGCTAAAGAAGCCTTGACAAGACCATCGTGATTCACACTATGACGTCGCAATCGATTGTAGGAATTTTCAAAGTGACTTGCAAATAATGAATGAACTCTCTACCAATGCTTCTCTTTCGATAAATGGCGCTTTCTATCTGTCACATCTGAAAAGAAGAAGAAGGAGAAGTGGGAATCTTTATGAAGAAAATACTTTGATTAATATTAAATCTTCGAATTCATTGTGGTAGAAAAGCAAGTAAAAGTTTTTGATATCGATTATAAGAAAATAAAAATGGTATTATATATCATCAACAAGAGAAATTACACAAGCTATCTATGTATGGCGATGTTCATTATCAACAAATGTTTGGTATTGAATTCCAAAAAAAAAGTGTTCGATTATAATGCATGCCTCTCAAAAGGTAGATCATGTAGCATGTTTATTCCCTATAGAAGCTTTCAAAAAATTCCATCAATGATTTTTTTTGGTTGGTCCATCAATGATGTTGATTGAGGCAACGGCATATAATCATCATGATGAACCTATTTGTGACCTTAATCAGCGTTTAATTAATGGAGTTGGTAAAATTATGTCATTTTCAAGGTTTGGCTTATGCAGACTAAAATTTCGAGTAGTACAAATCTTTCATTACATACGAATATTTGATTTAATGTGAAGCGTCATGCCTTAGTTATTAGGTGGTCTTAACTTTCAATGTTGTGGCTTTCCCATTAAAATTAAGTAGTTCTATTAGTTGTTTTTCCATAACTACACAATTGGAGTCGAGTTTCCCTATCGACCACCTCATTACTAGTTTTCTTATCGAAGGATACTCGAATCATATCTCATCAAAGATATTAAAGTAGTTTCATCCTATATCCTACTGGCAATATCCGTTCTCCACAAATGTAAAACGCAGAGCCCTCAATTCTGAAGTTCAAGCTACCATTATCTTTATAACAAAAATGGAAACAACTCCCTGGACGGCCAGCAAGCTATATAGGTTGTCATGTCCTATACCAAAATTGTATAGGTCCTATGGATGCAGTTTCGAGAAATTAGTGGACAATAGAGAGAAGTCCAGTGCATACTTAGCGAATGCAATCGATCTGTTCCGAATTTCCAATGGCCCAGTGCATATGACGTAATGGTGAGGTACTCTTCCAAGCACATGAGGCCACTAGAGATGCAATCTACTAGGCTCTAGAAGAAGATGAGCATAATCAACCAGAGTCAGTTTATTTCTCTAGAGACCCTTACGTATATTTTCTCCAGCTAACACGCATCATTAATACAGCAACTCATTCAAGGGCCCTAATCTAGCTGCGAAGCATAAACCTATCAATAAGGAAAGGAATTTAGCTGGGTTGTCAATGGGTGAGCTTTATGCTTGGTAATTTTATGCAGGAATCTTCCTAGTTTATTGTGCTAGTGTCACTTTAAAACTGTCCGTCTTATACAAGGGAATCTATTCCCAAGATGTACTTTTGAAAAATGGTCATATGTATTGGCTATTTAAGGCCTTATGCAATTCATGTAATGCCCTTACTTACAGTTATAAAAGGCGATGAAGAGGTTTAATAAAATGGTAGTGAATTTTCGAAAAACTTTTATATTTTCTCCTATCATATTCTTGTAGACTTCGTCATTCTCTGGGCACATTGTTATTTGAAGGATAGGAATAAATCTTTGATAATGTGATACCCTGATTCTTGATGAAACAAGTATTCTCTCCATTTACCAGTCAAAGTGATCTTGCCGATCAAAAAGCTAAACTAATATTGAGACTTTCGAGTTTCGAGGTAACCATTTTAATGAGATTTGCAGACTAAAAGTCAATCCCATTTTGATAACCGAGGGAAGGGCATATGTATTGTGATGGCATATTGATCTTTAGTCTTCTTCTCCTTGGTAACTTTATTCGCCATTAACCCTTGTTATTATCCATGTTATTTCTTGATATATATATAAGTATTGAGGCATTAGCTATACTGTTGAATGATTTTCTCTGAAGAGAAAAGAAAGAACCAACCTAGGAGAATTTCTGATGGTCACTTAATAGGGTGGATGTTGTGAGTACCATAAGATATCCTTGAATTTAATGGTCATTTACTAAATTGACTTTACTAGGTGGTTTGATTTTTTTTTTTTCTTGATGTAAGGGTATATGAAATGTGCGACAAATGAGACAAACACCACATATCCAATCCACATATTTAATTGTAGGATTATATGTGTTAGTATACTGGATTACTATATGTAGGTATTTTTTTCTAGATGAGATTTATAAATAAAGTACAACCACAGAATTAAAAGGTTTTTTTTTTTTGGCAACCAAAGAAAGTTTTGAATGGATCGGATTATATAGCTTCAATGTTACGTTGGAATGATAGGATCTATCATATAAGTAGCAAAGTACTAGAATGAAATTTTATAATCACATTGCGACATACGTACTTTAATTATAAAAAAAGAAAAGAAACTTATCCTACTTATAGTAACATTAATATATTAGGTTAATACTTATATATTAATTGTGTATAGTGTATTGACCTAGACATACTTTTCCGTAGCAGTTAATAAAATCAAAAAGATCCATTGATTTTTTTAAAAAAAATATTTCTTTTTGTAGCCATACCCGATCTTAACCAAATAACATCAGGAAAGTTAAAAGTGAAAAATCAATCACTATTGCTCTTGATTTTTAACTCTCTAAAGAAATGCAACTTTGTATTTGCTTCTTCAGCTTAAAACAAAGATATATTTGGTGTTGCTCCTTATCCAAAGCATCAGATGCAATTGACGACGACCTAGACCTGAAAAGCAAGGCAACGACTCGCATAGCCAACTCATATCTCCACGATCCGAACGCCATGCGACACGACGTTGATCTTGACCTGAAGAGCCAAGTGGCGACTTGCATGGCCAGCTGATGAATCGATGATCTTAAGGCCTGTGAGCTTTAATGATTTGGCCGATCTGGAATTCGTGGTTCGCTTTTATGAGGAACACGATTCACGTTGTGATGCCACGATTGGTCATAAAAATTTCTAAACTGATTTGAAACAGAATAGGGACGAGGATTCAGTTTGCCCACGTGTCACAAAGCTTACTTTACTCGAAATTAAACGAAGAAAAAAGTAAAAGTAGGATTCTTGATAAAGCATACAGTTTGATTAAAATTAATTTCTCAACTTCCTTGGTGGATATAGCAAAATAGTTGAAGTTTTCTTTGCCGAATATATTAAGGTAAAGGGTGGACAAGGATTATCTCTTTAACAAGACAGTCCCTCCCCTCCAAAGAGAACATTAGGCGGTGAAATTCTTCTTAATGGTACTGCTATTATTGAAGCTGTTATCAGAGAAATAAAGTAGCAATATATCGACGAGAGACTCTGTAAAAACTATCTCTATGTTAAATATCAACCTATTTCGTGTGAACATTCAAAAAGGTGTCAATTATTGTGTGCCTCTCGAAGGTAGGCCATATAGCATATCTTTTTACTAGAGACACTTTCTATAAATTCCACCAACGATGTGGACTGAGGTAGAAATATAAATTTCCATGATGAACCTATGTATTATTATTATTTTTTTTTATTATTATTCTGTGATCTTAATCTGTAATTTCAAGCTTCCATTCAACACCATCCCTCTCAAAATCGTTATTTACAAATTTTGGCTCATGTGGAATGTGAAATTCTAAGCAGATACTGGAAATTGATCCATGTGACAAGATATGTTTCCATTTACGAGAGCCACCAGTGGTAGTCCCTCCAATTAGGGCGCCTAGCTTAAACTGTGTTCTTTATTTTTACGTACTGATGCCCGCATGCCTTGCACTCTTCGTTTCAAGTTGTATATTTTTCTTTCCTAACAAAGTGGGAATACCCTCGTGATTTATGTTCTAAAGTTCAGACAAAGTAATTTAAGGAGTTACTTAGGTCCAAACTCCTTAATTCATCCACAATTAAGATAATTGCGAAGATTCATTTGAATCAATTTCACCCTTACTGTCTTGATGAAGGGGGCTTAGTCTACAAGGAGTGATTATCTGAATCATTTGGCTAACAAAAAGAGAAAACAACAAAAGCATATGAACTAATATGGAGTCACTGTTATCCAGCTAACAGTAGCACTAATTGATTACTTAAATATTTGATGTGTTTAGTTTATTAACGAATGCATATTTTGCTGTAGCAATTGCTAAAACTAAAAGAATCGTAGCCATAACTGATTTTGACTAAATAAGATTAGGAAAAATTAAGCTAAAATACCTGTCACTATTGTTTTTGATTTTTACTCTCTTAAGAAAAGCAACTTTCGTTGCTCGTTCAGCTGGAAACAAAGATACATTCAGTGCTGTTCCTTGTCCAAAGCATCGGATGCAATTGAAATCCACTCTCTCTCTCTCTACACTAAAGAAGTCTTGACAAGACCATCCGTACAAGCTTGCACGGCCAACCCGTTTGCTTCCTCTGGATAAAATTTTCGATTGGAAATTTTTTTATGTAAAATATGTTAATTTGCGTTGTCGTGACATAATATGTAAGTCGCCACCCATTGTTTCATCCACAGTTAAGATTATCTCCAAGATTCATACAAATCCATTTCACCCTTACTGTCCTTGATGAAGAGGACTTCTTCATCTGCTAGGAGTGATAATCTGATTCATTTTGGCATCTGCTAGTAGGGGTGTCAAAAAAACACATCCTACCCGACCCGAACATGACCCGAACACGACCCGAACATGAAATAAGTATGGTACATGTTTCGGGTTTTAATACAGTTTGGTAACAATTATAAACATAAATGAAATACATATTTTGGGTCAAGTTAGGGTTGGAACATTGTTCTGACCCAAACACATTAAAAGCTTCAACCCAAACACATCCCCCAAGCTATTTCCTCTACAACTCATTCTACTCGCAACTCATCCAACACGTCTCATCTCACGGGTTCGTCGTCATCGGCCCCCATCAATCTCTCTCCCTCCCCCCTCTCTCTCTCCCCATCTTTCATATGATTTGCTTCTTTTTCGTGGCCGACGCAAAACTTTAGAGGAGGGAGTATTATTTGTCTACGGAGATGTTTACGGACGAGTTGGACGAGAACTCGCGGCATCAAGTAAAAGCATTTCGAATTCCTTTTGTCATATTTTTTATTAAAAAATTATCTGTCTGCGAAGATATTCACGAACGAGTTGGACAAGGTCTCGCGACGTCACGTAATAATATTTCGAATTTCCTTTGTCATATTTTTTGTTAAAAAATTATCTGTTTGCGGAGATGTTCACGGACGGATTGGATGAGGTTTCGCGGTGTCACGATTCATGGACGGGTTGGACGAGGTCTCACGGCATCACGTAAGAGCATTTCGAATTCCCTTTGTAATATTTTTTAATAAAAAACCCGAAACCCGACCCGAACCGACCCGAACTGACCCATTTTTTTTGCTTCATGTTTTATACATTTCGGTTCAGGTCGGTTCGGGTCAAATGACATGACCCTTATTGTTCGGGTTGGGTCAAGTAACATCAAGACCCGACCCGACCCGACCCATTGACACCCCTATCTGCTAGGAGTGATGATCTTTATTCTCACTATTATTTACACTAATTAGAAATAAGGAACTTATCCCATTACTAGTAACATTGATTGATTAGGTCGATGCTTAAATAATAATTTGTGTATAGTCTATTAACCTATACATACTTTGTTGTAGCAGTTAATAAAATCCTATGATTGTCCCCCTTTTATCTTTTCCCGTTTAGTAGCCAAGCCTGGTTTTAACCAAATAACATTTGGAAAATTTAAAGTATAATCTCTATCACCTTTTTCTCTTGATATTAACTCTCTAAAGAAAAGCAACTTCCTTTGCTGCTTCAGCTTAAAACAAAGACATATTAAGTGCCATTCCTTGTATGAAGCATCGGATGCAATTGACGTCGACCTTGACTTCAAAAGCAAAGCAACAACTTGTATAGCCAACTCATATCTCTACAATCCAAACACACCTACGACACACTGTTGACCTTGACCTGAAAAGCTAAGCAGCAACTTGCATGGCCAACTGATGTCTCTACGATTCAGATGGCCTGTGAGCTTTAATGATATGATTGATTCTGATTTCGAGGTTCGCTTTTTGAGGAACGTGATTCACGTTGTTTATGTTACGATCGGTAACGTGAATAGAGACTTGCATTAAGGTTCAATTTGCTCATGCATAACAAAGCTGACTAACTCGAAATGAAAGGAAGAAAAAGTAAAACTAGGATTCTCGATAGTTTGATAAATATTAATTTCTCAACTTGGTAGATATAGCAAAATAGTTAAAAAGTTTTCTTCACCGAATATAATAAGGTAAAATTGGTACTGTCATCATAGAATGATACCCTACAACTCTTATCGGAGAATTAAAGTAGCAATGTATCGACAAAGAGACTTTATAAAAGCTGTCTCTATATCTGTTAAATTTCAAACGATTTCGTACGAAATTCCATGAAAAAGGTGTCAATTTTGGCGTGCCTCTCCAAGATGGACCATATAGAATGTCTTTTTTAGTAAAGACGCTTTTCAGAAAATTCCACCAACGATGTTGACTAGGTTAATACATAAATTTGCACGATGAACCAATGCTTTCTTTATAATTATGGTGTGATCTTAATTTGTAATTTCAAATTTTCATTCATCGTGATTCCTCACAAACTTATGTTAGTTTCAAGTTTTGGCTCATGTGACTATGATATTCTAGACGGATACAAAAAAACTGATTCATGCGACTTGTTGCTTCCTCTAGCTAAATTTTTTTGTTGGAAATTTTAATGTAGAATATGTTTATTATCGCCGTTGTGACAAGATAGAAAATTTCCAAGATTCATTCAAATTCATTTCACCCTTGTTGCCCTTGATGAAGGGGACTTCTTCATTTACTAGGAGTGATGATCTGAATCATTTGGCTAACAAAAAGGCAAAACATACAGAAAAAAAAAATGAACTGATATGGAGTCACCGGGTGAAATTGGCTCAATCAAACAAGGGGCTCAATCAAACAAGATTTTATGGAAAAATCCTTTGCTTATGGGTGCAATTCTACTACAAATTGGAAGAAAAGAGAAAACAATAGTTGAGATGATTTGTCTATTTCGATGATCATTTCATCTGTTAAAGGAATCCTATTCTTGAAAATTCCATTTTGGAATAAAACAATTTTCCGACTCGTACGACAGTGAAAGTCGAGAATTTTAAATGCAACGCTTCTTATTGTTTTTAGTTTCTTCGTTGGGATTGTATGTATGCTTTATCTATGGGATGTGGCAATACATGGTAAAGTATTTGAATATTAAAAATTAAGGGCTAATTCCTTTGATTTTAAATTATTCAGATATGATTAAAAAAGATAATTCCTATTAGTTTATAGTTGATGGAGATAATTCCTATCACTTTGTAATTGGTGGGGCCAAGTCGTGTATAAGAATTCGATTGGGGATGGAGAAGAGTAGAGGTTTTCTTTCCCACGGAGGGAGAGACATTTTCTTAAACTCCAGAATCCGAGGTTTCTTTAGGAGATTATTTGAAAAGTAGGAGCAGCCTATTTTGTGACAAGTAGTCCAGTCTCTGGCTCAGAATAACTTGCCTTCTTGATGAGTACTGCAGAAAGATTGAAGAAAAGTATGTCAAATTTACATTACCAACTTTCATAAAATAGTTTAGGACCATTTCTTAATATTAATGATGGACTTTCGGATAATGCATTTGGAAAATGGAACGAGCATTGCGCTGCACAAGACTTCGTCACGCGGGGAATTATCATTGGATCGTCCCATGTAAGTGGTTAGGAATGGCTGAGGTCCACTCCGCAACTCGAACTTATCCCATAACTAAAGTTAAAATAAAAATTCAAAACGAAAACGAAAACGAAAAGACACATCTTACTTCTCCTTATATACCCTCACCAACCCCTCAGATTAAATCATCAAGATAATCATATGTCTGTGAAGGGAGTCGAGGGAAGAACCATGGTCATCTATAAGCTTCTCTTGGAAGCTGCGGTTCTTGGGGCTTTATTGGGTCTATACCACAAGCACCTAGCACAAGCTGATGATTCAATCACTAAGATCGGATGCCAAAGTTTCTGTGGAAACCTCTCGATTCCGTACCCCTTCGGATTGAGCAATAGCGATCCCCACTGCCGCATCAATTCTACCTCATTCACAGTCGACTGTGATTACTCTGCCAACACCCCCGTAGCTTACTTCTCAAATAGTAACAACGAAATACTCAATATTTCCGTCGAGGACCACGAGCTGCGCATTAATGCTACAATAGGTCGAGACTGCTATAACTCTTCCGGTTACGATGATTCTTCAAGCAAAAAAGCATGGCTACGGCTAACTGAATTCCCCTTCTCCAGCACCAAGAACAAGTTCACTGCCATTGGCTGCGACACGTCAGCCTCCTTCCTAGACCACGGTGGAAAGTTCTCTTTCGGGTGTATGTCTTCGTGTAGCAACGTTTCGGACGTCAGCAATGGATCGTGTACTGGTATCGGTTGTTGTGAGACGAGCATCCCAAGGAACACCTTCAATTACGATATCTCGATTACGAGCTTTTCCAATCACTCCGCTGTCCAGAGTTTCAATCCTTGCAGTTATGCCTTCGTAGCAGAAATTGGATCCTACAACTTTTCGGTGGGCGACCTTAACCAGCTTAAATTTAACCCTATCCCTCTAATTCTCGACTGGGCAATAGGTAAACAAACATGTGAGGAAGCCAAGAAGAACAGCACGAGCTACATGTGCACCATGAACACCAATTGCACCGATGCTGAAAACGGACATGGGTACAAGTGCACTTGCTCAGAAGGTTATCGAGGCAATCCTTACCTTGAAAATGGTTGTCATGGTACATTAATAACATCAGCAATTTTTAGCTTGTCTTTTATATTGGTATGATCTAAGAAGATTAGATACATTTGAACTGTGTGTTTAATTTTTGTAGATATTGATGAATGTGTGGAGACGAACCAGTGTGAGAAAATTTGCCATAATGTTATTGGGAGTTATACTTGTTCATGCCCAAATGGTTATCATGGTGATGGCAAGAAGGGCGGTGGAATTGGACAAGGGTGCACTATTAATCCACCACATTTGATGGAGATTTTGGTTGGTACGTTCTTTTATTTTGCTTGGAGTGCCCGAATTAAAAATCATATTGTCTTAGCTTATTTTCAGAGTATTTAATTTGATTTTTTGCTGCTGCTGGAGAAAATTAACTATTCACAATTTCGCCCGATTTTTCTTTCACGGTCCTTGCTTGGATAAATTCAAAATGAAATTTTGTATATTCTTCTCACTGTGTTTCTATGCAGAAGATAAATGATATTATCTGATACGTTGAGTACATCATAGGTTACTAAGTGCATCACAATTAAGCTTCCTTAAAATTCAAAAATAGATCAAGTTCCCTCATTTCCATGTCTATACTCTTAGAGCATCTTTTGACGTGGTGACCTTGTGCTTTGTATAAGGCTTCGTTGGTTTCATGGGAAATGTAGTATCTCTAGAAGATATTTTCCAGAAAATCATTTTTCAAGAAAATATGCTTATTTTTTGGTGTTCGGCTAAAACTTGAAAATGAAGAAAAATATATTTTCCTCTATTTGATAAGGAAAAACCTTTTGTTTTGTTCATTCTTTTTAAATAAATTTTTTATTTTTATTTTAAAAAATCAATTTATATATATTTTTTTATTTTATTTTTTTTATTTTTCTTCTTCTTTTTCTTTTTTGTCATCTTCTTCTTCAGCCATGTATTGACCACAGTGACAATTGACGCTGGTTGAAGGTGAGCTTGATCTCGCCGCTCACTAGATTAGCGAGCCAAAGAGTTGCGCTTGCCGATTTGGTGAGGCTAGAGCTTGCTACTATCTCGCTGATCTAGCGAGTGGCAAGCTTAGGGCATCAGGGGTGAACAATGGGCCTCAAGCTTCGCTGCTCACTTGGCTCGCCGACAATAGCGAGCGGCAAGCTCAAGGCATCAAGCCTCACCCCTCGCCATCACCATCAGCAGTGAGCAATGAGCTCGAGGCCCTCACCGCTCACCTAGCTCGCCACCGGCCAATCGGCAGTGGCCGGCGACTAGCCAAGATAGAAAGATAGAGATAAAAAGAAAGAAAGAAAGAAATAAAGAGAAAAGGAGAAAACAACTTTTCTATTTGTTGCACAAGCCATATTTAGCACGATATATTCAGATAGCAAGTTAATCATTAGTGATTTGACATCTATCCAGGGAGATGACACAAGTAAAAGCGGAAGTTATACTAATCCATCTTCAAAAATTTCTTCTAAGCTACTAGTCCTTGCCATTTTTATGTCATCGAAAGGGATACAACTGGTTATAGAGATAGGACTTGCATTGAATTATTTAGACTTATGCATTGTTCGATGAATAAATCTCTATATTTGCATGCCTTAAATGATGTGGATTTGGTTGCGTAAGACCTATAAAACTGTGGCAAAAGAAAATACATGATTCTTGTGATTAGTTTGGGTTTATCATTTTCTTTCATAGTGATTTAAAACTGTTAAATTGATGACATTCTTTATAGGCCATGGAACTTGTGTGTGTGTTTCTTTTTTCTTTCTTTTTTGGGAGATTAGCTTAACCAAATCGACTATCCTAGTTTAGACTCAAATTGTCCCAAAACTACTATGGTTTTCGATGAGGGCTCATGATATAAATTTGCAGAAAGTTTCAAAGTATGGCTGCATTCATATGGTGCGACGATTTGTGCACAGTTGATCATATGGTTAATGAATAAATTGGTGTTGTATATAGGTGTTGCCGGGGCCATTATAGTGTTGCTATTCAGTATAGGCTTTCTATATTTGGGACACAAGAAAATGAAGCTCATTAAGCTCAAGGAACAATACTTCAAGCAAAATGGGGGTTTGCTTTTGCAGCAACAGTTAGATGAACCAGATAAAACCACAAAAGCCACAAAAATTTTTAGCGCTGAAGAGCTAGAGAAGGCCACCAACAGTTATCATGAGAGTAGAATAGTTGGCCGAGGAGGATATGGTACCGTTTACAAAGGATTGTTGCCAAATGATACGGTAGTTGCGATTAAGAAGTCCAAGCTTGTGGACCGGAGCCAAATCGAACAGTTCATCAATGAAGTCATTGTGCTTTCTCAAATTAATCATCGTAATGTGGTCAAGCTTTTGGGATGTTGTTTGGAAACAGAGGTGCCTTTATTGGTGTACGAATTCATCAACAATGGAACTCTCTTCGATCACATTCACGATCCAAAGAAATCATCAAAGCTGTCTTGGAAGACCCAATTGAGAATTGCTTCGGAAACTGCCGGAGTCCTCTCTTACTTGCACTCCGTAGCTTCCATTCCCATTATCCATCGAGATGTCAAGTCAGCAAACATCCTTTTGGATGCTAATCACACTGCGAAAGTCTCTGACTTCGGAGCTTCAAAATTAATCCCACTTGATCAAACGCAATTATTCACTATGGTTCAAGGAACATCGGGATACTTAGACCCTGAATACTTGCTCACAAGCCAATTGACAGAAAAGAGTGATGTTTACAGTTTTGGGGTCGTGCTAGTCGAGCTATTGACAGGGAAGAAGGCACTTTCATTTGACCGATCGGAAGAAGAAAGGACCCTAGCAATGTACTTTCTTTCATCATTGAAAAATGACAAATTGTTTCAGATTGTTGAGGAAGTTATTGCGAATGAAGGAATCAATGAGTAGGTGAGAGAAGTTGCTAATCTTGCAAAAAGATGCTTGACAATAAAAGCAGAGGAGAGACCGACCATGAAGGAAGTAGCAATTGAATTGGAGAGACTTAGAGCAATGACTAACCATTCTGGTGTCAGTAGTACAGATGTGAATCAGGAAGAGATGGTTCATTTGCCGAGAGAGAAGACTGATGCGTACATAGATACTAGTGGGATCATGAACACTGGGTCCACGAGCGGCATGGAAGACCATATCATGCCAGAAGTCAGTAGTGGGAGATGATAATATTTAAGTTAGCGGTACGTATGTAGGTTTGTCGCGATATAAGTAAGCGTGTATTTTAGCTTTAGAAAGCTTTTATATATAACTCAGCGACAAGCGTGTATTTTAGCTTTGAAAAGCTTTTATATATAACTCAGCGACAAGATGCAAAAATGGTCTATTCCTTCTACGTGTTTGTCGGCGATGCCTTCGAGATTTAGGAGCTATATTTTCTTTGAGTTTGCTCATGGATATAGTTTGTCCGACTTGGATGAATATTTTTCTAGGGCAATTCCATGGTCTTGCCTAGAACGAAATTTTGGCGCGTCGATTATACGCATGACGTGTTCAATTCCACACACTTGCCAAACGCAATGAACTTCACGTTTAGATCATTCATCCGGTGACTCATGCTTTATGTTACTCGTCCATAAGATCAGTGGGGGTAGGGCCATGTTTTTCTCCAGCCTGTCTTGTGGTTACTAAATTACAAAATAAACATCGTCTACACTTACTTCTAATTAAGTCAATGAAGTATACTATCCATATTTTTAACCGACCAATAAAAATATTTCCTTGAACTAGTGATGGAGGAAAATAAAGTCCAATGAATATATGTAGTTCATGGGCTCATTATTCACTTACATAAGGCAGCTCTTTTCATGGGCAAAACAAAAGTATCGAATATAGCCATTTGCCATATCTAAAAATCGAGAATTTGTGTTTACAATAAAAAGTTATCGCAAGACTATTTTTCACGTGATAAATAAAGCCAATTAGACCATGCGACATGGGTGTGGCATGCAACACTGCTCAGCAGAGTTGAATTAGCTGATTGATTCATTAAAGTGACTTTTAGGTAACCGTTGGATTTCGTTGTTACTGCAATGTGAAGTAAGGTAAGATTTTTATTCAAGCTCTGATTGAATATACAATTTATTAATTTGCAGAATGCAAGAGTTTCGTGAGACACATGTCATGCGAATTTTTGGCTTTATACAACCTTCTCATTGACAAATCTAAAGACGGAAAATATACACGGTTTTGATCTACAACCATAAATGCATTCCCTGTGTAAAGCACACTTCGTGCACAAAACCTCTCGCTCAAGCCTCTGCTCGAATGTTACCTCGGGCCACGAAAGCGACGACCATCGACTCAGCGTTAACCTGAAACCCTTTTTGTTAGTTTGATAATATATGAAAATCTTAGGTGAGGAATGCAACAACTCTTTCGCGACCCTCCTTACACGATGTAGTCGAGAAAAGGATGGGTTTAAAGGTAACATCGAATGGGGTAAGAATGTGATTCTCCCAAACTCTTATCTCGTGCGATGTTGGGATTTTCAGTTTAATTCAATTAATCTTATGAGAATTCTATATAAGGAGTCGCACTAATTTATTTGGATTGGTTAGAAATCAAATGAGATATGAGAGTATACCTCATGACTAAAAATCTAAGACTGGGCACTTGATTGTACTGGTTATGTTAGTTATGCTCTTTCAATACCTAAATTATTTTATTTTATAGCTAAAATGTCCAAGTAGTCTTTTTACTAAAGTATGAATTCTAAGGTTTTGTCCACTAAATGTCATACAATGTTTTTGTTTGTATAATGATAATTAAAAAAAAGAAGTAACATAACCATTTAACTAAAACAAGTAAAGCACAACATTGAAAAGCAATATAAAAGTACAATTAATTCATCAAGGATAATAATGACACTAGAGTAAAAAGTAAATTATAGTAAAGTAATTAAATACGAGTCAAGCAAAAAATATAACATGGCATTGTTTTTAATCCTCAAGACAACAACCCTCATGAGTTTAGTTCAAATTGAGTTCTATTTCTAAATAAACCAATCTATTTAAAACTAAAGTAGAGAGAATCATGAATTTCCCTACACCATGTATGTACTATCTAAATGAAACTAAACTAATTCAAATACCAAAATCTAACGATCTAATCAAGGTTTATTTTCCTAATCAAGTTTTCTCTTTTTATTTTATTATATTTTTGTGGGATTATATTTATTATTATCATTATTATTTATTATATATTAGAAGGGGCACGGGTCGGGTCGGGTCCTTCAGCCCGGTCGGTATGTGAGCTACCATTGGACTTCGTAGGTTTGGGCTATGGACACAAGTTGGGCTTTATTACACAAAGCCCACTTTTAGACACAAACTCTTGAAGCCCAGTTTTAATTATAACAACATTTAGCCCTAAGCCCAATCTTATGAAGACTGATTTGAACCCCTTTTCACTATGTTTCACTAAGCCTATTTCTGAATAAAGTCAGCCCAAATCTAACTAAATTAAAGGTTCGTTCATTTCGTAGAAAATATTTTCCGAGAAAACATTTTCCCTACTTTCTTGCATTCGTCTCTCTTAGGTCAATGGGAAATATTTTTCAAGTCAACGGAAGACTATAAATAAATTCAGGAAAATGATTTCTTCTATAAAAAAGTCGAAAAACATTTTCTAAAATATAAATAGCTAGTGGTGGTTCGACTCGAAACTATGTGTTTGGACACAGAAATCTCAGTGCTAGTTTCCGAGTGTCCAACTGAAACTCCTAAAAACTGAAACGAGCCCAAGCTTACTAAGAAACTAAAACCCAAATTTATCGAACCTAATTAATTCCTTTTTGTAACATCGTGTAATCGAAAGGCCTTCATAGTTTTCTTCTTCGGCCCCCTTCCACAGTGGACCACGATTGCTCTTTCTTAAGCCAAAAACGATATTCTTTGCCGCATTAACAGCCACCGCGGGTCACAACCTCATGGATTCAAGGATGATACAGGCATAAGAAAACATGACGCAACAAGGACCTGGAAGCGGACATCCAGACATGAACGATCTACCTCCCATCATTCCTCGCTGAAATCAGCCACCAAATGATGCAGGATCACACAAGAACATAGAATAAAAGAAACAAAAGAGTTGTTTAGATTCGGCCTTGGCAAATGACGATATATGTCCGAAATCAAATCTAAACACTAACAAAGTGAGTGATAATAATCAATCTACGTCGACACGTCTTTGGATTCAGGTGAAATCATAGGCTATTTTTCAGCATGTTTTGAAGGCATTTATCAAATGTGTTGTATGCAATCCGCAACGAAAGGGGAAACGAAACACCAATGGCTTCAGATTAGAGATCGAGTTCAAAACAAGGTTGATCGAAGACGTATCCAAGCACGGCCGTGGATTCGAGTGGAATCAAATTCGATCCTAGTCTAGGACATGTTCTCTCGGTTCCATTACTCCTCCCTCAAAACAGGGCATTACGGGGAAGATAGGTTACCTGATTAGTGAAGCAAGGCGAAGCTACAAAGATCGACGAACGAAACTTGGACGTTCAACAACAATGAAGATTGGCACCAGCGAAGGAATCTCGAACGGGAGTTGAGTCACTTCGTTTCCGACCGAGGAATGGAGCAGGGTGAAGGCCTGATGCACGGCGTCAGAAATGGCCGGTGACGGCGGTGATCGGTGTCTGAACTCTTTCTCGGACGTCTATTTCTCACGCCTTCTCTTCCGTCCTGGAACGAGCCGAAGGAAAGAAGAAATGGACTGGGGTCTTTTCCCTTTGTTATTTATTATTTATTTATTATCTCGCCATCTTTACTATTGTACTTTTACAAGAAAGAAAATTTAAACGGTTGACCAAATCTTGGGTTTCAATAAGCTCTTATGGCTACTGATGCAAATATTTGATCTCAAGCTAACACGAAACTTAATCATGAAAATTTCGATAATAGCCGCACACGACACAAGGGAAAAGTGAAGATTTCCATCAAGTGGACAAAACCTATCAAAAGGAAAGGATTTGCATTTTCTACTTTATGCTTTCTTGTTCGTAGTGACTCGGTTTATTTTGCATACTTGAAATGTTGCATGTCCCTACATTATGATTTGATAGATATTGCAATTTTGTGATTCATATCATCTTTCAATCGAATGATATATCTACATGATAGAGATGGATCCATTTATGTCAAACTCCATGTAACCTCTAGCAGAAATCTAAATTGATGTAAAGATTCATTGACCTGTGCACCGTACCACCATCTTGCTAGTTTAGTTAATAGTTAGGAGCCTAGTGTCTCATTGAGTTTAAAGCTGTTTTGAGCAAGTAGGCTAATTCAAGGAATTTGGTGCTTTAACCCTAGTAGAAAATGGCATGCCTTTACTAAAGTCTTTACGGAGATGTAAGTGGAATTGCCACACACGCACACTATGAAAAATCAATTGCGGAAGGAGAAGACCGTACTTTTTCTTTCCCATGGAACGAGACACATTTTCTAAAGGGATGAGTGCATTGAAAGTCCTAAAACTTTCAAAAAGTGTAATTAAATCCTAAAATTTGTCAAATGGATTAAATCAAGTCATTTTATCGATAGCATTTTTTTAAAATTTTATAACTCAATTATACTTTTATGATAAGTTTTATGACTTGATTGCACTTTTAAAAAGTTTTAAGATTCGATTGAACTTTCGTGATAAGTTTTAGAACTTAGTTGCATTTTTAAAGTTTTAAGACTCAATTGTACTTTTATGACAAATTCTATGACTTCTAATGCACTTATCCCTTTCCTTAAACTCTAGATCCTATATTAATCTCCTGAGATTATTTGAACAGTAAGAACAGCTCATTTTTTGACGAGAATAGCTTGTTCTTCTCAATGGGTCTTTGAACAATTATCTGGAACTCATCCTAGCTAAATGTCCCATATCTAGCTGGATCAAGAACAAGTTCACTGCTATCAATTGTAGATACATCAGCCTCCTTCGTAGACTGTCGATGGAAACTCTCTCTCGAGTGCATGTCTTCATGCAGAGGCACCTCGGACGACAGTAAACAGGTTGTGTTCGAATATCGATGTTTGTGTTCTTTTCATAGAGGTTGCATATACTTTGGTGGTCAACGAGAAAAGCGACATGTACAGTTTTGGTGTAGTTGTATTGGAGACCATAATGGGCAAGCATCCAAGAGAGATCATATCAGGTTTATGGACATCATTGGAAGAACATGGAATGCTGCATCAAATATTAGACTCACGTCTGCCTTATCCAAGACAGAGTTCCACGGCGAGAGAGACAGTCTTAGCCATCGCTGTAGCGCTTGCTTGCTTGAGTTCCGACCCCAAATTACGGCCAACAATGAAACAAGTGTCCGAGGCTTTTCTAGCTCGAAAGTTATTATTAGCCAAGCCCCTTCACGCAATTTCATTGATTGAGCTTCATATAAACCGAGAGGTGTGGTCAAGAGACAATAGGTCTGAAACTTCATTGAGACTCGAAGGATGAAATGTGGGTTTTCAGCGTGGTTATAAGCTGTAACAGCAAGATCCCTTTGGATGAAAGCTTTATTTTGTTGAATGAGATTAGAGTGAGAACTTCGTCTATGTGTATATCTTATGTCACAGGTCTAATATCAATGACAAATTGACTATAGTCCAGGTGCAATATAGCCTTTGGATTTTTTTCGTGATAACGTGATTGATGAAGTTATTATTCCGGTCCATCATCAACCAGGATCATAGCTCTGTAATTGTTTGCTAAATCAATGTAAGTAATCAAACAATCGATTATCATTATCCAGAAATGGGGGCATCTGCTGCAACAAGCATCCCCCATTCTGCTTTGCAAAAACTATATTCGTTACTGAAAATGACTGTTGCTAACTTAATGTAATTGAAGGAAAAGCCAAGAAGTGTTGAAAATCAACCAAATTAGACACTCCACACGAGGATTCATCGACAAGACTCTAAGATAATGTGTCGTCGACGGGACTAGGCTATATGGCATTTGGCTTCATAAGGCTATTCACTGCACACGAGTTGGAAAATTTTTTCCTTAGTAGAAGACTTACTCGGTTAAGAAAGGACTGAAAATTGTGCAATGTCTTCTCTAGATGTGATGGATGAAGATCCCAGTGTGTTTGGATGATGATGATTGGATAGTTTAGTCTGGGTGCTCAGTCCATCGATAGAAGCTATCAAGCATATCAAAGTACAACGACAAACGAGCAATTGTCACTGCAAACAACTCAAGGTCGTCAATCACCCACATCGACTAGATGGTAATAACACTCCAGTTCACATAAAAAAAAAGTGCAAAACATGCATCACGTGTTGGGAATGAAGAAAAACCTCCCGTTGGTACTAGAACTTATAAACTTGTGTAATTAGGTGGTGTTCGACTCGAACATGTTAAGGTGCACCACAGTTTGGAATCCATCAATATGCTAATCATGGAAAGACGTCGATTAGAGTCTATTTACATGATGTCAGCATAGGTGGCATACATGGACAAAATTCAAAAAGCAAGATGCCTGATTTATGGAATGCTCAGCACAGAGTGTAAGTGATCATAAGTCAAAGATGATGATGAAGAAGGTTATTCTAAAGGGTCTGCTCCCGCTAGATGTTCAAGAAGATGTAGTATGTGTTGGGTATCAAGCCAATATGCCTCTCCAACTCATCCACTCATATGTTATTGAACCAACAAAGCAACCATCAGTCAAAAGTTAAAAAAGTACATGATAACGTTCATCAATGATTTCTTCAGGAATGTCTAAGTTGATTTGATGAGAAAAAACAGAGGCATTAAACAAGTCAAAGGAGTCTTTTAAAGTAGAAAAAGAAGTAGGCAAGGAAATACAATGCCTAAATCTATAAAGTGTCTATACAAGTGTAAGACACAGGAATAGTTTACATGTTCGAGTATGCCACAACAAAATGGAGATGCCAAGAGAAAGAACCAAATATGACAAAGACCTATAGAAGCGTGTCTTGTGCTAATGTTACATCAAGGTTTTGGGCCAATTGTATGAAGATGGTGGCACACTTAAAAAATAGACTACTCTAAGTCGAGTTTGGTTTTATGACACCATACGAGAAGCTGTGGAATCGCAAACACATGGTAAATCACTTTAGAGTATTTGGAGACATGTTTTGCCTTCATACTAAACGAATCAAGTTCAATGAGACGGCGGTTCTCTACTTGTTTGTGGGCGATGACGAGCAAAGAAAAAGGGAGGAAGCGTTGTAATCCTATAACGTGCAACGTTACACTTCTAGGAACCTGGTATTTGACAAAGCGTCATAGTGGGGATTGTCACGAGAACTTATACTAGATTTAATACAAGTTGAAGAGGTACAAAAAAGAATAGAAGAAGATAATGGGCCTCATAGGGCCCAACCAATTGAAAAAGTAGCCATAGAAGGTGAACCCATAGAAGGAGTCAAAGCACAACTGCATAAAAAAATCAAGTTGTAGATATTTTCAACTACATTATTACTTCTTGCATGAAATAAGTTTTACTGGGAGGGAGTACATAAAGACGATTGATCAAGTTGTAGATATTTTCACCAAACGACTTGGCACTACAAAGTTTGAAGAGTTCCAATAGCATCTTGTCATAATCGCCAGATCCACACTAAGAGAAGAGTAGTGGTGATGGGGAACATTGAAAAAAAAAGTTGCACCGCCTCTGCACTCCAAAATTCCGACTTTATCTCTTTGTTTATTTAGATTTTTCTTGGTACGAGATATTTTAGAAGAAGAGTAGAGAAATTGTGTAATTAATAGATTGTCCACATAGTATTATTAGTAATCGCTAGAATTAACTAAGGAGATGAATTTCTAAAATTATCTCGAAGGTAGAACCACCTCCATGTTTGGGCCATAAATAGATACCAAGTGCCTCCCATTTAAGCACGCGTATGTGAAAGAAGTCCTAAGCAATATCTCAGAGTGACAAAGAATTATAAAAATTATATAATTGTGAGATATTGTGGAGAGTGCTCATGATAAAAAGACTATTTGTTTTCTTTAATTGAACATTGTGTCTTTCTCTACAAGGCGGGTCATGACCGAGAAGAATTGTTGACTAAATGCATCGGTTCATAGGGCTCTCTCCGCATAAATAACGCAACTAAAGCCTGCGTTACTTCTGACCCAAAAAAAAAGGGAAAAAGAAAAAAAGCCTGCGCTACTTCAGTACTTCAATGAATTCCTACCTAGTAAATGATTAAATCTCCGGGACGACACTTGTACACGTTATATAACTTTCGCACTCGAGTTGCTGCTTCCTTGACGAGCACAGCACATGCCAAGCGTTACTACTGTCCTAACGAAAAACTGAATCCACTTGCATGACTTTCGTACGAACATTAAATATTCGAACTTTGAATTGCATGTAACGTAACATTCCAGTGATGGTGTAATAAGCCCCCGACAGCAGGAAACATTAGACTCACAGTAAACTTTTGCTCTGCTTCAATCTTGGACGAGCATGGATACTAATTTGAAAAGTTGGTTACAAAACTTTGTGTGAAGCATAGGTTAGTCTAGCAGGAAGGACTTTACCTTCGACGTCTCACCCTAGACGTGAGAGGTTACTATACCTGCCTATTCGACGGTAGTGAAAACCAAAGTTTTGACATGATGTCTACCTTTACCACTGATGCCCCACTTAATTCCTAGTCAATCTTTTTCTTTCCATTTGGAAGGGAATAAGCCAGCATTACTTCAAACCCAAAAAAATGGAAAAAGCCTGCGTTACTTCAATGAATTTCAACCTGGTAAATGATTCAGGACGACACTTGTACACGTTATATAACTTTTCGCACTCGAGTTGCTGCATACTTGATAAAAATATTGATAAGCAGAGCACATGCCAAGCTTTACTACTACCTCAACGAGAAACTGAATCCACTTGTATGACTTTCGTACAAACATTCAACTTTCGAAACTTTAAATTGTATGTAACGTAGCCTCCCAGTGATGGTGTAATAAGCCCCCAACAGCGGGAAACATTAGACTCGCAATAAACTTTTGCTCTGCTTCCATCTTGGATGAGCAGGAATAGTTTGCAGCAAAATATTAATGTCTCGATCCCAATTCTATATTGACCTTCCTACATGTGTATTCTTTACTTGATCTTGGAACTCCACTCTTCAGTTTCCTGTGTTTCTGCCATCATTCCTCCTTCTGTCGTTCGCCTTCATCCGCTCCTCTATATTCTTCTGTGTTTCCAACATCATTCCTCCTTCTGTCATGCGCCTTCTTCCGCTCCTCTATATTCTTCAGCCTCGCGTACATCTTCCTTTCCTGTTGAGCTTCTGGGACTGCTGAACGATCACACTTGTGGTCGACGGGCTCTCGCTCAGCACGATCTCATAAATGTCTTGGTAAGAGTCCATCCCTGTGGTCAAAAGCTGCCAGAACATGCTGCCTGCCGCCATGCCACCTCCACGAACTGAGGAATAGATTGCTGAATAGACTGTGTCGAAGAACTGGTCCCTCTCATTCTGGTTGTAGCCCGAGTCTTTCGGTGAGATCCCAGACTCCGCGAATAGGAGCGGCTTGCAGAGAACATTCTGCGCATCCTGAATGTGAGTGTTCACCCAATTGCTGAGGAAGGAGATTTGGTTTCCTTCACTCGGGTCGGACAACCTGTTTGTCAAAGATAGATACGAACATGTAATTTATCGTCATGCAATAAGATAGTAGTCACATTGGGTTTGGCATTTTATCTGGCGTTGTAATGCCAGCATGGTACTTATACTCACCATTGATCAGGATATGAGTGAACCGTCGAAAAGTCGATACCAGGGATCTGATTATTTTCGATGAAGTCCACGTGGGTGGAGCTTATCAGATCTGGGAGCTATAGTCTTTGAGTGTACCGAAGTTAAAATGACATGAAAGTGCAGATTTCTGTTTGCTCGAGGATGTAATATGTCCAACTTGGATGATTATTTTTAATTGGGCAATTCCATGATTTTGCCTTACTAGTGATACAATGAAACTTTCAAGTATCGATGAGACGATATACGTCCAATTTCACACGCCACCAACAGAAATGAGTTTCACAGTTGGCTTTTGCCATGTGTCACTCATCCATACATTCAATGTGGTACGGTCATATTTGTCTGACTGAGGTACAATTATGAGCATCATCTATATATATATATATATATTTGTAGTCAAGTTTTTACGTAGTTAATGCCCATATCAATAATCAACCAATTAGAAAAAGGGTATGCTTTCACTTGGGCACAATATAACAAAAGTCTACCGGTAAAAAGCCAATCGATTTATCATATGCATCAACTAGAATCGAATGCAACAGATTGGGTTGATCAACTGGTTGGTTATCTTGAATATCCTAAATTTATCCGATAAAGGGAAGACATTGGTCACTTATTCTTTTTACAATTGATTAATCGGAAATCCATTGCAATTGATTCTTCTTTCAAGTATTTTTTTTTTTGCTAAAGCTCAAATCAATTATTTGCAAATTTGACCAATGTAGTAACAATTGTCACAATAATTTACCAAGGTTTTATCTTACTTCGATTTGAGAAATACCAACATTTCTTTACACTTCATGATGACTGACTATTTTAATAATATGTCAACAACATTTTATACTTATGCTTCCAAAGACCTTTGAATTTACTAATTTTCATTCGAAATTACCAAGCTTATTTTGATTGGCATATCAACTAATGCTTCCTACCCCTCAAGAGAGGAAATAGGTTTAAGCGTATTGCCTAAAAGACGGCTCATAACTAGGGGCGAGCTCTCCTAAGCCCACATCTCGTGTGATATTGGAGTGTTAATAAAAAGTATGGGTGTCAATGGGTCGGGTCGGGTCTTGATGTTACCCGACCCAACCCGAACAAGAAGGCTTACGTGCTCTGGCTCGACCTGATCTAACCTGACCCAACCCGAAAGGCATGAAACACAAAGAAGGAAAACAGGTTGGGTCATGTTTCGAGCCAGCAGGTCAAATCCAATTATACGCATGCCATCAAATCAAAAACTCATAGAATTCTCCATCATCCAACATCTAAAACACAATAAAATATGAAAGTCCAGCGTACATAATAAGCATAAACAACCAAGTGAACAAAGCACGTTATTTAATTGCCTCATTTTCATTTTCATTGCATTTTTCTTTTCATGTTTCAAAGGAAAAAAAGGTCCATCCATTGAGTAAATAATACAGCAAAGAGTTGAAAATATAGTAGAAGAGTGGTCCATCTATTTGTTGAAAATATAGTATGGTCATTAGCATTAATACAACGTATTAGCTGTCCTTTTTCCAAAGTTGCTCCTCAGCCGATGCCATTTACAGTTTGGCCAAGACTTCACTGTGTTCCAATCTCAGCATCTTAACATTTTCAAGAAAAATGTTGCGAAAAAATTTAAGGTTTTGTAAGCTCATTTTTTTATGCTGATTAATTTAATTAAAATCAGCAACAACAACAAAAAAATCAGCTCAACACACACGGGCCCGAGGCGAAGCCCATCTCCTTGCCCTATTTTTATTTTTTGTCTTTTTTGTGTTTCTCTTTTTCCTATTTTCTTTTAATCTTTTTTTTTTCTGGTCTTCTTCTTCTTCACGTTCACCTCCTCCACAAAGCTCCTGCAAACTTGCAAATAACCTTTTACCGAACCCACACCAAATGACCCTTTAACCCACACCAAATGACCACGTCAGCCGAATCAACCATCGCCCCTTCCGCCACTAAGCCATCATCGTCCACCGGTCGTCCGTTTCGACCAGTGCCGACCATTGCCGACCACCCATTTCGATGGCCACTAAAGCTACTTTCGAATGTGAAGAGCCACCCTTGCTGACTTGACAATATATGAGTGTTCCACGAAAAATGCATAAAGACACGATAAACACAGGCAAAACAAACGTGATTTTGTGGATATAAGAGCATGAATGAGTCGGTTTCATGTCTCAACGTGAAATGCTCTTTCGGTTCTCTTTCAGACATTTATACAAACAATGTGCATGCATCATAGAATCGAGCAACTTTTACCTTGAAACAGATTTAAGCATCATCCAAGACTCCTAACAATGCACACTATAGTGCATAGAAACATTAATGAAGGGTGGGCGGGGCTGAAGCTCACACAAACTGGTCGGTTGCGAGCTCCGACCTAACGTTTCCCTAAAAATGGGACAACTATTGTTCGGACAGACCAACCTGGTTCAGCAAAGGGGCTGCCATGGATAATTGTTAAAGGATGGGCCTTCGCCGACGGTCGACCACCTTCTCGAGCTCTCTCGATCTCTAATTCTCTGCCTTTCAACTCTTGGTATCTCTACTGTTCTTCCCCCTGTTCTCTCTTTTGTCGATTTTTTCTCTCTCAGATCCAAGAGCTTTGGCGAAGGTGGAGAAAACGGGTCGGCGGTTTGTCAGTCGCGTTTGAGGGGTGGTGGCCGCGGGGCTTCTCTCTCACTCTCCACCCTCGCTCTCACTCGCCCTCTCTTTTTTCAACCCTTGGTCCCATTCTCTCCGCCCTCTTCGTGTTCGAGAGAAGGGTTTGAGTAAGAGTTTGTTTATTTGTTCATGGACCAAACAATGTTATGGGCCTAACCCGACCCAAAAGATAACTGTTTACCTATTTTATAATTATAACCCAAACATTATTAAGATTTGAAACATGTATCATATTTGTTTCATGTTACGGTCGTGTCTAAGTCGGGTCGAGTCAGGTTTTTGAACACCCCTAATAAAAAGTTTCAAATGAGGAGTCACCACTAGCCTATTGAGGTTAGTTGGAAAGCAAATGAGACATGTGAATCTACCTCACTTTTCACGCAGCTAAAAAATTTAAGGTTGGGGACTTTTGATTATACTAATTAATCAATTAGTGTTATTTCAGTATATAATATTGTTCATTTGAAAAAGATTTTTGTCAAACAATTTGGATTGATTTTAGACATATCTATTAACATATGAGGTGATTATGCAGGTGTATAATCATTAAAATCAACAATCAAAAGAAATATTAAATAAATTGTAAGGGGAAAACAAGCATATAATCATTAAGAGTTAAATAAATGCCAATCCTAACTAAGCTAAAGGGAAGCCATAATCATCATATCAAAAATTCGTAATTATGGGTATTTGTCTCTAACGATAATCGAAATCCTAAGATAGAGTCTTAAAGGCTTCTTCAACTTCAGGCACAATCTTATATTAAAATGCTCCACTCTTTAAGAGAAGATTACCCAAAACTATTTTTTTAAAGCTTTTTGGGGGATTCCTTTTCTTTTCTTTTTTTGGAATATTTTGGAATTTTTATGAATTTTCGAATTTTCATTTGAATTTTTTAATTTTTTTAAGAATTTTTCGAATTTTCGAATTTGTTTAGAATTTTCCGTATTTAGAATTTTCTTAAAATTTTTGAACTTTTGAATTTTCGAAATTTGAAAATTTTAAACCTGATTTATGATTTATTATTATTATTTAATACTCTTTTTTCTTTTCTTTTAAATTTTTTAATATTATTATATTCAGGAAGACGGGTGCGGACCGGGTAAAACAGGTCCGACCCGCTAAGCCGATCCAACGACTCGGATCCAACCTATTTCAAATAAAACCCTACTTTTTAAACATTATGTTTTTAATTTCTATTCTCTATTATTATTGTTCTTTTCTTTTCCTTTTCTCTTTTCCTTTTTCACTTTTTTTCTCTCATCTCCCTGTCCTCTCTTTTCCTTCCCGGAGCGTGTCTTCATTTACGCAACACCCTCCCCGAAACTTCCCCAGGATCTCACCTGCCAAATGCTCAGGCCTCCTGAGCAAAAGCCAGCAAGGTAGACACTAAACCTCCGTCGATTTCACTGAAGACACCAGATTGGACGCTTGTTATTCATCACCCGATCCCCCACGCCCTCCCTACAAGAAGCACCGCTGGCCTCCATCCCTCACCGGAACAATGAGCTCAAAACACACCACACGCGCAAAAGCAACCGTGAAGGAAAGAAGCAAGAAACGTGACCATGACATACAGAAACCCACAGAGCGTGAGCAAGAGGTCCACAGTTCGAGCAAGGCAGCCATGACATTCGTAGACATCAAATAGACATTTCGTCGGACAATTGACGGGCGTCGACCGAGGGGAGGCAAACGATAACTTAACGGGGCATCAAAACGCGACCAAAATAGATATAGGCAACTAAGCGGGGTCTAGAAGCAAGAAAAGGCAGCACCGTTGGAGTCGGGAGTCGAGCAAGCCGAAGCCGCGCGAGCCTCTGTCCGACGGGCTCAAAACAGAGCAGCATGGAGCGCTACCTCGCTTGAGCGATGGGGGTCCTACCCGGGTCGACGACGGCGACTAACAGGCGAGCCCGAGACAGACCGGACCGTGGCCAGCCGCCCTAGCGTCGCCGAGACGAGGTCCTCGGACCGAAGAGGAGTGAACTCAAAGGAAGACTCACCGGAGAGAAAGGACACCAGGAAGCGGAGTCTCGGGAGCGGCCAAGCTGCTTTCGTACTCTCTACTCTCGGTTCTTCGCTCTAATCTCACTCACGATACCCTCTCTCTCGAGCTTTCAGCCTAAAACCTCTCCCAAGCCGCTCTCGCTCTCTCTGTTTTTTTTACTCTCTCGCTATTTTCCGCCGAGGAAGCTCTATCCCCCCCCTTTCCTCGGTCCTTTAAACTTGCTCCTCTCCCTCTCTCCAAGGACTACGTCAGCTGCTACCAACGGGTCCGGTACCGCACGACATTCCCCTGCTGCTTGTCGTCGTACTGTCCTCCGTCCTTCGGCTTCCTTTGTCGGAGGCCGTCGTCCAGGCGGAGGGGAGAAGAAGAAAAGAGGAGATGGGCCGGGGGAAAGGGGGGAAAAGGAATGGGCTGGGCCGGCCCAGGTGGGGAGAAGGAGAAGGGAAAAGAAGAAGGGGTCGGGCTTGGCTGGCCCTGGCCCGGCCCTGCTGCGTTTTTTTAATTTAATTTTAATTATTTTTAAAAAAATTAGTACTATTAATACAAATGTTCCTAATGTCTATGTGATGCAATTTAATAATTTTTTTTCTCTGGAGTTAGAAATTAATCCTTAATTTTCAATGTAATCAATGAATGATTAAATGAGTCATCAAAATTTAGATATCAATATCAATAAATGTCATATTGACACACCAAATTACGTTAAAGGCATCGGTGACTAGAAGAATAAATGTTGGTAGATTATTAAAGTTGTTTGATAGTTTTGAAAGTAGAAAGAAATGTTCATACTTCTCAAAACAAAGCAAAAGATAAAAAGTTGCTATGTGAGTATAATTAGTTGGTATCTTAATTTGATGAATGTCGATACTTCAGTCAAATTGAGGTTGGTGATTTCGAATAAAAGTTAGTAACTTCAAAGATATTGATAAACATGCTAATTGACATGCGATTGGGTAAGCAAGTTTCTAGTCACTTTTTTGTACCAACAATATTTGACAGTTACCAACCGCATTTGAAATCACTATGTACCATTATGGACCAAAGTTACATATTTATGGCTATGAAGGCTTCCAATCCACTAAGCCTTCACTGTTACATGATAAATGAACTCTATGCCAATGCTTCTCTTTGGATATACCATGCTAACTATCTGTCATGTGTGCAAGAAAAAGAAATAAAAGTGGGGATCTTTATGAATACGCTACTTTGATTAATATTAAATCTTCGAACTCATTCCGGTAGAAAGTGAGTTAAAGTTTTTAGTATTAGATAAAAGAAAGTAAAGATGGTACTGTTTCTCATCCATAAAAGAATTTACAGAAGCTATGTATGGTGATGCCCATGAAGGCTGTAGAATTTGATTATATATATTTCGTATAAGTGAATTTTCATTGCTTGAAAATTAATATGACCTATGAAGCGCTTAGCAATAATCTGTTAATTTTCACAGTAATCATTCCTCATATAGCTAGACATTCTTCTCTCTTAAGTTTAGTCCTCACAATTGTTTTACGTTTAACAAACTAAAGTGGTCAACTGCGATTGAGTTTTTAAACAAATGGTCCATATTGAATACTCAATATGAGTCGGTCAAATTAGTTTGTAAATCAATTTCATGTACCGATATATATACATCTAGCATTATTTTGTATATATAGACAATTATATTTGAATTGTTTTCTATCTGATATGTTATTCTAGTTGGTAATGGCACAATTTTGTTGGATAATTCTTAAATCTTCTATCCTAAACAAAGATCAAGTGATTGGTTAAATTTAGGCTCTCGGGATAATGACCTATCACCCAAAAAATACAGTGACGTATCGTGATCTCAAAAAAAGCAAATTGACTCAATATGTTCTCTCAAAATTGAAAGTATTGCAGAATCATGAAATTCTATTTACTTTTTCAAGTTTCTTCCGGTTGAAATGGAGTCAAATTTGCTTCTTATATTTGGAATGTATTTCTACAGATATCGATGAATGCGTGACTTTACAACCCTGCAGTGGAAAATGTACAAACTTGCCAGGAACTTATGATTGTTCATGTCCAAGGGGATACCGAGGAGATGGAAGAACAGTGGCAAGGGTTGTACTCCTATCATCGATCGCTCAACCCGTGTCGCACTAGGTTAGTAAATTGTGCACATTGCTCGAGCTTTTTCATCATATGAAACCTTCTATTATCTCATAATTTATTCACAGTCCTTAAATGTTGTTCTTATGTCATTGTTTCATCTTCTCGCCGTTATTTATTGAGATTTTTTTAATGTAAATCTTTCTCTTTAAATTAGTGGTGTCTGTGAATTGAGTTGATATTATATACATGTATTGTCATCTCAAGTTATTCAATTCGATATTAATAAAATCAACCACCTGTTCTTTTGTTGCTGAAAAGAATCAAGCTCGTTTTATCCACATGATACATTAAATCATTCCTATGATCATGAGATACTCTCAGCATAATTATTTATTTAGGTTTAATCCGCTATTATCAAGGTTTGTCTAAATGAAAAAGCTTCAAGTTGATGGAGGAAAAAACAAATAAGATAATAGGACAGAGAAGTTAATTAACACAAGATTGTTTGTGTAATGAAAAAGAAAGAGTTAAACATATTTCTATTACAAAAATATTTCATTTTTTTTTTCATTTCTTGGTGTGTGAACCTTATGTAGGGTGATGGACAACTGATTTGTTTGAACACCGAATGTACTGTCTTTTTCTAGGTGTGAGCATAAGCTTCCTGCTGATTCTTTTGGGTGGTAATTGGTATTATTGGGGGCTTAGACAAAGAAAAATCAAGAGACGAGAGAGAGAAGTTCTTCCAAGAAAATGGGGGCCGCCTCATGTTGCAGAGACTTCTTTCGAGCACGAAGGCTCCGTTAAATCGGTGAGAATATTCACCGATGAAGAGCTCAAGAAGGCCACGGACCACTACCATGAAAAACGAATCCTAGGCCGGGGAGGCCAAGGAACAAGTATATCGAGGGATCTTACCAAACAACATGGTTGTCGCCATCAAGAAGGCCAAGATTTTGGACCGAAGTCGTGGAAGAATTTATCAACGAGCTGATCATCCTCTCCCAAATCAATCACCATAACGTGGTTAAGCTAATCGGGCGTTGCTTTGAGACGGAGTTCCCGTTATTGGTCTATGAGTTCGTGACCAATGGCACCCTTTCTGACCACATACACAATTGCCGCCACGAGTCCACATTGTCCTGGAGGGCTCGTCTGCGCATTGCGGGGGAGACCGGAGGTGCGCTCTCGTACTTGCACTACGATGCATCCACTCAGATTTTACATAGGGACATAAAGATCACAAACATATTGTTGGACGAAAACTACACTGCAAAGGTCGCCGATTTCGGGGCCTCCAGCCTAGTCCCCTTGACCGCACGCAGCTGATCACGCCGGTGCGAGGCACACTCGGGTACTTGGACCCCGAGTACCTCCAGTCAAGCCAGTTGACCGAGAAGAGCGATGTCTATAGCTTTGGGGTGGTGCTGGCTGAGTTGCTGACTGGACTTAGGGCATTGTCCTTCGAGCAAGCTGAGAGTGAGAGGAACCTGTCTTTGTATTTTGCTTCTGCAATAAAGGGAGAGAGGCTGTTCGAAATCATCAACCCGAGGGTGCTGAACGAGGGTAACCCCGAAGAGATTAAGGAAGTTGTGATCTTTGGCAAGCCGATGCCTCGAGGGTGAAAGGGGAGGATCGGCCAACCATGAAGGAAGTGGCAATAGAATTGGAGGGATTGATGAAGGTGATGGACAGCCATCCATGGGTGAATCAGAGCTGTGACCTTGAAGAAGCTGAGCAATTGCTTGGCGAGAGATCAAGCAAATGTGATGGCATCCTCAAAAGCAATGCATCAGGAAATGATGATAGCATAAGGAACCAAGTGCCCTTCGAAATTGAAAGTGGAAGATGAGACTTCATGGCAATGTTGGCCCCTTGTCCTACTATTCGTTGCTTTGCATTCTTGTTGCTGTTGCTGTTTGTTTTGGGGTATTTCCTTGTCGTTTTTTTTTGTCTGTTTAGTTGCTTGTTCTACGTGCTCAAAGTTCAGATGCTACGTCCAAATAGAGTACCTGGCCTTATGTTTGTGTAACATAACATTCGACGATATTTGAATAATGGAAAATTCCAAAAACATTCTCGAGTTTTCATCTCATTCAGCGAAGTAAAGATTGGCCAACTTTCTATTGCCTCCGTCTTGCTAAGAACTACTCTAACACCATCCTTGGAGACAATATAGCCTAAGAAAACCGGGCTACTTGTGCAAAAGTGACACTTCTTCAGGTTGGCATGCAAGCGTTGTTCCATAGCACTTGAATTTGATGTTCCAGAGGCTCCACTTGCGTCTTGCTATGGTATAAATCATGATGTCATCAAAGTACACGACGACAAACTAGCCAACGAAAGGTTTAAAGACATGATTCATAAGATGCATAAAGATACTAGGAGCGTTAAAACGTCAAGGGGCATCAGCATGCCCTCAAGAAGACTGTTCTTAGTTTTGAAAGCGGTCAACCTTTCGACTCCTAATTTCATCTAACTTTGACGATAGCTGCCTCCAAGATCGATCTTGGGAAAGCACGAAGCTCCATGAAATTGATCAAGCAAGTACCAAGGCAAGGAAAAGGAAAAAAATTGATGGTTATCTTGTTCACCAATCTATTATCGACACACATTGGCCAAGAACCATTTTTTCTTTGGAACTAGAAGTGCCGGGATAGCAAAAGGACTTGAGATTTCTTGTATCGCTCCCTTAGCCAAGAGTTTATCAACTTGCCTTTGAAGTTCTTGGTGCTTCTCAGAGCTCATGATCGAACAGAAGCACCAAGCGCTAGATCGATATAATGTTGAATCTCTCTCATAGGTGGAAAGTTGGATGGACTTTCACTGGCATGACTTTAAAGAAATCCTCAAGCAACGGCTGCAAAATGGTTGGGATCTCCTCTTTTGCTTCATTTTCTTCCACCATAACAAGAGCACAAGCTTCACAAGCATCCTCCGGTGCTTAGGAAAAGTGAGACTTGAAAAGAAGATTGCTTCCTTTCCCATGAGTTGGCTTAGGAAACGCTCTCCATCTTGCAAGGCCCCAACGTAATCTTGACGCGGTCTTTGACAAAGGGATAGGAGTTATACATCAAACATAATCTCATCTTTACATCTTTTGCCAATGGAGAATGAAATCGAGCACCGGTTATTTACTTTTAACTCACTCCCTTTCATGAGCCAAGAATGCTTGTAAAGATGTGGATGATCCTCGGCCTTGAGATGCAACTTGCCTCCCATGGAGGTCGACACAACGTTCGCACAACATCCACTATCAATGACGACAGTACACGCTTGTATGGAGTAAGTTGCTACAAAGTCAATCATCATCCTTAGATGATCAGCATGCAAGCTCCTTTGAATGACGAGCTTCTCCTTGGTCTCAGTAAATGATTTGTTCGTGACTCATTGAATCTTCTTGGAGCAAAGAGTCGTTTTGCAACTCTCCCTGCTGCTCATCTTGTACAAGAGACATGATCTTTCTATTAGGACACTCCGAGGCGATGCGACCAAATCCATGACATTTCAAACAGTCTTGATTTATTGTTAGCTTCGTTTGGCTAATTGGTTTTAGATTCTCCCCCTTCGTTCAACGGTTTCCTTCGATGCTGACATAGGTTTTAAAGTCGAAATCCCAATATTAGAGGATCTCTCTTTGGTTGATGGCTTCTGACTTCACTCTCTTTTCTCTTTGAGTTGCTTTTCCACCTTCTTCGATAATTTGAAGACCTGATTAAAATCCAATAAGGTTGTAGTCGGACAACACCGGCAGTTTTCAAATGAAGACCGCAAAAACACCGACCTATGGTTTACTCCTCTGCCTCCATCACATCACATCGTAGCACGAGATGCTCAAATTTGGTGGCGTATTCTTCTGCTTACAACCCCCTTGCTTCATATTGTGGAATTTATCGAAGGCATCTTGCTCATAAGTTTCTGGGAAATGCTTCTTTTTTGAGCTCCTTCATTTTACCCAATGTTACAATTCACCGCTTTCCTTCACAAGTTCTTTGACACGGTAGATTTTCCCCCCAAATCGGAGCATGCATTTTACACTTCATATACTCAAGCTTCAAGATTCTCCGCAATATTCTTATGATCAAAAGTTCGCTTGATTCCGTGAAACCAATCAACGAAGTCTTCCAAAGCAAAAAATTCCAGAATATAAAGCTCACTAAGACAAATTTTCTGCGGACAATTCCTCTTACTTCATTTTCCTAAGTGAATCAAATTAAGGAAAATGAGAAAAATATTTTCTTGAAAATGTTTTCTGCTAAACAAATAGAGCACTAAGTAGAGTTAATTAGGGTGTATGATACTAGTGTTATATGTCACATTTACACTAAGGTCCAATATGAGACTATTTTGGGCGTACTTCGATTAGCCTAGTCTCTTCAAAATGACTTTTGGTAATAATGATTACGTTTTTCTTTGTTACCGCGATGGTAGCAAGATGATATTCTCCTCAAAATTATGAAAATGCAACGAAAGATTTATAACACGGATACCAGATGATGAAGGGAAAAAGAAATTCCTCTAAATGATAATGCTCCACAAATACGTATCAATCACAATCCATATTTTTAAATAGCACTCTTAGGCCAACAACCAAAATAAAAAATAAAAAAAACAAGCCTATGTTCCACGTATCTTGTCTTAATTTAAAAGTATATAATGGAATCTTGTCCAGAAATCTTAATTTTTGTAGCACGACAATGGAAAATATTTATTCTTCACCTCTTTAAAACCGGTTGATTAATCACTCTGAAAATACACCTTTTTCATTTCCAGAATTCAACAAAAATTTCGCAACTAGGAGTATAAACCCCATCACCACGAAACACATATCGTGCACACAATCGCTAGCTCAAACCAATTCGCTCTTATTGATTTTCCTTCCTTGGCATTCTGCAATTTTAGAGTTGTGATGAAGTGAGCAAAAGGCATTGCCTGGATAGGACTAGATCAGTCAATTTTGGGCGAGTCCTGAGGGCATTAGTCCGGTTCTCAGTTCCATAAAATTGGAACCAGTGAATTTTGATCTGGTTTCGGGTTCCAAGTGTGGAATCGCCCACCTGGACAGGACCAATTTTTTTTTCTTTAAAATTTGTAAAAAAAACCTAATATGTCTTATATTTCAGACTTCACTCATGCATGAGATGCACGACTCCCATCACTTACACATGTGAGTAAGATGACAAGAACAAATAAGAACACAAAAGCAATTGCTCATTCTAACCAAATTTTGCCACAATTTTGAAAAAATTATATGAAACTGTTAATGTTATACGTAACTCACTGATTTTAGAAACGCATTGATTTTCAAGAATATCTTCAATTTCATATTGAACATAAATGAAAAAAAAAAACTAAACATGCCACCAGTTCCATTGCCCATCCAGAAACCAAACCAGCTCGATAGGTCTGGTTTTAAGGGGCACCAATCCGATCGTCAATTTCATAAAAGGAGAATTGGTCCTTTTGATTTGGTTCGCAATTTCAAGACGGGAATCATAATACCTAGGAACCAATCACCCTCAGTTGCGATCTCCCATTGCATACGCATAGCACTTGCTTGACTTTTCAAGTCTTTGGCGGAATAATGCAAGCACCCTGTCTCATTTGTACTCTCTATCAATGATGCACCTTTCTCCAAAGTTGGTGGGTTGACGAGACATCGTCGTACATGAGAAATTGCCAAGGAAACCTACTACTTTGACTTAGTCTTTTCCTGAAAATTATAAAAATTATTCACAATAACGATTTTTGGCCAAATTTAATCAAAAAAACTAAATTGATAAATTTTTTAGAAGATTTGGGTTTTAATTAACACAATTAAAAATTTTACAATTGAATTTATACAAGTATAATAAGTTTAGAAATATATTATTAATTTTCCATTATAAAACCTCTAAGGCTTCCTTGAGGGCAATGAGTGTTTTAATGAATTTTAGGGTTGTGATCTCCTACTGCACGCGCTGCATGCTTGCTTGACTTTTCAAGTCTTGGAAGGATAACGAAAGCACTCTAATGAGACATATTATCGTACATGCATGAGATGCACGACTCCCGTCACTTACACATGTGAGTAAGATGACAAGAACAAATCAAAACACAAAAGCAATTGCTCATTCTAACCGAATTTTGCCACAATTTTGAAAAATTATATGAAACTTTTAATGTTATACGTAACTCACTGATTTTAGAAACGCATTGATTTTCAAGAATATCTTCAATTCCATATTGAACATAAATGAAAAAAAAAAAAACCGAACATGCCACCAGTTCCATTGCCCATCCAGAAACCAAACCAACTCGATAGGTCTGGTTTTAAGGGGCACCAATTCGGTCCTCGATTTCATAAAAGGAGAATTGGTCCTCGATTCGGTTCGCAATTTCATGACGGGAATCGTAATACCTAGGAACCAATCACCTTCAATTGCGATCTCCCATTGCATATGCATAGCACTTGCTTGACTTTTCAAGTCTTTGGCGGAATAATGCAAGCACCCTGTCTCATTTGTACTCTCTATCAATGATGCGCCTTTCTCCAAAGTTGGTGGGTTGACGAGACATCGTCGTACATGAGAAATTGCCAAGGAAACCGGCTACCTTGACTTAGTCTTTTCCTGAAAATTATAAAAATTATTCACAATAACGATTTTTGGCCAAATTTAATCAGAAAAACTAAATTGATAATTTTTTAGAAGATTTGGGTTTTAATTAACACAATTGAAAAATTTATGATTAAATTTATACAAGTATAATAAGTTTAGAAATATTTTATTAATTTTCCATTATAAAACCTCTAAGGCTTCCTTGAGGGCAATTAGTGTTTTAACGAATTTTAGGGTTGTGATCTCCTACTGCACACGCTGCATGCTTGCTTGACTTTTCAAGTCTTGGAAGGATAACGAAAGCACTCTAATGAGACATATTATCGTACATGCATGAGATGCACGACTCCGTCACTTACACATGTGAGTAAGATGACAAGAACAAATCAAAACACAAAAGCAATTGCTCATTCTAACCGAATTTTGCCACAATTTTGAAAAATTATATGAAACTTTTAATGTTATACGTAACTCACTGATTTTAGAAACGCGTTGATTTTGAGAATATCTTCAATTCCATATTGAACATAAATGAAAAAAAAAAAAAAAACCGAACATGCCACCAGTTAATTTCATCCGAAACCAAACCAACTCAATAGGTCTGGTTTTAAGGGGCACCAATCCGGTCCTCGATTTCATAAAAGGAGAATTGGTCCTTGATTCGGTTCGCAATTTCATGACGGGAATCGTAATACCTAGGAACCAATCACCTTCAATTGCGATCTCCCATTGCATATGCATAGCACTTGCTTGACTTTTCAAGTCTTTGGCGGAATAATGCAAGCACCCTGTCTCATTTGTACTCTCTATCAATGATGCGCCTTTCTCCAAAGTTGGTGGGTTGACGAGACATCGTCGTACATGAGAAATTGCCAAGGAAACCGACTACCTTGACTTAGTCTTTTCCTGAAAATTATAAAAATTATTCACAATAACGATTTTTGGCCAAATTTAATCAGAAAAACTAAATTGATAATTTTTTTAGAAGATTTGGGTTTTAATTAACACAATTGAAAAATTTATGATTAAATTTATACAAGTATAATAAGTTTAGAAATATTTTATTAATTTTCCATTATAAAACCTCTAAGGCTTCCTTGAGGGCAATTAGTGTTTTAACGAATTTTAGGGTTGTGATCTCCTACTGCACACGCTGCATGCTTGCTTGACTTTTCAAGTCTTGGAAGGATAACGAAAGCACTCTAAGGAGACATATTATCATACATAAGAACTTGCTAAGAAAATTGACCGCATTGACTTAGCATTAATTGATCGCATTGACTTAGCATTTGCCCGAAACTTTACAAGCGAGTCTGAGAAAATTCCCAAAACCAATTTTGGACTCCCAAAGTCCTTTTACTTAGCAATGATCATATCTAAACACTGCAGATTTCATTCTAATATTTTCTTCTATATTTGGGTTGTTTGCTATTGTTTTGATTTTCAAATCCAAATCCGAACCAACAGTTTCTTGCTTTATCCAATTAATCTTTAGTACTTACCATTGGTGTACCTATTTTTTTTTTAATTGTACATAGCGTCAATTGAAACATCAATCTGCACATAAAAATTTAAATAAGATGTTGATATTTGTACAAATATTTAAGGAGTTCGAGACGTGCACGCAATAATTTATGAGCATCACCCATCGAAACCGATTCATCTTGTGGATAGGAGATTGAAAAGAAACAAAATATCCATCTATTCACGATTTTTATTATTTGCAAGTCATTTTGGAAATTCCTAGGATAGATTGCGACATCACAATGTGAATCGTGACCGTCTTGTCGAGGCTTCTTTAGTGAAGAGAGAGAGAGAGAGAGTGGATGTCAATTGCATCTGATACATTAGACAAGGAATGGGACCGAATGCACCTTTGGTTTAAGCGAAGAGCAAAGAAATTTGCTTTTCTTTGGAGAGTCTAAGTCAAAAGCAATAGTGATAGAAATTTCCACTTTAATTTTCCGTGAGTTACTTAGTTAAAATCAGGAATAGTACTCAGCGAGAAAAAAAAATCGAAGGATCTATTTAGGTTTATTAACTGCTACAGCAAAGTATGTCTAGGTTATATTTAAGTATTCACCTAATGAATTAGTGTTACTATTAGCAGGACTAGTCCCTTTTTTCTAATTAATGTAACCAATAGTGAGAGTAAAGTTATGGCTATACAATTTTATTCTAGAATAAAGCTATAACCCCTAGTTGTGATCTCCCACCGCACACGCTTAGTACTTGCTTGACTGTTCAAGTCTTGGCGGAATAGTGAAAGCACCCTATCTCATTTATACTCTATCAATGATACACCCTTAGTTGGCGGGCAATAACTCCGAGACATATTGTCATATACGAGAAATTGGAAAGAGACTACATTTTCTCAAAAATTATAAAAATTATCTACTTCAACGATTTCCCATCAAATTTAATAAAAAAAACTAAATTAGTAAATTTTCAAAAAAAAAAATTATTTAGTCCAATTAAAAAGTTTATGATTGAATTTGCACAAATATAATAGGTATAGAAATTTTTTTTTGCTAATTTTCAATTATAAAAACTTTAAGGCTTCCTTGAGGGCAGTGAGTACTCTTAACAAATTTTAGGGTTGTGATCTCTCACTGCACACGTCCATACATGCTTGACTTTTCAAGTCTTGGCAGGATAATGAAGCACTCTAATGAGACATATTGTGCGACATAATCTCTTCTTTTTGTAGTTTTGAGTCGAAGCATTTTTTTAATTTGGCTAAAATAGATAAAAGAGAATAATTGAAGCATACCTTTGATGCTCACCTAATTTAAGTCAAGATCTTAGCGAACAACCCAAACAATTTTTCAATAACTTAAGTGCTATATCGAAATGAAATAAAAATTTATATCATCATTTTCTTAAAAAGATTTGAAGTGAATCTTATTTCAAGTAAAGATCTAAAATTGTTATGTTAGTCTAAAATAAGGATATGATCTCACCTGTTGATCTAAGGCATTTTCGTCCTTTATTTTCTAATTTAATTTAATTTTATTACATTTTTCTATTCTTTTCTTTTCCAAAATACTCAAAAAGGGGAAAAAATATGAAACTTAAAAAGAGATTTCCGGCGGGAGGGCTAGCAACCCTCCCCACCTATGGCTGATGCCCCACTGGCGATGGGGGTTGGCAGCCGTGGTCGGCAGGGTTCGCTAGCACCTCGACGAGGGCCGGTGATCCTGGCCGACCAGAGGCAAAAGCTAGAAAACCGGGAGAGGACCAGCGAAATCTTAAGTGTTGACTAGACGAAATCCTACACTAATTTTTTTGTTTCATCTCAAAACAAAGCTACTTATTATTCATTTTGTTTGGGGAAATGCGTCTGACATGAGTAACTCTTTTTTTATTCTAGTTTAAACTTAAAAGGAGAAGAAAATGAACAAATGGATTGAACTCTCAGGATACCCATTCTCAATCCCCTCGAAAAACATTGCGGCCATCGAATGGGTAAAAGATAAATTTTAGCTTTAGCTATTGATTTAAAAACATTTTATCTCACGCACTTCCGCAAGAGTTTTTAAGTTATTGTCATGTGTACTCATGAGGTTTGGATTTAACATATCTCGCAAGATGTCACTAATCCTAATTCTAGGATAATGTTAATCATACATGATTGTATTTTTATACGCGTTAATTCCTCACCAATTTTATTGATTATTCATAATTCAAAAGATTTTTCCTAGTATTTTTCTGTATCTCCCGTTAAGAAGATTAAATTCAGATAGAGAATAAAATTTTTCAATGGACAAAAGTTCTGCAATATTTCGACTTGGCAGTTTTAATTAGTGAAATTAATACCAGTGTAGAAGAAAATTGTGGCTAAAAATAGTTTAGCGTTATTTTTACTTCTTTACGAGTAATTTAACCTGATTTACGCGTCTAGTAACATGGGAATTAGCTATGATTGTAAGGTCCAGCAATAGGTAGCATTATCATTAAATTATGACAAATAAAAGACTGCATATTACAATCCACACCCATCATGTATTTAATTATCCGAACATTATATATATAGGTCACAAGAAGTAAAGACAAATAGCAAAGAGAAAGTTACAGCGGCTGCTTGTAAGGGTTAGCATAACTTAATAAAGTTGAGTTACCATGACGGGTTCAAATTACATAAAAGGACATTCTAATTCCTAAAAGTGCAAATAAGAGCCGAGACCGCGTCTACAGGGAAAAATAAAAATAAAGATATAGAGTTGTTCTATGCTAATCATACATCACGAGACGTGGAGAGTTGCGGTCTTGGTGCTAAAACTTGTGTTTCTTCAACCAAACCAAGCAGCACATTGGTATGAGAACGTCGTCTCGAGATGGAGTGTCCTTGGATTGACCCAGAATGTTCTGTGTATGTGGTGTTCGATAGTCTTGAATCTCTATCATCCAAAAAAATAATTTAAAATATGAAATTTTTCTTCACATTTATAAATTGACTGTCAATTATTTTCACAAAAAATGTGAGATAATCTCAACAATATTCAGGTCTCAATCAGAGTTATAACAATCTATAACTTTTTCACGTGATTATTAGATTTAAATTTGTTGGTAAACTGGACAGTGTTGAGTGATTTTTTTGTCTCTTTCATTCTAAAAACAAACTTAAAAGGGTGAGAGTTATTCCCCATTTTCGATTCGATTTACTTGTTTGGGTTGTTCGCTATAATGGAAAAATGCTTCGACTCAGAACTACGAAAGGAAGAGATTATGTCGCGCAAAATCTTTGATGCGACACGGCTGGACATTTTCACATGCACTGATAAGCTTGAGGCATTTTTATTGCACGATGATCGACGAACTTCATGATTGCGTTGCAGACGTGAGAAAGACGCTACGTGTCTCGGGTTGTGTTGGATGTGACTTGACAATTATGAATATGGACAGCGTACGACGGGTGGAGCACATTCGTCGCCGGTGTTGCGATAGTACTGCCTAAGGCCAAATCAATAATGCAATACTATTTCCCTTTCTTGTCAGCCTTCCGGATATCCACATGCGAGAAACCCTTCTTCTCGAGAAAATATTGGGTGCTTGGGGCTTTAGTGGGTTCGTACCACGATCGCATGAGAAGCTGCTGTTTCAATGATGAAGCCCGAATACCGAAGTGTTAGCCAAACCCTCTTAATTCCTTAACCTTTTGGATCAAGGGATAACAATTCAGACTGTCGCATCGATCGCTCATCTTTTATTATCGATTGTGACAACTCTACTGACCCTATCGTACCTTACATGCATAAAAGAAGTAGTAACATTCATTGGCCAAAGCAACAAATGCAATTGACGTCGACCTTGACCTGAAAAGCAAACCAAAGACTAGCATAGCCGACTCATATCTCCACGATCCGAACACCATGCAACCCGACGTTGACCTTGACCGGAAAAGCCAAGCAGCTTCTTGCATGGCCAACTGATGTCTCCACATGATTTGAAGGCTCATGAGCTTTTATGATTTAGCCGATCCTGAATCCAAGGTTTGCTTTTCATAAGGCACACGATTCTCGTTGTGATGTTACAATCGATTGTAGGAATTTTCGAACTGATTTAAAATGTGAATAGAGACTTACACTAAGGGTTCAATTTGTTCGTGAGTGACGAAGCTAACTTAACTTGAAATGAAACAAAGAAATAAGTAAATATTGAATTCTTGATAAAGAAGATGGTTTGATTAATACTGATTTCTCAAATTCTTAGAAAGATATAGCAAAATAGTTAATGTTTTCTTCGCCGAATATAATATGGTAAAAATGGTACTGTTATCATAAAACTATACCCTACAACTCTCATTGGAGAATTAAAGTAGGAGTATATCGACAAAAAGACTATATAAAAGCTGTCTCTATGTCCGTTATATTCCAAACAATTTCGTATGAAATTCCATGAAAAGGGCGTCAATTTTGGTGTGCCTCTCAAATGTGGACCATATAGCATGTCTTTTTACGAAAGACTCTTTTCTAAGAATTTCACCGACAATGTTGATTGAGGTAAAAGCATGAATTTGTATGATGGACTTTGGCTTTTTTTTTTTATTCTATGATTTAAAATTGTAATTTCAAAATACCATTTGACATGATCCCTCACAAACTTATGTTATTTTCAAGTTTTAGCTCATGTGGTCTGTGAAATTCTAAACATATACAAGAAATTAATTTCTATGAAGTGTCCTACCTTAGCTCCATAATATGATTTGGAAAACATTTTGCTGCCTCTAGCTAAAACTTTTTGTGGGAAATTTCAATGAGGAATATGTTTATTTTCATCGTAACTACATGATAGAGCAGCTCATTTTGTGACAAGGGTACTTCAGTCTTTGGCTCACAATGACTACAGTTGAGGAATTATCATGGAATCGTCTCCTTCAAGTGGATAGGAGCAGCTGACGTCAACTTCACATCTTGAACTTGGTGCTGGGCTCTTTTGAAGAACCAATGGAAAATGTCACGTGCAGTGCGCCGGGGGGGCGCCAAAGAAAAAACAAAAACAAGAAGAAAAAGCCACTTTTCTTCTCCTCCTTATATCACTCCGAACCATCGAATTAATTCATCAAAACAAAAGAATACTTGAAGAGAGTTGAAAGGAGAAATATGGCCATCCATAAGCTTCTCGTGAGAGTTGTGTTGCTTGGGGCTTTATTGAGTCCATGCCACAATCACATGACAGAAGCTGATTGGATGACGAAGCCCGAATGCCGAAGTACTTGTGGAAACCTCTCGATTCCATATCCCTTCGGATCGAATGACAGTGATCCCCACTGTCGCATTGATCCTCCCTCATTTAGAGTCGTTTGTGATAACTCTGTCAACCCTCCTGTGCCTTACATGAATACAAGACGCAATAACTCATTTGACTTGCAGATACTCGACATTTCCCTTGAGAACCATGAGATGCGAGTAAACGTTTCGACCAGTCAAGTCTGCTACGACTCTTCCGGATCCGATTCGTCGAGACTTAATGCAGCCCTAGGCCTAGCTAGATTCCCCATATCCAGCACCAAGAACAAGTTCACTGTGGTCGGTTGTGACACGTCGGCCTCCTTCCTCGATTACTGGGGGAAGTTCTCTTTCGGGTGTATGTCTTCGTGCAGCAATGTTTCGGACATCAGCAATGGGTCATGTTCGGGTATAGGTTGCTGCGAGACAAGCATCCCTAGGAATTCCTTCGGCTACTACAACATCTCCATTGAGAGCATTTACAATCATTCCAATGTCGTGGATTTCAATCCTTGCAGCTATGCCTTCGTCGCAGAAATTGGCTCCTACAACTTCTCAGTTGGCGATCTTAAGCTGCTTAAATTTGATAAGTCCACTCTACTTCTCGATTGGGCAGTAGGGAATCAAACATGCGTGGATGCTAAGAAGCACAGCACAAGTTACATGTGCAAAAACAACACCACCTGCACTGATGCTGAAAATGGATCCGGATACAAGTGTACTTGTTTAAAAGGTTACCAAGGCAATCCTTACCTTGCAAATGGTTGTTACGGTATGTAGATAAATAATGTTTAACTTGTCCTTTTTATTGATATGATCTTAGAAGGTTAGATACATTTGATGCGTGTGTTTACTTTGTGTAGATATTGATGAATGTGAGGATCCAAAGAAGTACCCATGTCAGGGAATTTGCCATAATGTTGAAGGGAGTTATATGTGTTCATGCCCCAAGGGTTCTCATGGTGATGGCAAGAAGGATGGTAGAGATGGACAAGGTTGTACTGCTAATCCATCGCACTTGATGGAGATTTTGGTTGGTAAGTTCTTTCATTTTACTTAAGAGTGCCTGACTCATAAAAAACTGTGTTAGCTTATTGCTTGAATGTATAATTCGATTTCTTCGTGGTGTAGGAGAAAATTCACTATTCACAAGTTCATTCGATTTTTCTTCACTGTCCTTGCTTGGAATATTCAAAATGAAACTTTTTATATCCTTCTCACTGAAAATAAATGAGATTATGTGATACATTGAGTACATCGCAATTGAGCTTCCTTAAAATTTAAAAATAGATTAAGTTCCCTCATGTCAATGTCTGTACTCTTACAGCGTCTTTTGAGCGTGGTGACTTTGGGCTTTGGGTAAACATAAAGACATTTTCCAATGGTTGATATCACGTCGAGAATATTAATATGAGTACTGTATGTGAAAACATACAGTTTTACGATGTGTGCGACCGTCGGTATTCGATCGGAGCGAGGTCACCTGTCTCAGGCAACCAGATGTTTGTTGTCATGTGAGAGGTGAGCATCCTCCAATTTGACAGCATGACCTTCAGAATTAAAGAGGAGGCATAGGTGGCGGTCGCAAGAGCGGTTGGTGGCACTTTGCCGAGGACTTGCGCTGGCCAAAACTGGTGGGGACGTACGCTTAGGGATGGCTATTTTATCGATCCAAGAGAATACCTTTCTTACTTCCTAGCCCCAAATAATGAGTGAAAACCGTGCATGATGAATGGATTTTGTGGCCAAGATTGGGTAATACTTTTATGCTCCACGTCCAGGCCAGGGTAAGGGATGATATGGCTAGCCTTCTTTTCCTTTTGCTCTTTCTTTATTCCTCCTAAGATTTTCTAGTTGAAGTGTTATTTCCTATATAATCTCCCCATTTAAACTTGAGAACTTTAAATAATAAACACAGCTTACTTTTCACAAAACGTAGGAATTTACCCAATTCTGGCCCAAACTTCCGGCGTGCCAAAATAAAGCACTAACTTCAGTAATCCCAAACTTGGCGTGTCATTAGCTCTAAACAACATTCTGGCAGGCCGTGATTATCTTTTCACTACCTGTGGCACATTCTTTCATTTGTTTCCTTTTTAAGTCGTTGCTATCTTCTTATAATCATGAACTGTGCTTATCTTTTATTTTTATATTATCGTGAGAATGGTGATGAGATAAAGAAACTTGTCCTACATGAGGCATGAGGTGGATAGAAACATCTTTACTACTTGGGGGCGGGGGACGTAAACCCCGCCCTTGTCCTGCCCCACCTCATTGCGTTCCCAAGTAGATGCTCAATTGCTTCTTTTTTCTGGGGTCCCTCTTTCCCAAATGCTGTAAAAGGTGAAACGAAGATGGTGATTGATTTAATTGTGGATTCGCATGCGTTTTTTTTTTTTTTTGTCTCTCTCCCTTTTCCTCCTTATATTCTAACTTGTTTCTTTCTCTCTCATGTTTTGATTAGCATCTAAGAACCGATAGAAATGGTTCAATGGGTTGTTTCGTCTTTCTTTCACATGTGATGCATGACTTATACAGCTTTTCTATTTGTTGCACAAGCCATATTTACCACGATATTATTCAGATGGCAAGTTAATCACTAGAGATTTGACAACATCTATCCAAAGAGATGACATGAGTAAAAGAGGAAGTTACACTAATCCATTTTTAAAAATTTCTTCTAGGCTACTAGCCGTTGCCATTTTTATGTCATCAAAATGGGATACAGCTGGTTATAGAGATAGGACTTTAATTGAGTTATTTAGACTTACGCATAGTTCAACGAAAAAGTCTCTATACATGCATGCTATAAATGACGCGGATTTGATTGCGTAAGACCTAGAAAACTACAAGCAAGTACATTGTAGCACCATGGGAAGAGAAAATACCTAATTCTTATGGTTAGTTTGAGTTTGTTATCTCTTTCATATTGATTTAAACCTGTTAACTTCTTGACATTCTTTTTAGGCCATGGAACTTGTGCTGTGTGCGTGTGTTTGTTTGTTTGTTTGTTTTTTGGTAGATTAGCTTAACCAAATCCATTGTCCTAATTTAGACTCAAATTGTCCCAAAATTACTAAGGTTTTCGAGGAAACCTTGTGATATAATCCTACAGAAAGTTTAATAGCGTGGCTGCTTTTACACGGTGCAATGATTTACTGTGCAGTTAATCATATGGTTAATGAGTAAACCGGTGTTTTATACAGGTGTTGTTGGGGCCTTAATAGTGCTGCTATTCAGTATAGGCTTTCTATATTTGGGACACAAGAAAATGAAGCTCATTAGGCTCAAAGAACAATACTTCAAGCAAAATGGGGGCTTGTTTTTGCGAAAACAATTAGATGAACCAAACAAACCCACAAAAGCTGCAAAAATCTTTAGTGCTGAAGAGCTAGAGAAGGCCACCAACAATTATAATGAGAGCATAATAGTTGGTCGAGGAGGATATGGTACTGTTTACAAAGGATTGTTGCCAAATGATATGGTAGTTGCGATTAAGAAGTCCAACTTCATGGACCGGAGCCAAATTGAACAATTCATCAATGAAGTCATTGTGCTTTCTCAAATTAATCATCGTAACGTGGTTAAGCTTTTGGGATGTTGTTTGGAAACAGAGGTGCCTTTATTGGTGTACGAATTCGTCAACAATGGAACTCTCTTCGATCACATCCATGACCCAAACAAATCATCAAAGCTTTCTTGGAAGACCCGGTTGAGAATTGCCTCAGAAACTACTGGAGTCCTCTCTTATTTACACTCCGCAACTTCCATTCCCATAATTCATCGAGATGTCAAGTCGGCAAACATCCTTTTGGATGCAAACTACACTGCGAAAGTCTCTGATTTCGGAGCTTCAAGATTAATCCCACTTGATCAAACACAATTGTTTACAATGGTTCAAGGAACATGGGGATACTTAGACCCTGAATACTTGCTCACAAGCCAATTGACAGAAAAGAGTGATGTTTACAGCTTCGGGGTTGTGTTAGTTGAGCTATTGACAGGGAAGAAGGCACTTTCATTTGATCGATCGGAAGAAGAGAGGAACTTGGCAATGTACTTTCTTTCATCACTGAAAAGCAACAAATTGTTTCAGATTGTTGAGGAAGTTATTGGAAATGAAGGAATCAATGAGCAAGTGAGGGAAGTTGCCAATCTTGCAAAGAGATGCTTGACTATAAAAGCAGAGGAGAGACCGACAATGAAGGAAGTAGCATCTGAATTGGAGGGACTTAGAGCAATGGTGAACCATTTTGGTGTCAAAAGTACAGATGGGAATGGGGAAGAGAAGGTTCATTTGCTGGGAGAGAAGACCTATGTGTCCATGGATATTAGTGGGACCGTGAACACGGGGTACATGGATAGCATGGAAGACCATATCATGCCAATAGTCAATAGTGGGAGATGAGAATATTTAAGTTACCAACATATATATGGGTGTGTTGTGATAGATGTATGCGCGTATTTTAGCTTTAGAAAGCTTTTATATATAACTCAGTGATAGGATGTGAAAATGGTCTCTTCCGTCTATCATTTGTTGGTAATGCCTTTGAGATTTGGGAGCTATCTAGTCTTTGAGTTTGCTCGAGGATATAGTTTGTCCAACTTGGATGAATATTTTTCTTGGGCAATTCCATGGTCTTGCCTAGAACGAAATTTTTACGTGTCGATCATACGCAATGAACTTCACATTTGGGTCTTTCATTCGGTGACATGCTTTATGTTACTCGTCCATAAGATTTGTCGGGGTAGGGTCGTATTTTTCCCCAGTCCATTTTGTGGTTACTAAATTACAACGTAAACATCATCTACATTTATTTTTAATTGAGTCTGTTAAGTATAATATCCACATTTTTAACCAATCAGTAAAAAATATCACCTTGAATTAATGATGGAAGAAAATAAAGTCCAATGAATATATGTATTTCATGGGCTCAGTATTCACTTACCTAAGGCGGGTCTTTTCATGGGAACAATGAAAACATCGAATGTAGCCATTTTCCATATCTAAAAACTGAGAATTTGTGCGTACCATGTAGAGAAAATATTAGTCAAAATTATTTTTCACATGATAAATAGAGCCAATTAGAGGGTACAATGTGGGTGCGGCATGTAACACTGCTTGGCAAAGGTGAATTAGCTGATTGGTCAATTAAAACGACTCTTAGGGAATCTTTGCGTTTCATTGTTACTGCAATATGAAGTATGGTAAGATTTTTCTATAAGTTCTGATTGAATTATGCAAATTCTTAATTCGCAGAATGCAAATGTTTGGCTTTACACAGCCTTTCTCGTTGACGACGTTTGCCAAGCATATACGCAGTTTCAATCTCCAAGCATAAATGCATTCGATGTTTTAAGCGTACTCTTTGCACAAAACCACTCGCACAAGCCTCGGCTTGAACTTACCTTGGGCTGCGAAAGTGACTAACATCGACTCAGCGTTGACTTGAAACCCATTTTGTTGGTCTCATAATATATGGAAATCATAGGTGAGGACCGCAACAGCTCTATCGCGACCCTCTTTCCGCCACGCGGTCAGGAAAAGGATGGGTTTAAAGTTAACGGGGAATGAGGGACCAATGTGATTCTCCCAAATCCTTATCTTCTATGATGATGGTATTTTCATTTTAATTCGATTAATTCTATGACAATTTTATATGAAGAGTCATCACTAACCTATTTAGATTGGTTAGAAACTAAATTAGATATGGGAGTATATCTCACGACTAGAATTCCAAGGCCGGGACTTGATTATACTATTTATCTAAGGAGTTTTCTATGGATACCTAAATTTTTTTATTTCATAGCTAAAGTGTCCAAGCAGTTTTCTTCACCAAATTATGAATTCTAAGGTTTTCGTCCACTAAGTGTCCTAATAATAATAATAATAATAATAATAATAATAATAATAATAATAATAATAAGTAACCTAACCATTTAACTAAAACAAGTAAAGCACAACATTGAAAAGCAATATAAAACAAATACAATCAATTCATCAAAGAATATGATGACAGTCAAGTAAGTAAATTGTAGTAAAGTAATCCAATATGAGACAGGCAAAAATATAACATGACCTTGTGATTAATCCTCAAGACAGCAACCCCATGAGTTTGGTTCAAATTGAGTTCTATTTCTAAATAAACTCATCTATTGAAAATTAAAAGAGAATCATGAATTTTCCTGCACCATATATTTACTATTTAAATGAAACTAAACTAATTCTAATACTTTTGAAATCTAACAATCTAATCAAGGTTTATTTTCCTAATCGAGTTTTCCCTTTTTTATCTTATCATATTTTTATTGGATTATTATTATTATTATTATCATTATCATTTATTATATATTAGAAGGGCACGGGTCAAGTCGGGTTGGGTTGGGTCGAGTCGAGCTCTTCAGCACGATCAGTATGTGAGCTACCATTGGGCTTCGTAGGCCTAGGTTATGGACACAATTTGGGCTTTTTTACACAAAGCCCACTTTTAGACACACTCTTGAAGCCTATTTTGTATTATAATAATATTTAGCCCTTAGCTCAATCTTATGGAGACGGATTCGAACCCCTTTTCACTATGTTTCACTAAGCCCATTTTTTAATATAGCCCAACTCCACCCAAATCTAACTAAACTTAGGTTCCGTTCATTCCGCGAAAAATATTTTCTGGAAAAACATTTTCCTCATTTTAAAGCATTCGTTTCGCTTAGGAAAATGAGTTAACGGGATATAATTTTCAAGTCAATGGAAAACTATGCATAATTTCAAGAAAATGATTTCCTATTTGAAAAAGTCGAAAAACATTTTCCAAAATGTGATTAGATATTGATTCTTGGACCCAAAACTATAGGTTTGAATATGGGAACCTCAATTCTTGCATAGGTAAGATAGAACCAAAATTTGATCTGCAGCATAAGTAAAATGATCGTACACGTATTTCCTTGACATTATTCATGCACTTTAATACACGCACAAATAAGTGATAGAGGGTCTAATCACATTACCCTTGTATTGTGCTAAATTTTTTTGATTTTGACGTTCCTTAGATGCTTATCATGAATGTTTGATGTTTGCAATAAAGATTCTGATTTTCTTCATATTCTAACTATGCATGGTTGATCTCCTAATATGCTTTACACTTGCTCTCATAAGATCATGTGCATCAGAATTTCCGATATCTTAGAGTTTACTATGAACTAAGTTCATAGTTTGGGGAGGAACTTGGTGACTAACATGCATTCCCTATTAAGGCCAGGAGAGCCATGTGTGGGATATCATACTTGTCACAAGTTTGCAACTCAAACTTGAATTTAGTTCATAGGACCCCTTTATTGGAATTCTGGCCATGAATGTCTGATCTCTTCTGGTAATATTGGTTCTAACATTTTTTAGATCCACAAACGTTTGATCTCTTCTTAACACAAGTTCTAATGTTCTTCAATTGAGACCTATAAATGTTGAGCCTCTAAGTTAGACACACCACCAATCTCATGTTGAACAAGAGAAAGAATTTGAGAGCTCTTGCCACAACAATTGTGCTAACAATCTCTTGCAGGTGAATGACTTGGTTGATAACTATCAACACTCTCAATTGTCAATTGTCGATCATCAAATAATCTACTCTCTCAATTGCCCTTTTATGACTAGTCCAGATCACGTTTAATTTGGCTCATTAACTCATAAACCGTTTAAGAAATTAATTTGACCATAACATATGAGCTCGCTTCAGACATTGGATCTCGACTTAAATTCTGAAAATGTTTCAAGCACTAACTAAAGCATTTATTCTGTAACTGAGCATTATTTCAAACATTAATTTGTAACCATTACAAGACATTACTATTGGCATTAACTTTATAACCGTTACAGACATTTAATTTGACCTTTATATCTAAAACCGTTTCAGAACATTGATTAGTCATTTGAATCTAAAACCGTTTCAAATTATTAAACTGCCCATTTATTTTGAAAATGTTTCATATCATTAATGTGGCTTTCAAGTCTAAAACCATTTTAGAACTTTAATAAGCCATTAAGTTTGAAATCATTTTAGATTTTTAATTTGGCTATTAATTCTAAACTCACTTCGGATTATTAATATGGCAATTGATTTTGAATTCAGTTCTAATCATTAATGCGACCATTGATTCAAAACTCATTTCAGATAATTAATGTAGCCATTGATTTTGAACTCATTTAAAATATTCAATTTCGTTGTTGAATTTGAACCTATTTCTGACCTTTGATTCGGTCAAAAAGTGTGAAACCCATTTTAGATCTTTAGAGTCTAAAACCCCTTTTTCAGAACTTATATTTTCAGCCTGACTTAATCCGATTGCCTCAAGTGCAAACACATTTGCAATATTGTCTCCCATGTTCAAACATCATTCTAAATTGGTTATGGTGTGTGACATTTCTAAGTTCATGTCACGCCCGACCATCGAGCACAAGGCAATCCCTATTTTGCTTGTGGTTAAAAAAAGTGCAACATCCCAAAATGCGTCGCCGACCATTCTTTTTAACATATAAATATGGGCATGCTGAAACTGATATTAAACCCCAGTCAAACATCAACAATAGGGATAGTCAGAAATATCCTTAAGAATGGGTACACGTGCAACCCTATCATTGGGCACTATTCCCACAACCATCAAAAGATATAAGGCAAAAAGGGTTAATCTACTTCCTCCCTTATCCTTAGGGTTTGGGGTCTAGTTAGTTCAAAAGTCCACAGCTAGGCACGTTCCTCAAGGACTTGAAAATAGTTAAATAATAACCGGTGATATAAAATCTCAGTAGGTTCAAGAGCTAAGGCTCAGCTAGGGTACTAATTCGTATAGGGGGTACCTAACAGGCACATCCGTCATAATAACCACCAGTAATCAAATCAAATTACAAGCAACCTTACCTCGCGACTGTACATACCCTGCGCAATATTAGTCACACGAGTCATACAAAGGCAAACAAATGATTACATAATTAGAACATCGTACATATAACATCCCATGCACATAGCAGTCAAGGGTATTCCAATTATGCATTTTCTCACGTCAACACGTATTAGGGCTCTATCTTTTCCCTCTCGTAAACACGCATCAGGGCACAACCACTTCTACCTCTCGCATAACACGCATCAAGGCTCTATCATTTTCCCCACGTAACACGCATCAAGGCACAACCACATATATCTTCCTGCGTAAACACGCATCAGAGCTTTATCATTTTTCCCCTGTAACCCCCCTTCAGGGCCGCCCTCCACCCCGCGTTCGTACGCCTCAGGGCACAAGTGGTCCCATGAGCACACATCCATACGGGTCCATATAATTCTCAGGCACTTGCATCATAATCCACACAGGACTTGCATGAGATCCACATACGATGCAATTAATGTCCCACATATTATCCGTAAATTGACACATTGCGATAATCTGACAATCAACTATTTCCGTAAGGGAAGTCCACGTAATTCTCGGGATATACATGCTTCAATTAATAAGGCACAAGCATATAATTAGAACATTAGTCAATCAGTGTCTCGTATAGTATTCATCTCACAATAATACGACAATCAATAATTCCCGTAAATTATCATTTATCACAATTACTTATTAGGAAAGTAATTAATTTAAACATAGGGAATTATCCTAATTAATAATTATTTAAAAAATAATTATCACTAAAATAATTAATCACAATTAATTATCACCAATAATAATTTTTTATTATTAAAATAATAATAAAATAATATTTAATTATTTAAAAGTGTCAGCTTGGCCTGTAATCAAAACCCAAAATGGAAAATATGATTCTTAACAAGAATGAAAACAATGATAAATACAAGAAAATCTTATATAGATGAGTGTAAAAATCAATTATCATCCGAGTTTGAAAGTCCACTTATTTGTATGGTCGAGCATATGTCAAAGAGTAAATGTTACTCGCATCCTGCAAGAAGGAAATAATGCCAGTATGTGAATGAGAAAATGATCTTTCAATGATGTTGTCTCTTACAATGAAATCAAGACGATAGCACACGCCCCATGGCCCCTATTGTAGGATTTTGGTATTTTGCCAAGATTTTATCATAAAAGACGACATCCTTAAAAGATCGATCCACGCCTATCAATCGAATGTCCACTCTATTCCCAAAAAGTTTCATATGCAAAATGTGGTATTAATTTTGAAAGATTGATTTGTGCTTTCACTCTTGTGAAAATGAGGTGATTTTATTATGAGAAATCTATACAAAAAATGTGATTTGACTTTTCAATCCCAAAATATGAGAATGAAAGAATTTGATTAAAAGTGTGATTTCAATTTTTTTTGTACCCCAAAACATAATTGTGAATTAGAAGAACTTTTTGATGAGATGTGATTTTAAACCCATGATTGGAAACTTTAACAAAATCATTTGTTGTGCAGATGCAAATTAAAGATATTTAAAATTGATACTCAATGTTCGCTTATGAAAAGTAATTGCTGGTTTTTCCAATTAGAAGCCTATGGCATCAAGGGCATTCGATTGATCTCCAAAAATTTCAAAAATGAAAGTTTCAATAAATAAATAAATAAATAAATAATGAACAAGTAAAAGAAGAAATCATACTTACGGTAGTTGATGATTTTTTTCTTTTCTATTTTCTTTTTCTTTTTCTTAATCACATAGATATATGCATGAGATGTGGTTTGATTTCTACTTAGATAGCTCAAAATGGAGCCACAGGATTACCGGACTGAATCAACATGATTGCGGTTAGGTTGGGGTTCCCATGATTCTAGCTTCGTCAAATAGTCGACCTGTGTCGCGTGATTGCAAACCGGGGTGAGAACTCTTGACACGAGAAGGAAATTTCGAAATTGAGGTGGGCGACTCGTGCTACATGGTTGTAATCGGAGTAGTATCCACCTCAACACCCTTCTAAGTGATCATGTGCGACCCAGGTTCGACGGCAGGTTGTATGTACTAGGGTGTAGTGCAATGCAAAGGATACATGCACAATAATTTATAAGCAAACAATACTCTGTACATAAAAATAAACCATGCATTCCTACACCTCCTTGCAAGACAGAGGTAAGTAAACACTTCCTCTTATACCTCTGATTCTGCAAAAACATATAACACCTTTAATGTTAGGGGCATACTTGGGATCCATCTAAAATCATCCCTAATGAAGTCGTCAAGCTGTCGCGACTGATTTTTTTTCGTCACGAGGGGAAAAGGAATATTGATATATAGGTTTAAGGGTATTGTCCAAAGGATGGGTCCAGGACCCTCATTAGATATAAGTTCTCTCAAGCCCATACTCTGTGTGACATTAGGTGTTCATGAAAATCTTCTAATGATGAGTCGCCACTAACTTATTGGGGTCGACTAGAAACTAAGTGAGACATGAAAGTGTGCCTTACTTTCCATGCAACTAGAGAATCTAGGAGCGGGGATTTGATTACACTAATTAACCAATTAGTGCCCTTTCAGTACCTAATCTTGTTCACAAAAAGACTTTTGTCAAGCAGTTTTGATTGATTTTAGAATTATCCACTGAGGTGATCATACGGGTGCACAACCATTAAAATAACAATCAGTAACATGAGGGAAGTAATAAATAAATTGTAGGAGAAAATAAACGCCTAGCATCATTAAGAGATAAACAAATGACGGTCCTAATTAGACTAAGGGGAAATCATCACATTATAAGCATGCAATCAAGGGCAATTGTATCCGAGAATAATTAAAACCGTAAGGTAAAGCCGAGAGGGTTTGATCAATTTTAAGCATAATTTTAAGTCGATAATTTTTCCACACATTTTAAGAGAAAATTGTCCAATAATTATTTTAAAGCCTTTTAGGAAATTCTAAAACAAACTTGAAATTTTTGGGATTTTTGAAAAAAAAAATTGGAATTTCTAATATTTTAATATTTTCGAATTTTTTTAAAAAATATTTTTCGGAAATTTTTTATAAATTTTCAAGTTTCTAAATTTTCCATGAAATTTCTGAAATTTATTTTTTTATGATTTTTTAACATTTTTAATATTTTTTATTATTTTATGAATTTTTGGATTTTTTTAAGATATAAAAACAATTCGGACTGGGTCAAAAGACCCGGCCCTACTAAACTGGCCCAGACCCTATTGGTCCTGGTCGGTTAAAAGCGGGCCGATCCCTTAGCCCACTCGCAGAAAACAAAAAATTGGGCCCACGAAAATCCTTTTTTTTTTTTTAGAGAAAAGGCCCATTTCTGATTTTTTGCTCTTGGCCCAACCTTTCATCTCAGCTCCTAACCTCACCAGCCCACTAACCAAACTAAAATCACTGCCCATTTTCTATTTCTATATTTTTTTGCTTTTTCTTTTTTTATTCTTTTTCTTTTCCATTTTTTTTTTGCGTTTCTCTTTTTCTTTATTTTCTTTTAATCTTTATTTTCTCTCTCTTTTTCTTTTTTTTGTATTCTTCTTCTGGTCTTCATCCCCACGTTCTCTCATGCAGGCCCGACGTCTTCATGCACGAGGACCTCCAAGCCCGAAGCTCACCCGCTCTCTCACCGAAGCTCGCTCGTTTTCTGATGAGCAACCACCGGCGCTGGGGCCGCCACCAGGCAACCACAACCACCGCTCGCCGGACATCCCTTCGACCGGCGTCGGCTATCGCCGGCCACTTACCCGGCGACCACGAAGCTATTTTCCGGCGCAAAGGAAACTCCCATCGACTCGACAATGAACAACTATTCCACGCAAACCAAACGAAAATATAACATGATTCGAACGAATACAGGTGCATACACGTACAGATCCCGAACTAGAACGTGAGCAGGCTTCGTTTTTCTCTAAGTCAGTTTATCGAACACTTCGCATGCACTACTGAAACGGGGAATTTCGGAGGCGATGGGGACTCGAATATGGACCTAACTCCCTAACATGCATAATAGAGTACACAGAAGCTTTCAGGGAGGACCGAGTCAGACCAAAACTCGCGCGAATTGGTCGGCGTGAGCTTCGGCCAACGCTTCCCAGAAATGGAGCTTCTGCATTTCAGGGGAGTTTACCTCGTTCGGAGGACGGGTCGCGGAAGCAATGACAGGCGGACGAGCCTCCGGAGATGGCGAACCACTCTCTCAAGCTCGCCTTCTCCTTCTGGTTCGCTTTCTCACCCTCGGACTCTCTCCATCTCTCTCGGTCCCCCCTCTCCTCCGGTTTCTCTCTCAGTTTTTTTTTCTCGCCGACCTCACCCCCCGGATTCTTCTCTTCCCTGGTTTTCTGCCCAGCCGACCTAACCCCCCGACCCGCGGATCGCGCCGAAGCTGCCTCCCCTGATCTCCCTGCAACTGACCTGCACTTCCATTTTGTTATTCTCCTTCTGCATAAGACCGCTCTGCGTGAGGAAGAAGTAGGAAAGAAGGGACGGGCCAGGCCGAGAAGGAAGAAAAAAAGAAGAAAAACGGGCCAAGCCCGTGCGAGGAAAGGGAAAGGACCGCATGGGGGCCGGGAGGGCCCAGCCCTGGCCCGGCCTCTTTCCTTCCTTCCCCTCTTTTTTTTTATTTATTTCGAAATTTGTTTTTTTTTTTTTCGATTTTTATATTAATTTTAAATTTTTTTTGTAAATTTCTTTTTGATAAATTTAAAACTAGTGATGCAAGTGCTCCTAATGTCGATATGCAATGCAATTTTAATGAAACTTTTTTGTTACGGGGTTAGAAATTAATTCCTAATTTTCCAATACGATTAATAAACAATTAAACGAATCGCTCAAAATTTAGGTGTCAACACCTCCTGACCGAAATTTCCATGCAACGAGATTAAGCGTCAAATTGGGTTATTAATTCCAAGTAGCTATCACAATGTTTAGAGCATCTTTGGCTATGGAAGACTCGATGATCTTGGGTCACTGTGAAAACATTTTCCATGAATTGTATTCACATTTTCATTGCAACCCTATGGCTTTGCCATAGGTACGTGATCTTCCATAATTGTTATTGAAAACCATTCTAGCATGGACTCGCCAGTAGGCATCATTAAATTTGTCAAGATGACCATAAGAAGTACAGGTGTAGCAAAATTAGTCATAAAGTCCTAAAGTCAAGCTTGCTGCATTCTCTTTTATAATAAAAGTTGTGAAATGTTATTCAAAGATGCTATTTCTAGCCATTTTCCATGTCATTGAAAGAGATATCTATTTGTTGGATCCGGTGAAACTTGCACCTCTAAGTGAATTGTTTAGGCTCAATCATGCAACTATTTGTTCATAAGAAGATTCAAAACTGCTTTTATTAAGGCAAAAAACTGTGGGTCACACGAAAAACTGCATTAAAACTTATTATAATCACCATTGTAACTTCTGCTTTGGGCATTAGCTTAGATCAATCAAGATTTCACAAATGGTATTCTATTGAAATTTTGTGGTGAAGATTAGTGATTTCTATTAGAGGATAGATTCTCTTTAAGAATGAGTAGGGTATAGAAGGTTGAAATTCCGAGCATTGTTATAGGCAATCACTCTAGTACAAATTTACTCAACAGGAATTTATTGAGTTCTCTTTTTTAAGCATATTGGCTTCATGATTTAACCAAACTATCGTTCATAATTATTTGCCCATATTCATTTTGCTAAATTAGGGTAAAATAGTCCCTAAATTGCCTAGTTTCTTGGCAAAGAAGATTATGGTATAGTGTCTGTAGAAAGTTTATAGATTCTTGTGGCTGATGTTTTTACAGTGATATCAAGTATTCTAATAAAACTTGTGTTTCACACAAGCATTGGCGTGGCCATAATAGTATTGTTATTCATTGCAGGCTTTCTGTATTTAGGACTTAAGAAAAGGAAACTTATTAGGCTCAAAGAACATACTTCAAGCAAAATGGTGGCTTGCTTTTGCAACAACAATTACATGAACGCGATAGAACCACAAATGCCGCAAAAATCTTTAGCGATGAAGAGCTAGAGAAGGCCACCGAGCATTATGATGAGAGCAAAATAGTTGGCCCAGGAGGATATGGCACCGTTTACAAAGGAATCTTACCTAATAGCACTATAGTTGCAATTAAGAAGTCCAAGCTCATGGATGCGAATCGAGCAATTCATTAATGAAGTCATAGTGCTTTCCAAAATCAATCATCAAAATGTGGTGATACTATTAGGGTGTTGTCTAGAAATAGAAGTACCTCTATTAGTGTATGATGAGTTTGTGAACAACGGGACTCTCTTCGATCATATCCACAGCCCGAACAAGTCCTACAAGATGTCCTAGGAGACCTAATTGAGGATTGCCTTGGAAACTGCAGGAGTCCTATCATGTACGCACTCTACCACTTCCATTCCTATAATCCATTGTGATGTCAAGTCCACGAATATCCTAGTGAATGCCAGTTACACCGCGAATGTCTCCAACTTTGGAGCTTCACCATTAGTCCCACTTGATCAATCTGAATTGTCTACAATGGTTCAAGGAACATTGGGATACTTAGACCCTAAATATCTGCACACTAGCCAATTGACGGAAAAAAGTGATGTTTATAGCTTTGGGGTTGTGCTAGTCGAGCTATTGACAGGGAAGAAGGTGCTCTCCTTTGATCAACCCAAAGAAGAGAGGAGCTTGGCTAGGTACTTTCTTTCGGCGTTGAAAGAAGATCGGTTGTTTTAAATTGTTGAGGAGCTCGTTGCATATGAAGACAATAAGCAAGTGAAGAGGGTTGCCGATCTTGTAAAGAGGTGCTTGAAATTCAAAGGTAAGGAGAGGCCAGTCATGAAGGAAGTGGCATTTGAATTGGACAGAATTAGGGCAATGGCTAACCATCTGTGGGTTAATATTGATTTGAATCTACAAGAGACGATTCATTTGCTTGAAAAGATGACTGATTCCATTGTTTATGCACATAGTTCTAAGACCACGAACGCTTGGTATACCGATAGCACGAAAAATCATGTCATACCACTAGTTAGTAGCGTTAGATGAGAAGATTGTACAAAATTATACCTTTGGCATTCATAATATTCATTATTTGTAAGTCAGGAGCATTATAAGCCAATAAGGAAAAGGTACTTTTTTTTTTTTTCCTGGTCTTCCATGGAACGCTCTCTTTTCCTTTCTGCTGAATAAACAGAACTAAGGGAGAGAATAATATACACATATTTTAGTTGGGTTTCTCTCGTGTTTAATGTACTAATTGAGGAGTTCGGTAATGTTTTGAGATACTGACGTACACTAATGTGACAGTCAGCAAACCTAAGCGATGACTTTTCGTACACTGTACGTGCGTGACTGCGGTACTAAGTTAGTGATCAATTAATCCATTGTCAGAATGATATCGCCTTGCTGCAAGTTTGTGCATGGATTCCCTTCCATTAAAAGGATTATGTATGGAATGGCTCATTAGCTGTGACTAATCCAATTTAGGAGCTGGGATCTGTCACATGGAAAGAGCAAATAGTGCCCAAGCTGAGTGAAACATTGCAGGGGAAGCAAACAAGTTTCTTGAACCTGGTTCAGCCGGATTGTTCATAATTAATTCTATGAAGTGCAAGTTCAAGAGAAGTGAGGCCAAACTTCTTTTGAAAGCACAACTTGAGTTTTGATGGTGTATCTATATGTTGGTACTTTGCTAGTTGTGGCTGGAAGTGATTCAGCAATGATTATTGCAGTAAGAACCATGAAGAACTTCAAATTGATCGCCCTCAGGTTTGTAAGTTACTTTCTAGGCATTGGAATTTCCCAATCCAATGAAGGAGTCTAGTTCTCTCGAGAAATATATTTACGTTAATTTCTGCAAGGGAAGGGATATTTGAGATGGATCAAGGAAAATCAGTTGTCATTTCCTCTGCTTTTGAATGAAAAGCTGAGGAAGGATGATACTGAAAAGATGGTTGATGGAAAGATGCATTAAGGTTAAATTGGAACCTTGCCATACATTGCACAACTAGATTTGATCAATTATGTAGAAACAGGCAAGCTTGTTATGTAAATTTATGCAATGTCCAAATATTCTTGCAACTGAAAGGAGGGTAAGATACTTGAGACAACATCAGATTTGACTGCTAGTTGCATAATGTTAATTTTGAGCATAAAGACATAATTAGAAATTACAGGAAGAATCAGTGTCGAGAATCACAGATTTGGCAATATATCTACAAAGGCTATCCTGCAGTTAGGATATATTTGGCTTGATAACTACAAGAAAGATCCGGCCAATAATTGAATGAAACTCTCGAATCCTTTTCTACAAGGATTCAACCTCTCTTCATGTTATGAGCATCCATCCATTAGTCTATATCGCATGCCAAAGCCTCATTTCTGCCCAGGCAGTCAGGAAAACCCAGCTTCTCTATCTCTGTCCATGAACATTAGAAGGTCACTGCTGCATTGACAAAATTTCTTGCCATTTCCTTCCAAAAGCACTTTTATGACAAGTTCTATAACTTTTAATGCACTTATCCATTTCCTTAAACTCTAGAATCCTATATTAATCTCCTGAGATTTTTTGAAAAGTAAGAACAGCTCATTTTATGACAAGAATAGCTTGTTCTTCTCAATGGGTCTTTGAACAATTATCTGGAACTCATCCTAGCTAAATGTCTCATATCCAGCATCAAGAACAAGTTCACTGCTGTCAATTGTAGATACATCAGCCTCCTTTGTAGACCGTCGACAGAAACTCTCTCTCAAGTGCATGTCTTCGTGCAGAGGCACCTCGGACGTCAGTAAATAGGTCGTGTTTAAAAATCGGTTTCTACAAGATGAGCATCCCTAGGGACTCCTTCGACTACATCTCCATTGAGAAATTTTCCAATCATGTGTACGACTTCTGGGTTGGTGATCTTTCGCAGGTTAAATTTAAAGAGTTGGGTTCTAGCTCTCGACTGGGTTATAGGGATTCTAACATACAAGGACGCCAAAAAGAACAGCAAGAGCTACATGTGCACCCAGAACACCATTTGCATCAATGCTAAAAAAGGATTTGGGTACAAGTGATCTTGTTTAGAAGGTTCTGGTAAGTTGACACATCAACATTCTTGAACTCGTCCTTATTTTTTGTGTAGCCTGAGAAAACTAGATACATTTGATGTGCGGGTTTAGTTTGTGTTGGTATTGCTGAATGTTTGAATCCAGAGAAAAACCCAGTCGAGGGATTTGCCATAATATTAAAAAGGGTGGTAATACATGTTCTATAATGGTGATGGCAAGAAGGGTAGTGGAGATAGATAATGATGCATTGTTAATCCATTTCATGAAGATTTTTGTCGGTAAGTTGTTTCATTTTACTTAGAGTTCCTCACTCAAGAAAACCTACTATACTAGCTTATTTCAAGAATATATAATAATTTCTTTGTTGTTTTGGAGAAATTAACTACTCACATTTTACTTGGTATATTCTAGATACTGAAGTTTCCATGGAAAAGATAAATGACATTCTCTAATGCAGTAAACCCATCACGTGTTACTAATTACAACACAATCGAATTTTCTTAGCATGCAAAAATAAATTAAATTCACCCATGTCCATTTTTCAACTGTTAGAGCATCTTTTGACTTGGTGAACTTGTGTTTTGGGTAAATTTGGATACATTTTCCATCGATAGAGATCACATTGCGAATATTAATATCTATACTGAATGACTTGTAGTTGCCTCATCTATAGAGCTATTAATCATATAGTTATAGCACATAATTATGTGTTCGTTAGCCACTTTCCTATATCACAACAAATCTTAAAGATATTCTAGCTCAAGTGTTATTTCATGTATTCTTTCCTCATTTGACCACGAAAATGCCTTAATTCCACACATAGGGTACAGATTTAACCAACTTCCAGAACATTCAAACAAGTCAAACTAACACACTAATTTTGATGATTATTCTAAATCCGACATGCCATAATTTCTAAATGTTTATGCAATTTTGACACAACGTTGTTATCATCTAATTACTTGCGACACATTCTTATATTCCTTTACTCTTTACATCTTTTTTATCTTCTTTCAAGCACGAATCATGCTCATGGATATTTTAAAACTTGATATTAGGGATAAGAAAAACTTCTTAAAAAAATGTCCAAAATTTCTTTAAGGTTGGGCCATGTGGCCTGGCCAACAAAAAAAAAAAGTTGTGGAGCCTGGGCCAACCTGTTGGGGCCCATGGGCCTTACCCACAGGCCCAAGACGGGGCTCGTACCTGATTGAAATTGTCTCGGCTTGGTGCTGTCCCAAGCGGGCTGGGCCATGTTCCCAGCATGGCCCATTATCCTCCTCTAGCGGAGAATGAGAGAGAGAGGAGGAGGAGAGCTTTGACTTGTAACGGAATCTTTGACCAATTGCCTCGGGCAACCTGGCCGCCTCAGTGGACGATTTCAGAGAACTAAAAAACATGAGAAAGCGCCGTGTCCAAGCCGGTTTACGTTTTTCGTTCTTTTATAAGGAATTGTCAATTTGCCACTCATATTGGCTGGGAAAGCCAAACCGTCCTCTTGTTCCCAAAATTGTGACAATTTGGTCCTTGAACGGATGAAATCGGATCGCTTTACCTAAAATCGCCACTATCTAAATAAATAAATTACAAACAACTCTCACTTGTCCTAGGCAATAGAATTAAAACAAAAACAACCTCCGCACCGCCATCGAAACTTCTCCTATTTGTTGTTGTAGGTAGGCAATTTAAGGGATTTACTTTTTAGACTTTATGAGCAAACGGGAAAAATTTCGAGGAGTAAATCTTCATACATACAAGGCAAAAGCAGCAAAACAACATTGCAATGTTTTTAGGGTGTAATTGGCATTTCCCTTTTCATTTTGTGTGTTATCTTTTATCTTTTCCTCATTTGCCAGTGTAATTCGTCAAAATTTCTTTTTGATAGTGATGACATGTGTGGATTTTATATGAATGTCATCGGATATTATATGATGCTCCAGCTATTACGATTCAATTGTAAAGGAATTTGAGTATCGTACTAAACTTAATTAACTGGGAGTAAACAAGTACCACAAAGCCAAATGCGAACTTCTAACCATTTGTTTTTTTTTACTTGGGGCAACATTTTGGGATAGAATTGGAACTACCAATGAATATCCTGAGGGCAAAATTAGAAGAAGATTTAATAGTAGGACGTGAAATTGGACATATCCCAAACTTCTGGGACAAAGTGTTGTTAGCGGGAATCTAAGTCAATGCTTCCATAAACAAGAATATGAGAAACTTCAAGGCTGTTGCTTTGCCTTTGTTATAAGAACACACGCAAATGCATTCTCCACGACAAAACGAATTCACAGAGAGAGAGAGAGAGCGCCATGGGTTCAAAGTGGAATCTTTTGGAGATAACGAGGATGATGTTAGTGGTCGGACAGTTATTACTAATATCATCATCATTATCATCTTCTCAAGCCGTATCTTCCAACTGCCAAGAAACTTGCGGAGACGTCGCCGTGCCTTACCCCTTCGGCATCGGAGATGGGTGCTACTTGAACGAGTACTTCTCCATCCACTGCAACGTCACCGCCGCCTCCACCCCCAAGCCCTATTTATGGAACTCCAACATTGAAGTCCTCGACATATCGCTCGACGGCGAGCTCCGCATCTACACCTACATCGGCGTTGACTGCTACACTGAGTCCGGCATACAGCAACAGCCGCGCACTTTGGCCTACGCCATCCTGTCCGCGTTCCCTTTCTCTAAAACCAAGAACAAGTTCACGGCCATCGGGTGCGACACGGTCGCCGTGATCGCGGGATCCAATGGCCAGGGATTCGCAAGTGGCTGCCTCTCGGTGTGCACGGGGATGGATGACGTGACCGATGGGGCGTGCGATGGCATCGGGTGTTGCCAGACTACTACTATACCGGAGATGCTCCTCAATTACAATGCCAGTGTGGGCAGTCTGAACAACCACACCAAGGTGTGGAGCTTCAATCCTTGCAGTTATGCATTCTTAGTCGAAGACAAGTCTTTCAATTTTAGTAGGGAGGATCTCAATGGCATGAAGAAGACGGTGGTCCCCTCGGTGCTCGACTGGGCTGTCTGGAATGAGACCTGTGATGAAGCACAGAAGGACCCGACGAGCTTCGCTTGTAAGGCGCACAGCGAGTGCTTTGATTTTGCCATCGTGCCCGGTTATCGATGCAATTGCTCTTCTGGGTATGAGGGGAATCCATACCTTGGTTGTGTAGGTTGGTATATATTCGAGTGCTTGATGACGATATTTTGATGCCATTGTCTTTTTCCTCTTGGAGTCTACATTTAACGTGCTTTTAATTTTTGCAGATATTAATGAATGTGATGGTCCAAAGAACCCATGTGACGGAATTTGCCATAACACCGAAGGGAGTTATACATGTTCATGCCCAAAGGATTATTATGGTGATGGCAAGAAGGGTGGAGATGCACCGGGATGTATCGCTAATCCTAAATCATCACACTTGGTGATCATTTTGGTTGGTAAGTTCATTAAACTTTTTAGCTGTTTTTGGTGATGATTTCAATTTTAATTTGTTTTAGAAGAAAATACTATTCATATATTTAGTCCGATTTTCCTGTATATTTCCCTTCTTGGAGTAGTTTACAACAAAACTATCTCTGCTTTTGATCGAAATTTCTATGAAATTAGATTGAGTGTCAAATTGGGATACTAATTCTAAGTAGCTATCACAATGTTTAGAGCATCTTTGGCCATTAAAGACTCATGATTGGGTCAATGTGAAAACATTTTCCATGAATTGTATTCGCGTTGTGATTGTGACCATATGACTTTGCCATAGTTAAGTGATCGTTCCATACTTGTCATCGAAAACCATTTTAGCATGGACCCGCTAGTAGACGTCATTGAATTCGTCAAGATGACCATAAAAAGTACAGATGTAGCAAAATTGGTGTTTCTATTTTAACTTTGAAATCTAGAAGTATGGACGGCTTGGAACATGTCAATGATTTGGTCAATCTCTTTCACTTATAACTTAAATTATAAAATAAAATAAAAAATTCAAAATGTTGCACTATTCGTTATCATTGAGCCCACTGTATAAATATTTGTTTGCTGAGTCCAAAAGTCAAGCTTGCTCTTAAAGTCAAGCTTATCGCTTTGTCTTATATAATAGAAGTAGTTGCGAAATCTTATTCATAGAGGCTATTTCTTGCCATTTTCCATGTCATTGAAAGCGATATCTATTTGTTGGACCTAGTGAAACTAGCACCTCCAATTGAATTATTCAGACTCAATCACTCGACATTCATTTATTCAGAACAATGCCATTCAAAACATCTTTTATTGAGGCAAGAGGCTGTGGGTGACTTGGAAAATTGTATTGATACCTGTTATAATCACCATTGCAGCTTTTGCTTTGGGCATTAGTGCAGATCAATCAAGATTTCACAAATGGTATTCTATTGAATATTGATTTCTGCTTTTTACGCATATTGGCTTCATGATTTAACCAAACTATCGTTCATAATTATTTACCCATATTCATTTTGCTAAATTAGGGTCAAATTGTCCCTAAATTGCCTAGTTTCTTGACAACGAGGATTATGGTATTGTGTCTGCAGAGAGTTTGCAAATTATTGTGGCTGATGTTTACCGTGAGTTCTTTTGTTATACAATGATATCAAGTATTCTAATAAAATTTGTGTTTCACGCAGGTATTGGTGTGGGCATAATAGTGCTATCATTTAGTGCAGGCTTTCTGTATCTAGGGCTTAAGAAAAGGAAACTCATTAGGCTTAAAGAACAATACTTCAAGCAAAATGGTGGTTTGCTTTTGCAGCAACAATTACATGAACGAGACAGAACCACAAATGCCACAAAAATCTTCAGCGCTGAAGAGCTAGAGAAGGCCACCGAGCATTATGATGAGAGCAAAATAGTCGGCCGAGGAGGATATGGCACTGTTTACAAAGGGATCTTGCCTAATAGCACTATTGTTGCGATTAAGAAGTCCAAGCTCGTGGACGAGAGCCAAATCGAGCAATTCATTAATGAAGTCATAGTGCTTTCCCAAATTAATCATCGAAATGTGGTCAAGCTATTAGGGTGTTGTTTGGAAACAGAAGTGCCCCTGTTAGTGTATGAGTTCGTGAACAATGGGACTCTCTTCGATCATATCCACAAACCAAACAAGTCCTCCAAGATGTCCTGGGAGACCCGATTGAGAATTGCCTCGGAAACTGCAGAAGTCCTATCGTATTTGCACTCTTCAGCTTCCATTCCTATAATCCATCGAGACGTCAAGTCGACAAATATCTTATTGGATGCTAATTACACTGCGAGAGTCTCTGACTTTGGAGCTTCACGATTAGTCCCACTTGATCAATCTGAATTGTCTACAATGGTTCAAGGAACATTGGGATACTTAGACCCTGAATACCTACGCACTAGCCAATTGACGGAAAAAAGTGATGTTTATAGCTTTGGGGTTGTACTAATCGAGCTATTGACAGGGAAGAAGGCGCTCTCCTTTGATCGACCTGAAGAAGAGAGGAGCTTGGCCATGTACTTTCTTTTGGCGTTGAAAGAAAACCGGCTGTTTCAGATTGTTGAGGAGCTCATTGCACATGAAGACAACGAGCAAGTGAAGAGGGCTGCCGATCTTGCAAAGAGGTGCTTGAAATTAAAAGGTGAGGAGAGGCCAACCATGAAGGAAGTGGCAATTGAATTGGATGGAATTAGGACAATGGCTAACCATCCATGGGTTAATTTGGATTTGAATCCAGAAGAGACGGTTCATTTGCTTGGAAAGATGACGGATTCGATTGTTTCTGCAAGTAGTTCTAACACCACAAATACTGGGTATACTGATAGTATGAAAAATCATGTCATGCCCTCAGTTAGTAGCGGCAGATGAGAAGATTGTACAAAATTATACCTTTGGCGTTCATAGTATTCATTATTTGTAAGTAAGTAGCATTATAGCCAATTGGAAAAGGTACTTTTTCCTTTTTTCTTGTCTTCCATGGAACTCTCTTTTCCTTTCTGCTGAATAAAGAGAACATGGGGAGAGACTAATATACACGGGTTTTAGTTGGATTTCTCTCGTGCTTAATCTACTAATCAGGATTTCGGTAATGTGTTGGGACGCTGACATACGCTGACATACACTAATGTGACAGTCAGCATACCTAAGCGATGACTTTTTGTACCCTGTACGTGCGTGACTGTCGTACTGGGCTAGTGATCAATTAATCCATTGTCAGAATGATACCGCCCTGCTGTAAGTTTGTGCCTAGATTCCCTTCCATTAAAAGGATTTTGTATGGATTGGCTCATTAGCTGCGATTAATCCAATTTAGGAGTTGGGATCTGTCACATGCAAAGAGCAAGTAGTGCCCGAGCTGAGCAAAGCAAAAAGTTTCGTGAACCTGGTTCAGCTGGATTGTTCATAATTCTATCAAGTGCGAGTTCAAGAGAAGTGAGGCCAAACTTCATTTGAAAGCACAACTTGAGTTTTGATAGTGTATCTATATATTGGTACTTCGCTAGTTGTGGCTGGAAGTGATTCAGCAATGATTATTGCAGTAAGAACCATGAAGAACTTCAAATTGATTGCCCTCAGGTTATGAAGTTACTTTCCAGGCATGGGAATTTCTCAATCCAATGAAGGAATCAAGTTCTCTTGAGAAATATATTTATGTTGATTTCTGCAAGGGAAGGGATAATCACGATGGATCAAGGAAAATCAGTAGTCATTTCCTCAGTTTTTGAATGAAAAGCTGAGGAAGGATGATAACTGAAAAGATGGTTGATGGACAGATGCATAGACGTTTGATTGGAACCTTGCCATCCATCGCACAACCAGATTGGATAAATTCTGTAGCAACAGGCAAGCTTGTTATGTAAATTTATGCAACGTCCAAATATTCTTGCGACTCAAAAGAGGGTAAGATACTTGAGATAACATCAGATTTGGATGCGAGTTACGTAATGTTAATTTTGAGCATAACTACATAATTAGAAATTACAGGAAGAACCAGTGTCGAGAATCACAGATTTGGCAATTATATCTACAAAGACTATCCTGCAGTTAGGATATATTCTGCTTGATAACTACAAGAAAGACCCGGCCAATAATTGAATGAAACTCTTGAATCCTTTCCTACAAGGATTCAACCTCTCTTCATGTTATGAGCATCCATCCATTAGTCCATATCGCATGCCAAAGCCTCATTTCTGCCCAGCCAGTCAGGAAAACCCAGCTTCTCTATCTCTGTCCATGAACATTAGAAGGTCACTGCTGCATCGACAAAATTTCTTGCCCTTTCCTTCCAAAAGCGCTCTCTTTGGGATTAACGATCTTGCAAAAAGTTAAATGTGGGAACCAAAATATCTACAATCCGCATCAATCTAAACCTTTCCATCTGACGAGGGATGAGCCTGGTCCATCTTCACTGCCATGGAAGCCGAAGCAGAGACCGAGTTGGTGCCTCTCGAAGGAGAAGAGGAAGGAGTAGGGAACTTCTTGGGCAACATCTGTTCCCAATACTCTTTGGGCACTCTTGATGCTTCTGATGCAACTGAGAATGCCACTAGAGTGATCATCACCAAGAGCAAGCACTTGTGCTTATTCCAAGAAGCTGATGACATGTTTGAGAGTGATCAGAGAAATGGTCAGAGCCATCCTTTTGGGGAGAGAGAAGGACTTTTAGAAGGTTTGTGAAAGCAGACATGCTGAGTATTATGAGGAGATTGCCAACTGGTTTGGTTGAGGAAAGGTGATTCAATGGCAGACAGCGGAGTGTTTGATAATTCTCGTGTTGTTTCATTCCCCATTCTTTTAGTAGAGCCTTAGAATCTTAGTGGACGTGAGATATAATATCATTCAGGGTTCTAAAGTGAAAAGTTCTGGATGGGCCATCAGAAATTCTTCTTTGTGTAGGTGCTTCAGTTCCTTTTCCTTGGTCTGGTTAAGAATTTTTCCTTTGTCAGAGTTGTCATGGGACTTTAATCATTACTGGTGCTTAATCAAATATAGCATATTCACATGAAATCACTAATTATTCATAAGTTTTTATTTGACACGGATTCGACGACGATGAATGCACAACTCCAAAAATGCTAACAGTTAACTAGTTTGAAAATATCACATTAGTGCCACACATGATTTAAGCATTACATGTTACACACTCTCTTAATAAGGTTATTCAGTGTGTCTTTTCCATTTCTATTGGTGTGTTACCAAAAAAATCTCAAACTGCAATATACAGTGACGCTTGTGGAAATTGATGTAGAATTCCCGATATTCCAAGAACATTATGTGTGCATATGAAGAGGCTGAACTCAGCATGAGAATGCATTGCATCTGTTGATGAACTATGATTCCGACAGTCTAAGCCCTATGGTTCTTGTCCTGCCAAACCTAATCCCCCCAGACTATCCATCCATGATTTCATTCCTCAATCATGATAACACGCACGAGGAGCTCCAGACCAGCTTTACCAGCGAGAGTACTTAAAAACTCAGTCCTAAAGCGGCATCTGCACAGCTTTGTTCCCTACTTTTCTGAAGACAGAGATTTCTATATGTTAAAATGCAATGAGTTACAATTGTAGCCACGGATTTTCTTTTACCAACTTGGGGAAAACCAGACATCATTTCCAGTATTAAAGACAAAACTCTTGTCGTTCTTGTCAAATTCCAATAATCTACTCATTCTCAGTGGAACAGCTGTCCACAAATCAGAGGACGAGGAGCATTTTGGTTACTTCAAGCTAAAAAAAGAATGTCTTGGTGCTGGCTTGTCGGGGACAGTGAGGAGTTGGAAGTGGAATAGTGCGGTCCATGGTCCACACTTGCAATTGTAGATGGTCCACCTTTATCTACTTTGTGCAACATGCCCCATTATTATAAACTTCTCACCTCTAGTATTCAGCAAGATATTCTCAAGAAATAAAGATTGCTCTCAACCTACACACATCTGAAACATAAACCACGTGTTATGGCTGATAAACTATAATGCCTAGCTTATCTTGCTTCCGATTGACCAATCAAATGAATGGAACTGGAAGGTACAAGCTCGACATCGAGGCCCGAGTCCAAAAATATTAACCTTTTCTGGACTTTCATTTTAGTTAAGTTTGATTTGAAAAAAAGAAAAAATAAAGAATCTTCCTCTTGTTGCTTAGCTATAGTGTGGAGGGTTGGGCCGGTGTCAGCTTAATCCGCGGGCTATGATAATCATACCACATTTTGAGAATTTGAAACTCGAGAAGTACATGGCTTTCCGTTCCTATCTCTTCCACCATCGTAGATGCTGAATCAGATTTAGATTAACTATCATGGTGTCATTATCATCGCGCTCCAAGGTCAATTCTCAAAATGAGATTAAATTGGACTTTGTTGTTCCTTTACATTGGTCATTAGATCGGGGGCAATTACACTAGCTAAGAGTACACATACCTATAGAGAATGTACAAATTCATCAGCTCACAAGGAAAAGAACTGAAGGCAGTCAACGGGGAATTTTGATTCTTGATATTTATGCTAACGAGTGAAAACAACCGCAACGGATAACGCCAGTTCCGGTTGAAGTGGCAACAGAAGGTAGATCCACTTAATGGCTGATAACAGCAGAGGATCAAATTCACCTATTGACCTAATGAAGTTTGGAGTATAGGCTAATGAAGATCCTTCCTCAACCGCAACCAATCTCTCCAACGACATCGGAACACCACACCAGTGGAATGGAGAAGCCCGGCAACCAGTTGCCGACCAAGTCTCCCTGAAATTTTGGTAATAGCTCTGTGAATGCCGTGAAAAGAACTCTAGATGGCATAAACATTGACCCATCCCTCCATTGAGTTAAAGTTACCAATGTTGCGTCGAAAGGGGAAGAAACAAAAATCTTTCTGTGAACTCAATAATTTGAGTTTGCAAGCCCTATGATTGATGCTCTTTTCTATGAGAAAAACAAAGTTCCTGTTTTCCCACAATAACCAAGATCGCTCAGCAAACAAACTACTCTAAGTAGCATTCAGACTCGGATAACACCATAGATAAGCAATTTCAAATCAAGTGCAAGGTTAAGCTAAGAAGAAAGCCCCAAAATGGTTGTGCAAATGAACTAACCATAGTTTATGAATAAAGTGCAATGCCTCAAGGCATGTGCAACTGACTTCTTTTATATAAAAAAAAGGACACGAGGCAATGTTACTTAAAGCCATGAATTACCAAGCTCGAGTTGCTAGCCAAATGAAATAAGACAACTTGGAAAGACATCACACCCATAGCAACGTCAATTTAGCCAGAAAAAAAACCATCTTACTTAACTTTTTTATTGCCACTGATACAGCAGAGAACAAGGAAAGCTGGATACTTCATGTAATATCATTATGGAGGTAGTTTAACAGAGAAAAGACATTCAAAGATTGATTGGGAGGATGAATTCCTTGACTGTTGTGTTAATATCAAATTTCGTTCGTCACTCTAAGTGTCCCACTAACCCTTACGATTTAGGAATCGAGGCGATAGACAAGTGCATTGTGAAAGTCTTAAACCATTATGCATCCTTTTTTAACCAAGTGTCCCACTAACCCTTACGATCTTGTGAGAACACCCAAAAGAATTTCTACTATGATCGATTTTGCATCAAATGCCATCAGGGACAAGACTCATATGTATTATGGAAACAGGAAGACTAGTAGAAACAGATTTGGAAAGTGTTGCAAGGCCCCAACTAGAAAAGCAGTTCGCCTTCCTACTTGAAAGCTTATTATGGACTTGTTGCACTGCCTCTGCACAAAGCATTAAGAAACCACAACTCAAGAACAGGAACACCCAACTATTTCCAAGATTTGGATCTCCAAGGGGTTTCACATATTTTCTCTGGTCTCCCTGCTGATATTAGTAGGAAGATCAGGAGGAAGACAGAACCTAGACTGTGCGGCTTGAGCAATGCCGTATATAATCCTCAACAAGATTTATCCAGGTCTGTCTATTTATAATATATCTAAAAAGCAAGAACATTGACATGAAGGGCAAAGAATACAAGATTGCCATCCAGAAGAAGAGGGGTTCTGAATTGGTCAACCAAATCAAAGACTTGACATTGTTGCTCATGGTCGTCAAAGGTAGCAAAATGTTTCAGTCGAGAAAGCCAAACATATGTAGAAATCAGTCATCCTGTGCAAGTTCACATCATGTATAGAACTATTACGGTCTTACTTGTACTGAAATATTGCATTTTGCAGCATGAACTTTAGATTTATTAACTCAATCTGTCACTTTCTATAAATAAGGTTGAATATATGAAAGTTGTCTATGTTGAATATGTGCTGAATAAACACAAAAAAGGACATTTACAAGAATCTAAGAAGACATATTTTACATGCAAAATGAGCTCCAGCTGGTGAAATGGAAGTCCCAATCGGTGAGAAATTATTACATTACATACCTAAACCTCGGACTTGAGCAATCAAAAGGAGCGGCAACAGCTTGACGGAATACTAATGGTGCTCTTATGTGTGCCCGAGTCATCAAATCAGCTACTTTGCCTCTCATTTGATCCAAGTCCAATGTATGATGTTGGTAAATCTGCTGGCACATATCAACATTAGACTTCATAATATGAAGCCCAGAATAATCTCGCATGATAACCTCACAAGGTTTAAGCTGTCATTCACAAGGCTTTCATGATGATGATTGGTGATGGTTCTGGAGAAGGAAGAGGGGAGGGGATCATAAAACGGAGTCAAGAAAGCATATGAGATTATGTACTAGGGAAACACATTGAATACTCATTGTAACCCTTTATCCTTTAAGTTTGCCTTTAAGTTGATTGTGATCATACAAAATGCAAAACAAAGATGCCTAAGTTCAAGATCTAATTGAGATCTAACTGACATTATTGGATTATCCAATTGCATGCAATAAAGTGTGAGAAAAAAAAAAACTTCTCCAGTCTCCCTTTTTCTGAGAGCATGCTCAAATAATGATCAGTGCATTTGATCCACCAAAAAAACTGAAGAGTCAGGATAAGAGTGGTAGCTAAAACCTAACAAGGACAATTAGATTTCAGGGGAGAGAGCTTGCATACTCAGTCATGTAACAATACCTTAATGTGGCCATAAAAAATGTACTGAGTTCAAGAAGAAAAATGATTGGTGCTACAGTGAGAACAGGTACACATAGGCTAAAAATATTCTAGAGGAGGAGATGAAAAAGGACACATTGCCTCTTCTAAATTAACTTAATGTATGCAAAGACGAAAATATTCAGAAAGAAATGAATTAGACAAATAATCATTGTATGGATGAGTCAACGAGAAGATGCTAAAATGGCTGAGGTTAATCATAGCATTGCCTCTTCTGAATGGTATTGCATCATGTGCATTCAGTTCAGTAATGACTTCCCAATTTACAATGAGTATATATCCTCAAGGAAAAAAAGGGTACCTTGTAGACTTATCCCAGCAACATGAGCCAACTTCTGAGAACAGCATAAGTGAATCGTGTGCTTAAGCAATGGCTGAAGCAATTGTTTCCACCTCAACAGGGCGCCAAAATGTCTTCTGAACACAAAGCAATCCCGTATTGCCCTCTGAGTGTGTGAATCTGACCTCCCATTGCAGAGATTTAGCCATACTCTCAATCTCAGATATAATCTCCATATCATCCCTAACAATTAGAATTCCTTCTGGCCTCAAGATCCGATCAACTTCAGCAAGAACTGGCACCAACTTGCACCTGTGACAAGAAAAACACAGCATAATGAGGAATCCCTTTCCTCCTGATTGATTCAGAGATGGAATGACTCGAGCAACGAGTGGAAAAAGAAAACCTCTTCTTGAGAGTGGCAAAGAGATAATCAGCATGGAGGAGATCATATGATCTTGGGTAGGTGTTGAATGATTCACACCAATCATGGTATATTCCAATTAAACCACGCTCATAGATTATGGGAAGTGTGTCAGGAGAGTCAATCGGGATTACATTCATTACCCACACTTTTAAGTCCTTAAGCGCAGCAGCAAACCTACATATAGAAACAAGACATAATAATGCAAAAATGTGTACATATATATGTACTTACAATCAAATAATACCAGCATGAGAAACAATTTTTTAGTCTGAGAATTTTCTGCAAGGAAAGGAACACTCGTATGAAAGGGTGGTGAGCACATAATAATAGTCTAGTTACTAAACTAATCCTATTGAAGCCAAATGCTATATGTACACGGTTAACAGAAGGAATAATTGCTTCCTTTTCACTTACAAGTTCTACCAATACAATGGACATCAAGTGAGGAAGGGACGTATCAAATGGGAAATAGCAAATTCCTATCCCAATCCTAGCACAAGCAAGAGAAGTAACTTACCCTCCATAGACAGCTCTCATGTCCATGACATTCCTAATAGAAGACCAGCTGACACCTATTCCATTTAAATATGTTTGGGAGATTATATGTTTCCAGTGCTCATAGTCAGCTGTAAAATCTCCTTGGGTCGCCTTGCCATATGCTGCAACTTTATTAAGCCAGTAAGGTGGTTCTCCCAAACGAAGTGGCCAGTTCTCAGGCCATTGAGACCCACGTTCCGACATGTCTGTAGGCACCCTATGCATGCAGGCTTGCAGTGTCACATTCCTAGAATCATTCAAAGTAGGAATATGAATATAAGAGACAATTAAACTAATATTCCGTAGTATTTATAAACCCTTAAGGCCATATGAGGAAAAAAGGCGAACCATATGTCTAGGCCAACCCAGCCATTTTAAATCCTTCCAAATCTCAAAATTTGAAAAATTTGCAGTTCATGTAAGCAAAATGGGGGATGTGATTAGCTGAGTGATACCCCATCAGCAAAATGCAATATCACCGTTACATATGATACTTTTTACTATTTGAGATGCTTCTCTGGAAAACTAGTTCTGCTTGCAGATGGCGAGCACTTCTCTAGAATCACCACAGAGGGGTGACCAAATGTGGAGTGATATTCTGCTTTCTATAATTTCCATTCCTCAATATGCATTTGCTTAGAAGCCATTTGAATGACTAAACGATAATAAGGAATTGCAAAATCTGGAGTTGCCTTTATTTTGTCACAAAAAAGATTGTCATTGGAGAAAGCTAGAAAGAAGCCCCTTGAGTTTAGCTGGAGTAGAAACACACCCACACACACACATGCTCATATACATTAATGATTAGTTTACACTGTATCTAATAACCATAAAGTGTGAAATAAGATAATTCTGCAGTCACTGGAATGAAGCCATTAGTGGTAAAATAGGTAATAACCATATATATTTTATAAGTTCATTATCAAGCAGATACACTCCATAGGCAGCATGCAAAGAACCAACTGGCATGGTAATATTTAGCAACCAACCAAATATTAAGATTATGAAAGATGTACCAAGCTGAGTTTGCATCGTCCAAGTCATTGCAGAGTCGAGGTTCATTTAGGGCTCTACTCTCATAGCATTCATTAGATGTCGGTTTCCTGTACATTGCAATGGCCACTTTGTTCAGTTTGTCCTTTTTTTTAATCACTGTGAGATTCCAGCACATAGCCATTGTCAGTTTGGACATTTCTGCATTGCAATCATCAAAGAGAAACAATGAGCAATCAAAGATGAAATTCTAAGCATACCATCTCAATTAAATGTACACCACATCAACCTTTCCAAATGCCAACATCTTCTGCACCCTTCCGATAAACTGGAGTAGCAGACCAAACAAAGTAACCACCTGGCCGTAAGAGGCGGTTAAGCTCCAAGAGAAGTTTGCCCCCTGAAACATACATTGAGACCAAATTCAGATTTCACACAAGAGCAGGAGAAGAGTGTCAACAGGTGCAGATATAAATGACCTTCAATGTGCCAAGGGACTCTACAGCGAGCACAGTGAATAGCATCAAAAACACCACTAGGAAATGGTAGCCTTTTGGTGCCCATGACTGCTAACATGGCCGGAATACCCCGTTCAAGTGCGAACTGCACTTGAGCTTCATGCTCATCTTTGGGAGCAAATGACATAGTAAGAACATCCCTTTCAAATAAATAACCTCCGAAACTGCCAACACCACATCCAACATCTAATATCACCCGGGTTCTCTTCCCCCATGCAATAGCAGGTTTTGCCTTCAAGCAAATGAAGATAAGAAGTTCGTGAACAAAATATCTTGGATTATAACAGATAGAATTTTATTAAAAGGTCCAGGCTTCTCTACTAGAAGGAAAGCATTAACGGGTGTAAATGACCTGGATTTGAGACAGTAAAATACAGCCGTCAAGAATGTGAACTTTAATGATCCAATAAGCAATGGGGAATAATTGACCTATATAGTAGGTTATACACAAGTCATAAGAAATAGTTAAAAGTGCTAGCAAAAGCGATGCCTTCATTAAAAAATATTATAGGAATCAGAGAATGCAGGAGGCATTTCGTTAAGCAAGCAATTTGTATTTGATGAAAACCTCTATGGTACATTTGAATTAAACAAGAGTGCAAGAATCCATCCAGTACATGACCTACCTACATCCAAATATTTGGCACTTCATTTACTCTCACCCACAAAATATGCCATTGCATGCAAACTTCAATACAAGCCACACCTCTCATCATATGGAGTAATTGGAAGCCACAGGTACAGAAGCTAACCATTTATGTCCAGTAAATAAGTGTCAAAATGAAACACCTATGAATTCATGTCAATGGCCTGTTTAGCATCTCTTCCCCTTCCTATTTTTCCAACTTTTAAAGCACAGTTCTTTGGATATCATGTGTTATAATACACGACTAGATCAGGTAGAAGTTCCATACTATGTAGGTATTGTGCCTCACTATTCTTATCAAGACACACATTTACATAAAACTATAAAACGAAGAAAATAGATTATTTGGCTTAGTCGGATGTCAGAATAATTTCATGTACTACTGCACTTATAAAGGGTGAGAGACTTCCGAAGAATTTACTAAACCTCCCAGTGGCTAGGACAATTTCATGAACTACTGCACCTATAAAGGAAAAATAAAGCTTCGTATCCTTGCTAAGCAGATATAAGTGCAGCAAACAATTAGGGTAAGAGAAAGCCAATTGAGAGGGTGTAAAAGCTCACAGCTTCGATCCGATCAATATAGGGGATAGCGCCATGAACAAACTGGGTTCCACCTCCAGGGAATATGAGATATTCACCAGCAACTTTAACCCAGTTTTGACCTCCCTTGACCTTAGCAAGCTCAGTGTGTGGCACATTATAAAACCATATCTGCATCAACCAGACTATAATTACCAAAGAACTATAAGAAAAGGAGGTTAATAAAAAAAGAAAAAAAATGAATAAAAGAAAAGAACCTTATCCCTGCTTATAGGCCATTGAATTGGCTTTCTGTATCCCGCTGGTAGAGGAACAAGACAGGTAGGAGCATTATTGGGGCAGTGCCTCTCTCGATGTTCATAATGAATTGTAGTAGGAAGCCTTCTCACAGCATACACATTGTCAAGGCAAGGAATGTAGTCTGGCCCAGCCGTGGTATTACAAACTCTCCAGACATAGTCATTTTGTTCCTTAGACATTGAGTCTTGCGGAGCAGTTACCTTATTCGAACTATCCGACTGATCATTAGACTCCTGAAGCATTTCTTGAGTTTCCAGGTTATTGTCAGCAACATGTCGTTCAAAATTCTTGTCTTGATCTTCCTGAACCCTCTGACCATTCTGATTGAACTCTTTTTCTTTCTGCTTAACCTCCTCTAAGCTGTCCTGACCATTCAGTATTTTGGCACTATCATCCACACCAGAATCATTTTCTTTTGAGCTATTTAACTTTTCATCAGAATCAGACCCTTCACTAGCCGTAGTTTGCTCTCCATCATTTTGACCTCCATCTGTATTTCTGATTTCCACATTTGGTTTCTCTCCAGTCTCGATGCTCTTGGGATGGTTACTTTTCTGTATATCCTCCGTTTCATCCCCAAATTTAGACTCAATGTCAGATTTGTCAGGTGTGTTTTCTGAGGAAGTCTTCATATTAGTGCTCTCCTCTGGTATTTTCTCTTCCTGGTTAGTCCCCACTGTATTAGCAGAATCAGCCTTGGTTTGCTGAACTGTGTTCCCTGACTCTGTTTCAACTGTTCTTTTGTCATTGTTTACAACATCCTGGCTTTGAATCTGAGTATTCCCCGAGCTTCCATCAGTCCCTTTTTGTCCCAAATTATTATTCTCTTGATGTAACAAGTCAGGGCTCTGAACCAGAAAAGTAGACGAAGACGGAAGGAATATCCAAATCGCAGATAAACTAAAAGCGACAAACACAATTACAGCAAGCCTCGAACAGTGATTTGATGATTTCCTCACATCAAATAGAGAAAAATTTCCTGAAGCCATGTGCTAGTGCTGTAAATATTTTCCCAAGCTATAAGCACCTCTATCTGTAAGAGAAGAAAGTACGATCACTAGACATTACACAAAGAAACTGAACATTCAATTTCTAGCAAATCACGTTACAGTTTTATAAATTCACTTACAGACAAGCTGCAGAAGAGAATGATTCAGGACTGAAGCAAAACGGAAATATATGCAAAAAGTAAAAGATGATTGTGCTAACAGCCAAAATTGCTTCCATAAAGTAGGTTGGATCTCTGACAGGTTATGGATTCTGCTTTACGCTGGCGTTTGCCTATTTTCTGTCCCCGTCTAAGTAAAAGTTCTTTTTGCACTCTACAATGCATAACCCACAAAATGTTTGCTCCAGTATGAGTTATGTCACTGCTTCAATTCACAAAATGGACCTCTCAGCAAAGTGATATTGGCATATGCCACTAGACACTACACTGCTGGAGCTTCGTGCACTAACACAGCATACCTAGTGCAATAATCATAGCTTGTTTGGCACTCAATTGATCAGGTACAACCATAGTTTACAGGGTAAGTCCAGCTCTATACTAAATCAGTAAAAACAGATGTTACGTCTCATTTTTTTTTAAAAGATCAATGAAGGTAATATGGAATCAAATCGGTGAGTAATACATAGATTGAGGTTAATGATTCGCTCCGATGAGCACAGATGACTGTCCCGTATAGTTGCATACATACATATGATGCCTTGATAGCGGCACCAAAATGGAATAAATCTGGGCAAATTTTAAATTTAGCCAGCAGACAAATCCCACATTGAGGGTAGAAAGAACAGCTCCAAAAGAACCAAGACAGTGTTGCCGCGTGAGTATCACATTCAAGCCAAAAGCATTACAAGTACGTTAGAAACCCAGGAACCACACCGATTCCAGATAGACCCTCGACCAAGAAACTACTAATAGACAGGCTCCGGGAGAAAACCAGCAAGCAAACAAAAAGAAAAACTTGCCGATCATCCCAGCCGAGATTCGAGCGTCGAAAAAGTTCGTAACAGAACCGAAAAAGGAGCGGCCTTTGGTCGTTCCACCACGAAGGAAGAGAGAGATCAGCAGTATTTCGTAGATGGGTAGCGAAAAAACTTACCGCCTCTTGGCCTCCGATGGTTACACAGAGACGGGCATCACCGGCCAAGTGGAGCTTTCCTGGGACCGATCTGGCCAATGAGGCCGTCGTGCTCCGCTCCTAGAAATGCAGAGGACGTCGACGAGAGAACGAGGAAACCAGAGCGGGCGTCGTGCCAGATCTCATCTCGCACGACCATCGATGGAGCTGGACGAAGCTTCCGATTCGGGTTCTAAAGTGAACAGAAATGTTTGCTAAAGCAGGGTGCGGCAATAATGGTCGGTCGATGTATTTTTTCTTGGTAGCTGAATTTGACTCGATGATTTGAAAACGACAACATAAGCGTAGGTTGAGCGCAAGGGTACAGCCACATTTATTTATGTTGTAATTAATTAATGTCTAGTATACTAAAGATTAATTTGGGGATTGATCTTATTTTTCCAAAACCTTTGTAGCATAAGATGAACCTCTAGTATTGTCAGAACGTGAGATTCATGCTTATGTGATTAGAATCAAAATTGTCTTGCGATATTCTTAGCTTTGCTCTTTTTAATAAGTTTTTTCTTATGATGGTTTTTGTCGTATTTCAATTGGAATTTTGCAGTGGTATCAACATGTAACTATTCAATTTGATAAAACGGAAAGGAATTCTAAAGAAAAATGTCTTCTTTTTCTTTCCATCACTAAAATATGAATGGAGTCCATGAAAATACTTTATTAAACCTTTTAGATGAATCTTAGGATTTATACTTATCACCATAATTTTTAAATAGATGTTTTTGTACTTATCATTGGTCTTTGAATTTCTAAAATTTAATAAATACATCATTATTAAAAAATTTATTTTCTATAATTGCGCGGCACATTATTAGTTGGCCAATTACATGAAGACTCATAAAACACTCTCCAACTTTTATGAACCGGTTAAATTTAGGCTTTTGGCATGTTTAGATAGCTTTGTCCCAAAATAGTCTACATGCGGCTTATACAAGTTGGAACAGGTCATGTCCATTGAAAATCTCCTAATGCCCTGGCCAACTCACACCAGATAACATTAGTTCTCTAAAGGAATGATCCTATTGTTTGCCCATATACTATCATGCTTCTTCTTTTTTCTAGTTAAGTCAATGTGATATTAATTTATCTAATCAAATTCTTCTACTTTCGTAAATTTTCATTCAAGTCCCTCTGGCACCAACTCTAATCAAATCCAATTAAGTGGGCAATCAAATGACACAGTGAATAAAATTTAACCAATACGAACATCTACGTTGATTTCCTAAACTCCACTTCCTACAACAACGAGGTCAGCCACGAAGAGGTTGGGTTGGTGAAGTAGGATGAGGAAGGGAGGCTTGAGCGTCCACTTGTGCTATGACATAGAAGAAAATTCTCCTTTCTTTTCTTTTTATTTATCCTTGACGGCATGCATGCAGAAAAAAACTTTATCCATGTCGCAGTCCGACATCGTCCGACGGCCAAGGAAGTGCGACAATCGTGATCTTTACACGTTTTAACTCGGTAGGAGCAGGGATGTTCCGGTTCTTTTGTTGGTTTGAATCGTTCATCGCAGGCTACCCAATTTTCACCAAAGAACAGGGAAAAAGAGTTCATTCTTTGAAATGGAATCAATGGTGGATCGCATTTGCAATTGCCAGTATAAGAGCGACTGTACGTGAGTCTCTTTCACGCATTATTCGCGACGTTTCTATGGTTCCATTTGGGCCTTAAATGTCAACTTCTTTATTGTACTGTATTTTAGGTAAGATGCATTACTAAAACGTGACCATCATTGAGACGTAGCTCAGCCCGAGTGAGGGTTACGCCACCATCGCAAGTCTCGGGCGAGGATTGGTCCATCCTTGGCGTGTGGTCGGACTGTCAATAAGCTCTTTCTCAAAATCTATAAATTTTGGCCGCTTTATTTACGTCGAGTCATCTATTTTTTAGGTGTTAAGTTGATAGCCATTATAAAAAAACAGACTTGATTATAAGAATAATCCGAAAAAATTGCACCGCCCACATTGATTAGGGGACCTGACACGGTTGAAATTTACATTTGCCTAAAGAGGATGCATTATGCTCATTTGCATAAGCAGATAATGCCCCAATTTTCGCAGAAACAAGTCGAACCCGTTTACGATTGTGCCGTTCTGTTCATCGCATGTGCTTACGCCACACGGTTGGGCAATGCTAAGCACAGAAAGAATGAAAAATAAAAAGATGATGAACATCAACAATGGACAACGAAAAAGGAAAATGAAACAAATAGTCTCTGAAATCTAGCTTAATATGTGATTTGGTCCCTAAGCTTTTAATTTGTTCAAAGTGGCCCTTGAATTTTCATACAGTATGTAATGTGGTCCCTAAACCTTTAATTTATTCAATACAGTATCTGAACTTTTGACACATGTTCAATTTAGTTCTAAATTGTATGAAAATGTCAATGTAGTCATTTTTCATTAATTCAAGATCAATGACTATATTTAGTTCAGGGATTATATTGAATATGTACAAAAAATTCATAGAGTACATTGAATAAATTAAAAGTTCAAGAGCCACATTGCATATTATGCTAAAGTTTAGGGACCATTTTGAACAAATTAAAAGCTTAGGAGTCAAATCATATATTGGGTCAAAGTTTAGGGACCGTTTGTGTCATTTTCCCCGACAAAAAATGTAGTAGTTGTTATATACTAAAAGCCTATCAAAGTCCAAATGCTAGCCACCATCCCCACCATGACATCTCAATCACAATAATCTCTCCTGAAAGAGCTGAGAGAACCAGGGACATTTCCTAACAATTCATACAACTCCAATAAGAGTCAAGATGAATTTCGCATGCAAAATGTGGTCCATCTTGTGAAATGGCAGTCCTAAAATCACATGTACGGGCACAACTTGCGGAGAAATTACCACGATCACCTAAACCTCGAGCTTGAGCATTTAAATGAAACAGCAACAGCCTAATGACGTTCTAGTGGTGCTCTTGTATATGTTCAAGTCACAAAAACACCTTGTTTTGGCTCTCATATTATCCGAATTCAGGGTGAGTATAACTGCTGCACGCATCAGAGAAACAATATTAGTCTTAAGCACATAAGTAACCTGACATGGTTCCAACAATCACTCAGAAGGTTCTGATGAGGATGGCGTTATTGAGAAGGAGAAGCAAAGTAGATGCCACTGCCATACTATGAAGTCAAGAAAGCATGTTGGGCTATGAACCGGAGTAATATTTATACTAATTCTTCTTCCTTTATCCTTTAGTCTTGCATAAAACTTGCTTTTGACAATAACTAAATGAACAAATAAACAAGCCTGAATTCAGAGATCTAAATAAGACTTTGCATTGTCGATTTGCATGCAATAAAGTTTAGAATAATTCGATCTAATCGAAAGTGTTTTCGAAAAACTGCCCGCCTCTCACTTTTCCAGAAGCATGTTCACATCTTGTGAACGCAGATACTCCACTGAAAGCTGAAGAGTCCGAAAGAATAAAAACAGTCGCTAAAGCCTAACAAGGACACTTTGACAGTAGGGGAGAGAGCCTTGCACGCTTGATTGCGTAGAAATGCCTTCATTCATCCATTTAAAATATATAAAGTCCAAGACAAAAGAATGGCTTGGTGTTGCAATGAGAATAGAATCGTGTGGGTTGAACATGTTTAATAATTTTTAAATAAATGTTTGTGTTCTTATCATTGGTTTCTGTAATTACGGGGGGCCAATTACATGAAGGCTCATGAAATACTCTCTAAGCTTCATAAACTGGTTAAGTTTAGACTTTGGCATGTCTAGATAGCTTTGCCCCAGAATCATCTACATGTAGATAAGAGTTGAACAAGTTGCGAAGGTTGAACAGGTTATGTCCATTTCTAGTGTTGAAAATCTACTGATTGCCTAGCAGACTTACACCGGATACTGTTAGTTCTCTAAAGGAATAATTCCATCGTTTGGCCATGTATTCTCATTCTTTCTTTTCTAATTAAATCAGTGTACTAATCAAATCCTTCAACTTTCGCAAAATTTTCAATCAAAGTCCCTCTAACGCCAACTCTAATCAAATCCAACTAAGATGGCCATCGAATGAAACAGTGAATAAAATTTAGCCAATATGAACATTTACGTCTCTTTCCCGAGCTCAACTTCTTACCTAAACGAGGTCATCCACGAAGAGGTTTGAGTTGGTGAAGTAGGATGAGGAAGAGAGGCTCGAGCGTCTACTTGTGCTATGACATGGGAGAGAATTCTTCTTCTATTCTATTTAATTATCCTCGACGACATCTGTGAAAAAAAAAAAACTTTATCTATGTCACTGTCCGACTTCGTCTGACCGCCGCGGAAGTGTGATGATTGTCATTTTACATGTTTGAACTCCGTAGGAGGAAGGATGTTCTTGTTCTTTTATTGGATGGAATCGTTCATTACAGGCTGCCCAATTTCCACCAAAGAACAGGTAAAAAGAGTTCATTCCCTGAAATGAAATCGATGGTGGAACGCATTTGCCAATCGCCAGTATAAGAGCGACCATAGGCGAGTATGTTTGAACTTTCACATATCATTTGCGGTGTTTCTATGGTTCCCTTTGGGCCTTAAATGTGAACTTCTTTATTGTACCGTATTTTAGGTAAGATGCATTACTACAACGTGACCATCGTCAAGACCTAGCTCAGCCCGAGTGAGGGTTAGGCCGCCGTTACAAGTCAGGCGATGATCGATCCATCCTCAGCATTCGGTAGCACAGGCAACGAGTTCTCTCTCAAAATCTATGAAATTTTCCGCCAATTCATTAATGTCTAGTCATTGATTTTTTAGGTGCTAATTCGATAGCCATTATCAAAAAAAGGCCCGATTATAAAATCAATCCAAAAAAATTGCACCAACAGCATTAATTAGGGGACCTAAAATGTACTTAAACCAAAAATAAATAGATAAAAAATCAAGCCTGTTTCCGATTTTGGAAATCCATTACTTCAACATGAAAAGAAAATTAACGTTACAGTTAAACCCGAGATAATTTACACGTGATCGACTTACTAACACGAGTGAGTTGACATTTACATTTGCCTAAAGAGGATGCATCTCATATGGCTTAGCAGATATTGGAAGAACGCCCCAAATTTCCATTGCAGAAACAGGGCGAACCTGTTTACGATTGTGCTGTTCTGTTTATAGCATATGCTTATGCCACACAGTCGGACAATGCTACGCACAGAAAGAATGAAAAACAAAAATATGATGAAAATCAGCAATGGACAATGAAAACTGTGGTAGCTGTTATACACCGAAAGCCTATCAATGTCAAAATGCTAGCCCCCATTCCTACCATGACATCTCAATCACAGTAATCTCTCTTGGAAGAGCTCACAGAGACATGCATTTCCTGCCAATTCACACAACACCAACAAGAGTGTCCAGACATAGATTTCGCATGCAAGACATGGTCCATCTTGTGAAATGGCAGCGCTAATATCTCATTTACGGGTACCACTCGCAGAGAAATTTCCATAATCACCTAAATCTCAAGATTGAGCAATTTAAATAGAGCCGCAACAGCCTGATGACATGCTACAGGTGCTCCTGTACATGCTCATGTCACAAAAACACCTTGTTTGGCTCTCCCATTATGTTCAGTATAGCTGCTGCACACATTGGAGAAGCAACATTAGACTTCAGATTCTGAAGGACATAGGGAACCTAACATGCTTCCAACAATCACTCTGAAGGTTCTAATGAGGATGACGATATTGAGAAGGAGAAGCAGAGCAGATGCCACTGCCATACTATGAAGTCAAGAAAGCATGTCAGACTATGAACCAGAGTAATATATATACTAATTCTTCATCCTTTATCCTTCAGTCTTGTATTAAACTTGCTTTTGATAATAACAACATGAACAAATAAACAAGCCTGAATTCATAGATCTAAATGAGACTTTGCATTGTCTATTTATATGCAATAAAGTTTAGAATAATTCGATCTAATCGAAAGTGCCTTGAAAAACTGCTCGCCTCTCACTTTTCCAGAAGCATGCTCACATCATGTGAACACAGATAGTCCTCTGAAAGCTAAGGAGTACTAAAGAACAGTCGCTAAAACCTAACAAGGACAGTTTGACTGTAGGAGAAAGCTTTACACACTTGATTGCATAGAAATGCCTTAATTCATCCATTTAAAATATATTAAGTCCAAGACAAAAGATTGGCTTGGTGCTGCAATGAGAATAGATCCGTATGGGTTGAACATGTTATAAAGGACAGAGGGGAAGATGGAAAAATTGATGATTGCCTTGCCTCACTGGTAAAATTAATGTTTATGCAATGACCAATTTTCAGAAGAAAATGAATCAGACACAAACTATACTAGCACATAAGTCAATGGAAAGATGCTACAATAACAGAGAGAAATTATCCCATTGTGCATCCTAAAAAAAGTATCACGCTGCATCCTTTCATTTCAGAAATAACTTCCTGAATTACAAGGAACAAAAAGATTCTGGAGGAAAATAAGGATACCTTGTGAGCTTATGCCGGCAAAATAGCTGCTGCTTACTGAAAAAACTGACACCAATAGTGTGTTCAAGCAATTGCTGAAGTAATTGTTTCCACATCTAAAGGACGCCAAAATGTCTTCTGAACAGAGAGCAACCCCTCATTGTCCTTATAGTGTGTGAATCTGACATCCCATTGCAGAGATTTAGCAATACTCTCTATCTCAGCTATAGTCGCCACATCATCCCTGACAATGAGAATTCCTTCTGGCCTCAGAATCCGATCAACTTCTGCAAAAACCGGCATCAAGTTGCACCTGTCACAAGAAAAGCAGCAGCTAAATAAGGAGTCTTTTCCTCCTTCAGAATGAAGTAATGGAACGACTCAATAACAAGAGGGAAAAACCTCTTTTTGAGACTGGAGAAGAGATTATCTGCGTGGAGAAGATCATAAGATCTTGGGTAGGTGTTGAATGATTCGCACCAATCATGGTGCATGCCAAATAAACCACGTTCATATATTATAGGAAGTGTGTCAGGATATTCAATCGGGATTACATTCATCACCCACACTTTCAAGTCTTTGAGGGCAGCAGCAAACCTACAAGTAGAACCAAAGAAAGATTGACACAAGAATGCAAACATATGATGCAAACATACATGTAACACCAAAATGAAGGAAAAGATTGTGCATTCAGAGGCCTTTCCATAAGAACAGAAATCAACAGATAGTCAATGACTTGATGCTCTTTAAAAGTCATGATGAATGCGCAGAAGGGACATAGCAAATGGAAACAGCAAACTACTCCTTTTATATATCATAGCCAAAGCAAAAGAAGTAGCTTACCCTCCATATACAGCTCTCATATCCATGATATTCCTGATAGAAGACCAACTGACACCAATACCATTCAAATATGTGTGGGAGACAATATCTTTCCAGTGCTTGTAGTCAGCAGTAAAATCTTCTTGGCCCGGTTTGCCATATACTCCGATTTCATTCAGCCAGTATGGTGGTTTTTCTAAACGTATTGGCCATTTCTCAGGCCAATTGGACCCACGCTTTGACATGTCTACAGGCACTTTATGCATGCAGGCTTGCAGTGTCACATTCCTAGAGTCATTCAAATTAGGATCATCAATGTTTGAGGCAGTTAACCTAACATTTGGTAGCAAAAAAAACACCTTTGAGGACATACAAGACCCTTCTATGCCGAAGTACTTTTGCTTGCACATGAAGACCACTGTTTCAGAATCAGAATATAAAGGTGACTAATTTTTTGGCGATACTCTTAATCGCCTAAATTGCTGCTCTCTAAAACTTGCATGTCCTCAATATGCATTTACTTGGAAGTAACCAGCTGAAACCAAGTAATTACAAAAGAATTGTCGAGAAAAGAGATTCACAAATGAGAAAGATGGAAAGAAATCCCGTTGACATGACCCATGGATCTTTCTACTGGAAATATAATAATCGTCATATGAGAGATATGAGGTACTTGCTTGTGCAAATCATATTAGCTAGTTTTACCACATAGCCCATCAAATGAAGCCATTGCTGGTGAACTACATAGCAACCCTCCTTTGACTTCCCTATGGCAGTACTGTGTCTATCTATTTGTGACTTTATTTCTATTGATGAGTTAACTTTTTACTGTTTTGTAAGTACATTATCAGGAAGATGCACTACAGAGCTTGAAACACCCCCCCAAAAAAAGAAGAAAAAAAATAAACTGGCGCAGCATTACTTAGCAACAAATCCAATCCAAAGATAAAAAAGGATGTACCAAGCTGAGTTGAGATCATCGAATTCATCACAGAGTGGAGGCTCATTTCGTGGTCTCTTTTCATAGCACTCATTAGATGTTGGTTTCCTGTACATTGCAATGGCCACTTTATTCAGTTTGTCCTTTTTAATCATGACAAGATCCCAGCACATAGCCATAGTCAGTTTGGACATTTCTGCAAACAATCACCAGAGAAAGAAACAATGAGAAATCCAAGATGAAGTTTGCAGATACAATCCCAATTAGATAATCACCACACTAAGGATATTTTACCTTTCCAAATGCCAACATCTTCTTGGTCCCTTCGATAAATTGGAGTAGCAGACCAAAGAAAGTAACCACCTGGTCGTAGGACACGGTTGAGCTCCAAGAGAAGTTTGCCACCTGAAATGCACATTGAAATGGAATCAGAATTTTTGTAAAAGAGAAGGAGAGGAATTTCAACATTTCTGATCATGACCTTCAACATGCCAAGGGACTCTACAGCGGGCACAATGGATAACATCAAAAACACCACCAGGAAATGGTAGCCTCTTGGTACCCATAACTCCAAGTATGGCTGGAATACCACGTTCTAGTGCAAATTGAACTTGAGCTTCATGCACATCTTTGGGAGCAAAAGACATTGTAAGAACATCCCTTTCAAATAAATAGCCTCCAAAACTGGCTACACCACATCCGACATCTAATATCACCCGGGTTCTCTTCCCCCATGCAATAGCAGGATTCACCTTCACATTTCGACAAGCAGTCCATGAATAATATAGGCTAGATAAGAATGCATAGAAATTTATTACAAAGTCTAGGCTTCTTTAGCAGAAGGAAATTGTTAGTGAGAGCAAAAAATCGAGATTTGAGACAACTGAAGCATCCTCCAGTTACATTTATGAGATAATACTACATGCAAATATTTGATGTTATGGCTTGCATTCACCTGCACTATGAGTTATTGCATGCAATACTCTGTTTAAGTAATTTATACCATTATTTCAAGCATGATCATTCATAAGCTGACCATCTTGTCTAGTAAATAAATACAAAAGCAAATCATACACAATTCTATATCAACCATTTGTTTAGTATCCCCCACTATTATTTTGCCATGTAAGATGTTTCCTCCAAACCTTCAAACTACAGTCCTCTGAACATAGTCTGTCAACGTACATCATCACTTGGTTACGTACATCACTTGGTTAGGTAGAAGTGATACATGCATCTGTCAATGTGCTCAACTGTTTTTATTAATACAGACATTTACATGCTTGTGTATGCCACAAACACATGCATGCATGTGTGTGGGTGGGTTTTTGTTTTTTTTTGGGGGGGGGAGGTGAGAGAGAGAGAGAGAGAGAGAGAGATGAAAGGATGTGGTCCAAAGTTTAAAGAAGTAGATAATGGAATAGGCTATTAAAAAGATATTTTGAGTGGCCTAGTCCATGACAGAATCAGTCTGTATGCTTACCAATGGTTCCCGTGAACCGGTATTTCATCAAAAGCAGAAGAACGCGAGTGAGATTTGGTTGAATTATTAAAAGTAGAGTGAAAGTGTCACTAGGATCATTTTACGCACCAATCATAACAAAACAGAAAGCTTCTTGTTCGAGTTAAGCAGATATTGGACAGAACTAATAACTTTAGCCATAAGCGAAAGGCAGTTGACAGGGTGCAGAAGCTCACATTTTGAATCATATCAATATAATGGAGAGCACCCTGAATAAATTGAGTTCCACCACCAGGAAATGTAAGATATTCACCAGTAACTTTAACCCAATTCTGATGTCCCTTGACTACAGCAAGCTGGGTGTGTGGAACATTGTGGAACCATATCTGCATTATCCCACAGATGAAGTAATTACCAGAGAAAACACCTCCCAGCTGAGAAAAGAAGACGGTTATGGCCAAAACAAGAAAAAAAGGGAAAACAAGCAAGAACCTTATCTCTGCTTATGGGCCATTGAATTGGCTTCCTGTATCCTGCAGGTAGAGGAACAAGACAAGTAGGAGCATCTTCAGGGCAGTGCCTCTCTCGATGTTCAAAATGCATTGTACTAGGAAGCCTTCTAACAGCATACACATTGTCGAGGCAAGGGATGTAGTCCGGCCCAGCCGTGGTGTTACAGACTTTCCAGGTGTAGTCATTTTGTTCCTTTGAATCCTGTTGTGATAGTTTCTCATTTTGGGACTCCACCACTTGAGTTGACCAACTGCTGTTTGAAGCAGTTGTTTGAGTCAAATTTTCTGACTGATTATTAGATTCCTGAAATGTTTCCTGGATTTCTAGGTCATTGATAGTAGCAGGTTGTTCTGAATTATTGTCTTGATCATGCTGGACCCCCTCACTATTCTGATTGATATTTTTATTGTCCTGCTGAACATCATCTAAGCTATCTTCAGCGTTCAGTTTTCCGGCTTTATCATCCATGTCAGAATCTTTTCCTTTTGATCTATTGAACTTTTCATCCGAATCAGATCCTTCATCATCCTTTGTTTGCTCTCCATCCTTTTGACCTCCATCAATATTGCTCATTCCCGTATTTGGTTCCTCTCTACTCTCATAGCTCTTGTGATAGTTATTCATCTGTCTATCCTCAGTTTCATTGCCAAATTCAGAAGTCATATCAGATTTGTCAGATGTTTTCTCAGAGGAAGTCTTTTCAGGAGTGCTCTCTTCTGATATTTTCTCTTCCAGGTCAGTCTCCACTGTATTAGAAGAATCAACCTTGATTTGCTCACCTGCATCTTCTGAACCCCTTTTAACTGTCCTTTTATCATCATCTGAAACATCCTGCCTTTGAATCTGAGTATTCCCCAAGCTTCCATTAGTTACTCTGTGCCCCAAACTATCATTCTCTTGATATAGTAAGTCCGGATTCTCAACTGGAAATGTGGAAGATGATGGCAGGAAAATCCAAATTGCAAATAAACTAAAAGCAACAAACACAACCACAGAAAGCCTTGAACAGTAGTTTGATGATTTCCGTACATCAACTAAACGAATGTTTCCTGAAGCCATGTGGTAGAGCAATATTTTGTTACCACGCTATATGAACCTCGTCCTGGGGGAGGAAAAAGTATTATCACTAGACAATACACCAAAAAAACCATTGAACATCCAATTTGGAGAAAAATTACGCAATAGTCTTATAAATTCACTTGTTCTTGCTCTACCAAATTTAATTATTTTTGCCTCGACCAGTCTCATAGATTCAGCTATGGACATCCGCCAGAAGAAAATATTTGGGAGTGGAGTGAGAGTGGAAACGAACAAAGCAAAAGAAAATAACAAAAAATCATGCTCGTTGTAGAAAGGAAATTACTGTTAATAATTGCAATTTTAAACAGTGACCTCCATAAGCTAATTGTGATCTTATACAGTATGCTCTGTTATGTATCCCTGTATGAAGTAGTGATTCTTTTTGCACTCTAGAATGCTAAAATTCAGAACGTTTGCTTGCACTGAATAATGTCAGTCTTAATTCACAAACTCACGTCACTGCAAAGTAAGCACTACTGTCCTATGTCTTCTGAGGCCACTGCAAGAGCTTCATGTCCTTATAAGACACATGCACTACTCACAGTTTTTTTGGCACTCAGCTGATCAGGTTTGCCGCACACCTCTAATCTGTTTTGGCCTCTTACTTAGAACAAGTTCCTAGAGTGAATGTTAGCCACTCAATACTGGATCAAGAAGAACAGATGCCAGGTTTCCATCTCATCCGACAGTTTGAGAAAGGAACATTACAGATGCTCAGTACCAAATCAATAAGTAGGGAGGCTGCATTTTATCTTATCCAAAAGGTTGATCAAGTTATACTAAAGTCGCACAATAAAATACAGTCTTATAATTAGAACACAGATCTACAATGCGTATGTGGAAGCAAAATTCTTGATTCATTATTTTAATGTAGGTCAATAATGCACACCCATGGGCATAGATGGAAGTTTAGTTTCCTAGATGCAACGCCTTGACAGTGGCACCAAAACGATATAATCCTGGGCACAGATCAAACATAGACAGCAGAAAATCAATTTCAGGATAGAAGTTCCAAAGGGTGAAAAGATACAACTACCCCGAAATTATGGCAATGGTGAGCTCATCAACCCATAGTTTCCACCAAAAATTGCGTGAACAGAAAGCTTAATTTGCCATAAACATGCTTGGCCCCAAAAGTGAATAGCAAGAACAATCACTTCGCATCGACAGAACATATAAAGTCATTCTTGACTCAGCTGGAAATTACTTTCCCTCCTCTGCAGTGAGCACCATCATATACAACCCAATGTGCTACAAGTACGTTATGCACCCAGTAATCCCACAAACACCTCTTAACCAAGAAAGAAACGAAAAAGGGGAGCTTCAGAAGGAAAGGAACGAATGTATATCAGCTAAAACTCGAAGGATAGAACGCAATCAAGATCGAGAGTCCCAAGAATTGCTCACGGAGCCATAAAAGAGAGGCCTTTTTGGTTGCTTAATAATCAAGAAAGGAGAAACAAAACATTCCCCTCGTAATGGGGTTCGAAAAGCTTACCGCTTTTTGGCTCCAGTCATTTCAAAGTGAAAAAATTCTTCAGTGGCAGAGCCAAAATAACAATGTAGAGCCTCTCTGTGCGTACTCCAAACTGGAGCTTTTTCTGGGACAGAGCTGACCGACGACGATGATGGGTAGCACCACTCGCGAATTACAAAGAACGTCGATGAGAGAAACAACGTTTGGCGCTGATGATGTAGATCCCATCTGGTGTTTTACTTTAATGGAGTCGCGCCAGAAAAATCAGTACCTGATCTGGACGGAAGCTGATTGAGGTTGTTTAAAATGACAAAAACGACAGTTTGCAAGGAGATAATTATATCTTGAATCGTGGGTTTTGTACTAGATGAAATTTGATTTAAAGTTAGATAAGGGAGATCTAATTTAGGTTTAGATTGAACCGTAAATTTACAAGATAAGGTAATAATCATGATAACCGTGTAAAATCGCACATCTTTTTTATAATATTAGTAAGTTGCGATTGTGATTCTTTTTTATAGTAGACAGCTACTTTCATGGAAACTCTCTGGTAATATTTTGATGCTGTAAGTTGAGTGCAAGCTCGCTCTATATATAGGATGCTATTGATTAGTAAATTTTCTCATGGTAAGTAATGGAAGTAGCAGGTGATAACTCAGAAATTTTGTTAAATTTACTAAATAGGTTACTAACATCTATTTATATATTCCAATACTGTAATTTGCTACACAAAATTTTACAATACGGACTCACAAAAAAAGTTATTAATAACAAATTGAAAGATGAATGATTACCAAAATATTAATGGGTTACTAAATTTTGTTAAATATTCATTGAGCTGGAGTTTTACTCATTGAAATTAACTCACCCCATTTAAATGTTGGGTGACGAGCTTAGAAACGAATATATCTAGATGTATTCATCTAAGCATTTGGAGTTTTTCGATTACAGGAATTATCACAACATATTTCTGGATTTTTAAGATAGGTTTGTCATAGGTTCGGTTTGATGACGTAGAAGGAAGCATATAAAAGGAACTTCAGAAAAGTGGTTGAGAGAAAATTCAACCCGATCCATTATTAGTAATTTAAAGAAAACCCAACCAACTTCCAACTTTGAGAACTAAGCCATGACACCAAGCCAATGCTTATAAAAAATCACGATTCTGGTCATTGATCGCTTCTATCTAGGCGTATATCTCAGTATACTAACAAGCCATTCCAATCATCAACGGAGCAATAAAACCAACTTTCCCCATACAAGGACAACCGAGCTGCAGACGTCGACAAGCTAGTCGTTGAAGGCCAAAATGCCTCTGAAGCGCAACCATCATGCCGCACCTCCACGTCTAAGGGGGATAACCGCATCAAGAGAACGCGAAAGCTTACAAGAAAGAGAGTATGCTTTTCAGTCATCTATTCACATTCATGGCGATCGCTCCCGCTGTCACCTTTTTCATCCAAGAAAGAAGACGAAGGAGAAAAGCCTGGTTCGTAAAGTAAGCAAATCAAATTCTTAGCTCCATTCATCATCTTCATATTAGTAATGGTTTGGGCTTTTCAAGTGGAAACCGCTCGAACTGATTCCCCTTTAATCGAAATATATGAAGGAAGGAATGATGAGACTCATGTTAAGTTAAAAAAGAAAAGTAAAAACAGAGAGAGAGAGAGAGTCATGATCCCTGATCCAAATTGTTTGAGAGCTTTATTCCAATTGGACCTTGCAGTAAAGTATACAAACAGAAGCTATTTGCTGCGTTCTTATTTTTATTTTCCCTTCATTCTAACCCCAACATTTAGGAATCCCAGCAGAACATATGTAATCATGAAAACACACTTTGCTAAGCAAACCGAACTTTTTTTGAACGATATCACACTCACCAACTTCACTCCCTCGAGAAAATATTAGGTATCACTCGGATTCCAACGTGTCAAAATCCGATTCACTCATCGAGCGACACGTGTCGCTGGGGCCCACGCTGGTATTCGGCCCTTATGTTACTGTTCGCGGGACTGGCTCGGCTCGGCTGACTGACAGAAAAAAGGACGCGCAATAAATGCGCAACTCCCGCTCAAAAGCTTCTCTCCTCACTTGAATTTTTAGGGCTTTTAGGGCTTTTTCTCCTTCTCTCTGGTAGAAGAACGACGCAGACAGAGAAGAACGAAGGAGACGCTTGCTCTATTTCTTTCTCTGCGCGTCCCACCCCTCCACTCCGTCTCGGCCTCACCGAAAGCCTCGTCAGTCATCTGCCTCTGGCGCGTCCCACCCCTCCGCCTCCCCAAAAGCCTTGCCGGTCGCAGCTGGGTCCCGAGCCCCTCCGCCTCCACCTCCACCTCTGCCTCTTGACTGTTTCCATTGCGGTTTGTGCTCGCGTCGATTTCTCTTCTCAGACAAAGGGAAGAGAAGCAAATCCTCTGCCGTTCCCCCGCCGTTCTCCCGCCGTCGCCGACGAAGCACATGACGGCCGCCCCTGCTCCGGCGCTCGCTGGCTTCTCTCCGTGCTCGTTGCTGCTCCGCCGTTCGTCCGGCGGCTGTTCCCCGCCGTCCCCAACGAAGCAAATTAAGGCCGTAATAAATGTGCTTCGTTGACCGACAGGAGGAGGAGGGAGGTCCATTTCTTCCTGAGGCGGAGGGACGGGGCAGAGATCTGGCCGTGGTGGGCCGAGAGCGGAGTCTGAGGTACATGTCCTCCCGCTGCAAGCTGCGGAGCCGGTCCGCGATTGGGCTCAGTGATTACGCGCTTTCGACCGAAGGGAAGTCGTCGACCGGCTGAACTCGTTTCCATGGGTACGGTTGGTGTTCTCTGGTGTTAGGCTATTCTTTTCAGTTTTTTAACAGTTGGAACCTGGACATTTAATTCGCCTCTCCTCTGTGCTTCGCAGCAGTCCTGCTGCAGTTGGCGCGTTCCTCTGGCTCCGGTTCTCGTTCGGATGATTTTTTATTTATTTATTGAAAAGTTCGATTTGAATGCTTCGTTAGATTCTTCGCCTGATTTATCGGTTCTCTGACGAAAGAGAAGAAGGCGATGGGTGATGAAACGGAAGGATGGAGCAACGAGGAATGCGATCCTGATTACGAGTTTGACGCGACTCGTTTCTACGATTTCAGCCGGTCAGAGACGTGCTCGGAGGCCGAAGCTGCCGAGCGTTGGTTTGAATCCGCCAGAAATTATCCGCGAAAGCATCGGATTGTCAATCGCAGAGTTTTTTTTTTTTTTTTTTTTTTTTTTGACATGATTTTTTCTCATCCGCCTGTCGACGATTGCTGAACTGAGTGTGTCGTCGATTTTTCCTAGAACCTTAAGTGTCTAGAGACGAAGATCATCTCGTGTATATGATGAGGTTTCTAATGCATTCTTCGTACCCCAATTTTTGTCCAGTTCGCAATCGAAGAAGGCCGTGGTGCCTGCCGCGAACACTTGAAAGATTTTCTTCCAGCTCTGTTATCGTTTTCTTCTGCCATCAGTAGTGCTCGGTCTTACGGCCTATGAGCAACTCTTAGTGTAGGCAACGTTCACGCTTCGCTGCTTTCTAGCTAAAATGATCTGCTCTGAGTGTAGTGTCCTTCGACGAAGTTAATCTTATTAAGTGGCACTAACCATTCTGTAAATTGCCAGTTCATGCATCCACGTGCCTGTGATAAGAAACTTCTTGAAGAATGGGTCGTTCCCTTGAATAGCATTGAAGATGTTCATGAGGTGAAATTTCTTGTCATTTGTTGTTCCTTTTTGTTTCTGAAGTATGAGAACATATCAAGTCTAAATTTGTGTATTTTGTATTAGTGTGCACCAGAAATCTAAGAAATTATGCCTTGGGAAGTTGAGAAGTAGGCCTTGGTCCGAGTTGGATGGCCTTCAGCCAGAGACAAACCTTCTGTTGGTAAGAAGACATGCCATGGTGTTTCTTCGAGTTGCCTGCTTATCATTGTTTTCTGATAAGTTGAGCTGATGGAAACCATGATTTTACTTATTTTGATAATGGATCATGAACTGTAGAGGAGAAGAAAGTTGCACACAGCAATTCTTTGAACTGGTTTGGTATTTAAGGACGAATTTTTTTAAGTAGTTACATGCATCAAGCTGGGAATCTGTCTTAGACAATCATTGTGCCTTGAACCACTATTTGTTGAGCTGTCCTTCTGTTGTATATGTCGTTTCTTTAGGGCATGTGCGAAATTCGGTCTGAAATTATGAGCAATTACTTTTATAGTGAGTATGCTTAGTATGGAGATTGTGAAATATAGAATTTGTAATGGAAAAGACAAGCATGGTTAGGATCTTGTACTGGTAGGTACTCAACAGTGAGGTTCTTCAGTCTCCTGAATTTATCGAGTAGGAAAACAGAGGAATACAGCACATGGTTTAAGGACTTTGTAATTGAATATAGAAAATATGCATGTGTAGTAGTATGGTGGTGGATGGTCATAAAATGTCTTATCGAAGTTTTATATGCCAACGGAGCCTGGGTGATGATGGTAATATGCGGTTATCCTACGTAATATTATTATAAGGATACATTGGAGGTACATAGAGGTACATACCAAGAGATACAAAGGAAAATTTGTATTGCACGAGAAGATTTCAAGAGAGTTATATTGAATGACGAATTTGAGATGCATTGGTAGAATCGGTGTCCATGAGAGGGCATACATGCAAAGGGGTAAAGATAGGACTAGTAAGCGATATGCTAAAAATATCAGAGAGATTTTCAGGACATGGTCGATCATTTTTAGGACATATAGTGGGAAAAAATCTGGTGAAAAAGGTGCCTGGATTTTCCTACTCCCAAGAACTGGCTCTTTTTTTAGCAAAATGAAGAAGTTTAAAACATATTAGATCCTGAAGTGTTACCGAGAAACTTAAGTTGTGATTCTTCCATAAATGTTGGTGCTAGTTTCTGTTTCGTTATAAGTAGTTAAGGGACTACTTCACATTGCTTGAGTTCATAATGCTCCTCTCAATAGTAATTGTTGTGTTTAGATAAAAGAAGATGATCATGGCTAAGGCCTTTTTTTTTTTTTTTATGCGGATCACTATGTTCTTGTGTTTCTCTTGCCATTCTAATTCCGTGTGATTGATGTTTTGGCATGATTTTAATTCAGGATGGGGTGGGCCTGGGGGTTATGTTGTACCAGATGGGGTGGGCCTGCGGATCACTATGTTCTTGTGGCTCTCTTGCCATCCTATGTGCGAGTTTTTTTGTTCTCTAGAAAAATTGAACACCCTCGTTAGTCAAGGCTTGTTGCCAAGGCCTCGGCAAGGGCGGTGATCCGGTCAGCTTTTAACGAATGTGGTGACAAAGGGATATCCAACTGAGAGACGGTGCTGCCTCCTACCACCGATGACGGCCGGTTGCCAAGGCCTCGGCAAGGGCGGCCTACCCTTGCATGGCCGCCGGTGCCATTGACGTGAGCAGGCTAGGGTTGGCCGGCCCTGGATAAGGAAAGCCAAGACATAGCTTAGGCTCACTACGGAGGAGGAGGTAGAAAGTGAGGCCATGCCGCTCTTTTTCGCCGGAGACTTGCCCGAGTTTGTAAAGAGGCTGTACTTGCAGTAGTAGTGGTGGCAGAGATCAGCTCGAGCTCGTGCAAGGCTAGCCGATCTCGTCCTTGGGTCGTCCAATGTCGAGTTCGCGCTCCAGGCGGTGAAACGGCTTTCTCTCTATCGCTCACTGGTGACTTCGATGTGTTTTGCCTCTTCTTTCGTGAGTCACGGATGCCATGCCAAGGCCACAGCCCTTGCTAGCGGCCTGCGAGGATGGCCGCCATCCCCGGAGGCCTTGGTGAGACTTTACCACCGTCTCTCGGTGGTTGATATCCAACGAAGGAGGTGACAAAGGGATATCCAACCGACAAAGTGGTTGATCCGGTCAGCTTTTTTAGTCTCGCAAGGATGAGGCATGCAACTTACCACAAAAGTTGTAATCTAGATCCATCGATGATTTTATCTTTTAGTTCTTAAAACGTTATATTGATTTTATAAAATTTTCTCAATCTCATATTGATGTATTCCATTAGTATTCTCAGCATGAATGATGTGGAGTATTTATGATGATACATGGTGAAATTATTTGCAGCAACACTTCCTTGGATTTTATGTGGTTTTAGTGCATAAAAAGCATAAAACATGTAAATCACAAGATATTTTGTCACTTGAAACAAGTTATGACAGTTTGTATCGTGATACAACAAAATCATTGTTTCCTGAAGTAATACAAAAGCACCCAAATTTGAGGGTCTTCAGCTTTATGAACTTTTGTACCAAAAAAATTGGTCAAAAAGCCAATATAGACACGATATCAGCACAAGAAAATGCCACGGAAAGTGCCTTATGCTCCACACCAAATTTGATTAGTCGAAATCCAATTGCCCAAAGCATCTTGCTTCCTTGTTGTCACCAGCATTGAGTTCGCATCTCCATTCAAAATCCTTCTTACCTTTGAAAAATCGCAAGTCTCTCGTTGTAACAGAATGAGAAGTGCACAGCCATACACGGTCAAGATACATTGGCGTTAGTCAGAGATTTGCATACCACTACACGTAGAGATGTCCGCATGAAGCGATCTCCGAGCAGAGCATTACAGGAAGCATCGGTCTTCAGATGGGGCTGGACTCACTCCCAAATTTTTGGCTTTCGAACCTGCAAAAATTTTTGTGCAGAACAATCAAGAAAAGACTATTTTGTTTCTAGCTCGTCATAATCTTGAGTCCACCAAATACACATTTTCACTTCTTGTTTCACTTCTGACACGCTCAAAGGCCTGCCACTCTTGGAATATTTGCATTGTCATGATTGCAAAAATGTCATACTTTCAAGTGTTCGCGGCAGGCACCACGGCCTTCTTCGATTGCGAACTGGACAAAAATTGGGGTACGAAGAATGCATTAGAAACCTCATCATATACACGAGATGATCTTCGTCTCTAGACACTTAAGGTTCTAGGAAAAATCGACGACACACTCAGTTCAGCAATCGTCGACAGGCGGATGAGAAAAATCATGTCAAAAAAAAAAAAAAAAAAAAAAAAACTCTGCGATTGACAATCCGATGCTTTCGCGGATAATTTCTGGCGGATTCAAACCAACGCTCGGCAGCTTCGGCCTCCGAGCACGTCTCTGACCGGCTGAAATCGTAGAAACGAGTCGCGTCAAACTCGTAATCAGGATCGCATTCCTCGTTGCTCCATCCTTCCGTTTCATCACCCATCGCCTTCTTCTCTTTCGTCAGAGAACCGATAAATCAGGCGAAGAATCTAACGAAGCATTCAAATCGAACTTTTCAATAAATAAATAAAAAATCATCCGAACGAGAACCGGAGCCAGAGGAACGCGCCAACTGCAGCAGGACTGCTGCGAAGCACAGAGGAGAGGCGAATTAAATGTCCAGGTTCCAACTGTTAAAAAACTGAAAAGAATAGCCTAACACCAGAGAACACCAACCGTACCCATGGAAACGAGTTCAGCCGGTCGACGACTTCCCTTCGGTCGAAAGCGCGTAATCACTGAGCCCAATCGCGGACCGGCTCCGCAGCTTGCAGCGGGAGGACATGTACCTCAGACTCCGCTCTCGGCCCACCACGGCCAGATCTCTGCCCCGTCCCTCCGCCTCAGGAAGAAATGGACCTCCCTCCTCCTCCTGTCGGTCAACGAAGCACATTTATTACGGCCTTAATTTGCTTCGTTGGGGACGGCGGGGAACAGCCGCCGGACGAACGGCGGAGCAGCAACGAGCACGGAGAGAAGCCAGCGAGCGCCGGAGCAGGGGCGGCCGTCATGTGCTTCGTCGGCGACGGCGGGAGAACGGCGGGGGAACGGCAGAGGATTTGCTTCTCTTCCCTTTGTCTGAGAAGAGAAATCGACGCGAGCACAAACCGCAATGGAAACAGTCAAGAGGCAGAGGTGGAGGTGGAGGCGGAGGGGCTCGGGACCCAGCTGCGACCGGCAAGGCTTTTGGGGAGGCGGAGGGGTGGGACGCGCCAGAGGCAGATGACTGACGAGGCTTTCGGTGAGGCCGAGACGGAGTGGAGGGGTGGGACGCGCAGAGAAAGAAATAGAGCAAGCGTCTCCTTCGTTCTTCTCTGTCTGCGTCGTTCTTCTACCAGAGAGAAGGAGAAAAAGCCCTAAAAGCCCTAAAAATTCAAGTGAGGAGAGAAGCTTTTGAGCGGGAGTTGCGCATTTATTGCGCGTCCTTTTTCTGTCAGTCAGCCGAGCCGAGCCAGTCCCGCGAACAGTAACATAAGGGCCGAATACCAGCGTGGGCCCCAGCGACACGTGTCGCTCGATGAGTGAATCGGATTTTGACACGTTGGAATCCGAGTGATACCTAATATTTTCTCCCTCCCTCGGCCCCCCAGTTCCAAATCCAATCTTGGGAAAGTGACGGGAAATTAGACCTTTAGTTTTACTGACCACCTCTCCGAGTGTCATTTCTACAGGACTCTTGTCATCAAGTTCCTTCCATTGGAAAGTGGCCCGGACGTCGGGGTCCCACTCAAAATTGGCCAGCCAGTCTGCTTCCGCAAAGACCGTGTAGCTGCTGTTCGAGTCCATCGGCAACTTTTTGAGCTTAGGGCACCGATTTATGATGAAGCATACGCCTCAAGGGAAAGATAAGAGTATGGTTGCAAATGCTCGTCGGTTCTGAGAGACATGAGAATATTCTTGAAGCAGCTACTTCGTCCAGTGCGAATCCATCCCCGACGATGTTCTCCATCAAATGGCATGAATGGACCGACAGTTTCCGGAGTATCAGAGCAGAGCGTGCACGTACCAGGACAAGTTCGAGAACCTGCACCTAAAGAAATAAACATCAACGAGAGTAGGGAAGCAAGAGCAGTAGGGTGCTCGTCCTATTTCTTGAGTAATCTCCATCTTTACGAGCGCAGGGCAGTCATCTAGATTGAACACTTCTAAATGCGAGAAACCGCTGTTGACTGTTAGTGAATCACTTATTACGATGCTAGTCAAGTCATTGTTATAGGGGACACATAATCTCCTTATACGTCTCTGTTAAATTTGAGGTTTGGAATATTTTTTGAATAGAGGAAGACTTGTTCACAGTGATAGATAAGTTGGCGAGATGTTGCATGCGCCCTAGTTCCTCTACCATCTCTTCTTCCTTCTCTAGAGCCAGTATCACGAAACCTCAAATTGGCATAAAGTGGCCAAACACATTCAATGGTAAGCTTGTGATTTCTCTAGTTGGAATTAGGAAGGCCCAAGTTAAATTGTCTAGTAGCAACCATCACAAATGAGTCAATTTTTTATTTCCCTGAATAATAGTGAATGACAAGTTCAAATACCATAGATTAATCAAATGACAAATCCCTTCCAAAAATGACATAATTTGTCCATTTTTGACAAGTCCAGCATCATTAGACGAGCCATCATCGAGCCCAAAATTCCTTTTGGCACGACCCTCACATAAGTTTTTCTTATAAACAAAGTTTTGAGTTGGGAACACATGGGTGGTATAATATTGATATTCTAAATTCATTTTCCCCATAAAGATACTTTCTTTGCTTCTCCCATTTGGAAATCATCTCTATGGACATATCTTCATCTTTCTCTATCACTAGCAACTTGCTTTCCCTTTGCCCGTGGTCACAAGCAATCAAGATCACCGTATCGCGAATGACATCATGCATCTTTAGATACTCTCTTTCATCATCATCACACCCCATTTCCAATAAACAAGACATCTTTAAACTCCCCAAGAGATACTGTCCTGCATCTCACATACTGTATATATCATTGGTGTCTCCTAGCAAGCCCTCTCCAATCCAGAGTTCAATAAGGTTGTGCAGTCTTATAAGATAATCCTCAGGGAAGAGACAACAGTACAGGAAACAAAGCTAAAGAGTAGAGTCATTTAAGTTATTATAACTGAACTCTAGTATGTGATACACTTCCTACGTACCTGACAACTCGTATGGATTGTTCCTAAGCATTCTTAGTGCATGCTTCCACTTAGAGAGATTCGTTTTGCCGGCCATGGCTCGGCCGACTATTATAAGGGCTAGTGGTAACCCTTTGCACTCTTGGACAATGTCCTTTGCCCGCTTTAAAAATTTCTAGATGAAATTGTATAGTCGATTCATCAATGCTATTCTCAAATGATCCCATGGCTTCTTCAGGCATCAAGCACTATACTTCGATAATCTCGTTGGCTCTCATTTGGTTGCATACTTGCCTCGACCGAGTTGTGAATACAACTTCAGATTCGTTCTCGAGACTAGGACTAGGAACTCCAATTTTTGAAAGGTCCAGCCTCCCCCATAGATCATCAATCAACAATACAAACTTCTTCATATACAAATATTTCCTCAGATGATGAACTCTTTCATCTGAGGACCATCTTTTCCAGAGCTCATCTTCAATGTCCAACCTTTCCTTTACGGTGTCTTGAATTCTGTCTTCGTTCACTTGCTTGGACACCACTACCAAATAACAACATGGAATCCTTGATTTGCACATGAAAGCTCCTCATTTATCCTTTTCATGAGGGTGGTCTTTCCCTTTCCCACACCACCAGTTCCATATAACCCAATCATCTACTTGTTTTTTGTCCACAAGCCATTTCCACACTTGCTTAAAGGAACTATCAAGCCCCACCATCTTGTCCATAGGCATCCCGAGCACTCGAGGAGGAGGCAATCGCGATGTCACAACGTTGAATTCTCCCTCCTTTGGTTGGAGCTCTCTCACTTTATCCACCATTTAATTAACTCTTTTTCCCAATTTATAACTAGACCCAGTTTTGGGGAAGACAACGACTGAGACATTTGATTCGATCACGTTCCCCAGCTTCCTAAAGAACCTGATCTACTTGACTGACAAACTCTCGCACCTTGCCTAACCAGTTCGCCACTTGTTCCGTGCGCATTGCACTTGCTTCTTTTTCTTCACTTTCCACCCTTGCCTTCACATCGTAGCTCGCGGCCTTCAGGTCTTCAGTTGCGTTCTTCAAAGAGTCAACGTTATCTTTAAGAAAATAAATGTAACCCAAAGGTTTGCTGGCCAAGCCCCATAACTCTTTGACGAGTTTCAAAGGAGGACTGGCGAAATCCATAGGTTCTTTCCAAGATAAGAGATCGAAAAATTGGGTATATAAATGGTTGGAAAGTGGGCGGACGGGTGGTGTTGGATAGGCCCTAATGTATTTGTCTCGATTGTTCTGCCAGCAGACGATGGAAGGAATGTTGCAACCTTTTCTTTACATCAAGAAGAAGAGAAATGGAACGATAACTCTTCTTCTTTCGTCGTTGGGGTCAAGCCGCAAAGAATTCACAAATGAAATCCAAAATCGTTTGAGCCAAGAAATGGGAAGGTATCATGACAAGTCTCATTTAGAAGCACCCTAAGGAGCCTTGCGGTTTAGTATTCGTTTGAGACAAAGAATACATGATTTGCTTAATATGGACCATGGCAGATAATATCAGTGACCTATGTTTCTTCCGTATAAGGCAACGCTCGCATTCCTCTTCCTGCTTTTGCCTATAGACTGCGGGAAATGTGATCAATGGTGTCCAGAAGCACAGAATTACTATTTTTTGGATAGAAACAAAGAATTATTAGGTTCCTTTTTGAGATGCAAAGTAATATAACTAATGAGTCAACCTTCTAAAAGCTCTCCAATTGAAAATTTCGCAACTATAATTAACTGTTTGTTTAGTTTTCATAATTTGACGATTTAGGGAACTATTGAATTGATCCACGAAAAGCCTTCTCTAATACTTACTAGAATTAGAGTTTGTTTAATATTTATTTTTTGCTTTTGAAAAATTTCACTGCCTACCCAAGTTCACTATTATTAATGTGAAATGCTCGAAATCTTTGAAAGAGATCTTATATTAATATATAGATTTGTGTATAATTTTCTCCAAGGTTTCTGTATTTTAAATTTTAATAGGAAAATTAAACAAATATTACTTTTGCCTTTTCAGAATTCCACCGGCCATTTATGGATTCTTCGATTTGCAGGATTGATGCTACCCAATTTGCAAGTCACAACTCAATTCAAATGTACATGTCATTATGCAGACATCAAATATATAATTCGAAATTTTTATGGATGGTGAGGAATCGTCATAGTTCCCTATGTACAGGCCCTTTAAAATGAAAATATGGATGGTGAGCATAATTAGTAAAGTAACGTCACATAAATCCATTTAATTTTACAACTAAATTAAATTAAAATCTGAATATTTATTTTATTAATAGTTTGCAATTTGAAGTGTGGACTTGTTTCCTCGTTATATTAATATTTGTAAACTGACAAGAACGAAGAATTTTCAGCAAATTATTTCTTTATTAGGTTTAGATTTATAAATAGAAAGAACAAAATATTTTGAAAGTAAACTAATATATATTCATATTATTTGCTAGTTCAAGAAGGATCTTTGAAAGTTAAATAACTAATAACATATCTTATTGATAAAATAAACTTGTTATAATTTACAGTATGATGACATTTCTATACAGGAAAAAAAGTTAACAATGAATATCGATCAAGAAAGAAGGTACTCATCAACGAAGACAACAATAAGCCTTTCTTGGTAATAACTAACCAATGTTCATGCCAGGTCTCTAAGCCATTTATTCATTTATTTTTCTATAGCTTTGTCTGCTTACCAAGGTTTATTTGTTGACCTAATTTGCCGTCCCAATTATATATGTCCACACTTAGTATTAAGCAAAATGACCAAATTAAATGTGAGAGGGAATGATAGAATAATTAAATATTAAATAATACTTTCATCTAATAGTTTAAGCTTTTTGAATAATAGTTGTCCCACAAAATCTCACACTAAGGATGGAATATTATCTTTAAAGGAAGGGAGATAATATATGAAGGGACAATATGGCTAATGGCTTCTAGAGATAGAGTTAAGGTGTGCAAGGATAGATGGAGGATTATGACCGAGGAAATTAAGCTTATATTAGATAGTAATTTGATTGATAATGATTTGAAATGCTGTAATGTGAGGCCCAGCCAAGATTATGTTGCAGCTGAAGATAGGGTACCATCAACAAATCAAGCATAGTGACATCAGCGGTGAAGAAAAATTTGTGTGGCCTTTTGACAGAAAAGGACAGTTAGACAGCAATCTCTGTTTATGTTTTTGTGTAACTCTATTTTTGAGGAAGGAAGGTCCATCTATCTCAAAGGTGGTGGGGAGCAGTGTGTGGAAATGGATTTGGCCTGTATCTTGTCCTTCAAAGATGATAGTGCACTTAGGGAAACTTCACTGTTAATGCCTTGGCATCCTATAGCAACCTTTTCAAGAGGAGGATCAGAAATGATGCTAATTGTGTGATTTGTGGAGTGGAGATTCTGGAACATATTACTCTGTTATGCCGATGGTCTGAACGCATCTAGTTTGCTATGTTGAATCTGAAAATTAGGAGTAAGTATTGAGTATTGATCTATGGTTTGATAAAATATGTCAAGATATCAAGGAGAGGAAGCAGTTATTTCCAGGATCATTGCTTTTGTATGTCGATATCTGTGGAAAGGGAAGACATAACCATACTATTCCGGATCCTGTTAAGGTGCTTAAGCAGCCAGGGCAAGCTTTAACTGAGTACGTTCACTTGAAGAAGCAAATGCAGTTGGACAATCCTGATCAGAGGAAGAGTGAGAAGGAAGATGCCAGAGAAATTGATTGGGAATAAACCTCCGCAAGGTGTCATCAAAATTAATGGTGATGGAAGCTTTTTAGTAAAGGATAACAAGGCGGCTGTGGTAGTTCTTGGTCGAGATTATTCAGGTTCCATAGTTGGTAGTAAAGGGTCACCGGTTGCTGCTTCTGATGTAAGCTTTAACATCGAAGGAAGGAATTCTTTTAGCCAAAGAAAAGCATTGGGAGCATATCATCTTCGACACCGATTCAGAAGTTGGCTTTAGAGATGTTCCTGTGCCAAATCTGTCCATGAGATCGCATTGTTAACCTGGGGTACAATAATATACAGTGGATACTTAGAAGCAACACGACAGCTTTACCCAGTCTTTGACTCGCAGGAGTGCTAATTAATGTAAACAAGGGGATGTGTCCTAGCCTAGGGATAGGGTAATGTCACCCCCAATCCATTTAAGTTGACTTACTTTTGTACGATTTTGAAACTTCGGCCTCCCCGATTTTGTGGTTGCCGTTGTACCTTTGACACTATACCGAATCCATCCAATTGCTTTGGCCGAAAGCAAAAGGAGAAAAATAGGTGAACTTTGATATGCTGTATTATTCTCTATTTTGTGTTAGATCAAGTTTTTTAAAGCTTAAAGTCTCAAAGTCGAAATTTCATGTTTTTCAACTTAACTAATGATAAGTGAATCAAAACTTTTTGATATTCGATGCATACAAACACAAGTGTGACTGTTAGATTATCTTCACTTAGATGCTCACCGAGAGTTTTGGTATACTCATCCTGTAATTTTTTTTGTCAACTTAATGACCAAAGTTTTATGATGGGAGTCAAAATTTCATGTGGTTGAACGTCATCGTCATATTGGTCTTAATTCAAAAGAGAAAATTGGAATCTCACATTTTTTGGGGGGGTTTTGATTTAAACCAAATTTAATTCCTTGTTCATGTCTATTTAGTTCAATTTGAAGTAAATGATTTGGTCATGATTCCACTTTAGATAACGATAACCACTAAGCTCTAGGAACTGAAGACCGCATTCCTTGGGAATACCTATGCTAATAACAAATCATGGAGGTGTCAAAGCCACGACTCAGCAATGGTCCGAACTTATCACGTACCAAGACATCATTTGTAAAAACCAGTTACATGAAAGAGAATCTAGATGCCTCACCACTGCAGCTCTCAGATGAATCAATCACTTCCAAGTCAAGATAACCGGCTTGATTTCTGCAGCGATGAAGAGGACCTTGCTTTTGCAAAATCGACCAGATCTTTGAAGAGTATATACTCTTGTTTCACTTGATTGTCTGAAGCAGGTGAATCAAGAGAGAGCTTCTGCGTCTGGCCCACTAAACTGTCGTGCGACGAACCGGTCTCAATAGAGGAATTAGAGGTATTTCCCGAAAACACCACCTGTTGCTCAGTTACTTGTTCTCTCTGGTTATATGGAATTGCACTAGAAGATAATGCATCCAGAGGAAAGAATAAGAGATTGAAGCATCGAGTATTTAGATGGTACGAAAGCAGGCAGATGGCTGGTGTTTGACAATCCATGCTACATTTATCTTGATCATTTATGGCTAGCAGACGAAGGAAAGAATATCGGAACGTTTTCTTATTTCAAGAAGAGAAATGGAATTAGAATTCTTCTTTCTTCGTTGGGGTTGAGCTGCAAAGAATCTTGCAGTTCATAAATGCAATCCACAAAAGTCTGAGCCAAGGAAAAAGGACGCCATCATGAGTAGTCTCATTTAGAGGCACCCTGAGAAGTATGAATTCAAGCAAAGAATATCAATGACCTACGTTTCTTCCACATAAGGCAATGGTCATGTTCTTCCTCCTGCTTCTGTCTATAGACTGCATGGATGTGATCAATGGTATCCAGAAGCAAAGAATCGCTATTTTTGGATAGAAGCAAAGAATTGTTCAATTCTCTTTCAAGATGCAAAATAATATAATTGATGAGTCAACCTTTTAGAAGCTCTCCAATGAAAATTTCACAAATTTAATCAGCCGTCTTTTTAATTTTCATAATTCCACAATTTGGGTAACCATCCAAGTAATCTGCCAAAAGCCTTCTCTAATACTAGCTAGAACCAGAGTTTGTTAAGGGTTTTGCCTTCTAAAAATCATGCTACGTACCTGAATTCACTCTTATTAATGTAAAATGCTTGAAACAGGGAACTTGCCTTGGATCATTGGTGTAGGTTAAGTTGTAACCTCACCAAGATAGGGGTTATTTCTAACCTACAGCGGCTGACTGCGCCCGTCTGCAAATGCGGTGGGTTAAAAAAGTTTTATGATGTTTGAGTCAAAATTTCATGTTTTTGAATGTCATCATCATACTGGTCTTAATTCAAACTATAGAGATAAAATCTCATATTTTTTTTGGGTTTTGATTTGATTCAAAATTTAATTCCATGTTCATGTCTATAGAGTTCAATTTAAATTAAACAATTCGGTCATGATTCTACTTTAGGTAACAATAACCACTAAGCTCTAGGAACTGGAGACTGCATTATTTGGTAATGCGTATGCCGATAACAAATCATGGAGCCATCAAAGTCAACACTCAGCAATTGTCCGAACTTATCATGTTCGAAGACATAATTTATAAAAACCAGTTACATGAAAAAGAATTTAGATGCCTCACCAACGCAGCTCTCATGTGAACCAATCGCTCCAAATCAAGATGGTGGTTTTGATTTCTGTGGCGACGAGGAAGACCTTGCTTTTGCAAAATCGACCAGATCTTTGAAGAGTATTTCCTCTTGTTTCACATGTTTCTCCATAGCAGGCGAATCAAGAGAGAGCTTCTGTGTCTGGCCCACTAAACTGTCATGTGAGGAACCGGCCTCAATACAAGAATCAGAGGTGTTGCCTGAAAACGCCACTTGTTGCTCAGGAACTTGTTCTCTCTGGTTATATGGAATTGAACTAGAAAACAGTGCATCCAAAGGAGCCGAAGGTTGCTGCTCAATGGGGTGGCTGCTTGTGGGACCCAGCTCAGGTAGTCCAACAGAAGTTGGTGAATTTATGGATGCGGTGACATGGGAAGGAGATGAGAGAGAAGGGGATGGAATAGATGGCATGAAACAAGTTATGTTAGAATCAGGCACTGAAGACAGTGTTGATCCCCTTGTCCCCGGAACTTCTTCGAACTTGTATGTATCGCCACTGAGATAATCAATCGAGCTTGTATTTCCAGCAACTGGTCTCTTTGATGAGGGTGGAGGCGGAAGAAGTGGGCTGATTCGCAATGGTTCAGTCTGAGCATTCGCTGCTTTCCCATTGTGTCCATCATTTTTTGGCAACCTGCAACAATATGAATTTTACATGATGAGACGTGAAATATGTATCAATAAACAAACTTCAACTGCTGCAGGTCAGATATTTCCCTTATTCAACCGGGTACAGGGTATCATTCAGCATAAGAATCCTCCAGAAAATTACCCAAGTCAACATTAGAGATCACAAAAAGACATTTAAGAAATAATTACTTTTCTCTGTACAAAGAGACTTTCTTCTATGAGTACATGTATGCATGCTCTCTCGCTAATGCGTTCAGACGGTAGAATATAGCACATATCAACACAAGGGTGCAGGCAAAACAAAACCAAATCAGTGCCTGGGGAAGCAACTGCGTAAGTGCGCAAGAAAATAGGAATCTTCATTTCACTGTGATGTGAGAAAGTTATCATCACTTTCCTCAATCGTAGAATTTTGCAACTTACCATGTTTCTAAAGGCATACCCCAGTCTCCATTGTCTGAATCTTAGTTACCAAAAGCAACTCACAGTGAAAAGGAAACTTTGCTCCAAGCAGAAGATCTAGAAAAGAATGTAAAGTGTTCACCTGCGAGCTAGCTGGGCAAAATCATCTTCAGATTCATCCTCCTCCTGATTCACATTCACTGGTGGTAAAGCTGGAGTTTCTGTCACTACTGGTTTGGTCAGTGGAATACCTTTGGCAATGTTATCATGTTTACAAAGAGCACGCTGCAAACTATCATTCAAGGCCAATCCCAGACACAGAAGCTCCTCATCTCTGAAGGTCAGTAGAGTGCACAATTAGGGGTATTACACTTAAATGCAAAAGGTTGGATGATCATATTGGATTGAAGTTCTTACGCTGCGTGAGTCACAACAAGCATGACACGCTCTTGATAGGAACGACATTGATCGACAAGGTCAACAATTACTTCTTGCTTCAAAGCCTGCCACCATGTCCACAGTCATAAGATTCAAAATGTAGAGTCCAAATCACAACTCAAATCTGCCCTGAAGATTGCAAGTTTACTAAATAAGCTACCTACTTCACAACTGAAAAGGTATCTTCACAAGTGCAAAAGTCAAGTCTGTAAGCAAAAGGAGAAACAGATACATAGGACAGCATTGCCCATCTTATGAGCTTATTCATGGGAAAGGTGTGCAGAAGGTACTTTTTTTTTTAAACTTTAATTTGAAATAGGAAAGCCTTCCCACCTAAAAGAGGTGCAAAAGTTGGAAAATGATTTTCTGCAAAATTGCAATATGAACTCTGTATATAAGAGGGACAAGCCTTGCTGTGCATAGTTACCAACTGCAAATTTTCCTTGCAGCACTTGGACGATAACTTGATACTCCAACTTTTAGCAAAAACATTTTGTCATTCAGGCTGTAAGAATCATGGCCACCTAAGATGCTGCAATCCTTGGATCAATTAACTGACAAATCCAGATATTGGAATTCTGCATCTTCTTTTAACTAGAACAGCAGTAGATTATGGAATGCTTGAATCTTATGATACAGATTGAAGGCCAGATCTTAAAATAAAAATTGTAATAAAGCTAGAGCAATTTTTGGACTCTGGTTGTGTTTTCAGCTAAATGTTTTAGAGCTAGGACACATTGATATAAGACCTGATAGGATTGTCAGATAAAAAAAATATGATAACACAATAAGAAGCTTATGTCCGTAGTCTTCCTCTCATCCCTCTGAATCGTAGTTCTGACATATATATGGACCAGAAGTTAGCAATAGCTTTCATATTGAATGTCTCAAAAATGCAATCCACCTAATTGATATGGCAGACAACAATTTGGCAAGATCATCACTTACAATTTTAAGGAGCGAACCTTCAGGACAAAACAAGCCATGGAAAATTACGTTCTGTCCAATCCACAAACCTTTACTATGTAAATTATCTTCTTTGATTCTCCATGACTCCTGTTTTTATATTTGTTTTGTCTTAGGTAAAACTTTGGGCTTCAACATGCTTGTAATTAAGAAAGAATGCAAGGACTAGAAAAATCAATTTGCCACGAATAGCAGCTCATCATTTTCTGTTTTTTCCAGAAGAAATCTTAAATTTCCCTTTTTAAGAGTTTTATCTATAGTTAGCAGGCTAGCAGCACAAAACAATACTTGACTCAAGCCTATGAAGACTTTCCCTGATTTAAGTAGGATCCTCATTTAACCAACATAAGTAATTCACACTTATCCTGCTTGCAAGGAAGCAGTTGGCGTTCATAGAGATCACTGGAAAGTTCCATTTCTAAGCTCTGGTAGCACGTCTGGCATGGATCTCATCTATGGAATTCATTACTCAAAACACCAATCTCAATTGACAAGGCAAATGGTGGAACATTCTTAAAACTTGATTCTCTTCATGTATAAATGATGACTATAACTCTCAATATTTCCTACAAGCATGATAGATAACAACATTCGAAGAAGGCATTATTAACGTGGCCTACCATATAAACCAACTAAAGAGGAGTGAAAGCCACAGACAAAAGTTACTGGACGTGCTGGCAGTACATGGGAGTTTCACAAGAGTAAAAGACAGGAAGGTACCTAGGAGCTGCCAACTCATGTACAAGCAGGCATGAGAACCTCTTGGAAAATAAATTTATTCACCAGTAGTGCCCCCATACACTCTGACCAAAAAGGAAGTATACAACGCATAACTACATGAGACCCGCCCTCCAGATAAAACAAAATATGAGTGAGAACCAATCTGGAATCGTCCTTAACAGGTGCAATGTCATTAGATTTTCCTACTCTGAATTGCCCAAACCAGCTATTGCTGCTTCCAATTATAGCGCTGAGATGGTATCTAAAGTTTTATTAAATGGGAATCTATTTTGAGAAACTCCACACAATTTCCAACAAAATCAGAACAAACAACAGGTACTTATGACAATTTTTAAGAGACTCATTGAAAAAGGCAGCCTTCCAAGGCCAATTCAATGAGATACTCAGTTCATTTCCAGCACAAAAAGCACAGCACCCTCAACATACCCAAAGCCACTAACAAGTGCCCATAACATCGCATCATAATTTATAAAGGAGAAGTAATGGTTCTCCAATTCAAAAAACCCATCCTCCTCTATAAGGGTGCTGCAGTGACATAGAACTTACTAAAAGGGAAGATCAATCAAACTCCTAATACTATAAGAACCTATTGCATCCTCTTCGTCACAACCGTATTGCAAGCTTAAGACCTAGATATCCTGTCAAATCAACCTCACCAAAACTAATCATCAAATTAACAGACCATGATATGCTTTCTAATGCTAACCAGAAAATTAAGGTCCTCCAATTAGATTCATCTTTGAATGTAAGTTTCTAAGCAAGCTAACTATACAGATTCACTGCAAAAAGATTTAAAGAGAGAGAGAAACATTTGTCAGCCAAAAAGAGATCAAAAGAGAAAAGAGAAGCATTCATGGGCCCTGGGTTTACCTATCTAAGATGGGTTTTCCTCATCATATGAGAGAGAGAGAGAGAGAGAGAGAGAGAGAGAGAGAGAGAGAGTATCTCTTGTTAAAAAATATCGAGAGTATTACCTCAGGATTATTGGGATCAAGGGCCCCCAGCATTTCCAACAACACATCTGCTAATTCACGTGCATTTTGCATCTCTATTGGGCTAAATAAAATAAGGATTTTCAATAAGTGGAAATAGTTGAAAAAATTATTCATCGATAGCAGGAATTTACTACTAAACTACCAAGAAAATGGTGAAGAAGAAAATTATAGAATGAGCAATCAAGTAAAGCTTATCATAAGACCACACAGGGTATGACATTACGCCAAGTTTGTAGCAGGCAGCAGTATAAAAAAGTCTTTTGTTTATGGACGAACATGTGTCTGAGTACTCAATTTTGCCCATGAAGCAACTCAAATAAGAATCACCGGGCAAAAGCCCAAAAGCCAATATCATGAAGGAAGACATCTTAATTTCATTAAGGATGAGAAGTGGTACAAAAATCATTGGAAAAGGAAATTTATAGCCAGAACTAACCTTAAGCCAGAAGTATTAGGCTGGGTTGAAGCCTCAACAGAGGCAGTGTTGAATGCTGAGGTAGAATGAATTCCATGAGATTGGGGTGGAGTGAAAAATGGTACAGTCTTCTCTTCTCGTGGTGGAAAGCGAATTCCAGCAGTCTGTTAATGGTCATAGAGGAATCATATTAAGAAAAATCAACATAAGATCATACTAGAAGTCTAGACAAATGAATCAGCAGAAAGATCTACAAGGATACCATCAACTCATTGTATGCAGAATAGTATTGGGGATACCTTCCCCTTGGTCCCCCTAAAGCTTCTTGCCATGTATCTATCAATGTCAATATCTTCTCCATCACATCAAAATCTGGCTGCACCGAGCATGTAGAAACAGCAAATGACAATCTCATAAATGACCAGATTCAGAATAGAAGTACCAGTCATGGGGTATAGAGTAGGCACCTTTTTAAATACCATTCCAACCATTTCCTGTAAGATATCAGATTCAATGATATTCTGAAATACACTGTTGCCACAGTTTTTGCTGAGAGTCTCCAACACCTACTTGAAATTGATAACAATATATTTTAGTCAAGTGATAGCCGCCGCTTGTAGCGATTTAGAAGAAATAAAAGAAAAGACCAACTGGCTCCAGAACTATCCACATAGAAGAAAGCAGAGCATGATACTGACATAGAGGGTCAGAAGTTGTATTTTTGGATCTTTATTCCCCAGGCGCTTCTTAAGGATCTTCATCACCTCCTTTGCCTTCCTACAGAAGTTAAACCAATTCAGTGACTAAAACAAAAATCTTTGACGCAGAAAAAACACGTAAGGAACCAGCAAAAAATCAGTTGCACTACACAATAACTTCATTAACTTCATTGCTAAGATCTATGACATCTTGAGAGTTGGAACACCCATGTCTTTTTTCTTCTCTTATGGAAAGTACAAGTGAAACTACCTAATAATTTTTTTTTTTAAGAAAGAAGCTGCTGCGAGGATGCTAATATGTACAGATCAATGCTCTCTCCGACATATGATTGCCTATTGAACTCCATAAGTCAAAAAATAAGGACAGCAAATAGCAGCATATTTCTCCAGCTTGTTGGCCATATGGTTTATGTCATAATTTATCTCCCTCTTTCTTATGAACACTCAAGATAGAGTTTAGAGAACATATATATATATATATATAGTTTTGACATAGAAGCATCTCATTAATTGTGAATTTTTGATTGAGAACATTAAGTTTTTATCTTAATTTGGAAGTACAATCATGCTCCCTGCTATCAAGAAACAAGATTCAAATCCAGCAAGTTACACGACATGTTTCAGCATGGCATTCATGTCTTTATATTATAGTGATAGACAACAGTCAAAAAATGCATAGCAGGTTTGGGATAAGGCTTAATTGTTTTCAGTAGCCTTCAACTTGTTACCCAACTTTTGTATCTCAACATCCCACCTCACACTTTTTCTTCACATTTCTAGGTAAGAATTAGCATTATCTTAAAACTGGGTCTGTCAAGCAATGCTTTTTGTTGCTATTTTGTAAAGAACAGAAAGTTGATTGAATCTCCCCAAGGATTTGCATTTCTAAATAAATTCATGATTCATAAGCTGTGTAAATTTGAATGCCTTGGAGTTTCTGGAAGGGTAAATTAAAGAGAGATTGTCCAAGAAAGTGAGGCCAATGGATTACACTGATGCAAACAGCAACAGAGCAACTACTAAGTTCAAATATCAAATAAGCCAGTATGTATTCATCTAAGCATTTATAAAAGAACAAGAGTTTTTGAAACAGTACATTTCTGTGTTTCCAGAATAGGTTGGTCATAAATTGTTTAGGTTTAATGATTCAGACGGAAGCATATTAAAGGAGCTTCAGACAAGTGGCCAGAGAAAAATCAGCCTCTTCCATTTGTAGTAATCTAGAGAAAACCTAAACAGTTTCAAACATCCAAAAAAGTAAGCCATACCACCATGCCAATGTTTTTAAAAATCACAATTATGCTCATTGGTAACTTCTATCTAGGCATATGTCTCAGTACACTAACAAGCCATTCCAATCATCAATGGCGCAACAAAATCATCTTTCCCCATACAAAGACTCCTTCAAACTGCAAACCATTAATAGGATAAAGCAACCGACAGGGCCAAGCTATTATGCAATGTTCCAAATGAGAAATCAAAAGATCAGAAAAAGGGGACAAAGGAATACCCACCCTGGGTCCATGTTAATGATGTCGCATAGTTCAATGTTAATACCCCAATCAGGGCCAATCAACAGATCACTTGTCGCCCTCTCGGCACAATCCACTGCATCCATAGTCTCTGCCTCTTACTTCAGGTTATCTTGCAAGTGTTCCTGACGAAAACAACCCATCAAAGCTGTCAATTAATATAAATTCAAATTCCATAAGATTCAAGCAACCTCACTCCCTGGCTGAAGTTAAAAAGACACCTCTAAATCCACATAGAAAGCCCACGATTCCTCCAACATAGATAAAAACAGCCACAGATTAGCTGGGTCATCACCTTTTAATTTGCCTCTTACGAGAATCCCTTCAAATTCAAAGATAAGGACACCCGCCACCAATATTGATCAAGGAGGTGCAAAGAGATTACTTTCTTTTTCCCTTTAAAAGAAGAGAAATCAAATTTGGCCACTTCGGAAGGGAGAGAAATCACCAACATCAGAAATACAGATCTTTCGAACGTCGAAACGGACGACGATGAACAGTTAACGGACGCTCATCACAATCAAGAACGACAATCCAATCAATGCTGGAGCGACCCAACAGAGGACGCACCGACGAGTGAAGGACCAAAACAGACGAACCCAATCGACCCAACAGACTGAATTCGATGCTGGGTACCTCGAATTCCTCCAGGAATGCTGTCGGTGATCCGGCGCTTCGGAGGATCACAGCGAAGGATGAGACCGTACGCAATCCACGGGTGAACAGAGAGATGACGAGGCCAAGAAGGAGAAGTTTTGCGCGTGCGAGGGGTTTGACCGTAATTTATGGAAAAATCAGGGGATTTGGCTAAATTATGTGCGCGTTGACTTTCTTCTGTTTTTCTTTGACACGATATATAAGGCCCCTGCGCTTCCAAAATTGCTAAAACTAGGTCCCTCTATCTATTTGATTTCCATCTTATTTGCTTTATTAATCTTTCTTTTACAAGTAAATATATACATTTGGATATATCACCTATTTACATATATAATAAAGTGATACTATAATGAAGAGAGTCGCTCTAGTGACTCCACGTGGCACAAATGACACAAATCAAATGTCTTTCAAGTGCTTGTTTGCTCCATCGTCATGCTATTTTTTTTCATCTTTATTTTTGACGTGTGTATCAATTTGTTATCATTTTGGCATGGTCATGGTCACATTATACATGTTCTACTTGCGCTTTGAAGTATTATAATTTGAGTGTTTGGTAACATCCTGTAGCGCTTCAAGTGAAGTAGGATTCATTCTTGAAAGAAACTAGAGTAGAAGTTGCTAGAGCTAGACTAGAGGAGCCAAGGATATATTTTTGGGTGAAAAACTTTAGTGTCTATTTTTAAATCAAGTCATTAAATTAATTTAAACTTGATGTTGACAACCTCACATATATATATAAATTTAGCAAAGAAAACTCTTGTCAATTTAGAATATACAGGAGAAAACACTAAAAAAAAATAAGATACATGAAATGTTTTATAAGATTCGATAGTTTCTGCATAAAAGAATTTCATATGTTGGCTCAATTGTCATAGAACATACATCCATAATATGTGGATTAGGCATATGAAATAAATTTCATCCTGCACCCTCGTATTAGTAAGCTATTCATGGCCTTTAGATTCACCTACCTAGTGGGATTTCTTGTCATCACGCAACATCCTATGGGAATGATGCAACTAGCCACTAGCCTCGGCTGTCATTTGAATTTCAAGTATATAATCAATCACTCATGATAAACTAATGAACAACTTCAAATTCCAATCATAATTCATGTCATTTGAATTTTAATCAAATTAATTATATCCGCTCTTGTCAAAATGCTTTCAAGGGAAAGAGTTCCCAACAATCAAAAACCAAAGATGGATCTGTTCTTGCAACTTCTGCAGTAAAAAGTACATAATTGGATTATCATTTTCATACCCTTGGCTTATATAATATAACATCCCATGATTGGTGTTCCCCCTGTGACATGCCATGACTGATTGGAAAAGAAATGAAGAAGATAAAAATTTCTCCTCTGTGCACTTGCCATTCTGACATTACTGCAGGAGTTCCATGGCAGGTGTGCCATGGACTGCTTCCCAAAACTCAAGCATACCATCTCAAGTTTCGACTGTTGTTCATCGTCTCGGGAAAGCTAACTTGAGACAATTGCTTGATGCTTGAAGTACTTGCCACTATAGTGCTGCTGCTTCGTAAATCATTTGCTTCTGTATATAATCTCTTCATCATCGACGTCAAAAGCTGGATTACAGAGGCATCTAAATAGTCTACCTATTCCCTGCAGTAGTTTTCAAAAAGGAAAATCATTAAATGTCAGTCGCCAGATAATCTCGTTCAAAAGCAAATACGAGGATGGATTTAACCAGTTTACGGAGTTCGTATCTACTGCTGACTGAGCACCCCACTATTTGTTTGACCAACTATAATGACAGAAGCCCAACTTGCTGCATGAAAATATAAAAACGGAGCATTGTACCACATACTTATCACCATGATTATCTGGCATGGGTTATGGCCTTGGCAAGATCACTTTAATTTCGCAGTCAGGTCAATTTCCGTATACTTGCGCCCTTCCCTGCAAAACTTGAAGACTTCCTATTTTATCTTGTCACCGTCAGACATGTTCTGTCGCTGGATATCATGCCACCTAAAAATCCGAGACTGAAAGGTGCAACTAGTAGAATGCTTCGGATAAAGTACTACTACGTATGACACGGGCAACACAAAAATGGTGGCTTGTGACACTGAGATTAAGGCATAATGATCTTGGGAGTTCAAATGATCTTGCTATCATCACAGTTTCATGCAGGAAATGCAAGAGAGCATATGTTCAGCATTTCGAAAGTCATATGAATTATGGGATCATCTTGTAAATACCTGTGTCACTAAGGGAGTCCGATATGAGAGCGTCTTTGGTGATTCGTCTTCATCACTGCTATCTGAACTGCTATCATCTTCGTCATTATGACGATCACTTTTCTTCCTTGATGTTCCACCATTCTTTGCATTTTTTTCCTGCTGAAAGACGTTAAATGGAGAATAGTTAAATTGCCCGGAACAGAAGTTGACGAAATCTTATTTGATGTTAACCCCAAATTTATCCTCGATTCACTTTCATGGTTGGGGTGATGGTAACTGTTCAAGCCACTTAGCAGATAGTGAGAGAGACTTCACCTGAAAAATCTTTCCAAGAATTTTTAGGGCCGTAGCACGGGCTTTAAGGTCTTCTTTCTTTACATTGTTTTCTCTCAATACCTGAAAATAAGCAGAGTTCTGTAACCAATGCACAACTTTGCGGTAAATGAAAGTTAAGGCAGCCCTATGAAAGATTCATTTACTGCCAATTTACATCAGCCTAAGCTGCATCACGAACAGTCATGTGCTAGTCACTTAGTCTCACCTCTAAGTTGTCAGAGGCAGAGATCAGCCACGCAAATGGTAAGCAACTAAGCAACTGAAAAGTAGTCTATACAAAAGCTGAATCTATACAAAAGAGGTACAAACAATGTCTGTTACGTTGTTTGTACCTCTGTATCAAGTCTCTATGATGTTGGGTTGGCTAGATCAAACCGTTCAGGCCACTGTGTTCATTTGGTACTGTAATTAAGTCTTTTCTAAGATCAAAGTGCTAGTTTAAAAACAGAGAAAAGATCACTTTTTAGCGTGGTACTTACCAATTGGCACACGTGCATAAGTGTAACTTCAATGTCTACTACGTTCAGCTTCCATAGGGAGTTCAACAGAGTTTCCTTATTTAACTTTATATGCGACTCAACATCATTTCCTGGGCCACTTCCATCCATTTTGAACTGCCGGCGCACATCATCTTGCAGTTGCAGCAATTGGAAAGCACCTGTATTTTACCTTGGGACATCAGCAAAGGAAAGAAATGGACCACCAAGAAAAGATGGCAACATGGAATGACCCAGGTGTCTCATCATACCTTTTGCTGCAGTGACCTGCGATTTCCAAAAGTGGCCCTTGCTTCGAACCCATTCGGCCAGAAAAGGCATCCCGAGATACATGGCTTTCTTCCCAAGCTCTTGTGCCGCCTGTCTTGAGTATGTGTAACCAATGGTGTTCAGAATATCAACTCCAAAAGCTGCAATTTCATATTAAACGAGTATATTAGCATTCAGTTCACGGACACCGTGCAGCACGCAGCTGCAAATGAGGGACATACGAAAAATCTATATTGCTAAATTACCTGCTCCAGACAAACGCTTGGCCTCAGCTTCAGCATGTTGTACGAAGCACCCTTTATCTCCGTAGACATATGCATTGAGGAAGTCTCTAAGGAACCTTGCAAGCTTTTCTTCTCTTTCTTTCTGGACAGCCTTCATCAAGTTTATGCGTACCGGAAAACAAGAGAAGGTTAGATATACAAATGAAACATTTAAATGCACACGAAACTACCCATTTTCATTTTCATTTCAATTGGAGAGCTATTAGCACAATAAATAAACCAACATTGGAGTCCATCCTCTAGCAGGTGTACATGCAATTAATATTGGGAAAATGGCTTTGAACTTCTAGGGATGAACCACAATGTAATTGGACAGATCTGCATTTGCTACTGGTTGATGATTTGTTTGACATTTACAATCGTAACAAGTTCTTGCCTTTAATCTGTCATGTAGTTTGTCAGGATCATCACTGTCAGTGGCAAACTCGGAAGATGCCATTGATGCCACAGCTAAATGTCCTATATAGTCCTCAAATAATTCACTACCAAAAAAAGAAGAGCAAAGACTGCCATTGGGTCGAGCATCGTGTCCCTGGAAGTGAATACAAAGAACATTAGTACCAAAGTAAGTCAACTCCTGGGGGGATTTCTAACAATTCCAACCTCAAAGATAATATATAGAGAACTGAAAACATAATGACGATATCGAGTTTCATTTAGAAGCAGCATGATTTGAAAACCTTCGGATGATGTTGGAAAAAAAATCACACTCGGTATTATACACCAATTGAGAGAGCAGGGCTCTCCTTTTATTGTAGAATATAGGAAGCTATGGGTAAGATTGGTCAAAGTAAGAATCCTCAAAGCAATTTATTGATGCGTTATTTGCTGAGTTGAGAAGTTGGTTGCATTAAAATTTCCTAATGCCATTTTCACTCTAAATTTCTGTAGACAAGACAACAGCGTATACAGGAAATGTTTTGACATCTAAATGGGGACATGAAAGAACATATCCAGCAACAGAATTCAACATGCAATCTGCCTGGAAAGCAACAATAAGGATAACCCTCTCTCTGCCCTTCTTATTAAACAAAGAGGAGAACCTACCTAGATATGGAATACTTGCCACTGCGGTCATACGCTTCTCTTTGCACAGGATCACTGAGAACCTGATAAGCTTCCCCTAGAACCTGCAGCATAGTCAGATAAAGGTCCAGCCAAATTCTGATTACTTCACATTTTAAAAACTGTTCCAATAGCCTCACGTTAATGCCATCCTGTTCTGAAATTATACTTTTACGCCAAAATAGTATCTCATCAAACTCGGTTTCCATCATGATTGGACATGGTAAAAGATAGCGATGGTCTACTTGGCTCCCGAAGATGGACTGTCAAGCTACTTAAGAGGGCTTCCTAGAGATGTTCTGTTGAATTCTCTTCCAGCTTAACTGAATCACCTTCCTTGGAACAAAAATAAGGAGGAGATTGAGAAAAGCTCATTTGACTACTAACCTGGAAACGCTCAGCAGCGTGAGGATCATCCGGATTCTTATCTGGGTGAACTTGCCTTGCCTGAACCCACATGACCAAAGCATCATAACCATTATATCCGTATCGGGTTGTGACACAATGAGCAATCAGTTCAAGAAACAACTGAAAAGGGGAGCTGATAGAGAACATAAATATAGAATCGAAGCTAAACAAGCTGCCTTTTGTATTCCAATAATCCTAATCCAAGCACCGAACATGTAACAAGCGATCGACCTACCGCAAATTCTTCCAGTGCACTTAACTCAAATGCTTATATTAATTATCATAGTTCGGAAGAAATCACAGAAAAAAAAAATAAGTGGACCAACTTGACAGCGACTTCTTCATTTCTTAAACACGACCATAAAGGAAAAGGACAGAAGTAACTGATTCAGCAGAATCAATTGATCAGACGATCAAACACAAATGGAACTAATCCCAGAAGCCTCAGTTTGCTAAAACATCCTCGCCAAAAGAAATTCGAATCGACCAATCACAATTCAGTCATCAATGTAACTGATCCAACAACCAGAGAATGAAAACAGAACTGCCTCATTCACCTTGAGATAATAGGCCTTGCGAATCTCATCGTCGGAGGCAGAAGGGCTGACTCCGAGAACGTCGTAGTACTCGGTCTCCTTCACCATGATTGGACTTGTTGGAGGAACTCCTTGTGCAGAGCTCGGAATGAACAGGGATCAATGAAAGAGATGTGAATGAAAAAGTGGGTGGGGGAGAGAGAGAGAGGGAGGGAGGGAGAGATGATGGGGCACTAGGGAAGAGAACCCCACGAGCACGAGCTTCACTTGCCTTTCCAGTTCTTCCTCCGCAATAAACAAATCCCAAAGAACCGCTTTTCCGCGGGAGCAAAACAGTTGTTTTTGTATCAACTGTCACTTTTGAGTGGCGCTTATCATATGGCAGCTGCTTTTCTGAAGCGGCTTTCCGACTCCAAAACAGAGCTGTCCACGAGTTTGGGTTCTTAGGAACCAGCTATGGGCCATCGAAAGATGGCAGGCCTTCATGCAAAGGATGATGATTGGGGTATAAAGCGAAAGACCTGACTCGACGCTGACGACCCAGATGCAAAAAACAGAGAGCCATCGGCGCGGCGGTCCATGGCGGCATGGGGTTGGACACGAAGGACAAGCCCCAGGATCGAGCCTCGGAATTGCCATCAGCGTCGGCTGCACATGAATATTGCAAGATCTGACCCGACAACACGGTAGATTAGGAGCAGAACTCGTTGAGGGACAAATGAATGAACCTGCAATAACATTAATAATGGACACAATCGAAATCAACGCGAAAGTATGACACCGCTCCTCACTGGTCCCTTCGATTTTAAGGGTCTGTTGGCAATGACTGTTTGGATGCTGAATTCGATATTTAGCATTTAGAAAACTCGCATGCATGGATGAAGCTGGGAAGTACATAGTTCATTGTATGATTCTGTGACTGCAAGTTGTCATCTATCACCTCGAGATCACAACACTCTGGACACCAGTAAAAGAGCATTTCCGTGCTGATGAGAATAAAAAGTTTCCAAAATGGACCACAAATTATCCACTCCACGAATGTGCATCCACTAAACATCAGCGTAAACGAAAGGATTTATCATACAACTAAATTCGTCCATTTGATGATTTAATAAGAAAATTGTTCAAAAAATCTTAAAAAATCGAACCTTTCAATTTTGTTAATTAAATGCTAAACATCTTCATATTTTTGTCAGTCTATCCGACCAATTTTAGCCGGAATTTATTGAAATGAATGTTTTCCATCTCATGGCATAATCGGAATTGACGTGAACCAAATTTAATAATTTTTAATTTTTTAATTTTTTAATTTTTTTCTGAGTTCTTTTTCTTTTTCTTTCTAGCAAGAGGAGCTCTCACCGAGCTTGAACTTACCCAGACACACACATTCACCAAGCAGAGGCTGAGATGGAACCCAAGCTTCTTCAAAGCTTCAATTGAGCGGGGAGCGAGAGAGAGGACGGTTAGTGCACAGGGAGTTGCAAAGCACATGGAGGAGATGAGGCTTGCGGCAAGCTTCAAACCATGGACAACTAAGGGATGATTCCTTGGGTGGTTGGCCTCATCTAGGCTAGATTGGGCAAGGTTGGTGAGACCGACCCTCACCGAGGCTTGTCCTCACCTAGCTAGGCCTCGCCTATGGCCAGTAAGGCTAGATAAAAGGAAGAAGAAAGGAAAAAAAACAAAAAAGGAGAGAGATCAGAATTTTTTTTTTAATTATTATCAAAATTTGTTCACGTCAGCATTGACCATATCATGTAGATCATCAGCTAACATCCATGTCAACACATTTTACCAAAAATGATTAAACGGACTCAATTAGCAAAATTGAAAATTTTGCAATTAATTAGTAAAAATATAATAAATTTATGACTTTTTGAATAATTTTCCTACTTTAACCTATAAGTCGAATATGTTTACCACATCATATGATTTGGACAATGCGTACTTAGTGTAATCAAAGAAGATGGGAAAGTTATTGGCGATTAGGCAAGATTGAGGGCTTCTAGATCTAGAGTATGTAAAAGTCCCAAAGCCACGGTGGGATGACAACGATGCTCTGGCCCACTTTATTCCAACGATGTACATTTCAAATTGAGGTGTAAAAAAAACATTCCTTACATCATTGCAGGTAGGAAGATATTTTCGTTGTGAAATAACATGAAAAAAATTGGTGGACGAAATAATTGAAAAAAAAATCAATAGGAAACTATAAAAGCATAGGAGACTTGACTAAGAGAACTTGATTTTTTATTCTTACTAAAAGTTTTAAAACTATATCAGATCAATTAAAAAGTTTAAAACTAACTTGAAATTCGTACAACGGGATTATGACTAAAACAACGATTTCTCCAAAGCCTTCTATACCCAAACTGGATTTATGGGTTGGAGTTATCTTTGCTGCATGACTAGCATTTTTTTAAAATACAATATGGTTTCTCAAAAGTGACCAAAGAGGAATTCACCCGGTTGAAGTTGTTCCGTGGGTTAGGTTGCTCCTCGGAATTATTAATGTGATAGATCGCCAAATGAAGGCGTTTGAGATTTAGGTGGCTTCTCGAAATTAATACATCTCAATTTAAAATAGAAAAATCACGTTGAAGCTACTATTCAGGAGTGCTCAACTCTACAGCATACCCTGTTTCTCAAACAATGAAATAAGTTGCAAGAAGAAATTAAAATTGACCATCGCTAATTTTCAAATATTTATTCGTAGGATGAATTAAACATTCGAGAGATTAGTTTCTTTTTCAACACAGAATAGTAAAAATTAACGCGAAAAATTCATCCGTTTGCATCTCTCAGGAAAATGATTAAGAAAGTCATAAACTTATTACACTTGTGCCAATTTAATTATAATTTTTTTAATTTTGCCAATCTAGTTATTAACCATGACATTACTAATGTATTCTATCCAATCAATTTTGATTGAAAATTGCTAATATGGACCCCAATTATCTTATATGATATAGCTAGCACTAATGTAAATAATTTTTTGAAAATTTTGAAAATTTTTGTTCTTTCTGTTTTCTTTTTGTTAGTGATTGTTGTTGGTCACAAGCGATGGTCGATGAGGGTCGGCCTCGTTAGGCCTTGCCTAGGCAAGGGCAAGCATTGATGAGGGTCCCCCTTGGTCAAGGTTGACCCTCTCCAAGCCTTGCGTGGGGAAGGGCAAGGACCACCCTCACCAAATATGGCCAAACCGACCCTCGCCCAAGCTAGGGTAAGGGTTAGCCTCACCGATGCTTACCCTCACCCAAGTGAGGCCAACTTTCACTGGGCATCACCTATGGTTGATGACCGGCTACTAGAAAAAAGAAAAGGGAAAAACATAGATTTAGGACGGTCAATATCTATATTGATGATTTCTGATTGAAATTGGTTGAATGAATTATATTAGTAAATTGTCTAAATATTTAGGAATCAATTAGCTAGATTCAAGTTTTATAATTAAATTGACATTTGCAATAGTTTTAGAATTTTCTCGATGATTTCCTTTGATCCGTCACACGTTGAGCACCATACATAAAAATCAATTGACGATTGGCTTGATTATTGGATATATTTATACAAAATTAAGAACATACATCTAACTTAGCCATTTGCCGATGGATAAAAAGATACAGAAGATTTACTTTTGCTTTGACATTTTTATAGTGCATAAGGTATCAAGTAGCCGGTAGATATACCAAGCCTGTCTTTTGACCAACTTCTCAGCCAATTGTTAGGATAACCACTAATATAAGCAAAAGTACGCGAAACAGTATGCATCCTTTTATGAACGAAATGCCGAGAGAAAAAAAATGCCACTATCATAATATCCAGAAGCCAAAAAGAGTCATGTCGACGACAACCAATCTGATAGTAAAAGATTAAAAGTTGAATAATTCAGCGAATGAATATTTGCATCTCATACTTGGTTGAGCATAATCAAAAGGATGCCAACCTAGATTAATTGCTTCAGGATCGGGTGCAAGATAGACAAAGTACTCAACATCTATCACTCACCTGGGTAGCGCTGCTGGATCGAGCTCTCCTCTTCTCGCAAAAGGTCGGAAGTTCGAAGCCCCAATTCGCTGCAGGGTGACTTACCCTGGTGGCACGTGTATGGTGGTCACACGTGTTGCTCCCTGGATTTACTCCCCCAGCTGTCGGCGGGATGCAAGGTTTCTAGTGTTACAAAAAAAAAAACAAAAAAAATGTACTCAACATCTTCAAGCTGCTGCACTGCTCTCAATGCCGCAGTCTCAAGAAGACACTTCATATTGTGCTTTTGCGCAAACGCATGACTCCACACACAATTCTGCCATATTAGCTTTGACACCAGAAACTTATTCGCAATGCAGAGTAAAGGTAGCCGACAAGGGTTTGAGGGACTCAGGTGACACCCCCACCTCCCTAATAATAACTGTGTTAACGCGGCTCTCTTCCATCTGACTCGCCAACATTGACTTAAATACCCCTACCGGCTAGCCTGATTGTAAACAAAAAGTTGAAGAGAAAACTCAGGAAACTACTCTTGAATCACATTGAGATTTGAGTCAGAGGTTGTAAAGAAGCAATCGAACAAAAGTTGTATTGTCCGGCTCAATTAGTAAGCCTAAGGTATCCTTGTGTCTACACTCGGAAAACTCGATTTCACAACTACATTGACCAATTCCGATTTCAGACGATAAGCTCTCCAGAAAAACATCATAGACACATTACGAAGCTTAATCGGGAGTCGCTTTCTCAAATTTCCCGATAGGCCAGCAAAATTAGAAAGAAAATCCAAAGCAAAATCAGCGACGGAAGGGCAATTCAGTACTCAGAAGCAAGAAATATTCAAACTTACCCACCATAGATACACTACAAAACTTAATCGAGAGTCTCTTTTTCAAGTTCCCCAATATGGCAGCAAAATAAATAAAAAAATCCAAAGCAAAATCAACGACGGAAGGGCAATACAATACTCAGAAGCCAGAAACATTTAAACTCAACCACCACAAATATACTACAGAGCTGAGTCAGGTGTCTTTCTCAAATTCCTCAATATGCCAGCAAAATGAAAATTAAAAAATCCAAAGCAAAATCATTGACAGAAGGGCAATGCAATACTCATCGGAAGGAGGAAGGGAGAAATAGATGCACTACAAAGCCTAATCGAGAGTGTCTTTCTCAAATTCCCCAATATGCCAGCAAAATCCAAAGCAAAATCATTGACAGAAGGGCAATGCAATCCTCAGAAGCGAGAAACGTTCAAACTCAACCACCACAAATACACTATAGAGCTTAATCGGAAGTCTCTTTCTCAAATTCCCCAATATGCTAGCAAAATAAAATAAATAAATAAAAAATCCAAAGCAAAATGGGGCAATGCAATACTCAAAAGCAAGAAACGTTCAAACTCAACCACTACAGATGCACGCTGCAAAGCTTAATCGGGAGTCTCTTTCTCAAATTCCTCATGGTGCCAGCAAAATATAAAAAAAGAAAGAAAGAAAAACCCAAAGCAAAATCAGCGGCGGAAAAAGGGCAGAAGTAACCGATTCAGCTGAATCGATTGATTAGACGATCAATCACAATGAATATTGCAAATATGATACCAACATCTCTAGCTTCTCCATGTCGATGAGAATAAGAAAGTTTTGAATCAGATTGCATCAGCTATGCATGAATATTGCAAGATCCGACCCGACAGCACGGTTGATTACGAGAAGAACTTGAAGAGGGGCAAATGAATGAATCCTCGATGACATTAATAATGGACAATCGACATCAATAAGCAAATATGATACCAACATCTCTAGCTTCTCCGTGTTGATGAGAATAAGAAAGTTTTGAAAAATCGACCACAAATTATGCATTCGATGAGTACGTATCAATTAAACATCAGTGTAAACGAAATGATTTATCATGGATTCGTACATTTGATGATTTAACTTGTAAGTCGAAGAAGGTCGCGAAATCATGCGATTTGAGCGATGCATACCCAGAGTAATCAATAGGAGAGCCATTGGCGATGAGGCAAGATTGAGGGCTTCTACATCTAGAGCATGTACAAGTCGCTAAGCCACAGTGGGATGACGATGACGCTCTTGCCGACTGCATTCTTATATTGTGAAAAAGACGGCAAATGAGAAAACAACTGAATTTATGATCGGAAAAAACTCATTTTTCTTTTTTCTGAAACTCATCTGAGGCAAATAAACAGACAGGAAATTATGCATTTGGCAATTATTCCAGCCATGTATATTTCAAATTGAGATAATAATAATAATAATAATAAATTCCTTACATCGTTGCAGGCAGAAGATACATTCGTTGTAAAATAACATAAAAAAAGTGATGAACGAAGTTACTGGGAAAAAAAAGAAGACCGGACACCCGTAAAAGCAAGAGAGATTTGATCGAGAGAAATTGATTTTTTTTATTAAAAATTTTAGGACTATATTGGACTAATTGAAAGGTTGAAACTAAATTAGAATTCGTATGATGAGATTATGATTGAAATGATGATTTCTCCAAAGTCTTCTATACCCCACGCTAGATTTATGTGTTGGAGTTATTTTTGCTCCATCACTAGCAAATTTTATGGATACAGTATAGTATTTCCAAAGTGACCAAAGAGGAATGCACCAAGTTGAAGTAGTTACTAGTTACATGGGTGTTTGAGATTTAGGTTGCTCCTCATAATTAATGCATGTCCGGTTTAAAATAAAAAATTCACGTTGAAGCTACTATTTAGGAGGGGCTCGATTCTATTATCTGCCCTGTTTCTCAAACGATAAAGTTATTTGGAAGACGAAAATTGAATTGACCAACGCTAATAATATTGATTCGTAGGATGAATAAAATATCCAAGAGATTAGTTTCTTTTTCAACACAAAAATAGTAATAATTAACACGAAAAATTCATCACCTTGTATCTCTTGAGAAAATTACTAGGAAAGTCATAAATCTGTTTTATTTGTATCAATTCAAAAATAAACTTTTAAATTTGATCAATTTACTTTTAGAACTTTCAATAATTTTGTCAATATAGTCTATCTAGTCAATTTTGATAAAAAAACGCTAATATGGACCCCGATTGTCTCATATGATATGACTAGTCTTAATGTAAAATTTTTATTTTTTTTTTAAATTTTTAAATTCTATTTTCTTTTCTTTTCGCTTTCTTTTTGTCAGTGGTTCGTTGTCGACCGTCGCTACAGGCGATGCTCGGCAAGGGTTGGCCTTGCCAAGCCTTGCTTAGGTAAGCACTAGTGAGAGCCCCCTTTGGTGAATTTGGCAAGGTCAACCCTCTTCGAGCTTTGCCCAGGCAAGGGCAAGGACCACCCTTGCCAAATATGGGGCTAGTGCAAAGATTGGCCTTGCCGGCACTTGCCCTCTCCGGTCATCATCTATGGAGTATAGGGAAAAATACAAAAAGAAAGATTTTATAAAATAAATAAATAAATAATTGTCTACATTAATTCCGGTTGGCCACGTAAGACGATTAAAGTCTACATCGGTTATTTCCCATCAAAATTAACTAAATTGATTATATTGACAAATCATAAAAAGGTTTAAAATTCAATTAATAAAAATAAAAATATTTATAATTGAATTGACATCCTTCACAACTTTCTCGATTATTTCTTCTTATCGCTACCTCGTACGTGGCCCAATCCACTGCCTAATATTTTTATTTATCTTGGGCCAAGAAGAAGTCAAAGTCAACATAAGCGCGCACCACGCGCACCACGTAATTACTTGGAAATGTCCTTTCTTGTAAGTCAACACGCCTTGGGAAAGACGTATCGGCTCGAACCCGTGTCACACGTTGAGCACCAGGCACAGAGAATCAATAGACGAACGCCTTGATCATTGCATATATTTATACGATATTAAGAACATATATCTGACTTAGCCATTTGCTGATGGATAAAAAAGATACAGAAAATATATTTTTGCCTTGACATTTTTATAGCGCATGAGGTATCAAGTATCAAAATGTCTCATCCCACGGCAAGGAAAAAAAGAAAAAGAAAAAGGAAAAAGAAGAACACAAGGAAGAGTCAAACGTCGTATTGCTCAAGCTGAACATCCTTGGATTTGAGAGGAACATACTCTCCGACATAGACCTCGAGATGATCCGACAGCGCCGACTTGTCGATGTTCTCGTGGTGGTACGACTTGCAGACGAAGTAGATCACCGTCTGGACGACGAGCCCGAACAGCATCAGAATGGAAAGAAGCAAGAAACACAGAACTCCATAGCCAGACCTGCCTAACGTTGCTGCCGAGCGGCCACGGACGACCAACCTCGCGAACGCGACTCGAATTAGGTAGAAGGATACGTTGAGCACGAAGAATATGATCATGGACACGCCCATCTTGCCCTTTATCAGGTCCTTGCTCTTTTTCATGGCCTTGACCCCGTAATCTTCCTCCAGGACGGAGACGACGCTCGCCAATTGCCACACTATGGTCATGTACACGAACCCGACCACGTACGCAATCCCTACGAGGATGAAGATCGGGACGGCGAATTTTGTGTTGCCGACGAAGATCGCGCACGTGACCAGGATCACCACGGCGACCACGTTGTACACGAAAATGGCCACGAAGATGCACAGGAAGGTAACCATCAGCCGCTTCCAGACCTTGGGGACCACGCTCATGACCTTCCCGAACGCGACCTCGCGGCCTGTGTAGATGCACGCGATGGTGTAGACGACGGCGGAGGTCGAGAGGAGGGAGAAGACTAGCAGGGCTGTGAAGTAGAGGGCCTGGAAGAGCCAGTAGGCGGCCAACTCCTTGGAGAGGACGCTGGAGATCCTGTTGTAGCGGGCGGTCTCGGGGCGGGTCTCGTCGAGCTGGATCTCGTTGTGGACGATCTTCCTGAAGAGGACGTCGGAGACTTCGATGTGGAGGAGGAAGACGAAGGCGAGAGGGACGATCAGGGCCAAGGCGATCTGGGTGAAGATCTTCCTCCATGTGAAGATGACCTTGCAGGACTCTCTGGGGATGCCGACGAAGCTGAGGAACTGCATCTCTTCTTGCTCTCGATCCATGCTTCTGTCGATCCCTCGACGTTCAGTGAAGATTTTCTTGAGGAAGAGAAGATGAAGAAGAAGAAGAGGCAGGAAGAAAGGATCGGAAAGGATTGGAAAGGAAGAGAGAGAGAGAGTCGTTGAAGGGGACTGTAGGAGGTTTGGTTGGACTTTTCAATCTCGAACCGTGCCTCTAGTAGACAATTAAAAAGACCTAAACCCAAGTCAGTCAATGTCACTTTCCAATCGATCGACGACGAAGATTGGAAAAAAAAAAAATTAAATAAATCTCTGACAAGAGATCCAGTCAATACGCTTGATTTCCAATCCTAGTTTTTATTTTTTGTCCGTCGATTGTAGAACTAATATCGCTAACACTAGGGGGTGAAAAGGAGTTTTGATCTGTGGCTTTTTCATGCCCAAAGATTTTCATACATGTTGCCTATGTTGTAGGCTGGGGAGGTGACAAAGGCTAGGGTACAATATTTCTAGTAAAGATTAATCAGCGGTGCTTCGGATGAGGCACATTTCGATTGGTCCATTAGGGTGTATTTGTTAACATTTCTGATTTTTATTTATTTTTCTGTTCCTTTTGTTCTTGATAATAGACCAAAATCGAAAAAGAACCAATATCTCAGAATAAAATGTTATTCCAAGGATTAGATTTGGAACAAAAACAAAAAATATAAAAAAAATAATTTATTGCTCTCGAGAACAATTTCTGAAATAAATTTTTTCTTTTTTTTCTCTTCTAACTAGTCACAGCCACCAATCGCCGCCGCCACTATCTGTTGCAGCCGCGTGTTAGTGGTAATAGGCCAGAGTTGATTAAAAAATTATAATAAATTTTAGATTATAAAAAAATTTATGGGTCATAAGAAACACATTCGTACTTTTTTTTATTCTGAGAATAAAAATTTTGTGCAGCTTATCAAATATATTCTTTTACAAAAAAATCGTTCCAAACAATAGAAATAGAAAAAAATATTTCTAAAACGAAATTGTTCCTATAAATATAAATATTACCAAACGTACTATTAAAAAAAGAGTATCCTGGCATTACATCTTTTGCATTCACCAGTACCACTAGATCGAGATTGGTAAAAATTAAGTTGACATACTAAATGAAGTGCCAAATTTCATATGAGCCTCTTAAACAAGCTAGTCATCATATTTTAATATTCGATAAAAGTTTATCGTACATATCAATCTTAATATAATTCATATTAGTCTATATTGAATGTCAAAATTTCTAAATAGGCTATCGATGAGGCGATTTGTATATCATATCTTAAAACGATGTAGAATGACGTAACTTGAAATTTGGTGACAACGAGATGGATAGACTTTATTGCTCTACTTTGATTGACAACATGGGTGCTTTGCTCCTCCACTACGGCAATGACGACATTTTGGCAGGTCAACCACGTCGGCCTATCTTTTTCCTCGTCCTTTCCTTGTGGCCCTTTTTGCTTTGTCTGAACTCATCATGGCTCTATCGGAACTTACGATTGGAGGTATTCCCAATCACCCAACCATTCTTGGGAGCCATTCAATTAGAATTATCTCATCACTTTGAAAAATTGGAATTACGGTATGATTTTTCTTGACATGGATGTTTCGTGAAAAATATCAGTTTAATAGACAAGCTAATTTCTTTGAATGTGAGAGTTAGTGGGATGTAATTGGTTTTGTTCCTAGTGATTAAGAGATGTAGTGGAGAGGAGCTCACTTATTATATAACGAGGTTTATCCACTTGGGTGCACGAATTAACTTAAGCTGCTAGAGAACGACGCTAATTATACTTTAGATCACATTACTCTTTTGAAGATTGATTAAGATGGAAAGCCAGAAGCATCCAAACCCAATAAGAGAGCATTTGAGCTTGGAAACTTCAACCTCTGATACTTTTTCAAAGTTGAGCAGTCAACCTTACATTTGAAAAACGTAAACACTAATAAAACCATGAGGATTATTGGATCTTAACGAGGCTCAATCAGCCATAAACATATTTTTGTAGGGCTAGAAGAAGTGAAATTTCCTCGATCGCTAGATGAAAACCGTGGCCTAAGGAAAGACAGTAGCAGTTATAGACGAAGACGAGATTTGCAGAGAAAGGAGAATTGTCGAGTGAATGGGGGCATTTGCAACCTTGTAACTGATCTAACAACAGGAAAAGGAAAACAGAAGTGCCTCATTCACCTTGAGATAATAGGCCTTGCAATGCAAATCTCTTCATCTGAAGCAGAAGGGCTGACGCCAAGAACGTCTCAGGTCTCGGTCTCCTTCACCATGATTGGACTTGTTGGAGGAACTCCTTGTTCGGAGCTCGGAATAATCACTGGTTCTAAAGCGAAAGACATGACTCGACTCTGACGACCTAGATGGAAAAAACAGAGAGCCATCCGCACGGTGGTCCGTGGCGGCCTGGGGTTGAAGATGAAGGGACAAGACCCGGGATCAAAACTCGGAATAGCCATCAAGGTTTTGAATCGGATCGCATCGGCTATGCATGAACATTGCAAGATCCGACCCGACAGCACGGTGGATTACGAGAAGAACTCGAAGAGGGGCAAATGAATGAATCCTCGATGACATTAATATTGGACAATCGACATCGATACACAAATATGACATTAATAATGAAGCATGTACAAGTCGCCAAGCCATGGTGGGATGACGACGACGCTCTTGCCGACTGCAGTTTTATATTGTGAAAAAGACGGCAAATGAGAAAACAACTGAATCGATGATCGGAGAAACTCATCTTTCTTTTTTCTGAAACTTATCTTTCAAGAGGCAAATAAACATACAGGAAATTATGCATTTGGCAATTATTCCAGCCATGCATATTTCAAATTGAGATAATAATAAATAAATAAATTCATTACATCATTGCAAGCAGAAGATACATTCATTATGAAATAAAATGAAAAATAGTGGTGAACGAAGTTATTGAAAAAAAAAAAAAAAAAATGACGGGACACTGTAAAGGCAAGAGAGATTGGCTTGAGAAATTTTGATTTTTTATTATTATTAAAAGTCTAGAATAATATCGGATTAATAGAAAGGTTTAGAACTAAATTAGAATTTGTATGACGTGATTATGACTGAAATAATGGTTTCTCCAAAGCCTTCTATACCCCCACGTTCGATTTATGGGTTGGAGTTATCTTTGCTTCATGACTGGCAAATTTTGTGGATACAATATAGTATTTCCAAGGTGACCAAAGAGGAATGCACCAAGTTGAAGTACTTACTAGTTACATGGGTTAGGCTGCTCCTCGTAATTAATAATGTGGTTGGTCGCCGAAAGGTGTTTGAGATTTAGGTTGCTCCTCGTAATTAATGCATGTCCAGTTTAAAATAAAAAATCACGTTGAAGCTACTATTTAGGAGGGGCTCAATTCTATTATATGCCCTGTTTCTCAAACGATGAAATTAGTTAGAAGAAGAAAATTAAATTGACCAACGGTAATAATATTGATTAGTAGGATGAATAAAATATTTAAGAGAGTAATTTCTTTTTCAACTCAAAATAGTAATAATTAACATGAAAATTCATCACCTTGTACCTCTGGAGGAAATTATTTAAAAAGTCATAAATCTATTATACTTATATCAATTCAATAATAAAGTTGTCAATTTAATCAATTTAATTTTAGACCTTTTGACAATTTTATCAATATAGTCTTTTTAGTCAATTTTGTCAGTGGTTCGTCGCCAGTCGTTGCTACAAGCAATGGTCAGCAAGGGTTGGCCTTGCCTAGGTGAAAGTAAGCACTAATGAGGGCCCCCTTTGGTGAATTTGGCAAGGTCAACTAGGGGTGTGCAATGGGAACTGCCCAACCCGGACTGAATTGATCGGTTTTGGGTGGTTCCCATAGCTGGCAGTCCGGTTCCCGGTTCCCATTCTTGGAACCAGTGATTGGTTGGTTCGGTTCCCAGTTCTAAGGTAGGAACCAGACCAACCGGGCCGAATCGATCGGACTGACTGACTGGACCGACTGGACCGACTAGACCAACTGCCCCTTCAATTTCCATCTCAAATTCCCAACTTTCTATTTCTACAAGCTAGGGGTGAGCACATTGGATCGCTCGAATCGAGAATCGCCCAAATCGGATTGGACCGGTAGGTTTGGTCCGGTTCTCGGGAGCATCGGTCCAGTTCTCGATTCCATAAAAATGGAACTGGTGATTTTCGGTCCGGTTCCAAGTTCCAAGGGGAACTGGACCGGACCAACAATTTTCTATTTAAAATAAATTTCTTAAATTTCTTAAAAAATGCAATAAACCCTAATATAATAATATTTTTAGTATTTTTTTTTATTTGTTTTGGCTAAGTGGTTGGTCCTATTGGACTGGACCGGACCATTGGTTCGGTCCGGTTCCCAGTCCTAGGACTGTTCGGTCTGGTCCACGGTCCTAAAAAATGGGAACTGGTCCTTCTGGTTCGGTTCCCGGTTCCACCTTGGAACTGGACCGAACTGAGAACTGATCACCCCTAAGGTCAACTCTCTCCAAGCCTTGCTTGGGCAAGGGCAAGGACCACCCTTGCCAAATATGGGGCTAGCACAAAGATCGGCCTTGTCGATACTCGTCCTTGCTAGTCATCATCTATGGCTGTTGGCTGACCACTGGCAAAGAAAGATTTCATTAAAAAATGAATAAAAAGTTGTCTACTTTAGTTTTGGTTGGCCACGTACTATTTCCCATCAAAATTGATTGAATTGATAAATCGTAAAAGGGTTTAGAATTTAATTAATCAAAATAAAAATTTTATAATTGAATAGATATTTGTAATAAATTGACAACTTTCTTGGTTATTTCTTCTCATTGCTATCTCGTACGTGGCCCCATCCACTACCTAATATTTTTATTTGTCTTGGGCTTAAGGGTGAGCATGGTTCTTGAGTAGAATCGGAGGGTCCAGTTTGGTTCCCGATTTTAGGGAGTTCGGTTTCGGTTCCCGATTCCTCATTTTCCAAAATCGGCGGTTCCGATTTTGGTTCCCAGTTCCTAATCCAGTTCACAGTTCCGAAACTGGAACCGGTCCAGTCCAGCCGTCCTCCTTCCCAACAAAATCCCCAATTTCTAACCTAATTTTTCCCCCCTCAGGTTTCTCTCTTCCCTCTCTCCCTGACGCCTTGCTTCTTGCCGTCGACCGATTGAGTTCGTAAAACAGGAACCGGCGGAAGACTGTAAAGACTATGACGCTCTTGGCTTCTCGTCAGACGATTTGACTTAGACCCTCACTCACGATCGCAACAACAAGAAACTCGTCTTCGTTTAACCTTTGGCGGAGATCTGATCCCTCTCTCTACCGTCAATGATTACTCCTCTGATCAAGACTACCAAGGTACCTATCTCTCTCTCTCTCTCTATAGAAAGAGATTGTTCCATAGTTGATTCTTTATTTGAGGTCTTGATCCCTGAGGCCACTCCTGTTTCTTGAAGCACGGCTGGGTTGTCGCTTGAATATGACACTGTGGCAGAAGTATAGTGAAATTCATAGATGTTGGATGCTGGAAAGGTTTGACAACTCTGTTGACAACAAAAGTGCAAAACACCAAGACAATTTCAAAAGTATGAAGTTAAAGGATTTCCCTTTAGTCTGCGATAGAACCCAATCAAGTTCAATGAACAAGCACTAGGAGCTCAAATAATGCCACAACTTTTGCCAAATAAGTTCAAGTCGATCATGAGTAGCCAACTTGTTTAGAATTACTAACCTAGCTAGGAAGCAATGCCTTGACACCTTGTGAGATCCTCCTAACTGGAATAGCATTCCAGGCTCTGGTGGTAGTAGTAGCCATCAGAATTAGGCACCAAAATAGGTTTGTCATGATGCTGAACATTAGAGAATAGGACATCACATAAAACTTCTTGGATTTGCACAAACACACCTTTTGGGAGGCTCTTTCCATCCATTACGTACTATTTAGAGGAGAGAAGCATTATAAATGATTCTATTAGACTTGAAACGTAGAATTTGGAATTATTATCACCCACTATATAACCATGCAAGTGCTGGGCATCATTTCTAACTTCAGAATTTTCTTCGAGCAACTGGAAAGAGTTACTGGTGACCATAAGTTCCTCTCCTTTAAATTTGCACTTCAAATGTAATTCTAGAAAAAAAGGACAGTGGAAATGATGTGCAAAGAGACTCAGGAAAATCCTACTAAGTGTAAGAGAACTCTAATTAGCAAACCGACCAAATCTACCATTGAAATTATGACATGTGGCATTCTCATTCCTATGCTACGACCCATAGCGTATCTGTACCTCTGGCTTAGCAGATGCGGACTGCTATGGATCATTGGTAGCCCCCTCTTTCAAATGATTTGTTCATGTAATTGTTTACTCCATAAATGGGTTGTCCTTCCTCTTTCAATGCACTTTACCTATGTAGATAGATGATAGATCTCAAGAGAAAAATTATTTCGTGCATCATGCCCCTTAAGATCAGTAGATTTAACCTGTACTGGCACAAAATTCAAATTATGTAGTGCATTCAAAGACTGTATTAATAGAACATAGGACAATGAGCTGTTCTTCATGCGACATCTTGTGTCCTACTAGCATGCATTGATTACTCATGATGCTTATTCTCTCATAGAGTACCAAATAGAATGATGTTCTAACATTCTACGATTTCTAGTCTTTTCCTTGTTTTCGTTTCTTATGGTCCATCAACTATTGACTAGCTTGATTTGCTGTCTTGAAGATTTCTCTCTGAGTATCGTTTTGACATCTCAAAGTTGGAGCCCTTGGTTGCCAAGGCGGGTGGTACATTTTTTTCTTGAAAATTCAGTATTCGAACAATATATATTAGTGTATTAGTTCTATTAAACAGTATTCAGTTCATGTCCTCTATTTTCATTTCATGGGTTGGTAAAATGCAAGCTCTTAAGGTTCAATTTTTTACAATACATTTTTTATGTGCAAGAATTTTCTTTTGTAATGAAGTATTTGATCATTTATTCAAAAAAAGAAGTAAAGAAAGCTTTGTTCTATGCAGCCTCATTCTCCAGATAAGCGTGCCTTAGCCAGAGAATGCAAAGATGTGAAGATAGACAGAGTATACATTGGATCTTGTACTGGGGGTAAAACTGAGGATTTTCTAGCCGCGGCAAAAGTTTTTCTTGCTTCAGTAAGATAAACAATTTCTTTATTTATTTAGAGGTTGTTCATATGACATCATGAACTCATGACATAATATAAGCAAATAGTTGTAAAAGGTCAATTTGTGCTCGTGCCTTTCATTAATGGGTCATTCTGTGCTTGTGCCTTTCCCTTTACTCCTTGCTGCACATTTCATGAATAGATACTATTCAATTTATATTTTTAAAGTTCGTCCGGTTCACCCAAAATGTCAATTTGCTTGTAGCCCTTTGAGTGGAAGTGCAAGAATAGTTGGCGTCGGATTAACTGCCCCAGCGTCATATGACACCTCAAAAGATTCTGTCGAATTTAATTCCTCGTGTGCATGCCGCCATATTCTATCGTGCCGATTAGGGGCGAGCACCATTCCCGGGTAAAGGAACTTTTTGCTGCGAAATCAGGAGATTTAAGGACAAGAAAGAGGTAGTAGAACCTAAAATTGATCCGGAAAGGGACTAAAGAATGGTTTTTGTTTACTAGGTAAAAAAATTTTAATATGTTTTGCTTTAGCCAGCTTAGATTATGTGAAATTGTCATCGTGTGACCTTATTTATGATTATTGAGATGATTAAATGGCTCATTGGCAGTGTTGTTTGTTGGACTTATTAAGTTAACATGTCAATGGAGGAGAAGGGATATGACTATGAGGAGATTACTCATATTATAGAAATGGAAATGTCGGGCGATAAAAATGAACAAGAACAAGATCCATCCCCAAACGTGAGTGGGACAGACAAAACACTTGGTTCTTCTCTCCCTCCTCGTGATAAGAAATATACATTTGAATGCTGGAATCATTATACAAGAATCAAAGATAAGGATAGAAACACATATCAGGTGAAGTGCATTCATTGTGAGTTTTTGTTAAAGTAATGTATTTCTAATGGTACTTCTACCATGATGAAACACTTAACAACTTGTAAGAAGTTTTCTCGTAATATAAAGAAGAGGCATAAATTCTTTGTACCATGTAATGTACGTGGGGCTAGTAAGGCAAAATGAGAATCTAACACTAGTAATGTCTTATCAATATTGTCATTTAATTAAGAACGTTGCAGGTAAATGCTCATCCGGTTCATCATTATTGAATTTATCTCTGAGTGACAACCTCTCTTCAAGCATTTATCACGTTTTACAGTGGTTAAAGATTGCATGAATTTATATTTCCGCGAAAAAACTTGTTTGAAGTAAGATTAAGTCTATGATTGCACTTACAAGTGATACCTGGACTTCTATTCAAAAAATGAATTATTTGTATCTCACTGCACATTTTATTGATGAGAATTGGAAGTTGCATAAAAAAATCATCAATTTTGTGGTGATACATAGTCATAGAGGTAGAGAGATTGGAAAAATGGTAGAAAAATGCATTAACGAGTGAGGAATAGAAAAAAAAAGTGTTGACATGCTAGCTCAAATGGTGTTGCAATTGGTTATTTGAGGGAAAAACTTTCAAGAAAAATGGTGGCGATATTAGATGGTAATGTTTTGCGTATGAGGTGCATGACTCATATATTGAACTTGATTGTGAGAGATGGCTTGAGCACGGTATGTGACTCTATCACACGTATCCGCAACGTGGTTAAATATGTGAAAAATTCTCCCTTAAGAACCCAAGCATTTCAATCTAGTATTGAGAGTGAAAAGATCACTTACAAGAGTTTAGTTATTCTTGACGTAACCACTAGATGTAATTCTACTTATCTTATATTAAATATTACCGTAAAGTTCAGAAAAATTTTCAAAAAATTAGAAGAAGATAATTTATCTTTTGTAAGTGACCTTAATCACGAGGGAGTTGGACCAAGAAAAATTCAAAGTCAACATAAGCGTGCGCCACGCGCACCACGTAATTACTTGGAGAAGTCCTTTATTATAAGTCAACACGCCTCGGGAAAGACATATCGGCTCGAACCCGTCACACGTTGAGCACCAGGCTCAGAAAATCAATAGACGAACGCCTTGATTATTGCATATATCTAACTTAGCCATTTGCTGATGAATAAAAAAGATACAGAAAATTTATTTCTTTCTTGACATTTTTATAGCGCATGAGGTATCAAGTATCAAAATGTCTCGTCCCACAGCAAGGAAAAAAAAATGGAAATGGAAAAAGAAGAACACAAGGAAGAGTCAAACGTCGTATTGCTCAAGCTGAACATCCTTGGATTTGAGAGGAACATAATCTCCGAGATAGACCTCGAGATGATCCGACAGCGCCGACTTGTCGATGTTCTCGTGGTGGTACGACTTGCAGACGAAGTAGATCACCGTCTGGACGACGAGCCCGAACAGCATCAGAATGGAAAGAAGCAAGAAACACACAACTCCATAGCCAGACCTGCCTAACGTCGCTGCCGAGCGGCCATGGACGACCAACCTCGCGAACGCGAATCGAATTAGGAGTAAGGATACGTTGAGCACGAAGAATATGATCATGGACACACCCATCTTGCCCTTTATCAGGTCCTTGCTCTTTTTCATGGCCTTGACCCCGTAATCTTCCTCCAGGACGGAGACGACGCTCGCCAATTGCCACACCATGGTCATGTACACAAACCCGACCGCGTACGCAATCCCTACGAGGATGAAGATCGGGACGGCGAAGTTCGTGTCGCCGACGAAGATCGCGCACGTGACCAGGATCACCGCGGCGACCACGTCGTACACGAACATGGCCACGAAGATGCACAGGAAGGTAACCATCAGCCGCTTCCAGACCTTGGGGACCACGCTCATGACCTTCCCGAACGTGACCTCGCGGCCTGTGTAGATGCACGCGATGGTGTAGACGACGGCGGAGGTCGAGAGGAGGGAGAAGACAAGCAGGGCTGTGAAGTAGAGGGCCTGGAAGAGCCAGTAGACGGCCAACTCCTTGGAGAGGACGCTGGAGATCCTGTTGTAGCGGGCGGTCTCGGGGCGGGTCTCGTCGAGCTGGATCTCGTTGTGGACGATCTTCCTGAAGAGGACGTCGGAGACTTCGATGTGGAGGAGGAAGACGAAGGCGAGAGGGACGATCAGGGCCAAGGCGATCTGGGTGAAGATCTTCCTCCATGTGAAGATGACCTTGCAGGACTCTCTGGGGATGCCGACGAAGCTGAGGAACTGCATCTCTTCTTGCTCTCGATCCATGCTTCTGTCGATCCCTCGGTGTTCAGTGAAGATTTTCTTGAGGAAGAGAAGATGAAGAAGAAGCAGCAGCAGGAAAAAAGGGATTGGAAAGGATTGGAAAGGAAGGAAGAGAGAGTCGTTGAAGGGGATTGCAGGAGGTTTGGTTGGACTTTTCAATCTCGAACCGTGCCTCTAGTAGACAATTAAAAAGACCTAAACCCAAGTCGGTCAATGTCACTGTCCAATCGATCGACGACGAAGATTTAACAAAGAAATTAAATAAATCTCTGACAAGAGATCCAGTCAACACGCTTGATTTCCAATCCTAATTTTTATTTTTATCCGTCGATTGTAGAATTAATATTGCTAACAATATGAGGTGAAAAGGAGTTTTGATCTGTGGCTTTTTTGCTGCCCAAAGATTTTCATACATGTTGCCTATGTTGTGGGCTGGTGAGATGACAAAGACTAGGGTACGATATTTCTGGTAAAGATTAATTGGCAGTGCTTCAGACGTGGCACATTTCAGTTGGTCAGTTAGGGTGTATTTGTTAACATTCCCGATTTTTTTATTTTTCTGTTCTTCGTAGTAGGCTAAAAAAAAAACAGAAATCTCGAAATAGAAAGTTATTCCAAGAATTGGATTTGGAACAAAAACAAGAAATATAAAAAAAGTAATTTCTTGTTCTCGAGAACAATTTATGAAATAATTTTTTTTCTTTATTTTTTCTTCTAACTAGTCATAGCCACCAATCGCTGCCGCCGCCTCCTGTTGCAACCGCGTGTTAGTGGACATGGGCCTGAGTTTATTAAAAAATTATAATAAATTTTAGATTATAAAAAAAATTTATGGGTCATACCCTTTTTGTATTCTAAGGATAAAAATTTTGTGCAATTATCAAGTATATTCTTTTACAAAGAAATCGCTCCAAACAATAGAAATAGAAAAAAAATTATTTCTAAAACGAAATTGTTCTTGTGAATAAAAATATTACCAAACGCACCATTAAAAAAAAGAGTATCTCGGCATTACATATTTTGCATTCACTAGTACCACTTGATCGAGATTGGTAAAAATCAAGTTGACTTACTAAATTTCATATGAGCCTCTTAAACAAGCCAGTTGTCATATTTTAATATTTGATAAAAGTTTATCACATCATTTAACATGTCGATCTTAATATAATTCACATTAGTCTATATTGAATGTCAAAATTTCTAAATAGGCTATCGATGACGCGATTTATATATCATATCTTAAAATGATGTGGAATGATGTAGCTTGAAATTTGGTGACAACGAGATGGATAGACTTTATTGCTCTACTTTGATTGACAACATGGGTTGCTCTGCTCCTCCAATACGGCAATGACCACATTTTGGCAGGTCAACCACGTCGGCCTATTCTTTTCCTCGTCCTTTCCTTGTGGTCCTTTTTTCTTTGTCTGAACTCATCATGGCTTTATCAGAACTTGCGATTGGAGGTACTCCCAATCACCGAACCCACCATTCTTGGGAACCATTCAATTAGAATTATCTCATCAGTTTGAAAAATTGGAATTACGGTATGATTTTTCTTGACATGGATGTTTCGTGAAAAATATCAGTTTAATAGACAAGCTAGTTTCTTTGAATGTGAGAGTTAGTAGGATGTAATTGGTTTTGTTCCTAGTGATTTAGAGTTGTAGTGGAGAGGAGCTCACTTATTATATGTGACATGGGATCATGAGGTTTATTCACTTGGGTGCACGAATTAACTTATGCTGCTAGAGAACGACACTAATTATACTTTAGATCACATTATTCTTTTGAAGATTGATTAAGATGCAAAGCCAGAAGCATCCAAACCCAATAAGAGAGCATTTGAGCTTGGAAACTTCAACCTCTGATACTTTTTCAAAGTTGAGCAGTCAACCTTACATTTGAAAAACGTAAACACTAATAAAACCATGAGGATTATTGGATCTTAACAAGGCTCGATGAAAACCGTGGCCTAAGGAAAGACAGTAGCAGTTATAGACGGAGATGACATTTGCAGAAAAAGGAGAATTGTCGAGTGAATGGGGCCATTTGCAACCTTAAACTATGGAAGAAAAGTGGAATTTCTAACGAATATGGTTTGATTAAGAAACGAAAGCGATCGAACAACTCAGAATGGACGAACGGCACAAATCTTCAAATCGAAGAGAAATTATTGGTTGAATACAAATTAGGTTGAAGAGCTCTCTGCAATTGCATTAGTTTCGGCATGAATTGGGCGATCAAGAATTGTTCCTACGAATTCAAACAAGAACTGGAAAAAGATAGAAGAAATGTACAAGATTTATCTTGTTAAATGCTCCAACCAAGCAATACTTATTTGTCCAAAAAATTGATCTTATCCATGCCCTAGTTGATCCATGTGCTCCCCTAGATTAATAACAACACCGGGATTTTAAAGATCAAGCATGCACTTTCCATAGATTCAAGCACTTGGTGGTGGAAGAACTCTTGCAACTTTGGAAGGGAGAAGTTTACTGGAAATTCTAAATTTTATTATGAAACTGCAATTAAATCTTAAAACTTAAAAAAGTATAATTAAATCTTAAAATTTCTCACAAAAGTGCAATCAAGTATTTAAAATTTTCAAAAAGTATAATCGACAGAAATATTTGTTTTGACCAATTTGACAAGTTAGGACTTGATTGTACTTATTGAAAATTGTAAGACTTGATTGTATTTTTTGATAAGTTTTTAGGGCTTGATTGTACTTTTTGAAAGTTTTTAAAACTTAATTGCATTTTTGTGATAAATTTAGGACTTGACTACACTTTTTCAAAATTTAGAACTCAATCGAATTTTCTTGACAAGTTTAGAACTACCAATGCATTTTCCCCTATTGAAACATACTAAGATGTGAGATCTAGGGCTATCAAGGGGTTAGATTGGGCTGGATTTTCATGATACCTAACTTGAAACCCTACAGGGGCACGATTGCTTTGACCTGACCCAATCAAGACGTGAAAATCATATAACACAAGATAACATGTTTGCTCAAGTTGCATCCGAATATCATAAAATGATTTCACTAAAGAGGCAAAATTGGAAATTGAGCCTTGAATCCTTTTTCATTCTCCAAACAACATGATAAGTCTTGAGTTTGACATATCACGGCAATCGGAGAATGATTGGTCCACATTTTTTTCTTCTTTTTTTTTTTTTTTTTTTGGTCGAAGTAGAGCTTTTCATTAATTTAGTCCAAAGTAGGGGGCTCGAGAGATGGGCATCAATATAAAGTAAGTTCTAAAGATAGACGGGGATTGGACCCAATTCGAAGGTAGGCATTGTTTCCTATGAATTTTCGTGACCCGGTTGTTTCCTATGATTGGTCTACACGTTCATACAATATGTAATATGACCAAGTCAAATAAAGGTGGGTCCACAGGCAAAAGAAAAACGAAAGAAAAAGAAAAGATGGTTGACCTGATCAACAAAAGGAGAAGAAAAGTGACGCCCGGCCCTCCTGTTAATCGACATCTCGCCCGACAAACAGAAAGACGGGAAAGAAAAAGGGCAAAGAAGAAGAAGAAGAGAGAGAGAGAGAGAGCGCGACGTTCACGCTACGGGATTTTGCCAAATCGGTTCAACTTCGTAAGGCAATTCGTTGGTTTAATTGGAGTAATTTTTGAAAGTATGTTGTATATTCAAAGTTTTGTGAAATTCAAGTCGTGGAGTTTGATTTTTAAGTTGTCGAGCGATAAAATTTCTTTGGAATAGTGGATTGTGGTGTTGTAGAGACGTGGTATTGGACGGTTGTTGATTTGAAGTAATAGTTTGGTCGAAGTGAAATTTTAGGGTTTTGCAAGCAAGTTTCATATTACATTTATATTTGAGTAATTACTTTGAATGGATGATTTGTTAGCTCATGTGAGTCATTTTGTTAGCATTTAAGTATAATTTAGCAAAGCCATAGTTGAGATAGTGTTTTACTTGGTATTTATGTTATTTCTAGCTTATGATAAGATTGCAAGTTCGTTGATTCAAATGGGTATTGTTATTTGATTTGTGACATATCTAGTTGAATAGTATTATCTCTTTTATAGATTTGTAAACTCATGTTTTGAAAGAGATAAAGATTTGAGATCGTATAAATAATTAAAGCATGTTTGTTGCTTAAAAGTCCGAATCGGGCAATTATTACTTTTTAATATTTGAGAACGGTTTTATGAAAGGTATTGTGAAATGATATATATACATAGCTTTGTAAATTGGTTTATATAATGAGTTTTAAGATAATGTGAGAAACATTTTATGAAATACGTCACAAAAGGTAATACATATTGATTTGTGAATTTTGTTTATGAAATGATACGAGAAATGCTTCATGAAAAAGTATTTCTATCTAATGAATTGAATTACGAAAAGTTCTATGATTGGTTTGTGAAATATATTATGGATTATGAGATTGATATATGGATTGAGTTTTTGGATGTTGGAGAATGTGGATTTGGTGCTTAATGTCGCTATGAGCCCATTGAGACACTTGTGGGTATACATACCGGATTTAAGATATCCTTTTGGGTTGAGTCATTGGCTTTTTAGGTAGAGATCTTGCCAAGAGAAATTTTTGCTACATTGTCACAAAACGTTGTGTCGTGATTATGGTTAAATATTGAGTAAAAGATTAGTTGATAGATGGACCATCAATGTATGTTGCAATACGAGATGGATCAATAGAATAGACCATTGACATGTGATTTTGATGAGACTAATCAATAGACTTGACCATTAATGTTTTTGATAATTTAAATGAGTATTTTCTAAATTGCACAAAGCTTGCTGAAATGAAACGACTTGTACATAACTTGACATGTATATAAAAGAGTTGAATTATGAGTTTCTGGTAGTGCTATAGTGGCTATTCAATCTGTCTAAAAGAAATATGCACTACTCACTTAACTGTAGTTGTTCACCCCTCTCTTTTCCAAACTTTTTTGGGTAGTAGCTAATAGAGCGAGATCTCTATCTATGGGGATTTTGGAAGTGGACTTTGAGTATAATTTGAGGGTGTGTTTCGAGTGGAAGGATAATTGTATCATCCACGCTTGTAGTTTTCGAGATGTGACACAATAAGGCTTCATCGATGGGATGGTCGAAAGACGCCCCAAGATTACCCAAAGGGAGACGCGATTCTAATGCAGGATTTGCTGTAGTGCTATTAAGGATCCGACCGCTACACTGAACCGATACTGTATATACACAGCCTGAGACTTTTTTTCTACTCATCCTACATCTCTCGCCGTTGAGATTAGCATCTAGTTAATTCCCGAAAAATAAAACCATCCGACTCAGTGACGTTAGATGTGAAATTTGCGAAAGAAAATGGTTGCACAGCCTGCGTATACCCAATATATCTATCCAAAGACTATCGATTACCATTGTATACGAGTCTCTGTAACTTTCCTTCTACCAATTCCTCCTCTTACGTTGAGACGAGCAGATGGTTATTTCGAGTGTAAACAGGGAATTTGTGTCTGTACACCTTTTTTTTTGTTCGTAAAAGCTGAGATTCTGGCAGTTCAATTCATCTAAACTGGACTTTCCTTCCTTCTCCAGAGCTTCGATAATGGGATTAGGATCGACAATTGGGGTTCATCGGCATGATTGATTTTCACAGGGCAACTACTTCTACTTTGAGCATCCATAAACTCTATAGAGAAACAGGTTCATCTTTATTGCTCGATCTAACCCCACCGACATAATCTTGAGTAGCTTCTAAGCTTCGTGACTTGTTGCGCATTACTTATAATTTCCCAATTCGCGAATGAAGAAACCGACTTTCTTTCAATAGTATCTCCAACATTATACAACAGTCAGTACGAGAAAAAGTAGGCGCAGGTAGCCTGTTATTAGCAGCTTGAAGGTCTCTCGTGCTCTCAAGCAGCATCGACAGCTATCTTCATACCAGACTCGCACTGACCCTCAAAGCTGCAGATGAAGTAGTTTCCTCCCTTCACCAGCTTTATCTGGTCATTGCCCGAAGTGTGAACTTTTGCACCTGTCGAAGCCTGGCAATCACTGTAACCGCCGCTGTCGACTACCACCACATTGTGGTTTAAAGGGTCATACTTGAATACTGAAAAAATTTCAAGCAATGAGAAGAGCCTTCGGACTGGATTATTTGTACGAGGTAACTCTAGCGGAAGCACATGCTCACAACAATTGATTATTTCCTTCTAATCAGAAACTAATGAAATATTTAGAGGTTGAGCACATTAGATCGTAAAACCAAAGACGTCCGCTGAAGCTTTTCTCCCGGTCAAAATATGAGGGGACAGAAGAAACTTACTGAGAGTAGCACCAGCTCTAAAGCTCTTTCCACTGGGCCAGCTTTCCATGTTGAACGTCCAACCCTCGGAGCCGCCGACTACATATGTCGCAGCCTTGGCCTGAGCGAGAAGTTACATCACCACAAGCACAACGATGGCCGATCCATATGCCCTGCCTCTACCCTGAGATATTTTGTCACGAGATTGGAGGGAGGGAGAGAGTAGGACATCGCGAGACGGCTATGGGAAGGAATGGTTAGCAATGGTGCCGAGTTACGACCCGTTTTTATGCACAAACTGCCTCTTCTTGATGAATAATGAGCTAGAAAGGAAAACTCGGTACTGATGAAGTTCTTGACAACATCGCACATTTCACCATCTTTGGTCCATGATGTCGTTTCCAATGTCACAGCTAGGTAGACTCCGTCGCTCCAATTGGTGATGCAAGCTGACATTTTTACCACATTTTAACAGGGACAAATCGTTAAGAACGTGATGGATAGCCAACAGCTCCACGTGAACCTGATTTCTGATTTTAAACTATTTTATGAGAAAACTATTAAAGTTCTATTGATGGAATTCATAAAAATGTTCTAAGAAGGCTAATATATCCAATCAAAGCTCTCTTGTGACTTACTCCAGTTAGCCAGACGATTTCATCATTTTTAAGTTCTTTCCATTCCATTAGATCTTTAAAGAAGTTGGTAAGTGTTCAAACAATGTTGGTAAAAACAATTACGGATTACATGATCCAGATCCAGGATTCGTCCTTTTCACCTACTTTTTGCTGCTTGACATGCATGTTCCATCACTGAGAGCTTAAGGTCGTCCCCTTTCTTGAACTGAACTGTACATCATATCCCAGCTCAAAGACCCAGGTGGAAATGAAGGTTTTATATATGATATCCCAGACATAAAACACATATTAACCTGACCAGATCGCAGTAAGGGCAAATGCGTGTATGAAAGTTTTAAACTAGGACAACCCAAGATAATAAGGAACCTTACGACTTTCAAGGCACCGACTGCACCTCACACTGAAAAGTGCATTGAAAGTTGCACGCTTTCCGGGGAACAAAGCTTCTGGGAACAAATTCATAGTTTGCAGGACCCGAAAAGACCTTTCAAGTTGTAGGATTTTGGCACTCTTTTAATTTTGAGATTGGCAAATTGATGCTAACAATCCAATTCCTGGGATTAGGTTCCATTTTGTCTTCCCAATTTCCATCAGTCGCACAACCAGCAGGTCAAAACAAGCCAGCACATTGACTAGTGATTCTTTTACTCATTACATGTAGCAAATATTGTACATCAAGCAAGATAGAGGGAGAGAGATATTCAGAACCAAAGCATTGAACGATGCTATGTTATTCCTCTCCATTACAATCAGCTTATAGTGATCTCTCATCCTCTCAAGCTGCATTCACAACTATCTTCATCGCCGACTCACAGTGACCGGGAAAGTTGCATATGAAGTAGTTCAGCCCCTTGGCCAGCTTGATCCGGTCGTTGCCAGAGCTATAGACCTTCGCACCCGCCGGAGTCCGGCAACTGTCGTAACCGCCCTTGTTCAGCGCCACAACGTTGTGGAGCGTCCGGTCATACTTGAATACTGCAAAAAAATTAAAAAAATCCCATAAAACGCAATTGCTCGCCAAAGTCACTCCCCATTTAAAAAAAAAAAAATTCAATCTATGAACCCCAACAAAAAAGAAGATTGTATTCTCTTTTGTCCTTATGCTTTCTGAAATCATTTAATTATCAAATAGAAGTGATTCGGGATGGGATCGAAGGTGCTATAATTAGATGGAGGTGGGAAAATAAACTTACTGAGAGTGTCACCAGCTCTGAAGCTCTTGCCTTTGGGCCAGTTCACCACGTTGAACGTCCAGCCACTAGAGCCACCGACCGAGTAGGTCGCTGCTTGAGCATGCTCGGCTTGAGCGAGGAGGTAAATGAGCGCGAGCGCCGCGGCAGCGGCGGCTCGAGATGCACTGCCTCTTCCCTGAGACATTGTTGCGGACAGCAAAAAGGATTGAAGGAAGGAAGACACAGGAGACTTCAGCAGAGAAGGTGTGCTCTTGAGGAGGATTGCTTAGTGGGTTTTATGAATCATGAGCCATGACCCCCTTATTATATATGGGTTTGGAGGAAGAGAAAGTGGCAGGTGGTCCCGGTTGACGAGGGCGAATGGGCATGTGAATTGACAAGGCTCGTTCTTGGGGAATGGTAACTTTCATGAATTGAGTAGAAATTTGAAATTGCATGGAGCAAAATTTTTCACGGGAAGAAAATGTGGTGGTAGGCTAGTTGATTTTCTTAGGTCTATGGTTTACGATTGTAAAAGTAGGCCTAAAGATCACAATCCAATTTCAATAGTTGAATGTGGAAAGACAATATGACATGGCACAACACACAATAAAAGGTAGAATTTAATCACCATTTTGAAATTTTTTTAATTGTTAATTGCTTTTTTTGTGGCCAAAATTAAGAAAAGTTAATAGCTGGGAGCTTGGGATGTGGAGAAAAACATTAGAGAAATTAGTCCCACGGCTTTTAATATAAACACTAAATTGTTAATAGGCTGGATCCCTTTGTAAGACGCTTACTTGGAAAATTCACAAGCACTAGCTGCTTCAAGGGGCCCCCCACTCCCTTTGGTCTTGATCATTTCCTCTGATTTCAGGCGTGCCTATGGTTAGGCCATAGTTGAAATTTGTTGCGCTTTGTCATTATAATAATGCACGAGCCTAATGTCACGGCTTTCTATGCCACTAGTCTGTGACACTCCCGTCAAACAAACAAGAAAAACTATTTCTGCTTTCGTGTAATCATGACACTTCGAGACAGTGATAATGCAATGTAACCGATCGATTGTCATTATCCGTGAGTCATGGATCTCATCCTTGATGGTCCCGCACTTTTGATTGGTTTCTTATTCCACTTTTCACTATTACAATGATGTAACTATTACTTAAAATACTCGTTAATAGATATTTTAATGATCAATCCCATGAGTTCAATTCTTTTTTTGTGGACATGAATTTAGATTCTAAACTCCTACTACAACATATATGGACTATTCGCAATTATTTTGAGTTCACATTCACAAGGATAGAGATACATAGAGTACTCAACGATTTTCTCAAATTCAAATCCGAAATGTGGGGATCCATAGATTACTTAACTATTTAACTACTCCGGCTATCATAAATTACGATTTTATCTATCAACGATTCGATGGTTTATGTATAGTTATACTTATCTTTCGTTGCACAAATAATGTAAAAAACGTGGATGTACTTGGGATCCGACTTCTTAATGACACTCGGCTCCAACTCATGCCAAAAGGGGTTCACGGCATGGCTCTTTTCAAAGAGTGGTCTCTGCAGCAGCAGTCCAGCCCACTGCCATATGTGTCCACGGATCACAAGGCAAGTTCAGATGTCCCGCCCGTGACCTTTGAATCGCTGGCCCCCGACATTTGCCGAAGGGATGCGACAGAAAACTGGTCCGACACGGGAGACAGAAACTTCCAAAGTACGTGCAGGGTTTTCCTTCCAATGAATTGAGTTTCGTCATGGGTCAGATTTAATGATGGCATGGGAGGATCTGACTTTCGCCACCCCGAGTATTGATTGATCTTTTGACGTTGTGTTGATGTGCTTTCTATCTTCTAAATGATTTCGCCTTTTGATTTTCATCGAGGTCGAGGTGTGCTTCTCTCACATTTTTGTGTGAAAGTACCATGTTGAGCCAGCTCAATTGGATGCAACTCGCCACCTAAACTAGAGGATCGATACAGAATAGTTAATGACCAGTAGCAATGAAAATTTACACGAGTGTCATCGATGGCGTTGAATTATGCACGCGGTTTGCACAATATTCCGACCCCATTTATGATCTTTGCGGACGGTTTTTCAAGGTTTAGCTCCTTAGGAACAAACCCATATGCTGAAAACACCTTAGAATAGATGGTTGATTTCGGGTTGTTCTGCCATTAGATAGACAGGCTTACTTAAAAAACTGATATGTAATAACTTAGCAATAGCATATCCAAAGCTATTATATTGAAGAGTCTTTAACAAACTCTTAGTGGTGCATCTATCATGCAAATGCGTGGGTCGTTCTATGTTAAAAGCCTGGAAATTGGCTACGGCTCCACTTATAAGTAGAGTTACTGTGGTCATCTGACTAAGGGAAACTGGAATTGGAATTAAACTGTAGGCGCACACATTCGGTTACTTTCAGCTTTCGCAATTACCGTGAATTTATTCCAACAGCACTCCTTAAATTCGAGTTCCGTGCTTCGAGCTTGAACCAGGACTCCAAGCTGACCAGCTCATCGAATTCCTCAAACGTAGCCATCTTGTCGAGGTCATCTCTTGTAGCTCCCTTCTCTTTCAAGGACTTGAGGACATCGACGATGGCACACGCTGAAGCATAGAGCGCCATGAGCGGGTGCATGATCAAATGAAAGCTCATCTCTTTCAGCTCCTCGGGAGTGTGCAATGGTGTGACTCCACCTGCAATCATATTGCATACTCTGTAGCCTTTCGTTCACTGTCCTATCTCCTTGAGCTCATTGTCATCCCTTGGTGCCTTCACAGAGCATGCATCAGCTCCTGCCTGCAAGTTTTATTACAATACAAAACACGAGTTAAGAAACCTAAAAATTATTTTCCATTATTCATTTCAAACGAAATTCTATCAATGCTTTAGGACGAAACACTACACTCCATCTTGTAGAGTCTTGGAAGAACCAATAAACATTGTCCAAACAGCTCGACCATCCAGCGAATTCTAAGAAAGGACAATGGGATTCACATAGTAGAATGAAAAATTGACAGAAATCACCATGCAGACATTTAAATGGTTAGATGTGTTGCTGCTATTTCCTTTCCTTTTCCTTCTTCAGACAGAGCAATAGACAGCAAACGTCTCGACGATTCTAGCCATCAGGTGAAATAACTAAAAGATCTTTGACATGTGATTTCATGAAAAGCAATCATGTCCCTGCTTGAAGTAAATAATTGACTCAATCACCTCAGTTCCAACTGAAAAAACTCTAATTTTGACTTCACAAGCCACATTCGTGACCAGTCTAAGAATGTATAATTTCCATAGGATGCTTTCATCAATAAGCGCAATCGCTGAATTCCTTATGTTGTAGAGGGCAGTACTCCTTTCCTTTACCTCTTTAATTTTTGGGGCAGCAGGGATTGTCAAGGGTGATAATGGGTGTTAAGAGCACAAGGGTTAAAGGAAAGGCAAATAGAACACAAACTAAGAAGTCATATGATATAATCTACACTTGAATTATGGCAGAAGCTGCATGAAGTTCTGGAGAAATGAAGGTATAGGATGAAAAAGTGGAGATCTACCAATACATAAGATACCAAAAGTCTATTTCTTGGGACTAACTTTGGGTTGAACAACTAGTCATCACTTGAATGCTGTAATAATGTCAAGAAAGAGGACTGCATATTGACTGTAAACCTGTGTCTCAACACAGGATGACCATGTGACCCCCACTTAGATCAGTATTTCTGCTTCACAACAAACAGAACCCCCACTTAGATCAGTATTTCTGCTTCACAACAAACAGAACCCCCATTCAATGATAGACCATGGCAAGAAGAAGAGGATCAGTCAACTAGTACCTCCATGTAAAGATTAGCCTTTGCAATGGCATCAGGCAGGCCAGTTTTGGCTGATGTTGCACATGCATCGGTCCTAGCCACGAGGAAGAAGTCAGAATTCCCGATAGCATCCCTTGCAGATGCTATTTTAGCAGCATGCTCCTCAGCTGGTATGACCTAAAAATAAGGCCGTTTGAGAGAATTTCGAGTTTAACAATTTTCTATGTTCCTCAGTTTTGAAAGAGGCAAACGCAGCTCAAATTCACCAAGGGCAGACTTCTGTACCTGCTTACCACGCATATGCCCTGAAATGACAATGATAATGATACTTATCAGCATGCTAAACATAAAGTGGGAAGAAAGGATATATGCCTGAGCTCTTTGAGTAAGAGATATGATCTTACCACACTTCTTTGGCCATGCTTGATCCTGGAGAAATAATTCAAAATCAGTAGATACACAGTTGTCAGACAGAATTCATGAGAAACTAACTCAAAAAATGACAATTGACCCAGAATTTGCTAACAAGGCATATACATATGATAGATTCTTTTTACAAGAATGTTCGATTGCTGAAACTGAAAGATAGGCCCAAACTATACTAACTTACATTTTGGGACTTGGTAGTTCATACTAGAATTTTAGCACTCATGTAGTGAGTAATTAAAAGAAAAGGCTAAGAGCTTCGTAAAAGGAGGAGCATTATATCTCTCTCAGCTGAAACTAGTACCTCTAGAAAACAACCAGCAGCTCCTGCTGCTATCAAGTCTTTCAGTCTTCTGAACATTCAGAGCATTTCCACCTCCAGTAGCTACAATAATCATAATCTTCTTTATGGGTAAAAAATTCATAATTTGAACAGCCAAATACCACCCCCCCCCAAAAAAAAAAAAAAAGAAAGAAAGAAAGAAAGATTCAATGAGAACCATTCAGACAATAGTACATCGAAAAAATTAAAATTCAGCCACATCTCTCATTCCCAAAGTTTGTGCATAAAACAGAACTCGTAGCTTTCCCCTCACCTGCAATAGCGCAGCAGTACTAACCAGATCTTCTTGATCTCTTTCTTCTAATTCACCACTTAATGCATTTACAACTTAGAAATGAATGTGCAGTCTACTCTTTTGAAAGTTCCAAGCTAACGATTGAACCCAGATATGACGATGAGCATAGCGTCATGTAAATTGGGAGCAAACAGTGATTCATATAAATATTCCTGTGTTTTTGGAGGACTAAGGAGTTGATCTCCTTCCGAAAACAACCACAGTAATATGTATGTCTGGTAATCCTGCAATGTTTCTTGAAAATGGAAAAGATGTCAAACCATAGGAAATGTCATTATGCAGGTCGAGAGATGTCAATGCAAATTATTTCCTTTTTCTTGACGACATCTACTTCTGTCTCATTCATAGCTGGACTCATCATCCACAGCCCAGCAGACGGACAACAAGTAAAGCACTTTGGCAGTTATTGGTCTTACTTTTATGTTATTTCTTGCATTGTCCATGCTTCTTTAATGCTCAGGAACCATCTAGTAAAAAATACCGAATTGAAATTCTATTACAAAAGTATTCTACTAGGCAGGTCAATTATCCGATTCCTCTTTAATCCTAGTTTACATATTTCAACCATCCTTTCACTCAGGCAGATCGTTTAGTTAGCATGTGTTTAGGTTTTCATGTTAGGAGGGAAAATGCAAATCATGCTCTTGGGCTGTCTCTATACTTTTATGCTGTTAAGGCGTTCATCTTGGTAGTTTGTCCTCTTCAACAAGCTCTTAACATCATCATCTACATAAACAGAGTATCCTAAAAACATGCATTTCGCGATCAGCATTCCATGCTAAATGCAAATCAAGTGGCGCAGTTCTTAGCAACCCGACATCAGGGGAACCAGCTATAACAAGCAAATTCTCTAGGCTATGCCACAAACGAGCGTGCAACTTTGCCTGCGTCCGCAATTATCGGTATCAACGGAGCCGCCGCGTAGACCGACCTCGCAGTCGCTGCCATTTCCAGTGGCCTGAAAACGTTCAGAAGAAGCAGCTCAAAGAATCGAACTTTACAATCAGACTCACTACCCACTTCACCTGCAAGAGCGGAGAATCAAGAGAGAAGGAGCTGAGCTCACGTCAAGAGGCCGAAGTCGGGCTTGCCGAGGAGGGACGCGGAGAGGGTGTAGCCGGAGATGAAGCCGGCGGCGAAGCCCGCCTTCTGGACGATCGCGGCGGAGAGCGCGTCGTAGCAACCGGGCATCAGGCCGATGCCCTGTTCCTCTATCAGCCGGTGCACGCGCGTCTACTGCGTCATCCTGACCGTCGGACTGGCCGGCCTCTGCCTGGGGCTCGGCTTGGACGTGGAGCGGAGCAGGAGGCTGGTCCGGTGAGCTGCCATCATCGTCGCAGACATTTCCGAATCACGGGATGGAGTGGAAGAAGCGAAGCAAGAGAGCGGCTGTCGTCCCGAAAGACGAAGAAAGCGGTCGGAGCACAAACACGACAACGCGTGTGATGTCGTTTTTGGATACGGACGAGGCAAAAGCATTCGATGCAACAACCAGAGCTAAGCATGGTAATACGACAGAACCTGAAACCAAAAAATTGGTGGGAACTTATCCAGTTTCGTATTCTAAAATATGTAAGGTAGACTTCATGTTTCAAAAAAGTTCCAAAAATTGAAAATCCTGTTTCACCTTACGGCCTAGAATCTAGAACTTGAGCCTAGAACAATTTTTTATGTTTTTCATTGTTTATATTTTTACGCGATCCTGCAATATTCTATAGTATCCGATAATGAATTTATAATATAGAAACACTAGTTGAGCTTCCTTTTTATGATTGATATTTTCACTTTGTTAATATTTCATAATATTATATTATTCATGTATCCAAATATAAATTGTGGTTAGTGGATTAGTAGTAAATAATGGTCATTAAAGATAACAATTTTCCACAATAGTTCAATTAATAATATAAGTAAAATCTGACTAGGCTCTAGAACCGACTCTAAAACCTATAATAATGTATGCTCCTAAGTTCTAGGTTCCAGGTGAAATCAATACAAAACCTAGAACCGCTCCCCTACGACAAGTGTAACCAAACCAAATCCGACAAACACATCTACTAAACTCATCTTCGTAACTTCACCTACAGATTTCCACTTCCCTCTCCTGTCAAGATTCTGCGACTTGTTAAAGATTGCCCAATGGAATGAAGGAGAATTCTGGAACGTTTGGATCAAACCAAATCAACTTAGACTGAGAAACCTCAGGTCCATGAATCCTGACCAAGTTCCAACCATAAACCTGTGTCAAAGTTACCGCCTTTTGAACCTTTTGAAAGCAGCCATGTCTGAATTATGGGACCTCAATGAGCAGGAGGCCGAAACCAATTGTCCCCCTCTATAGTAATTTCAACTCTAGCATACGAAGGGATTCTAGAATCATAAATGACTCTAGCAGGGTATGCTTCGGACAGAACCCCATGTGGATGCCATGTATCATGCTGCAGATGGGTAGACTTACTATTACCAATGAGATAATGTGCATGAGGTTTCGAGTAATGCCAAAGTTTCAGAATTTCCCTCCAAGAATAGATATTATCTCACCCTGGTTGAGCTGTCCAAATGGAGACCTTACCAAGAAGATGATGAGATGCCCAGGCAAGTCGTGTAGAACCAGCCTGCAGCAACAAATTTCCACTGGTTTTAAAGAATACCTTGAGATGCAGTCTAGTCAATCATTCTAGAGTATGCTTCCGTGGCTATAACAAGTAAGGTGACAGAGGATCTCCTTGTCTCGAACCTTTATCTCCTATAAAGAATCCTTCCAACCCTCCATTAGGGAACACAGAGAAGCATGATGAAAATATGCAGGTCCTTGTCCATGAAATTAATCGAGTAGGGACCTGAATAGATTCCCATGCAAACATATAAGAAATTACAACTAACTGAATCGAAAGCCTTAATCAAGTCAGCCTTCATCATCCCTTGAGGAGAAATCCATCCCCCATGGTAATTCTTTACAAGTTCATGTGCCAAAAGCACATCATCTGCTATTCATCTGCCCTGAAAAAAAGCCGATTGAAAAGTATTAATAAATCCAGGAAGCGTTTTCTTCTACCTATTAGCCAACACCTAAGTATGACCTTGGTATGTTACACAGCACATCATCTGCTGCACAAAATTCAAAGAATGTTGCTGTTCTGCAGACAGCTGGAACTCTATAAGATAAGGCAGCTCTTGTAATCCAGAGATAGGAGTAGATTTTCTCAGCAAATTCTTGTACATATCAACAGCCACAGCAACTATATTTCTATGTCTCATGACCTTCGTACCTTATACAGCAATGTCAGAGACATACTGAATTTCCTTACCTTTACAATTTTATGAAAATAGCTAGCGTTATGATCACCTAGCTTAAGCCAAGTGATACTAGATTACTGTTGAAGAAAAGACTCAGCTGCTTTTAAATTATGAAGATGAGCTTGAGCAATATACTCTTTGGATAGAAGCCCATCATTAGAGTTGCTATTAAGAATTTGTTGTTGTAAGGGAGACCAACGGGTATGAGCATTTTCAATTTGGATTGAAATCTGATCAAAATGTTGCCCGTTCAAATCCTTTGAAACCTTCAACCTTCCTTAGCTTTCTCATAAAGGATTGCCATGGGATAGCTGGATTTATCACACTTCCAAGAATTCTGAATAGTCTTCATAAAATTGGGATGTTTATCCAAAATTAATTTACTTGAAAGTTTTGGGAGGGCAGTAATTATCAGAGAACATGTTAATGAGTTCAGGACAATGATCCAAGATGGTAGGATCAAGAAAAATCACCATTACAGTGAGGGAATTGCTGAATCCAAGCCTCATTCGCCATAGCTCTATCAAGCTCTCGAGCACCCAAAACCCTCAGGCCTAGCGTCAGTCCAGATGAAGATGTGTCATGTAGAAGTCAAATCCCGAGTCTCTGCATTCAACAGTAACTCTTTAAAATAATCCAAGTCTGGAAAATTAGTAACATCAGCATTGCTTGGATCAAGGATAGTCTTATAGTCTCAAGCCAATGACTCAGGAATAGAGATGCTCCTTGCCAACTCGGCGAATTGGTTCTGTGGACCTTGCCTCTTTCCAACATGATTAACAATATTAATGGCAGTAAATAGGAATGATCATGATGTTGCAGTGGATAAACTAATCATGTTCATGCAAGATCCATATTCTGCCAGAGTGACAGTTCAAATAGTTGTGAAACAAGACTATCCAGCAAATCTAGAAGAGACTATGTTTGCTTCATTAACTCTAGTTTTCAAAATACATGAAGGCTGGACATTGTTTTGTCGAACAATTTGATTCTTTTCTTTATGCTGACAGGGCTTATTAAAGCCCCTTAGGTTCCATGAAAGGATATCTATGAAAAGAAAAAAATGATTTCTGGATTTACCAGACAGTTTCTTCAACTCAGCATTTACATTACCTCGACCCTTCTTCCCCTCCGAGGTTGAGTCATCAGCTTAGACATCTGATGAGCAGATTTTGCAGCAGTCTCATCTGCTTAGGACTAGATGAAGAGGCCACCAAACCAAAACATCCTCCATAGAAGCCGTAACAACATCAATTCACTCAGGCAAATCGTCAGAAGAAACATGTCCAACCTCTGTATTCTCCTCTTTTGCGAGAGCAACAAAAAGAATTATTATAAAGTAGCACCATCCCAAGAGTCAATAGTCTTAGGAGAACCAACTTTTGACTATTGACAAGAGCATCCACCTGCTGGGACTATATCTTTGAACCTGTTTATGAACCACCTTTTTCTTCAACAATGACATTCGGTCATTGATTCCGGTGGATGAGGATGTCGTACTCTTGGCACACCTATGAAAATGCACAAGGGCCATGCACGAGGCTGCGTATAGAAAGACAAATAATCATTTAGACAATATTTCATACTAACATGCTCCAAAATAGTGTTTTTTTTTTTTCAGCAATATCACGTCACATCATGTTTCTTCTCATATTATGAATAACACTTGAGAACTCCAAACCCAAAATGAGATATGCACAAAAATTTCAAGATGACCTGCGATACACCATCCTTGTTGTAATCTCAGACCAAATACATCGAGAAATGTTCACAAACGATGTGTGAATTCGTACTTTCCATTTGTGATATCAGGAAATATCAAATTTTTAAAGAAAAATTCCCCTTTTTCTTACTATTGACTTACCTTTTACATCTTTGCTATTGTTGGATAAAAGTTTTTTCACATCCGCGTCATCACGTGGGCTGAGATACATCTAGGAATGTCTATTGTCTTGTGTCATAAATGTGTGTGCCTGGTAAGCATAAGCTATGATAGTTATACATATCTGCAGGGTTATATATATACTAACAGGCCAAAATCCTTGTAAATATATAAAGATCTTCGAGACAGAAGGACAGAGAAAATACTCAAAGGTTGCATCTTTACTCAATAAAATAACTTTTTGATGTTACAGTCAAGGGTATCTACATCCGAACTCTATGTATAGGACAAAGTAATATAATCTAATTAATAAATTAGCTATCTTCATCTAACAAATAAACTAGCTACCTACTAAAAAAAAAAAAATCAAATCAAATGATAACTCTATCAAATAATGAAGAATTCTCTAATGTCCATAAATGTACTTCGACAAAGACAGTGCAGAAAAATCTGTGGCCAAAGCCTATGTGTATACATCGAAGTGGATTTTAGACAATGAAGCCAAACCTTACACGACAAATCGAATGCAATTCATATCATCATTGGATTTGAGGAGCAATTGGTGCTTAGATAGTCTAGTTCCCTTTGTTCCAAGAGGGGGGCAGATCGACTACATACATATTTTTTATTATTTTTCAAAAATATTAGTAAGATGTAAACTAAATACTATCTCGCTCATCGGTACTACAAAGCGGCAGATAATAACTATTTATTTTCGTCACTTCAATCAATATTTTAAGATTTATCACTCTTTCTCATTGTGTACAACCATTCTTTGGAGAGAAAATAAGTGGCTAGTTATATTGAACCGGGTCGCCCTAGCTGTCCGACCCGGTTTCCAAGCCCTAGTCCCTGCAAATTGAGAATTGGTCTTTCGGTCCAATTCTCGATTCCACCTTGAATTAGATCGAATCGAGAACCGATCACCCCTTTAAATAACACAAAGATGAAATAATATTTCCAATATTTAATATGTCTAGCAATATCCTTTACTAGGGAATTTTCTGAAATCCATAAATGTACTTCAACAGTTCTAAAAATGAATTTAAATTTCATGTTTTTATAAAACTATGAGAGCCGTGGTGCTGTTCACTTTTGTAAGCCTTCTCATGGTAAAGCATAGAACATTTTCCCACACCTGTCCACATACTGAACTGGTCTCTCTACTAACTATAAAGTGGCACGTCTTTCACCAAAGAGTTTGGTGGCAAAACTATACCTTTGACAGCGTCTAAAACCAGTGTTAAGTTAGATTGAGAGAGTCGCATGATTCGATTGACATTGGAATTGAAGTCATTCGGAACACAAATCGACCGAAGAGATCAAACAAATTCACATCAATAAACACATGGTGCACTTCATGTGCCTGCCTTGATGCTGAGTAAATCACACATGATCCGGCATGAACTCCACAGATTCACGAACTGGGTTCATTCGCGATCTCCCTTTGCTCCCTTTTGCAACCATAGTCGGAGTTTACATCACAGCCTAAAAGAGCCCAGCGTTTTTGCGTAGGAACAATGGAAACAGTTCTCGCATTGCCTTCTTTCACGCCCCCTTATGCATGAATTTCGATGCAGACACTTTTATGTTTGCACTTAAGACCACATCATCAAAAGACATAAGATTGTTGGGGATGTTGGGAAGGAATTTGAGATGAGATAGACTTTATATCTCGTCAAATTCCAGCATTTCTAATCCGACTCCATATCGTATAACTAGCACCTTATCTGATTAGTCATTTGATTCAGCTAGTCGAATCGGGTCGACCCATCATGGGCGTGCTACTAATATCGTCCAAATCCAACATAAACTAAAATGACAGGCTTTGAGGGGTTGTTAATGTTGTCTTAGCAGTACATACATAAACCAAAGCTGCAAGAATGTAACTGCTCTCAACATTGAATTTTTCTTTTTTCTGTGCTTGACCACGATTTCACCATTATTCATAAGCAATAGGAAATGCAGTTGCTAACCACTGAAAGGAAGCTTCCACCAAATGCAGGCACTTATCTAAAAAGCAACATCCTCAATTATTTTCCATTTGAACTTCCCATTTTCTTTTCTTTTCTAATGGAATTCTTGTGAAAAAGAGAGAGAATTGGTCTTCCTAATTGAATCTTTGTTGTTGAGCACTTTAATGATATACGCCTTTATTATAATAGGACAAAAAGAATACTATCCTTTCAGCAACGATGGTCACATGGACAAACAAAGAAGCTCGTAGGTTGTCATAAACAATGGCCAAAATTGGTAGAGCCACTGAAAGAAATCATTTCGATTTTCCCATTAAACTAAACTGAAATATGATATTTTCCAGGAACACTATGCCCCTAAAAAAAAAACAAAAAAGCCTTATAGTTAATATTCTCCGGCACTAAGCTCCCGTATTCCTTTCCATGCCACCCAGAATATGACTTCCGAAGGCAGAGTAAGGGCTCTCATCTACGTAACGTTTTCAATGAAGAAACGAAACCGTCATAATTTAGCTAGGAGCTAAATCAATTTCAGTCATATAATCATCAAGATGTGATTCCTACCCCAAGAAAATCAATGAAGTGAACATCCTTTTGGCGCACCATCGACTCATTTCCACCCCTGCCCCAGCAGCCATTGCATTCGCGTTTGCCAGACCATCACAGGATCGCTGTCGTTTCTTCCTATCATTTGGGTTTCTTCGCAGCCGTTTCCATGTCTTGGATACATAAGGGGACTTGCGTAATTCGGAAAGGGCAAGAGCACCATAACTTGGCAAATTATTGTTCAAGAATTGATAACTCTCACAAAGGGCTATCACAAAACCCGGAGCTGTGGCCTCCTTCTTTTCTCCTCTTTTGGCGAGTCCCACCAAGAAGATGCCGCTGAGCCATTGCCGCTGACACAGATGGGGCAATGGTCCAGGAAGCAAAGAAGAATCGAAATGTTTATCTTCCTTCTTTTCCAACCCGTAACTAGAGTTAGCTCCGCCAGCAAATGCCGAATTCCCCATTCCATGCAAACCCTTGAACTCGATGAGAATCTTGGTAGCTCCTCTTATAACTAGGTAATGTCCTTGATTCCTCCCCTTTGCTTTCTGGCCATTATGACATGCCAGTGATTCTTCTTGCTCTTGTCGGTTCGACCAGGAAACAGTCGAGCTATTAGCGCCCACCTGTTTCCGTGAACGCGATGCGCTGCCAAAAGCCGTTCTTCTTCATCCTCTGTGAAAGGCCTTCTGTTGATTCTCGAGGGTCCATTGGGATTGAACCACCTCAACCTGCAGCTCTTGCCTATTTAAGACAATGAAACATGAACCTCTCGATAAAGGTGAACAATTTTAGTTTATTCTATGCCAAATAAATGAACAAACGTATGTGCAGGGTCTTGAATTTTGTAAAACGAGTATTCTTATGATCTTAACCCTTTTCTCAAACATCAATCAATCTGATAGCACAAAACTTCAAAACATAATCGGTAGTAATGGCACATATGCACACATTTGAAAAGAAGGGCGAGAAAAATTAGAGATGCAGCCGATTTACCTCCTGATCATTTTTCCATTAAGTTTCATTGATTAGTTCATATGTTCCCTTGTTCGGGGAATTTAAGATGCTCGAAAAGGATGCTGGAGTTGGTCCAAGGTGGATATTCGACAGTCGACTGAAAATGATATCATCCAATCACCAAACCTAAAAGTATGAAATTTTTCAAGAGAAAATACATTAGACACGGAATTTTGATATACCGATCTTCCTTGAAGCTTTTCAGCTATCGCGTTCCAGTTATGTGCTCCATATTGCCTACGACAAGGCGGCGGAGTTTTTCATCCTCAGCAGGTCTCCAGTGTCCGCGAGTGCAAGCTTACCCTCATCTCCAGAACCGCCACCGCCGCCCAATTTGTTAGCTCCGGAATTGTCCATCGATCGATCTGTTCCAATAGCGCTGAATTACAAAAACCGCCAGAACTTTTATAGAGCCAAATAATGATCAAGAGAAGCCCTCAAGAAGATATAGGAGAGAGCAGAAGAGAAAATTCTTCACCAACAGAAGAATAAAAAAAGTGGGTTGGCTTAGGTTGTGGATGAGAAGTCCCTTTTGTTGGTTTTGGTAAGACAAATCAAGCCTATGGCTTATGCGTTGATAACTGCAGAACCACTGACCCTTTCTTTTCATGTCAGTAGCCCATGAACTAATTTTTCTATCTCTCTCTCTGTCTCTGTCTCTCTCTAAGACAATGGTGCTACGTTAAATCAAGAACCTAAATAGAGATTTGAGCATGAGTTTTCTAGGTCTAGTTTCTGTAAAAGGGACATTTCTCCTAGTGTAAAGACTGCTTTCCTAATTCTTTTTCATTAAGAAGGATCCCCAAATTTATAGCACTTGGTGATTGAATTTTTTTCTTTCATTATTCCTTTGATAACTTTCCTACAAAAAGTATAAAATGGAGATACCAAAAAGAGCAAATTCTCTTCCAAATTTGCTTGACTATACCCACATTAATGCATATGAGCTCAAATGGTTGTTGAGATTTAATTCAATATTGCTTACTATTTATGTTATTACGAAAATTCGATGGATGCGATATACCCATATCAAGATATTCATTAATTCTATGCATTGCCCTTCTAGAGGATTAGTTAATTGTGTTCATTGAGTTTTAAGTAGTTTGCCTCAAAAGTAGATACAACTCAAAATGTTTGCTATATCAAATATACCCAACAAAAACAAGCTTGCCATCTTTAGCTGCTCATGCTTCCAATTGCAAAGAGTTTTTATGGAACAGTGAATTAGATGCCTGTTCACACACCATTGAAGGAAACTTTGGTAAGGTTTTAGTTGTCACCTATATACACTCTAAGATGGATGTTGCTAGTGGATTATTATGGTATGCTAATTAAATGTGACGATAACTCTCTAATGAAAATGATTCTACACCGCCATGTTTACGATGCGCTTCTTGCTATTGCTTTGGCCTCATCGCTAGTACATGCTTTCTTGAATTGCCAAGTGAAGATAGTTTCTTAGAGGGCATGGCAATCTTCTTATGCTAGAAATGTCTATTGAGAGTTTTATCCTTAAAAGATGTATTTCTTTGTATATCAGGCAAATTAAGTTTTGGTTGAAGTCGACTTTGTGATTACTTTTTATAATGAATCGCCTCTAATTGTGTTATATTATTGCATGTTCAGTAGTTTATATTGATGGAAAATCTATGAATAATGGAAATATGGAAATACTTCTACCGTTCATGTCCATGGAAGCCTCCATGACCATGCTTATTTAGGTGGTGACTGATTTCATCTAAAACAACAGATTAAATCATTTATAAAATTTGGAAAAACTACTTTTGTGCTATCTGAAAATAGGGCTTGAGTAATATGCTTGTTGATTGATAAAATGACGGATTACTTCAATTAATTTCTGATTTCCTACCATAAAAACAATAAACATATCTAACAGCTTTTCAATCTTGCGTGAAATACTCGATTTTTAAAACCTAAGTTCGTTTAAGATGTCATTTTGTGTGTGCTCGAAAAACTTAATTGTTTCTGAGAAAATTTTCTAATTGGACATTGAATCTACGAAATATTGGTCAATGATCGTATTCTCCCTAAAAGATGTTCCTTTTGCTGTTCTTTCTATCTAAGATTTGTTAAGCTAGACAATGACAGTTGCAAGAAGGTTCATCGTTTACAATTGTGTTGACGTTGTGAGACCACTATCAATTTACTTAAAAAGGAAAAACTATATTAGATGAGAGCATTAATAAATAAAAAAGCCTAAGGTATCGTATTAATTGAGCCCCGTGGTTGATTTTAGTAGTTGACGAACGGAAATGGGTACATATACCATAGAGATGACGCAAAGTTTGATTCCCTTTTGCTATCGAGTATAAAAGATCTCATTTTGGTCACTTCATCTGAATTTTGGTTTGCATCATCGAATATTCATAGTGAGCAGAATTTATGATTTGTATGATAGTCCTCTAAGTCTCATATTCTCGATTTTTTATTTATTCGTGCAATCAAATCCTTTCCAATCAACCTTCTAACTTAACTTTTGATTAGTTAATGGCATGGTACTACATATATGATAGAAAGTGACACGTGATGCTAACTTGGCGCCAAGTGATAAAAAAAACAAAATGGAAAAAACAAGAAAAGGAAATTCTAATTTGACAAAATTAGCAACACTGGATGAAGAAAACACTTGATTGCACAAAATCAGAAAGTTAAAGGATTTGATTGCATAAAGCTAAACTTAAAGGACCCAATTGCATGAATCCAAAAAGTTAGAGTATTTGATTGCCAGAATAAAAAGTAGAGGTCCAAATTGCATTATACTAAAACTTAGAGGACTAAATCTAAACTTAGCCCCATAATAAAGCCCGTAGAGTTTGATTTATAAACTCAACTGGCTTGAGTGGAGATTGACAGCACACAGCCAAGCGTTGACGGCCACGCCTCTGCACTCGTTTGTTGTTC